>CM066035.1:138620972-139252883 GCA_033557465.1 Ichthyophis bannanicus | reverse complement strand
ATAAATATTTGCATTATCCACTGGACCTCATTTGTATAAAAATGCCATTTAGTTTATTTTTAAATGTATATGCTGCCCATCTCAAATTTTGAGTAACTTTCGCAGACGTCCCTCACAAACCTCTTTTTTTGTCCAAACAACAGCTTAGGGGCATGTTAACTACCATGAATGTGTATTAAGGGGCAGGTTTACTACCATGCCGGTAAAAGTGCGGTCGCGCTAGAGTGAGTGTTGCCGTATAAGGAGTGGGCGTTCCGTCCGGAAGAAGAAAAGCCCTGTGATTGACAGATGCGCTAAGGTGCGCGGCGCACCGTTGGTGCGCTCCGCACCTTTACCGCAAATGAAAGTCCGAACGGGAGCATATGTTGTCGCGCTGATCAAACAGAAGGACAGAGCCACAGTCACAATGGTTGAACAGCACTGACCACTGGGTGCGGGAGGCAGGTTTCGAAACCACACAAATGCGCAATGGCGTCGCTGAGGTGTTAGTTTATGAGGCAAAGGCATACTGGTCCAAATACACGCAGGCCCGCCTGATGTTTTGTTTTGTCACACATCAAAAACTGGACGGGATAATTATGGCGCGCTGATGTTTTTATGCGACATTATGAATGCTGGGCGGCATAAAGCGTCGCGCTGATGTTATCTGGCGCATATTACTACTTCGCGTGGGCGGCAGGAAGGCGGTGCGCCGGTTACGGCGGCAATCGCATAATGGAAGGTATAACGTGGGGCCACTCGCTGATGTGCAAACCAGAAACACCGAGCCACAGCACAAGTGGGTATGAGCTCCCACCAATGCTGCAGGATCTTGTAGTGGTTCACTCCCCACAGTGACTACTTGCAGACTGCTGTGTTCTTTTTAATTGTTAGGATGCTCGATATCTAATGGGTGGCATAGGCGGTGGTATGCTGGTCAGAGAGCGTTGGGCGCTACTGTGTTCTTCCCTGAGTCATGTCACATACTGAAAGGCATAAAGGTGACGTGCTGATTTGCAAATCAGAGAGCAAAGGTGCTGTCAGCACAATGGTGTACCACACCAACCAATGCTGCAGGGCTACAGGGGTAACGATACCCAACATTGCAAAATGAAGATAGCTGGCTGAGGCAGTAGCTTTTAGGGGTAATATTGTTTTCTTTAGGAGTAACCGTATTGTATATATGTAGAATCATAACCGATAGCAAATACACTCGCACAAGCAGTGTAACAGAACGTCGCCCATCGTTTAATGCAGAGTGCACATGTGAAATGGCAATGTCCGCCCATGGCAGCCCTCACAATGTATGGTGAAAGTGTAAGCCAAGTGTGCTAGTATGAGAGCAGGGTAAGGTGATAGCACTGTCCCAGATGGCAGCAGTTTGCAATTGTAACGTAATGGGAATGTAAGTCGGTGTGGTTTACCAAGGTCTGCCATACCTGATTTGGCAGGGAGGGGCTGCAGACAGGGGCAGGCGACTGATATGAACAGGGGATTAGAGTGTATCTTATCTTGTAAACTGCCCTATTCCCGTTGGAGTACTACAGCTCCATTAAACTCATGCTCTGGGGAAGAAGCCAATACTCCTCTGCTTTGTGAATGCTGACAACTTGTGCAGATAGTGAATGATGGAGGGTTGATCATGGTTTGAATGTTCCAGTGAATAAGGTTGGCAGAGGTATGTCAACTGTCTGTGTGCAACTGTACAGCAATCTGTGATGCTGTCTCAAAAGAACTACCCCTCTTGTGCCAGATATTAATGCACCTTTTATGTGTTTCAGAAGGCACACACGTTGCTAGGAAATGAAAACCTCATTCTCCACAAAGGCCATGTGGAAAGGCTGTCAACTCCCAAGACACTATTGTATGTAACCCATAAGCTGTGTCAATCAAGCATGGCAAAGATGCCCCAAGGATGTAGAGATGAACCCAGAAACGTAACCCAGTAGCACTAACATCCCTCAGTTGGAATGGCAAAGGAGGTATTGGCAAACCCACACGTAACACAAGCACTGCACAGAGCTAAAACACAAAAACAATACAAAAGTAAAGAGGGATGAAGAGCAGTTGCTGAACTGCAGAAATCATCCCCAACCCATGTGGCACCCATTAAAATGGACAACCCAGTTGATGTACAATATGCTCACATCACACATCAGTACATATATGACCCTCAAACAAATGTTAAACACCTTTTATGGAAAAGCATACAAATATAAGACTCCACACAGTAATCACAATAATGACCACTACCTCAATTCACAATGGCTAAACCGGCATGCCACACCAACAATGTGAGCTCCTTAGCCAAGACTGCAGAAAGAAAGAGTGCAGTCCATTAAACAAACCGCCTGCTGACTGTCATGACAAGCAAACACCAAAAAGTATGCATGATGAAATGCACATGCAGAGCTGCTAATTACTCATACAATTGCAGTCTGTATTTGTGATGTGGTGCACATGTGCACACACAATGAAATGTTCTGCAGTGGATACAGAATGCAAAAGAGGGGAAAAATATACCACAAGGTCAAAATAGGACGGTATGTGGAATATGTTAATAATTTGGATCAGGACATGAGAAAGTTCCACATGTAATCAGGTGTAACACACAACACCTGAATCACAGAAAACCAAAACCCCCTGATGTGTTGCCATGTAAACACCCTAAAGTGGACAACCTCTGAAACGAAATAATAGTGTGATGGCGAAGCAGCACACAGGATGCACCTTGACGTACAGTGAGGAGAGAGAAGGGTGTATGTAGAGGTGAGGAACCTGCTGTTACCTCATGGTACAGTCAGCCGATTAGAAAACAAAGGATATATCACATGTTCTAATCAAAACTAAAACATACAGAGTAGAAACACATGACTGTAGCCACTCCCAGAAACAGTACACCTGAGTACACAGTAACACACTGAGCACACTGAGCCAAGCATACTAAGCACACTGTGTGGCAACCGTGAATACCCAGTGAGGTTACATGTGTCTGCCAGATACACAGCTGTCACTGTACAAGGATGCGAGCACAGGTGGCACATGTACAATGTGTGGCAAATGGCCCCAAACAAGTGTTAATGTGATCAAAGAGAGAAGGACTAACCTACTGTTAACAAAATGGCCTTGGACCCAAGCAACACTGAATCAATTCCCACTAGCACCCCATGTGGCCTAGGTCAAGTCATGTAACCCCCCCTTACCGTGGAACAAAGACCAGTTAATACTATTCCTATGACATTGACAAAAAATGAATGCTGTCGCTGTGTCACAACGTAGCTGTACTGATAAACAGGCAATGCTATGTTTGCCTTTGTCTGACCCTGCTCAATCACCAAAAGAGCCACATGTATGTGGAATAAATATCTTTATTTGGTATACACATCACAAATAGTGTAGTCAGTGCCATCATAATATGAAGGTGAGTGGCATCTCTGATGGAATATTGAAACCCCTCTAATAGGGCATAAATCTAACTCACACAGAAAAGTTAATTCAACCACCACAAATGAAGAGCATGAGATCTAATGTTGCAGCCACTGCATACAAT
The DNA here is from genome assembly GCA_033557465.1 of Ichthyophis bannanicus. Lineage (NCBI taxonomy): Eukaryota > Metazoa > Chordata > Amphibia > Gymnophiona > Ichthyophiidae > Ichthyophis > Ichthyophis bannanicus. Next base: position 139,249,354 of record CM066035.1, on the reverse strand, counting down.
GCACTGGGCAGCAGACCGCCAGCCCCTACCGGTGTCTGCGTGCTGCAAAGGTGTAATGCACAAATGATTGCAGGTAGAGAGGTGGCGCTGCATATTGAGGACACAACACACAGCATGTGTCCCTCAATCCATATCCATCTTGCAACACAGGAGACAACCATACCAAAAAAGCCTATGTGGAGAAAATGTTGTAGTGTGAAAATCACGATGGGGAAGTAATGTGTGTGGTCTCACATAATGTCTGAGCTAGGAATCAAAGCTGGCAACAATGTAGACACAAACTCTCCTCAAATCACAATGAGTATATGCAACAGGTAGACAGGCACATGAACACAAACAAAATACAAACTCAACTACCTTCCCAACCTATACATATACCACCATGAAGGAGGTGGCCCTGCAACCTTTTCAGAGTAGACAGTGTTTGGCCACATATAACATAATACATGGAATGCACAATTGACGAAGTGCAACGGTGACCCACATTGCCACACTGCAAACATCATGTCGCAATGTGAGTGTCTCTACCACAGGGCATAGCCTGGACTGTGCACATGGGAAATGCAAGGTGTTGACATACATGCAGACTGTCACGTCTGCACATCCAACAAACACAATAAGCAGCATCTGAACAAGGAAATGATGGCCAAACATCCTATACGGAGCCACAAAGAAGTCTGAGGTCCACATGTTTTGTCTCACAAACATAGTCCGTCATATGCAAAAGCACCATCCACAGTGCAACATGAGACAGTGATGCCACACATGCACGTAAACACCCTTGTCACATTGACCACATTAATTAAAGATGGTCGTGTGTCCAAAATCATTGTTGAGGTTACACTTGTAGCATGTGCATGTGGAAAGCAGGTGGACATACACAATAGGAGTGCTCCATCGTTGGCTGTATTGCGCAAACATGGGTGTATGCTTGATTAGGAAGAAAAAGATGAGGGTATCCTGGGTGGCATCGTCACACCCAGGGCCAAAACGTAACAATACTACAACTGTGTTCGAATGGATCAGCTGCACTATCCATGTCATTTTGCTGCTGCACACGGGGGAACACTGCCAAAAGTAACAATACTATGTGCAATCCAACAGGTGAGGTTAATAGTGTTCCACCAAATATGGCTAGGAATAGTCCAAGCGTGACATGTCAACATTCCACTGTCTTTGAAAGTTCATGTGTGTTCTCAACAATGAGCAGGACTCCCTGCAGAAACATCACACAAAACAGTGCAGAGAACACCTCTGTAATGGAGAATTAAGTAGCTTAATAGTAATACTGTCCATCGCAGTCATATGTCTCACTCGCAGAGGTAAAACATCCAATGGGGCACTTTCTGGTGTAAAAATGTCTATGGTGTTGTTTCTTCAAAAGGTGGGTGATGGTGACACCAGATGCACTGTAATAGATGTGTCCGGTATGTACTCAGCCCTGTGTCATGAGAGGATACTTATGTCTTGTGAGCCACCTATGAAAAACACCACACAATGCACACCGTTACACCTTTGCAAATGCACAAGAAAGGTATGTGAAACCACACAGTACATTACTCAACAAAACATTGGTCATGACATCATTAATCCGAAACACACACATGGGTAAAACATGGGTATGGTCATGTCCATGCTCGTGTCACACAGGTGTGTCACAGCTACACACGACATGCATCTGTTTATGTGCACATAGAGGAAACATTATATGCATATAAGACAATTATGATTCATCAACAGGTAAACATAGATACAAATCTGCAATTAACAAATGTGCAACTTACCTTGTGTGTGCATCAGGTGTATGTCAGCAATCCCATGAACCACTACACAGCAATAAGAGGTGACAGTGAAGGCAGAGAATCTCAGCAGTCCGTGTACAAACAAAAGGTCAAGCCGCTGCTGATGCATGTCCACATTATGGTCATATCTGAAAATAAATAAAGGTGAACATCAGTGGTGACTCAGAACACAAGACACATTTTGTCGCACACCACACAACACATGTTGATAATACGCATAAGGTAAACAGCACTACGGAACACATACCACAGTCACAACTGCCCCCCAGGTGCACAGTCCCCTCACAGTACATGATAATGTACTATGCCTGAAGAGTGTCTCATCACACAGGCAACCTGTAATCACCCACACACAAAGTATGCATATTTCTGCAGTCCAGCTGCAACACATGGCCTGTATGTGTCCAAGAGGACCTTTAGACATATAAAGGCCCCGAGAACCGGCAATAATACCCTGTTGTTGGCTTATGTTACAATGTTGGGGTAGGGAGCAAGTCCAGGCAAACCAAATACAAACCTTAAATCCACACACATGCAGATATGCTGTAACTGTCACATATACAGTGTGGCACAGGACATGCTGAACACAAACACATGGGATATGTGTGACAACAGCAAGGGATGGGTGATGGAGCCTGAAGTGAAACACAAAACACACACATCTGCCCAATATGATGGAGCAATGAAGATATGTTTTCCACATGACCCCAGGCACACACAATCTCCCTGTACATCCACCTACCCCAACGCAAAGCATATTGGGTGATGTTCAGTCACATGCCAATCCAACACATCAACAGCATCTGAATAAACTATGTCCTGTGCATTGGGAAACACAACAGTAACAAACATGTCATGTTCTACAAGAGTATCACACACTGCACCTTCCTGTCCACAACTCTCATACCCCACACCATCACCTAATGTCTGACTGCTCCCTATCACAATGTATAGATCTCTCACATGTGAGAGGCAGCACAGAGTTGTAGGAGGCTATCCTCAGGTGTCCATAATCAATCCTGTCCCCATCGTACCTCTGTGTTGTTGTACAGAAAGATCAACAGACATGTCAGAAACCACCATGTTTGCACCTCATCACAAAGTACAGACGAGTCACACAGATCCACTATATTGGCAACAATGCCCCCTATCTTTGTGTAGGGGTGTGTCAATGTTGAATGCAAAGTCGCTTACAATTCTGGAAACACATATGGAATATGCACGAGTGTCTCATGTATGCAGGGAACAAATACATATCCTGGTGTGTAGATGTCATACCTTGAATCATAGTGACAGCTATTTGCTGATGATCTCCACAGATAGCTGTCAATGTGTGCGTCATGTCATTAAAACACCAATGGCATGTATATTTTTTACGCAAACCATGATGGCTGCATGCCATCACACTGTGTGTCATTGAGAATGTCAACGCATGGATAGCCAATATGTGTACCTCAGAGAAACAACTCTCACATATGTCTGGTTTTCCTTGCCAACATAATCCTCCCCTTCCCTGTCCGACTATCTATGCAATCTATGTAATGTGGACTGTACTATCCTACACTGCTCACATACCCAGCCTGTAGCTGAGGCATGATGGCATATGTTGAGAATTTATCAGCAAGATATGCCATGTACTCCCTGAGAATTCTGCACAACCATAAGCCACCAACACATTCTGTGCTCATCCTGCCCACTGTAACGCACCCCTCGCTGATATGGGGTAGGTTATCCTCTGTATCTGTGTACATATGTAGCACTGTACCTAAGGTCAATTCGCCTACATGTAAATGTGGCAATACTACCTCTCTGGCTGGACAATGCTCAGATCCCCATCCTATAACATGTCCATGTCATGGCTTTCTGGTGCAGTATACATTCCGACACACTGTAGGGTGACATTAACACCCTACACATAGATACCCTAATATCCGCAGAAACTACTACTAAGCATCTGTCCTGTGATATGTATGTCCTGATACGGCCATAATAACAAAGCAACACATAGCCAGCTGACAGGAGTGTAAGAACCAAATGTACACCCCAAAGGTGAAACATATAAATTCAACCCACTGGACTAATGTCCCCAAACGTGGACTGGTCTCACACTGTGAACATCTCACCATATGGCTAACACTGTTATCCACCCATATCATCACAAAACATCATTTGTGCTCAACAACAACAACAGGTGCTAACACAGGCAGCCACTAACTGTAATTTTAACCTTAAAAATCACACACACAGCCGTATGAGCAACCACCCACATCATCTGGCACCAAATGCTGTTGTGTACTGGCCACATTGTTTGTGCCTCACACATGCCTATATGTGAGTTGTGAATTAGCACTAAAATACTAATGTGGTGTCACATACAAATCATATCCTGACATAAACTGTAACTGCTGTAAACATAACACACATAGGATTAAAAAGCTGTGTGGGTAGGTAATACGCACATGAGAAGATCTCTCCAATCAACCTCCGTCTGACTGCTGTGCCATCCTGTGTGTCACCACTGGCACGTACAGGGGGGCACATTGGATCTTGCTCCAGATCCTCATTAATCTCTGCAGGGATATTGTGCCTGAGAGCAATGTTGTGCAGGATGCAACAGGCTATGATTATCTCTGCAACAGTCCTTGGCTTATACTGTAAGGCCCCGCCTGACCTATCCAGACACCTGAAGCGACTTTTCAACACGCCAAAGGTACGCTCGATGACTGAGCGGCTGGAGGCATGGGCCTCATTATACCTCCGCTCTGCACGTGTCCGTGGCTGACGTACAGGGGTCAGCAGCCAGGGGCGACACCCATATCCTGCATCACCTTGGAAATAAAAAGAAATGTGCGTGTCAATATTCAACATAACTGACATATGTTAAGATGTAGTAACCCTACACAAAACAAATCCTGACATCAACATATAACCGAACAATTAATGAGCTGTAAAAAACACATATGCTGTTAGAAAAGGAACACATAGCCTAGAAAGTAAGTACACTCATGGGAAATACCCCAACAGTTCCATCTATACTGTAACATATTGTGTGTGTGTGTGCGCGACATGGGTATTGTAATGCATTGACTGTCCACATTGGCACCCCTGCCAATGAGAGACGATAGTAACGATTCACGTGTCACATGTTCATATTGTATGTCTGAACAGTAACCTAGGTAAAATATGCTGCCATGAGAGGGTGGGAAAAAAACAGAACATGTATGCCATGGAGGCTGGTGATAATGTGAACCATATCACCTAGATGCATCCTGTCCTGTACGGGCAACATATCTAGATCTCATACTCTGTGTCCTTATGCTGTATATTGCTAAACATAACTATTTTAAATACCAATCCTGTGCACTGTGTCTATCCTGGGAACATCCCACTGAAGGTGGGGTCTGCAAACCTGCACACTGTACTACTCATGTCTTAACCTCATAGAGATACACATCGGTACATTACCGTCATGTGTAGCTGAAAACAATACAACTCTGTATGCACACACATAGCCCACAGCTTCAGGCATCCCCTTTCCAATATGTTAAACTACATGAGGATCACTGGCCAATATGTGGCTAAATCATGATCATCTACAGTAGGCCAAGGTACTAGCACCAAATATACTTCGTTACACCCCTGCTGTGACATAGGCCAAATGCGTGACCATACATATCCACACGAGTGCTGCTAGCTGGAAAGGGCAAAAGCATACATCAGATATTCCCAAAAAACCCCTCATATTATATACTGGCTCCTGGGTAGCAACAACAGTCCAGAGTGAGTGTGTGAACCCCACACACACATGAGAAGGGTTACCTGTATGGATGAGCAATTATCACAAGGTTAAATGACATACAAGCATTATTTGGCAATGACCCATCATGATACGTGCATATGAGGGCCAAACCCCCCCCCCTCAGAATGTGTGCAGTTGATATTACCACACACTATGAGGGATTGTGCAACAGCCTAGCCACATGCACAGGGGTGTTGTCACCTGCACACCATGTGAATGTCTGGATCATATAATGCTAGGAGTCTGATGGTCTATGTTTGTTTGTAGCTGCTGTATGTGTACGTCTATACCCCTGTAATAATCTAAAGATACAACAGTCCCCAAACAAACATTGCTCATATGTTGATCTAAGTTTATGGTTTTAAACGAGTTTGCTAGCTATGTGAGTAGACATAAAGAAAGTTACAAACACATACATACATTACGACACATGACATACTCACCCAGCAAAATACAGTCCCCATAACGTCCGCCCTCAAATTGTGTGAAGATTGCCGAGTGATGCAGGATATAGGAGTCATGGGTGGACCCTGGAAACCTAGGGACCACATTCAGAATATGCAGATTAGCATCACATACAACCTGAACATTCAGGGAATGGTAGTGTTTGCGGTTGCGAAACGCCACCTCCCTGTCTCTAGGCGGGACCAGGGCAACATGTGTGCAATCAATAGCTCCCATCACGTGTGGTATCCCTGCTAATGTCTCAAAGGCCTGGTTCAGGGTCCCCCATTGTTGCCTAGTGTGGGGAATGGCTATGTAATTCCCCACCCGGCTGACCATGGCACGCAGTACGTGGTGGAGACATCGTGAGAAGGATGGGCGGCTCATGCCACCCACTGCAGCCACAGATGACTGGAAACAGCCAGAGGCAAAAAAATGTAAAGCAGCAAGGAGCTTGACTAAACCTGGTATTGCATGGGACCGATCAGTCAGGGGCTCGAGGTCAGGTCTTAAATCCTCATAAAGCTCCCTAATAGCCCTTGTGCTCAGTCGGTACAGGGAGATGACCTGGTCCTCACGCATGCCCTGGAGCTGTGCCCTGGGCCTGTAGAGGCGTGGCTGCCGAGCCTGCACCTCGGCACGCCGTCTGTGCCGTGAACGCACAGCACATGGCTGGACCACCTCCACAGCTGCAGGTCTGAGTTGCTGCGGGACTACACCCATGCCCTGTGCTGCAGCCCCGTGGACACCATCTCCCCTGTCCGGCAACCGCAGCATCTGCCCACCACTCAGGACACATGCATAAGCATATATTGCTGCCATAAACTCCTCCCGTCCCACTACCGAAACACACTCTAACAACCACACAAACTCTAACAAACACACAAAACACACTATACAGTATCCAAAAGTCAAAACAACTGACAATACACACACAACACAATATAATAAGCAATACAAACACCAATACAATCCGCTAGTACAACTGCATAGACGTTCGTTCTTCTCCACACCAACCACACTCCTCCTGCTCTTCCTCTACAACCCTCAACGTGGGTAATGTTGTGATGGTAATATATGTTATTCTGGGGTGTGTGGTTTGCGCACACTGCGCATGCGCAGTTGATCGCATGCGATGCCCGTTGGTGGCACGCGTGCGCCACTCTACGCATGGGCGTCGGTCAGTGCGTGCCCACACGTATGTGCGCCGGCGTGAACATGCGCACAAAACACAGACACCCATGCGGTAGTCGTTGTAGTGCGCATGCGTACTGCGACACATGCGCAGTACAGTGTCTCAGGGCGCATGTGCGTTTGTCCGCGTACGGCCACCCATGCGTTGGCGAGCACGCGCCCAACGCACGAGCGTCACGCCCGCCCAAATGCGCATGTGCAATGGAAGACACATGGCAATACACTATAAATAGGCCTGCACACGTGCATCACGTTGAGGGTTGAGAAAGGAGTCACAGTTAGAGAGAGAGGGTGTCATAGATAAAGTCTGAAACAGAGACAGTGGTGGGACTACTGCACAGGAAAGAAGCACAGTGAGGGATAACAAAATCTATAGGTAGAGAGGCTGTGGTGGGAGTAGTCCAGAGGAAGGAGGGAGAGAGTCAGTCCAGGGAGTACGGCAGCGGAGAGAGGCAGTGTAAGATAGTCAGGAGCAGAGTAGATTCCTCACCTTGTGCTAAGATAATATTTCTGTTCCCTTTGTTAATGTGTCCTTTACTGTGTCCTGTACTGTAACATTCTGTAAGTCTGTATTGCATGCTGTGTATTGTTCTGTTTTGTTTAAGTGAGTGCTGTTCTGTTGAAAGGAGCATTTAAAACATACAGAGATGGAGAGAGAGAGGGAGAGAGACGGTGAGGGTGAGGGTGAGGGTGTGGAGGATGTGTCCCAACCTGTGGTGGGTGATACACCGACGCTACAGACTGCACATCCTAGGGAGGGACATGCAGGACCATCTTTTGGGCCACAGCCTGCACAATATGTCCAAACTGGGAAGAGAAAAAGGGTACCTGTGCCTGGTCCACAGCGAAAAAGAGCTCTACGCTTCAGTGATAGAGAGAACTATATCCTACTCTCGCATGTAATTGAAAACTATGACCTCTTATTTGGCAGGCTCAGCAGTCGCACAACAGTGGCCACCCGAATGGCAGTATGGGAGGAGGTGCGTGCTGCAATTGCAGAGGCAGGGGGCCCCACAAGGGATGTTGAAAGCCTCAAAAAGAGGTACTCGGATATAAAAAGAGGGGTGCGCCAGCACATGGTGGCTGAAAGACAACATGCGCATGGCACAGGTGGTGGGGGCCCTTTTATCCCATCACTCACACCATTGGAACAAGAGCTGGCAACACGTTTGGGCCACATCTATCTCCGTGGACTGCCGGAGGCCCTTGACACGGCACATCCTGACGCAGGTATGTATAGTAATTGCCAGGTTCACAATGTCCCTTCAGTACACATCATTCAGCTGCACAGACACTCCCATACCTGTGACCCAATCCACACCATGTTTAAAAAGTGGTGTCACATGTGTGTGTTATGGCCATGCACAAACTGTGTTGTTGCCATGCCCTGTCACAATATTACATATGTGTCCCTCGAAAACAGCAACCTCCCCATCTGTTTCCAAAACTACACACAACAATTCCTATCCAACCTGCACATCTGTGATTGCAAAGCACCATATGATTTTGTGGCACACTAATCAGGTAACGTGTGTGACATACTATTTGCACAGTGCTACATGTGCTTCTCAGTGGGCCACAGGTGCTGGCTACATGGGATCCACGGCACAATGGGTCACAGCCAAACATATCCAACAATGAGCATATAGTATGTCTAGAGACAATATTTCAAATGCATAATTAAACATAAACAGGCAATGTATGGTCCAAACAAGTGTAAGGGTGATGTATTCTCACACATGTGTGGACATATGTTGTACAGATAGGGGGAGGGATGTGATGGGGGACACATGTGGCATGGCACTCCAAATATACACATGGAAAATATGCAACATGTGCATGGCCACACGACACACATGTGCCCCAGAAACAGCTGAATGACGTAGACAAACATGTATGGGAGGGTGTCATGGGTCGGGTACGCAGCACACACGCACATACCCACCCCATCATCTCTGTGGTGTCTGTGCCACACATATATAGATATGATTATGTTGAAACATATGTGTTTTCCTTGTTATTGTTCAATATGCAGGTGACTACAGTAAAATGGGAGAGGAAGAGGAGGAGGCGGAGGAGGAGGAGGAGGAGGAGGTGGAGGAAGAGGGTGACTTTGACATCACAGTGCCAATGAGTGTGTTGGAGGATGAACCTGCTGTCTCAGGGGGCAGCACAAGTGCTGTTGATGAGCCCATAGAGCCACCTGTACCCAGTATATCACCACTAGGGGCAGCATCAAGGGAGAACATCGACGGACCCAGGCTGCAAGTATACACCGAGAGCCCTGACCCTCAGGCGATGATGGCGGAGTTAAGGTCCCATGGCGTATCTGCACATCGCGATGCTGAAGGTGGGTGACATACGACAGTCATAATTCCAAAATAAACACCAATAGTCACTAGTTGGTGTTTGTGTGGTGAATGTTGCAACATAACCACCACATATATCACATGTATGGCTCATGTTGGTGGGATATTGTTTCTTGAAAGAATGGTGTGGGGTATAATATATGGTGTTACTATGACGCAAAACAGAATCACCGAAGGTCAGTTGACACCCACAGATGCAGGCCTAAAAGGAATGTTGTATAAGGGCCACCATGTTGTTGTCATGAGAAAGATCAACACTTGCCCTTGCAACAGTCTACCTCATTGCAGACACCCAGATGTCTGGTAAACCACAGCATGACATCTAAATAATAGTTGAAGAAACAAACATACCATATATATAGCAATGCAACCCTCCTCTGTGATGTAACAGCACAAAGAACGCATTCCCCACAGTCTGCATCTGCAGGTGTCAAATTACATAGCATATGGAGAGAGGTGCGAAAATATGTCAGGTCAACCATAGATACGGATCTACAGAGGGGTCTCAAACGTACAGTATGAACCTGATGGCTTGTTTGGAGAGAACATTCCTCAATTTCCTCTGTACAGAAAGACATAACATAGACTGTAATCCAGACAGAAAAGGAAAACACCATGTCCCCTTACTGTAAGGCCAACAATCCCTCAACAGATTGCATAGGCTGTGAGCATGTGTGTCCCAGTTAAATTGTGGGCCTATGTCCCCATACCGTGTGATGGTCCCCAGTATCATACGTGTCATACCTGCAATATGTGTTGTATGCAACCATACAGTAATGAGTATGACGCATGTCTATTTCTCAACAAATGGTTAAACAAGGACCAAATCCGTGAACAATTACTGTGCTGCAAAATAAACCTAAACACATATGACTAACTACAACATAAGCTTGCCATGTTGAGACCATATCATACACCACGTATCCACACAACATTACCAGAATTGGCACATCACCCCACCCCTCCTTTCCGAATGCAAACATTAGAGCATTACACAAAGACCTCACATAACATACTGGTGTATGATAGCAATTGTCAAGCCCAATGAGAAATAACATAAACTGAAGACCTCATCTCCTTTACAAAATAACCAGATACATCATCATAGAGCAAGCAACCAAAGAAATACATTACCTAGTCGAAATGTGTTATTGGAGACACAAAAGGCAACTAGGGAATTTGACACAACACTGTATAGGTACTGGCCAGTGGGTAGATAGAGATATCTGACCAATCTGTACTGTCATACATACATTATCCCTTACAGCAGGGTACAAAATAAACATACTGAAGCTCAGCCTGTAAGGATCCATATGCTATGTCAAATGAGAAAGGGGAAAACATATGTTGTCTAGTTGTTATGACTGTTTTCCATGTCCTAATTGCTGCATCCACGTTCACAATGCCTGTGCAAGAGTTCTGCTCACTCACCATAGTCTGATGTTTATGTGTCCAGACAGCTCTATTGTACTGTTTTATCCACTCTACATTGTCACATTTGCTTTAACATAACCATTTATTCCGTGTAGTAGGTCTCTGACATCCCACACTATCAATGACGTAGTCAGCATGCCAATGTCTATCCTCAACTACACTCACATAAGCAGCTATGTTCATAAGGTATCACCCACTCCCACAACACACGTAAATGCTTCACGGGATTAACGTCTGTCAGCACCATCACATTCTAGTCATTCCCCAACATCAGCTCACGTACATTTTGTACACCACCAAGCATACATATCAGTGTAGTCCTTGCACCAGGCAATTCCAAGGACCAGCACATGCGGATAATGTGTACATCCCCACATCCAGCCCTCATACTGACAATGTAACCCATCAGACCATACATTGTCATGTCATAAAACAATCATTAGGGCAGGCCAAACCTGATTTGCCGTCACACAGTCTTACACAAATATATGGCATCCCATGAGGCTACATCCAGTACAAACATCTCATGGAGAATAGCAAATTCCATAAACACATAACACACAGTTCCTGTCGTAACATGCCCCAACAGCTCATGTGCATCTCTATGCCACATATAGCAAAACCCTGGACCCATACATGACCTGTGCAGACATTCCCAAACACACCTCGGTACAACAATGCTTCTGGCCATCTGAGGTGTTTATGGCTGCTGCATGCTGCACCTGACCTAAATAATGGATATGAGATGACTGTCCTTGCCCAATTCTGTTGCCACGTCAGTAGTATGTGGGTGTGTATGCAGAAGCTATTGTATGACTGTTGTGTTGTCCTCCCACATCCTCTTCCTGTATAGTGTTCTCTGTGTTTCTATTAGTTGTAGTACACTGCGATATATGTGTTATACCCCTAACCATGTTCCCATATGACTCAGCACTATCACATTCGCATTAGTGTGGTATGTGTATGACATGTTGCTTTATGAAGGTGTTTTCGTGGAGAGGTAGTTCATTGACCACCCTGTGTCCCATTCACAGCCAATCGACGTGTTCTGGAGCGGATTCGCTGTGCTGTGGAGCGGAACACCAGGGATGTTTGTGCTGCGCTACGGACATTACATGAGGGGGTCGTAGCCATGCCACTAACTCGCATGTGTGAGGCCCTTGAGGGCATACGTGATGTTCTGATCCGAGCTGCACCTGCACCACCAATGTATCCGGAGGAGGATATAGCCTTGCCAGGGAGAGGGGCCCGACGTGGCAGGCGTGGCCGACCACGCCGTCAGTAACCTATGATAATATAGAAATGTACAGCACGAAACCAAAGGTTTCTCTCTGTTGCACTGTTCAGTTTTAGCAACTATGTACATAGTATATTCTGTTATTGCGGCTTGGTTTGGGTTATATGTGAAAGTAGACATATGTGATTAGTATGTTGTGTGTGTGTTATGTAATTGGCTTGGGGGGATCTTTGATATGTCTTACACACATGTTTGTAACAATAGTTTTATATGAGAGAATTGCTGTGATAATAAACAGCTGTCCAAAAATAGATACATTGTCTCTTTCCAAAGAGTGTCCATTTGGTCCCATGTGTATCTCTGAGAGGGGGGTGGGAGGACCATAGGATCTGCAACCATGTCCACTGCATAAGCTACTTTGCCACACACATATACTATTTCCATGATCCACACATATGTGATGTTTCACTAGCACAATGTGTCACCACAGCCTCTGCGCTGCAGCGGCACAGTGTGCACAGACATCCATGTACGACATGGGTGTGGAACCGTGATACTGTGGAGCCGCAGACCAGTCAGGTTCTGAGCATATCCCTAATGTATATGCTGGCGATATATATCTCACCATTACAATTATCATGACCACCTTACTGGTTTGTGTCCCTCCAAGACTGGATTTTGAGAGCGCTGCCTTACACCTCTGTCATGTACGATTTATTTTGGGCTGGGTGCAGATGTCACAGACATCGGATGGTTATTTGGAATGCGTAACATTGCTCCCTGTTTCTCACCAGCAGTAACGGGTGGTGGCAATGGCAATATGTTGGTGGTGGGGAGAGGTGAGGAGGAATATGACACACTCTAGGTAACATGTGTGATGTCGGGGACATCTGCGCCTTGCCCACTCACATTCCAAAATGGCAGAGGTGTAATCCAGGTCTCTCAAAAGCGAGCCCTGGAGGGCCGAAACTTCAGTCACGCTGACAGGATATCTCCAATTCATATATATCTCTGCCACACTCATTAGGAATATTTCCAACACCTGACTGCCCTGCGGCTCTACAGAACCACGGTCCACCACCCTTGATGTGGACACAGGGGTACTGTGTTATAAATGGCCTGTTTATGTTCCATACACATCACCATCTGCAACCCGTCATACAGGACACATTGGTGCCATATGTGTGACCTGTGCCCTCACCTATATAAGTGGTCACATGCACCCCAACCCACCATAGGGATGCATGTTACAGAGGCAGACATTTGTGAGCCGCATATTTTGCCGGCTCATATATGTGAGAACATGTGGGTCATGTATATGCATCCCTGTGGCAAGTACGTCTGTGGGGCAGCCACTACATGGTAACATGTAATGCAGCACCCTGCTATCACACACCTACACACATGAGTTTCCCGACACACTGCATGTGGTGCCAATTGAGGTATCACACGCATGTTTACCCGTCAGGAATGTATGTGGCTGCACACATATGACATGCTGGCATCTATAGTCATATGCTACGTGAGACACGTGACCATTACAGGGTTCAGAAAAAATACTTTAATATGTACAAACAAAATACAACTATATACATATCTAGGGTAGGGGGAAAATGCCATCACCCACCCAACAAAAAAAAACCCTCCCCACCCCCGCAAAAACAAACCCAAAATAAACACACTCCCCCACACTAACCCCGAACCCCCACATGACCCCCCCCTCCCTCAGCCTGCCCCGTGATGGCGGACAGGGCAGCACAGGGCACATGTGTGGACGTCACAGGCACCATCAATGATGCCTGTGACGCCCTTCAGGGGGTGGCTGCCGACATGGCAGATGCTCACTGTCAGCAACCACCCTCTCCATGGCTCCCGCCATCCATTCCTGCAGGTGCACCAACCGGTGCACCCGCTGCTCCAGTGCATCCAGAGCCTCACACAGATGTACAACACATCTGCCACCACACACACACATTGTTCCTGGTGTTTGTGTGGTGGCATCTGCATGCACTGTGTGTGGGGCCCTGGATGTTGGAGCCACCTGCCCTTGATGGCGGGAGCCAACAGTGCCCTGTGCTGCACTGTCCTCTATGTCACTCTCCCAGACACCCTGTGGCCACTCTTCCCCCCCTGACTCCTCCCCAACACCCCCCACCACCTCCCCCCACCCACCCACATCACCTGCGCCCTCACCCCCCCTTGTGACCCTGGCACCCACACCTTCCGTCCCAGCATCCCCCATGACCCCCTCCGCTGTGTCGTCTGCAGGACCCTCTGCCTCCTCCCCACTGGTGTCCAGGACTACCACCTCCACGGCAGCGCGGGAGGTGGGCCTTCGGAGGGCATAGGCAGAGGTACGGGGGTCTTCGTCACTGTCATCATGATCTGTGGAAGATGACAGTCATCAGCACACGTAGATGTGTGTGACACATCACATGTACCCATGCAGGTACCATGCACACTGATGGGCCACTGTGACCTCTGATGGTGGGCAGCCATGTCATCAATACGCACCATCACCATGTGATGATTCAGCATTCCTCACGCGCTCAAGGTATGCGCCATGGTGCAGGCGCAGCTCCCTCCCTTTCTTTCTCAGATCCTCGACCTGTGTGTGTGAGAAAATATGGGTGGGAGCATGAGTGAGCACTTACGTCTGGTGGGTGGGCAACAGAAACATAGAACAGTGTGTCCTGGGTCTGGACACTTCAGCTACACTGATGTGTGTTTCATGTATAGCATAGTTCAACACCTGTCACAGGGGATCATCATGGGCACATGGAATGTGTTATCACATGTGGACAACACCATTACCAACTGAGCCTACTCACCAATGTTGGTCATCGTCACATATGTCAGTCTCTGGAGCCATGCCATGGTGCTTGCGTGATGCTACTTGCTGTCCAATATTTGCATCTCTTGTTGTGTATGTTTTGCACACCAGGAGCGGGTGAAGGGATACATTGGAGCAGTTGTTGAATGCGACAGAACCCAAGGGGGACAGGGATGTTTGTTAATTTGTGCATCCTGCTGTGTCTGGCGACCACCTGTTACAGGCAATGAACTATGCTATCAGCAGCTAACAACATGGCTACGTCACACATGTGGGAAACAGTGGGATGAGGAGGGCAGGAAAGGGTTACAAAACTGATCATGTGCTGTGGAGGGTCTGTACCTCCACCCATGTTGGCTGGCCATCCTGTGTGAGAGTCAGGTTGGGGTGTAGTATGTATGGGGTATGTTTGGTAGAGCAGCCTAAACAAACATACAACAACTGCAGGTGCCCTTATCTGAGCTTACCGTGCCCATGTCGGCTGGCCTATATCTTGTGGAAATGGCACTATGACCTATGACCTGTATGATGACAGCAGGTGTATTTTGATAAACCATGGACAGACACCAAACAAACACACTACGCAATTGCCACCTGTGCTCATGTGGCTGCTTGTGTCTGTGGTGTCCAACCACAAGAGGTGACTGTAGCTTTCCTACAACATCAGTTCTGTTCACCTGCTACAAGGTAATGGATTTGTAGGAGGTGTGAGGATGGGTAACCTAACTATGCATAAAGTGAGGGGACTATGGCTCTGTTACGGCCTTTGGGAATATCTTTGCCTAGGTCATGGGGATGTTGTACCTATACACACATCAACATGTGCACATAGCTTTTCATCGTGATACATCACAGACATGTGTGATGAGATAGTGACCTCACAGACTATGTGAGAGGTGCAACTTACCTGTCATAAACTACCCCAACATGTGACTGCTATACCCACCAATGCAATGTGGCGTACGGCCCCATGGGGGTTGCGTGTTGTGCCACACATCATCAGCTGCATATCCCATTGCAGTGGGATCATAGACAAGTGACCTTACACAGGTCATAGGACTCCTGGAGATAGGGAGAATGTATTGAACTGGTTAGGCACACACAACCATATCACCAGGGTGCGTGATAGACCACTGTGATGGCCTCACTTAACTCCTGGGGAAAGGGATGCTCTATTAAACTCTTTATTCACACACAACCATATCAACAGGGTACGTGATAGCCGACTGTGATGGCCTCACATAACTCCTGGGGAAAGGGAGGATCTCTTACACTCTTTATGCACACACAACCATATCTCCAGGATGAGTGAAAGGCCACTGGGATGGCCTTTGAGGGCTCCTGGAAATAGGGTAGATGTAATGAACTTTTTCAGCACACAGAACCATAGCTCCAGGATACATGAAAGGCCACTGGGATGGCCTTTCCGGACTCCTGGAACTAGGGGTGATGTTTTAAACTGTTTCAGCACACAGAACCATAGCTCCAGGATACATGAAAGGCCACTGGGATGGCCTTTCAGGACTCCTGGAACTAGGGGAGATATTTTAAACTGTTTGAGCACACAGAACCATAGCTCCAGGATACATGAAAGGCCACTGGGATGGCCTTTCAGGACTCCTGGAACTAGGGGAGATGTAATGAAACTTTTCAGCACACAGAACCATAGCTCCAGGATACATGAAAGGCCACTGGGATGGCCTTTCAGGACTCCTGGAACTAGGGGAGATATTCTAAACTGTTTCAGCACACATCACCATAGCTCCAGGATACATGAAAGGCCACTGGGATGGCCTTTCAGGACTCCTGGAACTAGGGGAGATATTTTAAACTGTTTGAGCACACAGAACCATAGCTCCAGGATACATGAAAGGCCACTGGGATGGCCTTTCAGGACTCCTGGAACTAGGGGTGATGTTTTAAACTGTTTCAGCACACAGAACCATAGCTCCAGGATACATGAAAGGCCACTGGGATGGCCTTTCAGGACTCCTGGAACTAGGGGTGATGTTTTAAACTGTTTCAGCACACAGAACCATAGCTCCAGGATACATGAAAGGCCACTGGGATGGCCTTTCAGGACTCCTGGAACTAGGGGAGATATTTTAAACTGTTTGAGCACACATCACCATATCTCCAGGATACATGAAAGGCCACTGGGATGGCCTTTCAGGACTCCTGGAACTAGGGGAGATATTTTAAACTGTTTGAGCACACATCACCATAGCTCCAGGATACATGAAAGGCCACTGGGATGGCCTTTCAGGACTCCTGGAACTAGGGGAGATATTTTAAACTGTTTGAGCACACAGAACCATAGCTCCAGGATACATGAAAGGCCACTGGGATGGCCTTTCAGGACTCCTGGAACTAGGGGAGATGTAATGAACTTTTTCAGCACACAGAACCATAGCTCCAGGATACATGAAAGGCCACTGGGATGGCCTTTCAGGACTCCTGGAACTAGGGGAGATATTCTAAACTGTTTCAGCACACATCACCATAGCTCCAGGATACATGACAGGCCACTGGGATGGCCTTTCAGGACTCCTGGAACTAGGGGTGATGTTTTAAACTGTTTCAGCACACAGAACCATAGCTCCAGGATACATGAAAGGCCACTGGGATGGCCTTTCAGGACTCCTGGAACTAGGGGAGATATTTTAAACTGTTTGAGCACACATCACCATATCTCCAGGATACATGAAAGGCCACTGGGATGGCCTTTCAGGACTCCTGGAACTAGGGGAGATATTTTAAACTGTTTGAGCACACATCACCATAGCTCCAGGATACATGAAAGGCCACTGGGATGGCCTTTCAGGACTCCTGGAACTAGGGGAGATATTTTAAACTGTTTGAGCACACAGAACCATAGCTCCAGGATACATGAAAGGCCACTGGGATGGCCTTTCAGGACTCCTGGAACTAGGGAAGATGTCAGGACATGTTGGAGCACCCAGAACCATAGCTCCAGGATACATGAAAGGCCACTGGGATGGCCTTTCAGGACTCCTGGAACTAGGGAAGATGTAATGAACTGTTTGAGCACACATCACCATAGCTCCAGGATACATGAAAGGCCACTGGGATGGCCTTTCAGGACCCCTGGAAATAGGGTAGATGTAATGAACTGTTTCAGCACACTTAACCATATCGCCAGGATACATGACAGGCCACTGTGATGATCTTACAGCACCCCTGGGGATAGGGATATTGTTTTGTACTTTGACAGCACACAGACCAATATCACCATGATGACAGGTGAGCCAGTGTGATGGCCTCTCTAGTCCCCTGGTGATAGGGTGTATGTATTACAGTGCTTGAGCACACACAACCGTATCTCCAGGGTGACTGATAGACCACTGTGGTGAGCTCTCAGGACCACTGGGGATAGGGGGGCATATTGCACAACATTGGCAAAAACAACCAGATCACCTGGGTGATTGACATACCATTAATGCTTTGCTTCACATACCCTTTCTGTGGACGGAAAGGTTATTTTCTGCAGCTACACATTTCACCATATTCATATGATGTGATTTGGATATAATTAAGCTGATCTATTGGTTTGCTTTCTTACAGTATGTGTTGGCACGTCCACAGCAGCAAATGCCAGGTAATAGGGCTAGCATCATGACCTGTGTGACCATATCCATCACCACCTGGGTACAGGTCAAACCTGTCACATATTATACAAAGACAATATGGGATGTATGTTCAGCTGCAGCACATTACTGACACACAATACCTGACCCCAACAGCATGAGGATCTGCAATGCACACAGCCTCTAGATATATATGTCTATTTCTAATGACCTGTCCCCATCCACTTACCTCCCTTGGGAAGTCAGCTTCTCTATTGAAGCGTCTCTGTAGCCGTTCCCAGGCCCTGCGGACCTTTCTGCTGTCCCTGTACCTGTTTTGCCCGGGGAACAGCTTCTCCTGCCTTGTGGCAATCAGGCGAGACAGGGTGCGGAGCTCCCGAGGAGTGAATGCAGGCTTTCTTGTTCTGGACGCCATTTTGAGATATTATCACCTGATTGCACGCAGCGTCATTGACGCGCATGCGCCCCGCAAATGCCACACATTTCCAATGTTTTACGTGCAACTGTGCCCCGCAAGTGGCGCAGTTTAGCGACGTATGACGTCCAACTGCGCCCCAGAGATTGGCGCACCTTGGCGACGTAACACGTCTCATTGCGCTCCGCATCTGCTGCATGTTTTATAAATATTTCGTCCCACAGCGTCCCGCAACTGGCGCAATTTATACACATATGACGTTCAAGTTCGCCCCGCACATTGTTTTGCGGAACGAGTTGCGCACATGCGCACAACAACTGCAATATACAGTGCTGTGTGTCTCTTATATAAAACACATAACTATTTCATGACCTCATGGTGTTGACACATTTGGGACTTGAACTTATCATCACTTGCACACTGGTTCTTAGGCATTTGTTTGATGTGATGTGCTACGCCTTTCACATTGCACTGACTGCCACTACAACTGCTACTTCAACAAGGTGTTTTGAGGGACCATCAGATTGGCCTATCAGGCACCCTGGTGATATGGGGATATGTGTCGCAATAGATGATATTCACTACTCCATCTCAATGTCAACCCATACATTATGTATGTGATGGCAGGGGGGGGGGGGGGTTTCCATCTGCACATGCTACATCCACATTAGGTTGCATAGCACACATATTGAGCTTATTGAGATTGCCATGCGATGGACATGGATGTAGATGTTAGGTGGATGTGCTGACATACAGAGTGAGTGGCTGGGGTGTGCGACACATTCACTGTCATACCTACCTATGTTACAGACGTCGTGTTTGCCTTCACACCATCAGCCTAATCTATATAACTTGCTGGCACATTACTATCTACTATCAACAGTGGTTTTTGTGGCCTTTGCGTTTTGGATTTGTTTTTTGCAGAAACACACTGTGACATTGCAATAACCTAGTGTGGCACATCAGGTACCCTATGAGTCACTTCAGAGAGGACAATATGAGGTGCAGTGTCCACAACAGCACCTTCTAATGTTCAAATAAACGAACCTTGTAAGGTACTTTTGAGGGACCTTCATGCTACAGCATTGAGGGTGTTGTTGGTGGCACCACCAAATGACATTACAAAGGGAAGAGGCCTCAGAGAGCCATATTAGATTAGACCACTGTAGAATCAGGGGCATTACCTATGTCTGTACACGTTGTGACATCACAGGGGGCGAAACCTCCATAGCTCTGTGTATGAGAGACACTCCTCCTTGAACCCCTAGGCCAGTCTGCTGATCAGTATAGCCCTAATTAATATGCATGAGATCTATAGGCATCAGAGCTACCCTGGCAACCTCACAGATTTGTGGCCCTACAGGTCTGTATGTTTAGACCCCTGTCTTACACCTCTGTCATTTAGGTGTGTGACTGTACAAAGTGCAGATGTCAGTGACATGAAAAGCATATATACTCACTGTGACATACTTCCTCAATTCTCATGCCCACCATGCAGTTCTATAATCTATAAGATGTTGGTGGTGGTGAGAGGCAGAGAAGCATGTTACACAGTTTATGTGAACATTTTGATGTCTTGCACATCAGCACCTTGCCCACTTACAAACGTTAATGACAGAGATGTTTGTCAGGGTTGTTGATGGCCAGCCCTGGAGGGCCACACTCCACTCCGTTTGGCAAGACATCTGTAATGCATATATATCTCATGCATCTTCATTTGTACTAACATAAACACATGTCATGGCTAGACTTTCACGGAGGACTGCTTCAGAACCACTGCCATAGCTGCTAACACACCCCTGGCTGGCTACAGTTTGAGTATGGGCCAACACATGACCTGTTTGCTTTCTTTACCACGATAGACTTCAATCACACATACCCATGATGCACTGCACATGTAAATAAGCAGTCTACAAATATAAGCACTATGGTTTATGCAGCCACTGAAACACCTACGTATGTACATGATTAATGAGCGTGTAGGTTAATGACACAGAGTTAGTCTTGGACATCACATTGTGCGGCTCCTGTGCTCACCCTGAATGTGAGAGGGGAGACCCAGAACCATGACCACAGCACCTGGCTCAGCTAAGATAGCCTATGGTGTGAGTCCACATCAGTCGCAGTGTCTGATGAGTAGCACTTGTTGATGCACATACACTTACACTTCTGTGCATCTGTTATTTCCCTGTGATGTGTAGCCCTTTAAGCAATTTGCTGCAACCACATCAGTCATATCCTGTGTGGTGGCCATTGTCATCGCCACATTAGTTATGGGAGGGGGAGAAGTGTGTTAGACGGACGGATTATGTGACAACACCCAAACGTAACATTCAGACTCATCACTGCAATGGTGCTGCTGGTGGGAAGTGATAACCTCTGTCCAGCAGAGGAAAATACAACTTACAGCATGGGGCATGCATTTATGTGACCATCAATAAGGTGACAGCAGACAGATGGCATGCCTGGACATGCTCAGCAGCCCACCACCACTATCTGACATTGTCCAGCAGCAAACACAGATAAGCTGCAGCTGCTACACCCTTCAAAGTGTGGCACCCTTACACATACTAGGTGCAAGCAGTCTGATAGCTTATCCATACTGCATACTACTGGTGACAATGTGTGCAACCCAAACTGGGACGTCTGCACACTCACCGAGCAGTTACGTTCGTGATTGGGCTCCAAAAGGCAACCCATAGATATCACTTGCAAAAGATGTTGTTGCCACTACAGCTGACCTAGCCATGCTATGGTAACTACTCAGTCAGGGTGAGACTGACCTTCCAGGAGGACATGCTTGGGCTACCTTGTCCATGCTACTGATGACCACACACTGCAATTTCACTTACATTGCCCTACGTTCTGTCCTCATGCATCCTGCCGAGACCAGCCTGTCGGGGGTATGACCACAATACCTAGCACCTCATTATGCACAATGGCAAGCTAACACTGCACACAGTACAAACATTGTGCGCTGAGTAAGGTGTTGCATACATCACACACTGGATGTACAGCCACACAATCCCACAGCTATGCCATCACTGTGCTACTATAGATAGTTTTTCCAGTCTATGCCAAATCAGCAGTCGTGGACACAGTGCATGCATGGCTAGGCTATGAAATAGTGCTACTGTCACACCCCATGGTGGGGAACATCGTCAAACAACAGACCTGAGACACACTCCACATACATCAGACATATTGGTGTGATACCACTCAATAACCATATTGTGGTGTACGTAGACATTGATATCTGCCACTGATCAGATCAACATGTTGCTATATGTGTGGTGTATTTCAAGGTTTATGGTGACAGTGCTACAGTGCGCACATACTAGTTTTATGATATGGACGCAACGCACACTATCATGACTGTCCAATTGGCTTTGGGTCCTGAAGCCTGTGTGTCTGGTCATTTCGCCTCCTGTTGATCGGTAATCTCTGGCACAGGTCCCCAACTCCAGTCCTGTTGTAACAGACACTGCTACATTTTCACAAATGTGCGTCAGATATATGCATGAGATATATCTGCATACCATGGACCGGCACATGCAGATGAACAGAGACATCTTTATTTAAGACATCATAACATGTGAATAAATTGTGGCCCTCCAGGACTGCATTTGAGGAAATCTGATCTATGTGATGCACATTTCTCTCTTATATGTCCACCTTGAGAGACAATATACATGTACTGTCCCTGTTTTCACTTTTCCCACTACAGGTGGTTTGTTTTTTGAGAAAAATTAGGGGATGTGACAATTGCGGGGATTGGTTCGGCAGACCTGACACACGTGATTTGAACTTGTGACCTTCACCTCCTGCAGGCAGTGCCTGTGTGCTTTGCACCACCTTCTTGACACAGAGACAGTGCATTTCCAGGTACATCCATGTCTGTTTGTCAGACTAACCCTGTCTGTTGCACTACACAGCACCCACCTAAAAACAGATAGGCCATGGTGTGATGTGGACAGGTGTCACCAGTTCCCCTGCCGTCAACATGTTCACATGGCCTTATATTGGAGTCTGCATTACCCTTTAATGATGTGGGGCACTCCAGGACTGCTTTTGTTTGACTCTGCTGTAGGTGCTGCACATGTTTATGTGGTGGGTACTGTTGATGATAACATAAACATATGCCAAAATATCTTGGGTTCTCAGCAGAAAAGTATCAGTCTTTAATGCCTGGTTTTTTCAGGGTACACTTATGTGCACTAGTTGCAAGGAGCCACAGACAGGATTTGAACCTGTGACCTTCTGTTGTTGCACACACTGTCTGTGTACACTGCACCACTGTTTCTAAACATATATTCTGCATTCCGAGGGAAGTCCATGACTTTACATCTGACAGTGCCTGTCTGTTGTTGTGTACGGTGCCAGGCTACACACGCCTACGGCACTGTCTGCTGTGGCTTGCAGTCCTTATCTGGCAAACCCATATAACCTGATTGCGTTGTGGCACTCCAGGACGGAATTTGAGGGACTCGCCTGTACATAATGGCCATTGCTCTGGTTTGTGTGCGGTGTGGGGTAAAATGTAGGTGTTGAGCCCATGCTTATGTTCTCTGCAGTACAGCAGTGTGTGAACTCTCACTGTTTAGTGGTGGTTAAAAATATGGGTACTGGGTTGCCAGAACCTCAGCTGTGATTTGAACCTGTGAACCTCTCGTCATACAGTCACTGGCTGTGTCCGCTGCACCACACTGTGCCCACAGAGACTGTGCAGTATCTGGAGATAGGAAACCTGGCTGCACAAGCCTGACACCCTGCTCTGCATAGGTTTACTGTGGCCACGTTTTCTTTGTATGGGGACAGGGGTGCAGGACACACACAAATATGCCTTCCAAATAGGTGCAGTCACAGAAATAAACCGAACAGTGCATCAGTGATATCACTGGATGACCTGATATGCACTCCCAGGACAGTTCCATTACATTGCAGTGCTTTTGAATGTGTCCACGGACCATGGACCCTTCCAATATTCATTTCAATTCTTTGGAGCTTTCCTGGGAGTGTTTATTATTGTTGCCCATTAATAGCAGTGTTTCCCAGCAGACTTATGATTTTCGCATACTTGGTTGTGGTTATTTTCATGTTACATTTGCGAGTTTGTTCTGTGCACATGTTTCACACTGCTCACGTTTTTTGGGTTTCCACGATGTTGCTGTACATTGCTGACGGAAATGGTTTCTCTTCCCTTTAAATCACCTCTAACGCGTGTGTTTCACTGGCGGTATTTTTCTTGTAAATTCGGGCACGCTCCTGTGCGGAGGGTCTCTCCCCTCCCACATTCCACCCATTGACCCCATCTCTCCGCCCCTCGGGGGCCTTCCTCCGCCCTCATTTCGCCTTTCCACGCCTCTATCGCACATGAGCGCCCCGCAAACGTGCGTGTTTGCGGCGCACGCGTGCGGGACCCGTTAATGTGCCGCGCACGCGTACGGGGTGCTTAAGAGCACTTAACTGCATCATTTTAGGGCGCTCAGGTGCGCCCCGCAAAAGTGCCCCGTTTAGTAAACATGCCCCTAAGTGTCACTGTACCCATAGACATAAATGGGTGTTGCTGCACTTAGCACACATTCAAATTTGTGAAAGCACATTAATCTTTAGTAAACATGCCTCTTAATGAGTGTCTGAAAACTATTTGCATTTAAAGTGATGATAAAGAAAAGTTTCTGCATAGCTATCATCCAGTGCCAACTGACAGGTCCATTACTACAAAACCCCGCTCATTTAGAACCCATAGCAAACCTGCCATATTATAACAATGCTACCAGGACTCACAGAGTACCTAACCCTATTTATCAAAAGGTAGCATTACAAATATTAAACAAATACATCTCTTATTGGGAAAAGAGAACAAGTGGGTCTACTATACAGAAACTAAATAAACAGAATAGCACAGTTCTGTCATACATGCAAAACAGACAGACCGTCACAAATACAGAACAAGGATTATGATTTAGAAATATGAAGACAATAATTGAACTAGGAACCCCAAAAACCAAACTGAATGCATCACAACACTAGAAAAATTAAACTATGAAATTTCCTCTTATACCGAACAAAGCGCAAAGACATCAGAGCACATTTCCTAGAGCACAAATATTCCAGTTAATAAATCAAAATAAAATACTTTTTTTTCTGCCTTTTGTGGCTATGCAGAAGCAAGTTGGGGAGCCGGGCTTTGGCCCTCACTGCTCGCCCTCAAGCCAGCCAGGCCAGCATGGGGCCATGTGCAAGCAACATTCCCGCACATGCCTTGGACTAGCCTATCACCTTGCCATCCCAAACAGGACCCCTTCCATCTCCCATTCCACCTCTGTCCCCACTAGTTCCCACACCTCCCTTCCCACTCCCACTCAATATTTCCTGATGTCCGGACAGCCCCACCACATGTGGTTAAAGGATCCCACATCCCCTCCAGCAGCTATTCAAGTATCCCCTGACATGCTACACAAATCTACCATTGATACATTTATTTATTTATTTATTGTGGGGTGGGGGGGGGGGTTTATACCATTATTTCAGGTAATCATAGCGGTTTACAAATGAACAGATACATGAAACAGGTTTACAATATAACAAGTGATTAAACAGTAGTTAACAATTTAACAGTCTTACATTCTTCAACTAAAAACTTATTTACATGTTGTTAATGGCAAGACGCCATTAAGTTAGAGGTAGGTTTAGTGGTGTGAACATGGTTGGCAGGCTTTAGTGGTGGGATAGTTGAGAAAGAGAAGTGGTTATTGAGTTGTATCAGTGACAGTTAGAGTTACGCTGTTACCAAAATGTTCAGTGAAGAGGTATGTTTTAAGATGGGTACGGAAGGTGGATAGGTCTGTCATGTTCTTAAGGCTAGTTGGCAATGAGTTCCGTAGTGTTGGAGATATGTATTTGAATGCTCTATTGCTAGTGCATTGTTTTGTATTATGGAATTCAGAAGGAATAGTGAAGAAGTTGATCATTTGATATCTTCTTTGCCTGTCATTAGGTACAACTTTGATCAGGTGGGAGAGAGTAGGGGGAGCCATTTTCCTAATGATTTTAAATGTGATCATGATAATTTTATATTTGATCCTGCTTTGCCCAAAGTAAGTCATAGAGAATTGGTGTTATGTGGTCACTACGGCAAGAGTTATGGATAATCATGCAGCTGAATGCTGTGCCACAATAAGTGGGTGAAGAGATACTTTTGTGAGACCATGAAGCAGACTATTACAGTAATCTATGTGGGGTGTGATTAAAGCCTGCATTATAGTTCTAAAGTCGGAAGGTTGTAGGAGGGGTTTTAAGTGTCGGAGAAGACGGATCTTATTGTATATTGTTTTTGTTAAATTTTTGATGTGGGTCTGGAAGGAGAAGTGCTTGTCAAGTGTCACCCCTAGGTATTTAACCTCCTCTTTAACTTCAAGCTCGATGTCATCAAATGAAATGTTTTGTGGGGGAGTGTAAGTTTGATTCCTGGTGATTATTAAGATTTCTGTTTTTTTTTTAAATTTATGTGTAGACCAAAATGTTTGAGCCATGTAGCAATTTTCTTGAAGCAGGTTATTATAGGGTCGAAGTTGGGTGATGTAATATAAAACGGCATAAACAACATTATGTTGTCTGCATAAATAGAATAATCGACCTTGAATTGTTTTATGATTTGACAAACCGGTTGGATATATATATATTATATAATAGTGCTGATAGCGTGGATCCTTGGGGAAGGTCTATGGTTTGTGGGTAGGAGTTAGAGGAAGTGTGATCTATGGTGACCTGTTGAAACCTTTCAGATAGATAGGATACAAACCATTTTAAGGGTTGTATTGCTCAGGCCAATTTGTTTCAATCTGTGAACTAGAAGGGAGTGAATAACAGAGTCAAATGCTGCAGCTATATCTAGGAAGAATAAAATGTATGCTTGGTTGTTATCTATTCCCTTAATGATTTTATTGGATAAGGACACCTAAGTGTCTTGACACTGTGGTAAGGTCTGAACCCAAATTGTTTGCTATCTAGAGGAGTATACTGGTCGATGTGGTCTTGTAGTTGTAGGTACACATTTTTTTCTGTTATTTTAGCCAGGAAAGGGAGACTGGAGATGGGTCTGTAGGAGGCAGGGTAAGTTTTGTCTAGGGCTTTATTTTTTAGTATTGGACGTATTATAGCCTTTTTAAGCTCACGTGGCATGTAACTTTGGGAAAATGATTTGATAACAATAGTTAGTATCAAAGGGGCAGTTTCATTAATTGTATACTTGCTCCATCTAACTGGATAAGGATCTGTTGAAGAAGTTGTAGTATTCATAGCAGAAATTGTCCTTTTAAAGGATTCAAGGTACAACGGATGGAACGTATCCCAGGTCACAGCTGGTGGCAAAGAACTGATCACAGATGTGTTGGTGTGAGTAGTTGAGATGTTTATTTTGGACATATAATAGTCTGCAAGCATTTGAGGGGATATGTCTGAGAAGATAGAAGAGGGGTTTGGCTGTGTTGTGAGTGATTTTACTATGGTGAATAGGTCTCTTGGTTTATTTATGGATTTCATGAGAAGTTGTGTGTGGTGGTCTTTTTTAGATAGGTTAATCTGGAGACAGTATTTGGTGAGCATGGTCATGTATTTACCTCTGTTTTCAGTTGTTTTCTTGGCCCACCAGGCACGTTCCAGTCTTCTTAGCTCTCTTTTTATTAGACGCAGTTCGTGTGGACCATTGTTTAGATGGTTTTTTGGAGATATTTTGTAGGTTTTATGGTTTGGTGGCTAAGTTAGTGATTGAGGTGTTCCAATTGTGTACTAATACATCAAGGTCATTCATGTTGCTATCCATAGATTTAAGGAGGACTTCCGTGAAGGATTCCCTATCAAACTGTTTGTATTTTGAGTACTTTTTGGGTTCAATTGTTCTAAATGGGTTTGCGTTTGGTTTCGAGGGAGAATTCAATAAAATGGTGGTCTGACCCCATGGTACTGTTATCAGAGGTGGGTTATTATGGGGTGATTGGATCTCACGAGGTAAGAATATAAGATCCAGAGTATTCCCCTTCTTGTGAGTGGGGCTATTAATAATTTGCTTATAGTTTAGTTCTTCCATTGCACTGGAGAAGGAAGAGGAATGAGAATTATGTATTGAAGGGAGAATAAAATCTCCTAGGTGTACTGTCTTAATATTTGGTGATATGTTAATTACGTCGTCTATTATGTTTGTAAGGCTATCTGGGTTGGCATTAGGAGGTCTGTAAATGATGCAGAAGGCTAGGATACTGCTTTTTATTATCAGAATGTCCATATCGGATATAGCTTTAGAGGGGAGTTGTTGCGATTTAAATGAGTCTTTTATTATGATTAATACTGCATGCTTATTTGCTCTGGGTGTGTGAAATATGTTGTAATTAGGTGGGCATAGTTGGTTAAGTAAGACATTGTCTTGTTCATAGAGCCAGGTTTCTGTAATAAAGATGATGTTAGGGCAGACTATTTTTGTATAATCTATTATGATTGGAATTTTCTTCTTTAAGGATCTAGCGTTGATATATGCACAAGAGAGTTGTGTGGTATTTTGTGTGTCCTTCCGTGTTTCAGGGGTCACTATGAGGGTGGGTGTAATGTGTATTAGTTTACGAGTGTAGGTGTTATTTGGTGTTCTATAGTATGGTTTGGGTTGAGCAAGATGCGAGCGGATGATTGGGATTGTTTCAGGCTGAGAAGGGAATGAGAATTGAGCATTGGTTCTTATGGTTATGTAAGAAAGTAAGATTGTAGTAAAGAATATGGCAGCTAAGCGGTGGGGATTCATTTTGCTTTTAAAGGTTTTCAATTGTTAGGAATAGAAAGGGGGAGATTAAAAACTTTCTGTGGTAAATTACAGAAGAAACAGTATCAATCATGAGGGGAGATACATTGTGGAAGGAACATTCAAGAGAGAACAATGTTACAATATAGTATGGCTGCTGGAGTATATTGAATCAATCAAACAATTGTAATAGATATCAAATTAGTTTAGTAAATACATGGGTGGTGCTTTATGGCAGTTGTTGAAGAGCAGACTTAATTGCTGGAGTATAGGGTGAAAGGTCCGTGTTAAAGGATTGCCGTGACAGGGTTTGGTGTCCCCTACAATGAGCTCTTGTAGTTCCGTTCGCTGTATTTAGTCGGGATCGTAATTATGGTGGCGTCTACTGTCCACACCAAAGGGCCCTTTGGTGAGGCCCTTAGGCGCGGGCCCACCTTAGTGCGTTTACAACTTTAAAGGAGCCTGTCATGGTGGGAGCAGATGGAGGCACCAGGCTGATTGGTGGAGCTTGCTGAGGCAGGGAGGAGCTTACCTCTTTGTCCTTATGCTGCAGAGAGAAAGGCAGAAAACCAGTGCGATACATAACCTGGTAGCCATTTTCCACATGCTGAGTCAAGGCCAGGCCCCACCCAAGCCATTTGAAAATCCTCTCCCATCCCTTATCATCCAGCTTCGGCCAATATCCCCCTATCATTGGAAATGAGCTGTAGAAGTAACTTGACCCATTAGCAGCCGGTAAATGTTTGAGAAAACGTGCTTCCATACTGTAGGGTACTAGCAGAGACACTAAAAATCAGTTAACCCAACCTTGATTGCACATCCCCCCCAGCCTTGCTGCTCAACCAGTGGTGTACCTGCAGGTAGCCATAAAAGTCCCTAGGCCCCATTCCAAACTTCTCTTGTACCTCCTGAAAGGAGGCCAACCCTTGTTTCACCCACTGCTGGAATAAGGGATCAACCATCCCCAGTTAAAAAGGCATCATTGTACCAAATCGGCAGCAGCAATGAAACCTCCTCCCACAATTTTTTGCCACATGGTGAGTGCCTCCACAGCTGGTCTACATAGTGCATGTATGAGTTAAGGATTTCCACCCCCCTACTCTCTCCCCAAGCCAAGTACCATAGGGGAATTCCATTTATATAATGGGCCTCAACTGACTTCCGCTCCGTCCCATCAGTCCAACTCTCATCACATTATTCAGTTGTGCTGCCAAGTAGTACCAGTAGAGACTAGGAACTGCCAGTCTTCCCTTCTTCTTGGAGCAATACAGCACTGCTCGCGCTACCCTTGTGGGCCTCCTCCACCAAATATATTGAAAAAGCTTGCATTGCAACCTTTCTAGCTCCCCCTGCAGGACTTGCGTCTGAAAGAGGTATAGGATTTTAGGAAGCATAGCCATCTTAAGACAAGCAATATGCCCCAGCCAAGACAGAGGGAGCTTCATCTATCTATCTAAGTTACTGCAATCTCCCACCAGAAGGGCAGGTAATTAAGGTAGTATAGCCTAGAGTATTACATCCCTATCTTGACCCCCAGATACACCAAATGGGTTGGGACCCGCCTAAGAGGAAAAACTACTCACAATCACGCCACCTCCTCCTCCAGTAGGATGACATTGAGAGCCTCAGTCTTAGTCAAGTTCACCTTAAAGCCAGAAACCTGATGGGCCCGCAAGGAATTCTTCGGTTCCACCACCAACACCAGAGCAAAACATCACTGGCGAACAACGAGATCTTATGTTGGTCTTCCCCTACTGTGATGCCTACTATATCTTTCCTACCTCTAATACTCTACACCATCGGCTCCATAACCAGAGCGAACTATAATGGGGAAAGGGTGCACCCCTGCCTCGTGCCGCGTTCCAAATGGAAAAATCTGGTATACCCCGCATTAACTTTCACTGCAGCCTGAGGACCAGTGTATGTACTCTGCACCCACTTAAGAAAGGGCATTCTCACCCCAAACGTCTTCAACGAAGCCCACAGAAATTCCCAACTCACTTGGTAAAATGCTTTTTCAGCATTCACTGCCAGAGTCATGACCCCTCGTCTCTCCTCTTGGGCTACCCAGAAAAGATTGATCACCTGCTTAACATTATCCGCAGACTGATGATCCTGTATAAAGCCCATCTGGACTGCGTTGATCAATTGTGGCATATAAACACACAAGATTTTAGCTAAGATTTTGACACCCAAGTTCAGTAAGGAGATGGGGTAATAGGATGCACATTGAGGGGGCCTCTTTTCCAGGCCTCAAAATCACATTGATACCTGCCTGTTCCATCGATGAAGGTAACTGGAGGAGTGGCCTAGTGGTTGAGGCAAGGTACTTCAGGCCAGAAGGTCGGGGGTTCAAATCCCACTAGAGGACAGCAACCTTGGGCCGGAAGGACTGGGGTTTCTAGTCCCACAGGTGCTCCTTGTGGTCTTGGGCAAGCCACTTAACCCTCCATAGCCCATGTACCCTGTAAAATAGTTATCTCCAAGTTATAATGCCCTGTTCAATGTAATTTCAGTTTGTTCAATGTAAACCGCACTGATGCAGAATAGCGCGATATATAAGAGAATGTAAATAAATAAATAAAATAAATAAACTGCTCCTCCTCTAAAACACTGTTTAACACCTCAGCCAAGATAGGTCACTGTACTTCTTATCCACCCCCGCCGTAAGGCCATCTAGGCCCAGAGACTTGTCTGTTGCCAGTGCTCATATTGCTCCTTGTATCTTCCCAACTATTATGGGCTGGCCCAAGTTTTCCCCCTCGGCCTCATTCAAGATGGGGAGAGACACCCCTCCAAATAATGCTCCACCTCCACTAGATCCACTGCCTTCTCCAATTGATATAGCTCTTGATAGAACCGTTGAAACTCACCCCCTAATTTCCTCATCACTCACCGCCTACCCCTCATTATCCTTGCGTAACCAGCCCACAGCTTGAAAGGCCTGCTGTGCTTTTAGTCTTTGAATCAGCAGCCTGCCTGGTTTATCCCCATGCTCATAGTACTTCTGGAAAACACACTGAAGCTGAAAGACCAAGTCCTGCAGCTGCAATGCACGCACCCATATTCTCATCTGCTTTTAACTCCTACCACATACACCACTCCCCCATCTGCACAATCTCCCATTCCGAGTCCTTAACCTTATGTAGCCCTGCTCCAAGGCTTGTCTAGGCAGATTTTTCTTATGGGCCCCCTACATGACAAACCAACCCCAAATGTACACCTTAAAAGCATCCCACACTATGGCCAACCTCGCATCCTTGGTGCAGTTAAGCATAAAATAGTCCTCAATATCCTTGGCGATGGCAGCCACTACATTCTTATCTCAAAGGAGACTATCGTTCATGTGCCAAAAGGTGTCCCCCGCTGTATCCCCCATCTTGTCACCTGCATCCAAACTGGCTCATGGTCCGACCACGTGATGGGTTGGTACTATAACGCACTCTAGTGCCGCGAGGAGGTAACGACTTATCAAGAACATGTCTATATGGGAGTATGTTTGGTGTGGCCAGGAAAAATACGAGTAGAGCCGGTCCTGTGGGTTACGTTCCCTCCAACAATCCACCAGCTGCATAAGCCCCTTCAGATGCTTCCTGTGTCCCTCTTCCCCCGCCCCCATCCCTCCTGCCTATCTAATTGTGACTGGAGAACCACATTAAAATCTCCCCCAACTACAGGGAACTCCCCACAAACCCCAATAGTTCCACCCCAGCCACTCAAAAAAAGGCTGGGGCATATATACTCAATACCATTATTATATTTCCCTGCAATGTACATTTAAGACCCTTCTCGATCTCTAACTACCCGTAATTCTTCAATAGGAAGAGAATTCCTAACCAACATAGTCACCCTATCCGATTTACCCCCTCCACTCCACTCCATATTTGCCCCCTCCCGATTTAACCCCTCCACAGCAGTACCCCTGTGGATAGTTCCTACCCCGTAAGAGGGCCTGATCCCTAGTTTTAAGGTGAGTTTCCTGGATACACTCAATATCACACCTCAATCGGTCAACTTCCTTTAAAAAGAGTTGATGCTTCTGGGGCAAGTTAAGCCCCTTAACATTAAAGGTCCCTACCCTTAGCGTACACATGTTAGCCAACTCCCATCCCCCTCCTCGCCCCAATCTCCCCACCCTTTCCCCAACCATCACACTGCCCATATCCTCTGGGCAGCTCCTGCACCTCAGATAGGTGACGTGCACCTCAACCCCTTCAAGCTCCCTGCCCACCAGCTCCAGCGGACTTTAATTGCCCTTGCCCCTGTCCCCCCAACACCTTCCCCGCCGTTCCCCCACCTGCAAATGACACCCTCCCCAGCCACTACCACTCTCCACACATCCCAAGCATTACAAGCAAAACTTGACGCTGCAAGCATCCCCTCTTGAGTTCCACATTCTCCCCTTTCTGCCCCCTCCCACTCCTGGCCACTTCATTCCAGGCTTCAAAAGACATGCTGGCCAGTGTAACCCACAGCCCATCAGTCATTAGAGTCCATAAATTCTGCTTGTGTCTGTCCAGAAGAATGGTGCTAGAGCCGCTTGCCCTGCTCAACCCTTTGCCAGTGCACTGCTTGACTCCACGGAGCCTCCACTGAACAAGGTAGCTCCTCTATCTCTGCTACCCCCAGATCCTTCAGGCATGCCAGGGCTTCTGCTTGGGCCCAAGCCCGGGCCCGAACATTCCAGCCGTCCTTTGTAATGGCCAGTGCAAATGCAAACATCCACCGGTATCTGAGCCCCACCTCACGCAGTTTCCTCATAATGTCTCTCATTTCTCGCCTCCATCATAAAGTCATAGGAGACAGGTCCTCATGGATCTCAATATGATGGCCCTCCCAATACAGCTCTCTCTTTCTGTGGGCCTTGCTGGCTGCCTGCTCCTTGACAGCGAAGTTGTGGAAACACACCACGATATCACGTGATAAATTTGCTCACTAGGGCCCCAGCCCCTGTGAGTCCAATCAAGCAAAATCAGCAGTCAGTCATCTTCCCTCTCCCAGAGGGCCGCCATGATTTCCTCCACCACTGCTGCACAGTCCACATAATCCACTTCCTCTGGGACACCCTGAAACCGCAGGTTGTCCCTACATCTGTGGTTTTCCAGATCTTCCATTTTGTCATTGATATCGCCATTGGCATGTTGCAAATCATGCACCTGATTCTGCAGTGCTGCTGTGCTCTCAGCTTGCTCATCAGTATATGTTTCCACACTGTCCACCTTGCTACCTATCTCCCTCAAGTCTTGCCTGAGCTCTGTAATCAGAACGGTAGTGTTCCCATGCACTGATTGCAATTCAGACTTCAAATCCTGAAACTACTTTTGAAATTCAGCTGGCGTGAGCTGCGCCTCTCCTAATTCTGTGCCTCTGTCGCTGCCGCGTGGGCTTGTGGCCCCAAGGCGCCACACTGTTTCAGATGCCATTTTATTCTGATCCCACTTTGGGGCTGGTGTGCGATCCTGCAGATCTACTACTTGTTTCTTTGCCGCCATTCCGCTCCAGGTAGAAACTGGACTTATTGTCCTCAATGCAGGAGCTGCTAGCAATTGGGTGGTGGGTGATACACTGCGTTTC
This sequence comes from Ichthyophis bannanicus, assembly GCA_033557465.1. Lineage (NCBI taxonomy): Eukaryota > Metazoa > Chordata > Amphibia > Gymnophiona > Ichthyophiidae > Ichthyophis > Ichthyophis bannanicus. The sequence continues at coordinate 139,214,858 of CM066035.1, read as the reverse complement.
AGAGCCGGCGGGCCTCAGAGCTCTACTCAGTCACCTCCATTAGGCTCCGTTTTTTAATCCCGAAAAGTGAAGTTGATGTGGCATTTCAGAAGGAAAAATATAAGAACTTGAGAAGTACATAAGAGAAACAAGACAGACAGAAAGTGAATAAAGAAGACAAAAAATCCACAAAGTTTGGAAGTAATCAATTTTATTTACAGTTGAGGCAAGGAAAAAGGTTCATTTTATTCTATTTCTTGATTCATTTATTTGTTTCATGAGCTTTTATAATCGTCAGTATTTTCCAGTTATATATGTAGACTCTGGGCTCAATATTCATTTGTGACGGCTATGCTGCAGAACTGTAACCCCAGATATTCAATCTGGAGCACAGAGCCATATCCAGCCACCCGCATTGAATATCTGGGATCTCCGCACATGGTGCAGATATTCAGCCGCTGCCCGGTTAGCTCCAGCGACAAACGAAAGGACAGCTTTTGCTGCGCCTGACTTTCACCGCTGAGGGATAACTGGGCAGCAACTGAATATCGCTGCTGTGCCGTTATCCCCGGGTACCATTCACAGACTGCCCCTGACACGCCCCGATGCTAAACGGTTAGCATCGGGGCATATACTGTAGCGGCATTACTCGGGGATATTATGCAGCACTAACCATGTGAGTGCTGCTGAATATCCCTTTTAGAGGCATTTACACAGTTTACAGTTCTGTAAATCGTGTAAATGCCTTTAAGTATCGAGCCCTCTGTATTCAGCTTTGGGCAGTCATTTCACTTTGGAGAAGCAGATAACAAAAAAGTATAAATAAATAAGGAGAGAAGGGACAGAAAGGAAGGCACATGCTAGCAGAAGTGCAGGCCATAGCATAGCTGAATTAGTATCAACAGGCTGCAGTGCTCCAGAAATTGATCAAATCCATTTAGCAGGTGGTTGATGACTGGGTACCATCCATCAAGGCCAAGGAGAGCTAGGCAGCCAGATCATCAAGCAGTCCTTTAGATTATCACAAGCTTGGTAATGGGGCAGGTAAGATGGGACTGGGCAGCTGATGGGTCTTGTATGAATTATGGAAGCATGTATTCTCTTCTACCCATGATGGGAGAGAGCCAAAGAAAGCAGCAAAAACTGACTTGGATAAGGAGTGATATCCTGTAGGAAGTTAAGCTTCTATGGCTAGCAGTTGTGTAATTTACCACTCACGCCAGGAAATTCAATCATATCACAACCCTCCTCATTCAACCCCACTGGCTCCCATTCTCTCAGAGGATCCATTTTAAAATTCTCACCCTCGCCCACAAGGCCCTTCATAACCTAGTCCTGCCATATCTGTCTGCCTTGACTGTCCCCTGTGTGCCTCAACACTGTCTCCGCTTCCGTCTAATCCCTCCTAATACTTCACTATCCTGCTCCCTCTTTCCTATCACAAAATGGAGTTCTTTTCCTTCTCTGCCTTTATTTTTGTGTAATGTTTTTGTTTCTAAACCACTCTGTCTGCTTGTCCAAGGGCAGTCAATCAAGTCCTAATAAATGATAAACAATACTATTACAATGGAGGAGTAGCCCGATGGTTAAAGCAGTGGGCTGAGAACGAAGGAAGTCAGGTTCAAATCCCATCGCTGCTCCTTGTGATATTGGGTAAGTCACTTTTCCTTTTCCTCGGGACGCTTAGATTGTAAGCCTTCCGGGAATAGGAAAATATCCACTGTACCTGAATGTAACTCATCTTGAACTTCCGAGAAAAGGCATGAGCTAAATCCAGTTTCTTTCCTTTCCTAATTAGGGCTCCTATTTTTTAAGTGTTTGTAAATTGTAAGTTTAGGTGTATATTTTCCAGCCAATTACAGTTTGTTGGAGGTTTCAAAGAATGTGGTGTTTGAGAGTTTTCATGCCAGTGGTGGTATTGCAGAGTGAGGATGTACACAGGCAAGAAACATCCAGTTCGTTTTTGTTTCATTCACAAACTTTTCCTGATTTTTGGGTGCTTTTTTTGGCGAGTCTCACATATTTTATTTATTTAACAAGTTTTCTATACCTCTTTATCTTGTATTCAAAGCGGTTTACAATGAAACAAATATAACCTTACATAGAACAAGGAAGTTAAATTGGGATGTTAACATGGTAATCAAACAATGTTATTTGATTTACATGATACATTTACATCAAAATATCAATACTATAATCTCCAGGAACAAGCAGGAATGTAGTCATCACATATGGGTATCGTCGGTACCAACGGAACCTGCGCGGGAACACTCCCCAGCGTCCAATTAGAAAGCTTTTGGGAGCATACCACAGTGCCTGTGTGCTGCCTTCCCGCCTTCCCCAACTGCCTCTCTCCAGTTCTTTGTTTTCCGCGGAGCCAGCAGGTCGTGTTCCTGTCACCACAGAAAATTTTCCTTCTTTTTTGTGGTCGCGTCTGCCTTCCTCAATGCTTTACCAGTACCGCCAGCTTTTCTTTCTTTCTTTCTTTAAAACAAAAACAAAATTCTTAGTACTTTTTTTTCCATTTTTTCCAGGTGCATGCGCCATTTTGGGCCTTAGGCCCAAGATTTTTTCCACAATGGAAAAACCCTCTTCGAGTTTTAAAAAGTGCACCAAGTGTGGCGGTACCATCTCCGTCACCGACACCCATGAGTGGTGTCTGAAATGTTTAGGTCCTGACCATTCCATCTCGGAATGTATGGCCTGTGCCATGATGTCCAAGAAAGGTCGACAGAACTGAGCTGCCAAGCTCAGTACCCTGTTTCCCTCTGATGCAGCTTCGGTGGCATCGACGTCTTCCAGGGCTTCGTCTTCCTCTCGTGGATCTCGGGTAACTAAACACAAGTCTAGCCGGTCCTCAAAGGGTAGATCTCCTTCTATGCATCGAGATGCCTCTGGCGTTGCCCTTGAGGATTCTGCACCGGCAAAATTGCCCCGGTGGGAGGCTTCGGCTTCCAAAGCATTATCAGGGCTCCAGGACGTTCTCGAGGCCTCCCTCGGCAGAACTACTGGTGCCATGCTCTGGGGTACTGCCGATCTTCTCCGGTACCGACATCCAGGCATCGGCAGCGTCGATAGACCAGAGAGTCCTGGCTATTGAGCACAGTCTGGCGGCTCTCCTTGCGGCATCGATGCCCTCGGAACCGTGTCAGACATTTCAACCGGTACCGGCACCGACTCCAGCACTGGTATCGGTACCAGTACCGATAGCATCGACATCGGTGTCCGCATTGCTGGCACCCAGTCATCCGATGCCTTCCGGTACCGATTACTCCCGGTACCGACTTCGGTCGGTACGGGTATCAGGCTCTTCAAGAGCATCCAGACAGGCGGTACTTCAAGTCCTCAGAAGAATCTGAGGTTTCTGATAGTTCTGTCGATGCAGGAATGCTTCTCCCAGAGGAGCCCTCCTCCCCTAAGCGCAGGATGTCTCCTCCCGAGGATATTTCCTTTCAGGATTTTATCAGGGAGGTGGCTCGGGGTCTGTCCATTACTGTGGCCCCTGAAACAGAGCCCAGAGCAAAGGAGGTGGAAATTTTACAATATCCCAAAACTCCTAAGGAGGCAGCTACCTTGCCCATCCATGAGATCTTGCATGATCTCATGTTAAGAATGTGGGAGACACCTCTTACCACCTCCCCTCATTCTTGTAGACTGGATACTCTGTATCGAGTCCCTCCTTGTCCTAGTTTCCAAAAAACTCAGCTTCCTCACCACTCTATTGTAGTGGAATCAGCTATGAGAAGGATCAAGAGTGCAAAGAGGCATGCCTCTAATCCTCCAGGACGTTAGTGCAGAACTTTGGATGCTTTTGGACATCGTGTCTTCCAAGCTTCCATGCTTTCTGCCAGGATCAGTTCCTATAGTCTATACATGGGAATGTTCCTAAAGGAAGTCGCAGGTGATTTAGAGGCTTTGAGTCCTCTTCCTGAGGATAGAAGGCAGGATTTTCTCACATTGGTCAAACATGCCCAAGATGTTTCTAAATTTGTCAACCGTGCAGCTTTTGACTGTTTTGATTGCATAAGCAGAACCTCTGCCATTGCCATAGGTGCACGTAGAATTGCTTGGCTCAAGGCATCTGATCTGGAGCTCTGGGAAATATCCTTTGTACTGGTGAGAACCTGTTTGGTAAAGATTGGCAGGAAAAAGCCAATGAGTTGGATGCTGACAACTCCACCTTGGATAGATTATCCAAGTCCACAGCTGATCCTGCTAGAAAGAAATCTTTCAAGAAACCATTCTTTTCTAAAAAGAAAAGATATTATCCTGCTTATTCTCAGCAGGGACGTTTTGCAGGTCAGCTTGTCAGGAAAGGTCAGCAACCACCCAAACAAAGAAAAGCAAAGACTGCTAAGCCTCAGCCGTCCCAGCAGTCTCAGCCTCCACGAGGCCTTTGACTTTCAGCTAGAGAACTTAGCCTTCCTGGCTCTCGTTGGACCAGAACCTTCCACCATTCCAGGAAGGTTGTGTCACTTTGCCCCCAGATGGCGGCAGGTAACAGCAGAGCATTGGACACTCTCCATCATAAAAGAGGGGTACAAGCTTCATTTTTCCAGCATGCCCCCTCCCACAATGATAAGGCAGTTCAATTCTCCGACCTCTCTCATCAACCTGTTAGGTCAGGAGGCCAATATGCTTCTTGCCCAAGGGGCAATAGAAGAAGTACCCGTCCATCAGCAGGGTACAGGGTTTTACTCCCCCTATTTCCTTATCCAAATTTAAACAGGGGGATACAGACCTATCTTAGACCTCAGAGAATTGAACAAATTCCTTGTCAAAGAGAAATTCAAGATGATTTCTCTTGGAACTCTGTTGCCATACCTTCAGAGTCAGGATTGGCTTTGTTCTCTAGATCTCAAGGATGCGTACACCCATGTTCTCATCCATCCAACTCACAGAAGATTCCTTCGGTTCCTTTTTCAACGAAAGCACTACCAATGCAGGGTGCTTCCTTTTGGCCTGGCCTCAGCACCAAGGGTGTTCACGAAATGCATGGCTGTGGTAGCAGCATATCTCCAGGAACAAGCAGGAATGAGTCTTCACATATGGGTACGTCGGTACCGACGGAGTCTGCGCGGGAACGCTTCCCAGCGTCCAATCAGAAAGCTTTTGGAAGCATCCCAACACGCCTGCGTGCTGCCTTCCCGCCTTCCCAACTGCCTCTCCTCAGTTTTCGTTTTTCCGCGGATCCGGCAGGACGTCCTCCTGTCACCGCAGAAAATTTTCTTTTCTTTTTTAGTTTTCTTGTGGTCGCGGCTGCCTTCCCTGATGCCACCGGTACCACCGGTGTTTCTTTTTTCTTTTCTTGTAAATTTTTTTTCCTTTTTAAAGGAATATATTTTTCTTCCTTAGTGTCTCACGGTTCTCAGGCCTTCTAGGCCTCCCCATTTTCCTTCATGGAACCGCCAGCCACTTTCCCCAAGAAATGTACAAACTGTGGCAGTACAACTTTATTTTTAGACACTCACAATTGGTGTCTAACCTGCTTGGGTCCTGACCATTTTCCTCCGGAGCCCTCGGGCAATAGTATTGTGAGAAGACGTTTTCAACATTGAGTTTCCCTCGACATGCAGTCCCCCTCCAACTTCAGGGCACCGACCATATCTTCTTCTACACAAGATCAGGTAACCCAAAAACAGTCTGTTAAGACTAGCCAGTCCTCGAGCGGCAGTTCTCATGCACAGCATAGAGATGCCTATGGCCTTGTCCTCGAGAATCCACTGGCTTCAAAACCCCGGTGGGAGTCTTCGGCCTCCAAAGCCTGTGTGGGGTTTCAGGTTGTTTCTGAGGTTCACCCCTCACAGAACATACCTGAGCCATGCCCGGTGGTGGCATCCGCTTCGAGCGGTACCGATACCCCGGCATTGGCACTGGTGCTGGATGAAACATTTCTCACCAAGGATCGTCGTCTGGCGTCCTTGGTACCTGCAGGGCCGGTGGATACGCTCCAGATCGACCTTCCAGTATCGGTACCAACACCGATACTAGTACCGACGTCGGTACCCTCCAGACATGCATCGATAGACTCGCTTCCTTCGATGCCGAGTCTGGAATCGATCTTCAGTCTGGAGGACTGGGTACCGACTCCCATCGGTACCGAAGGCTCGGTTCCGATAATTCGGATCCGCAACTCTCGGTTCCTCCGATACCGTTAGAATTGCCACCAGCTGGTCTTCATCCACCGGTATCAGATACGGTACCGAGGTCGGTACCGATATCCACAGTACCATTGCTGTCGGTACCTTCCATGCTTCTCTCGTCAGGCTCGCTTCCCTCGATGCCGAGTTTGGAATTGATCCCTAGCATGGACGATCTGTTACCGACTGTTGCTGGTTCTGACCTGCAGTACCAGCAACCACCATCTAAGGATCCCATACTGCACCATTCAGGATCTTCTATTCCTATATACTTGAATAGATCCCTCGGTGCTAACGCTAGTTATTCATCAGATCTAGCCTATCCAAGGGAAGTTCCCTCTGGGGATCCTTCTTTCCAGACTTTCCTCCTGGATATGGCAAAATTACTTGCCATTCCTATTCCTGGACAAGATCCTACACAAGGGAATACAGAATACCTCTCTGTTCCTTGCAAAGCAAAGGAGAATATAATGCTTCCTTTGCATCATTCTTTGCAGGATCTCCTTCTACGAATGTGGGAAGCTCCTTTAAAGGTACCCCCACCTTCCAGAGCAACTGATATCAGGTGCCCCCCTCTCCAGGGTTTCAAAAGACTCAACTTCCTCATCATTCCATTGTGGTAGAATCAGCAATGAGGCGAATGAAGAGTAATAAAAAGCACTCTTCTTGTCCGCCAGGTCGTGAGTCTAAGACACTAGATGCCTTTGGACGTCAAACCTTCCAGACATCCATGCTTTCAGCAAGAATTCTCTTATATATTTTTTATATGGGTCTATCTCTTGAGGAGGTCACAAAGAAATTACATCTTTTGACTCCTTTTCTTCAAGAGCCCAGGAGTAAAGACTATTCCTCACTGGTTAGTCATACTCAAAATATCTCTAGGTTTCTTACTCATGCTACCCTAGACTCCTTTGAGTCTATTAGCAGGACTTCTGCTGTAGCTATAGGGGCACGATGTAGAGCCTGGCTTCAAGCTTCAGACTTGGACAAATGGGCACAAGAAAGACTGGGAAATACTCCTTGCACTGGAGAAAATCTCTTCAACAAGGAGTCTTTACTCCAGGTTACTCAGTTATCCACTGACTTTCCTTTTTCCAGAGGCTGTTCTACGCCCCCTTCTTTCCCAGTAGGTAGGAAATGTCCTACCAAACTTTCTTCCCCTAGGGGGAGAAGGTTTTACTCATCATCTGCCCATCATACAGATGTTCCCAAACAGGGGAAACATCACCCTGGTCTGAAGAATCCACAACCTCAACAGGGTCAACAAACCCAGCAGTAGCAGGGTTTCAAATAGATCATTGTCCCTCTTGGTTGGTTGTTAGGGTGGCAGTCTGCTTCTTTCACTGGCAGTATCTGCACTAAATTTATCCTAACCTACCTAGACATCTCTTCATGAGACATCTTTTTTCTAAGAGTCTTTAGGATGATCATGCCCATACTTAACAGTTTCCTCTTCCTCTTGAAGGAAAGAGAGGTAACAACTATCACTGGACAGTTGTTTCCCTGTACTGGCATGTATCATCTCACCTGTCAGAGACTTCCTCCATAGTTGGTCTCTTGCAACTCTGTCTTACCTCCCTCTTTTTACAACATTTGGTTGTAAGAGTGGTTCTTTTACACCGGTAAGCTCCTATAGTCCTCTACCTGTTCTACTGGGGGATTCTCCCTTCTGGAGTTGTTTTCCCCCTTGTTACCTTAGGGCAGCTCAACAGACAATAGGAAGTCCTATCAGGACTGTTGTTTCTTTTTCCCAATCTAAAAAAAAAAGGAAGAGGGAAAAGAAATTTTTCTAGGCTGCCCTGGTAGTTGCTGCAGATACAGCAATTCCTAGTGGTTAAGCCACTGGTTGTGTTCTCTACGCAACCAGGGCTTCCCCTCCACTAGCAATCCTCCTAGCCTCAGTGCTAAGTCCCAAACAGGTTATTAACCTTGTTTGGGAAACCCTATTATCACAGTCTGGTTGGTTAACTTCTATTCTTTGCCTTGGCAGAATAGCTGGTCACCTGTTGGCTTTCCATTGTCAGCTTTGTCTTCTAACCAACCTGCAGCATGCTCTCTGCATCTCTACAGAGTAGCTTTGCACTATGGGCCCTTGCTAGAGAGCATTAGTATCTTGCCTAGCAGATAATCCCAGATGGTTAGGGGGAGGGGATTCCCCCAGTCATGTCTGGCGGGTATTCCATGCCCTTTCCATCTTATCATAATCTCTTTTGAGGCATAAGCCTCAGGCCTTTCATTATGTGAAAGCCTAAAGGAGGGCCAATTCCCTGGCTTGGCCCATATCTCCTTGAGTCTTCTCATCAGAGATAAATTTCTCCAATGGCAGCTAGAGGACGCTTAATACCCATCTTGCCCTCATAGGCGGATCACTAGGGTATCTTCCTCCAGAGGCCTCCTCTATCCCATCTCCATACTGCAATTCTGGAGATATCTGGACTTCCTGTCTGTAGACTGACGTTATCCTCTGCCATTTTCACGTGGGCCATCCTGGTTATTCAAGAGCTCAAATTCTGCAAAGAATTCAGCCTTCTTCTTGTCAGGGAGACCTTTCCTCTGACTCTGCCAGTCATAACCAGGAAAAGAGGATTCTCTATTTACCTATTCAAGCAGGTATCAACCTTCTTGCTGTCAGATATGAATCTTCCTCTCTCCCTATATCCCTAGAGGGGATGGAGTTCTATGGACATCTCTCCATCCATATACCTGGAGACATGTGTCTATATGCCTACCTTTTTCGTCTAGGTATATATATATATATATATATATATATATATATATACTTATCTATATCTATCTGAGTGACTTCTGCCCATACATATCTCTTTATAGATATATACACATATAGGGTATATATGCATATATTTATATATATATATATATATATATATATATATATATATATATATATATTTATAGATATGAGATATATTTTTAGATAGATCTGTATCCATCTACTTATCTATCTGTCTGTTACGTTCAGATATCCTTACATTCCTATATGATCCTGACAGATGGGCACTACCCCTATCAATGCTGTGCCAGCATACTTAGGTGGCTACACCTATAACCACTCCCTGTGGTAATTAACAAACGTTTTCCTTACCATAACCTTTTCAGGTTAGGTACTCCTGAAGCTCTCCATGTACCCTTTTTCTTTCCTAATTGACCCCATTTAGGAAAGACATTGCGGAGCTTCAGTTGCTCTAAGCTTAGCGCTCCTGAGTCTGTCCTTACTTTCTTATCAGATACAAGGGTCTCCATACCCTTTCTTCCCTACATGGACTGATTCCAACCCCAGTCCAGTTGGGTCAGACTCATTTTTTCTCTTGGTCCTAGATTTGTACTATTTTTGGACCAAAACAGCTTAAGCTTTCTTTAATAGTACCTTCTGCGTCTCCGCTGAAGCTCTACCTCTCATACTACCCCAGTTTTTTCCCCTGGGGCTATTGCTCACCCTGAAGGGTTCTGACCTCCACTTGTTTTTATTCTGCTTTATTACCTCTACTTCTCAGTGAGGTACCCCTTGAGCACATTCACTGGCTCTTCTATCAGATTCATATGTAGCTCAGTGCACTTGTGCAGTGCCAACAAGGGAGGCCCAGATTACAATATTTCACTACTAAATGCCCTCGATACAGGGTCTTCCCCTTTTGAAGCCCTGTTCTAGCCAGCTGTTCCACAGCTCCTTTTCTGTATTCAACTCCTACCCTCCATCCCCAGGATGCCTGAGGTCCTGAGGAATAGCATGGCTCGTTCTAGACTTGCAACATGCTAGGACTCCCTCAGGGCATCTGAGCTTGGGAGTCCCCATATGTGAAGACTTAATCCTGCTTGTTCCTGGAGATAGCACAGTTACTTACCTGTAACAGGTGATCTCTGGGAACAGCAGGAATAAGTCTTCACAACCCACCCACCTCCCCTAGGAGTTGCATTTCTCTATCTCTATCTTTCCCTTCCTTGCTCTCTCTCTCTCTTTGTCTCAGCTTTAAAACTTAACTGAGGAGAGGCAGTTGGGAGGGCGGGAAGGCAGCACGCAGGCATGTTGGGATGCTTCCAAAAGCTTTCTGATTGGACACTGGGAAGCATTCCCGCGCAGACTCCGTCGGTACCGACGTACTGTGAGAGATAGTGAGTGATAGCTACCTCATATGATCCTATTAGGTGGCTGCCTAGGGTGTTAAGATTTAAGTTGCCTTTGAACAAAAAGAGTCTTGTAGTCAAGTGGTAAGGCAAAAATAATATTAGAGCTTTATTCCCTGCCCTGATGGGATATTCCTGGGATACAACAAACAATATGAAACAAAAGAACTGTTGCACAGAAAAATATCTTCTTTCCTTTAGGCACCATCAGCTGGCTGCTTTGCATATGTTCAACATAAAGATACAATATCGTCAGATAAACTTATTGTACAATCCATGGGCACAGGGTCAGAGTTATAGGTGCTGTTCTCCCACTGCATTAACTCAGAGTCACTTACGATTGCATATGGGTCACACTCTTCACAGCTGCTGTCTTCCTTAAAACTCTCCTGTGAGTCATGGGCTAACTTTTCTAGAAAGGGCTCTTTAAATCCAGGGCTCTGAATGCCCGGTATCTTAAAAGCTTCCTTCTGGCTTTCCCTTCTTCTCCATGCTGGTGGAATTACTGTATAACTTTCAGTATCAAAGTTACTTCTGGTGCCACGCCCTTGCCTTTCAAAACAAACAGAACTTCTTGCCTTTTCTTTAGCAAAGCTAGGTTCCCACCTCTTAGCTGTGGTTCTTTCTCCTATCTCTGGGCTTCTGGCAGCTCTCTCCTGGGCTCTCCAACTACCAGGAATCCTAGCAGGGACCTGGGCACGGTGCTGGCTGTTTCCTGCTCTGCTGCCACACCTACTGCTTCCTTCCCTCAGTGGATTTCCTCCAGCATGACATGTGTTCACTGGATGCTGGCTTAGTCCTCCCAGGTCGCTGCCCCTACTGGCCTTCACTGGTTCTACCCTGCAGCTTTTATCCTTGTTCTCTTTGCATGCTGCCTGGGTTTCTGAGAACAGGTGTTCCTGATTAGCCTTCCTGCTTCTAGCTACATCAGGACTAGTACAAGGACATTTTACTCTAATGCCTTTTTGCTTTTCTTGTGCTGAGTTTGTTTGCTGCTCAGCTAATTCTACATGTGCTTTGTTTGTTTGCTGCTCAGCTAATTCTACATGAGCTGAGTTTGTCTGCTGCCCAGCTGATTCTAAGGTAAGTTCCTTATTTTCCCTTAACTCCATGGGCTCTGTGCCCGCTGCTGTGTCACAAATCCCCCCCCTTAAGATATTACGGGATGGGGAACGACCGTTCCCACAGCACGTAATCTTTGCTGGACTCTTGACATTCACACTGGACCGGCTAGCTGCTGCCGTTTTCTCCTGCCAAGATTTTATAGAGCACATACTCACTGATCCACTCTTGACATTCACACTGGACCGGCTAACTGCTGTCGTTCTCTCCTGCCAAGGTTTTAGTACATTTATATGGTACACCTGACAACGTTCCCTGTCATTCTCTACCATATAAGATACTGGTCCTTTACGTTCCAGTATCGTATAGGGACCTTTCCACTGGGCCTCAAACTTCGGCCCAGGGTCTGCAACCATTACTACAATACGGTCGCCTATGGCCAGTTGTCGTGGTTTCTTGCCCCTATCATAATACCGCTTCTGGTACCGCTGGCTATTCTGCAAATGCCCTTCTGCGGCTTGAGAAGCCCTCTGTAAGCGACTTCTGAGCTCGCAGAGGAACTGGGGCACTCCCATTACTTCCCCTTCAGGCTCGGCACACTGGTCCCTTAAAATGTTGAGGACTCCCCTTGGGGCACGGCCAAACATCAGTTCATACGGAGAAGCTCCTAGTGAGGCTTGTGTACGTTCTCTACTAGCGTACAAAGCGAACGGAAGCATAATGTCCCAGTCGGTCATTTTCCCATCCAGCCCCCTTCTTAATATCTGTTTTAGGGTCTGGTTGAAGCGTTCCACAAGTCCATTGGTCTGTGGATGATAAGCGGCAGTTTTTATATGGTGGATGCCGAAAGCATCCCATACCTGGGCTAGGTATTTCGATACAAAATTACTCCCCCTGTCAGTCAACATTTCCTTTGGGAATCCCACCTCGCAGAATAGCTTGATCAGTTCTAACGCTATGGACCTAGCTGAGATGTTTCTTAGTGGTATAGCCCAGGGGAACCTGGTGGCATGATCCATTATCACCAGGATATACTGGAATCCTCTAGGGTTCTTTATGAGGGGTCCAACAATGTCCATCGCCATCCAGCGCATGGGTTCAGCTATTGTGGGGGTTGGTATCATCATCGGGACTCCTATGGGCTTGGCGGCACTCACCCGCTGACAGGAGGGACAGGCCTCGCAGAACTGTTTTGTTTCCCTGAACACCCCTGGCCAATAAAAACGGGCCAGGATCTGGTCGAGCGTACCCTGAACTCCCTTATGTCCCCCAACGGGGTGGTTGTGGGCCAGTCTCATAACGACTGCTTTAAAAGTTGTAGGAACCACTAATTGTTTCCTAACAGCGTCTGTTTGGGGATCATTGCTCTCCCTGTATAATATGTCTCCTTCCAGAAGGAACCTGGGGAGCATGTTCCTACCCGTCTGAACAAATTCAAAGGCGTGCTTTAACGCTTGATCCGCCTTTTGTTCCTTCGGAAAAGACGCGAACTTTTCCACAAGGTCGGCAGGTACCCAGTTCAACCCCTGTCCATCCTCTACTCCTGCCCTTAGTTGAGCTCTGTGGTGTCTCTCTTGGCGCTTTTCGCCCTTACTCTTCTTCGTATTTTTAGATGGGGCACTGAATAAGTCCTCATGCTGGGGAAGCTCTCCTATGTTTTCATCTGTGGTCCTACCCTCCTCCTCTAGGTGTTCTTTTTCCTCTTCTAGAAGGTCAGAATCCTCCTCTGGGAGCTCAGCTCGTGCCTCCGAGCTTTGGGCCTGTGACCTGGTGGAAACCATGCCTCCCTTTGTGTGTGCCTTCCTCTATTCCCCTATAGAATGGTGGCCAGTCCCTGCCTAATACAATGTCGTAGGGTAGTCTGGGAATTACGGCCACTGGGATTTCCCTCCGGGTTCCTAAACCCTTGACTTTCACTCTATAGAGAGGGTAATATGTTGATGACCCATGTACACACCTTATCTTGGACCTCCCTTCTGTTTGACTCGGGGTGGAGCCAGTGTGGGCCTGTATGGTTTGCCATAATTTTCCCGAAACCATACTTTGGTCTGCGCCTGAGTCAAGTAACGCTTTAGCGGGAACTCCTTGTACTTCAACATCTATACGGAACTCTGCCTGTGTGCTTTTTCTGTCACCTGTTATCAGAGCTGTACGCCATATACAATCTTTTTTCATGTGACCAATTTTCCCACATTTAAAACATTTTTTCAATGCATTTCTAGCATCCCTCTTAGGCAAACATTCATTCACATTTTGAGTATACATCCTAGGCTCTTTGACTGCCTTTCCAGAATTGACCATACCCAACTTATTCCCAGCGCCTCCTTGTGGCCTATTAGCCAATTCGGCTTCCATGAACCGTTCTGTGAGCTGCGCGGCTTCGGCTGAGGTCTGGCAATTCTGCAAGGTTAAAAATGCTTTCACTTCTGCCGGAACTGCTTCCGAGAACTGTTCTAATACAGTCGTATCCAATATACTTTCCAGAGTCTTCCCCTCTGGAGTCAACCACTTCCAAACCAGGCTGCGCACCCTCTGGCACAGCGCTTTAGGTGTTTCACCTGGTTGGAGACGGGTAGACCTTAACATACGCCGATAGACCGTAGGCGTTAGGCCTAGCCTATCCTTTATTGCTTTCTTTACTTCCTCATAGTCAGTTGCCAGGGTAGCTGGCATGGCTTGGTATGCTGATAAGGCCTCTCCTGTTAAGGAGGTGGCCAGCCTGACTGCCCAGTGCTCTTTGGCCCAGTGTGCATTGAGGGCTACCCTCTCGAATGCCTCAATAAAATCGTCAAAATTATCAGCCTCAGTCATTTGTCCAAATGCCAATGCCCCACAGTTATGTGGGCCTACCCCACAGAAATGCTGTTTCGGTGGTTTCTCCTCCCTTCGTTCGTCCAGCAGAGTGTGTACCAGTTCGGTCAGGGGCTTCTGTTGGAGTTGCAATGCCGCCATGGCCTGCTCTTGGCTCAGCTGAGCCATCTCCGCTTGCTTCTCGAACTGTGCGCTCATCCATCTTAGGACTTCTTGAACATCCATCTTGATGCTCACCCACTCTGGAAACAAACAAAAGAAAACACCAAGTGTGGCACTACTAACGTTATTGTGCCTAGTCCCACCTTCCTTTTTAGCTACACCTTCTCACTCAAATCCCCCTCAGCCTGTGCCCATATACCGTTACCTGAGCCAGGTGGAGATTCACACTTTGAGAAGGGGCTTATCCTTTCCCTCAGGATCTGGAACCTTCTGGGCGTGTTCAGCCTTGGCACTCGTAGGATTACTCTGCGCTGTTCCACTGTTGTATCACGGTTGTATGCTCCTCTTAGGAATAGATCCGCAACAACTACGCCATTTGTGAGAGATAGTGAGGGATAGCTACCTCATATGACCCTATTAGGTGGCTGCCTAGGGTGTTAAGATTTAAGTTGCCTTTGATACAAAAAGAGTCTTGTAGTCAAGTGGTAAGGCAAAAATAATATTAGGGCTTTATTCCCTGCCCTGATGGGATATTCCTGGGATACAACAAACAATATGAAACAAAAGAACTGTTGCACAGAAAAATATCTTCTTTCCTTTAGGCACCATCAGCTGGCTGCTTTGCACATGTTCAACATAAACATACAATATTGTCAGATAAACATATTGTACAATCCATGGGCACAGGGTCAGAGTTATAGGTGCTGCTCTCCCACTGCATTAACTCAGAGTCTCTTACGATTGCATATGGGTCACACTCTTCACAGCTGCTGTCTTCCTTAAAACTCTCCTGTGAGTCATGGGCTAACTTTTCTAGAAAGGGCTCTTTAAATCCAGGGCTCTGAATGCCTGGTATCTTAAAAGCTTCCTTCTGGCTTTCCCTTCTTCTCCACGCTGGTGGAATTACTGTATAACTTTCAGTATCAAAGTTACTTCTGGTGCCACGCCCTTGCCTTTCAAACCAAACAGAACTTCTTGCCTTTTCTTTAGCAAAGCTAGGTTCCCACCTCTTAGCTGTGGTTCTGTCTCCTATCTCTGGGCTTCTGGCAGCTCTCTCCTGGGCTCTCCAACTACCAGGAATCCTAGCAGGGTCCTGGGCACGGTGCTGGCTGTTTCCTGCTCTGCTGCCACACCTACTGCTTCCTTCCCTCAGTGCATTTCCTCCAGCATGACGTGTGTTCACTGGATGCTGGCTTAGTCCTCCCAGGTTGCTGCCCCTACTGGCCTTCCCTGGTTGTACCCTGCAGCTTTTATCCTTGTTCTCTTTGCATGCTGCCTGGGTTTCTGAGAACAGGTGTTCCTGATTAGCCTCCTCCTTCTAGCTACGTCAGGACTAGTGCAAGGACATTTTACTCTAATGCCTTTTTGATTTTCTTGTGCTGAGTTTGTTTGCTGCTCAGCTAATTCTACATGTGCTGAGTTTGTTTGCTGCTCAGCTAATTCTACATGAGCTGAGTTTGTCTGCTGCCCAGCTGATTCTAAGGTAAGTTCCCTACTTTCCCTTAACTCCATGGACTCTGTGCCCGCTGCTATGTCACAGTACCCATATGTGAAGACTTATTCCTGCTGTTCCCAGAGATCACCTGTTACAGGTAAGTAACTGCGCTTTCTCCGCACTCTAGGGATATTCGTCTTCCCCTACTTAGACGACTGGCTCATTCGAGCCCCAACAGAGTCAGAGGCCAGGACTTCTCTATCCTGCACAATGTGTATCCTCCAGTATTTGGGTCTGGTGATAAACATCCCAAAATCCAGTCTAACTCCCACTCAGTCTCTAGAGTTCATAGGAGCTTTACTGGATACCAGAAAGGCAAGGGCCTATCTCCCCCAGGCCCGTTGCCTTCGTATGGTGCAGTTAGCTTCTCAAGCAGTGCTAAAGCCTCATTTCACTGCCCGAGAGATGCTACAACTACTAGGCCACATGGCATCTACCGTGCATGTGGTTCCCTATGCTCACCTCCATATGAGGGCAGCCCAGTGGACTTTATCTACTTAATGGACCCAGGCATCAGGATGCCTTTCAGACAAAATAGTAAACACAAGTTGTCTTATTTTGTCCCTCCAGTGGTGGAAGTCCACTCAAAACCTGTTGCTGGGGTCCCTTTTTCAACAACCCTTACCCCAGGCAACTCTCACAACAGATGCTTCACCAATGGGTTGGGAGCTCATCTGCAAGACCTCTCCACCCAAGGCACTTGGACTCCACAGGAGACTCACCTACACATCAAACTCTTAGAGCTCAGAGCAATCTTCCTTGCTCTGCGAGTGTTCCACACCCTGCTCTGCTACAAGACAGTCCTCATTCAGAAGGACAATCAAGTAGCCATGTTCTACGTGAACAAGCAGGGGGGAACAGGCTCTCTGTCGCTTTGCAACAAAGCTTTGCGATTATGGGCCCTCGCCAGAGAGCATCTCCTGGCAGTGTATCTTCCAGGCATACAAAGCTCTTGGGCAGACAGACTCAGTCGAGTTCTGCTTCCACACAAGTGGTCTCTGCATGCAGACCAGGTAGCCAAGATTTTTCAAATTTGGGGAACCCCGGACATAGACCTCTTTGCAAGTCCATGGAATGCCAAACTTCCCCGGTTCTGTTCCAGAACCCCGGCTCAGGGGGCTCAGGCCAGGGATGCTTTCCTCCTTTACTGGGGTCAAGACTTCCTGTATGCCTTTCCACCCATTCCCCAAATTCCCAAAACCCTGTTCAAGCTTCAGAGAGACAGAGGCCGTATGATTCTCATAGCTCCACATTGGCCACGGCAAGTGTGGTACCCTCTGCTTCTACATCTCTCTCAAGCTCCCTCCCTGGAGTTAGGATCTGCTCCAGATCTCCTGTCACAGGAGGACGGAATGTTATGGCATCCCAATCCCCAGTCTCTGCATCTCAGAGCCTGGTTGCTGAAGGCCTAGATCTTCATGATCTTAACCTTTCTCAGCAAGTAAAGGATGTCCTTTATGCTTCCAGGAAGCCTTCCACAAGACGCTCTTATGCTTTTAAGTGGAAGAGGTTTACCATATGGTGTTCGCAGAAGGGTCTTAACCCCCTTGCGATACCTCTGGAATCGTTACTGGAGTATCTCCTTCATTTATCCAATGCAGGACGTAAGACTAACTCCGTAAAAGTCCATTTGAGTGCTATTGCAGCTTCCTTCAAGCCTCTAAATGGACAACCTATCTCCTCTCATCCTCTTATAGCAAGATTTATGAGAGGCCTTCTTTTAACTAAGCCTACAATTAGGCCACTGCCAGTGGCATGGGACTTAAACCTGGTTCTTGGGCAGCTCATGAAGCCACCTTTTGAACCCTTAGCTACTACGTCCTTGAAATTCCTTTCTTGGAAGGTTATCTTTCTCATTGCAATCACATCAGCACGTCGCATTAATGAGTTGCAAGCACTAGTAGCTGATCCACCTTATACAAGGTTCCATCATGACAAGGTAGTCCTTAGGACTCATCCACACTTTATGCAAAAGGTGGTCTCGGCTTTTCATCTAAACCAAGCAGTCTACCTGCCTGTGTTCTTTCCAAGGCCTCATCAAATGCAGAAAGGAATCTTCATACTATGGACTATAAAAGAGCTTTAGCTTTTTACTTACAAAGGACACAGCAACATAGAAAGTCCTCTCAGCTCTTTGTTGCTTTTGATCATTTGGGACTTCCAGTATCCAAGAGAACACTGTCTAACTGGATTGCCCAGTGTATTGCCTTCGCCTATCAGAGCAAGAATCTTCCTCTGGAGGGCCATGTCACAGCTCACAATGTGAGAGCCATGGCATACCTTCACAGCCCATTACTGCTTGGACAAGGACTCCCGCCGGGATGCCTTGTTTGGTCAGGCTGTTCTCCAACACCTGTTCCATACCTAATCAACTCCTACCCACCATCCCTGGTAGGATGCCAGAGATCCATGGGGGGAAGTGGAGCCCTTCTCAGGGACACACAACTTCTGGGGTCTCTCCCTGGCATCTAAAGCTAGGGAGTCCCCATATGTAATGACTATATTCCTGCTTGTTCCTGGAGATAGCATAGTTACTCACCTGTAACAGGTGATCTCCGGGAACAGCAGGAATTTAGTCCTCACAACCCACCCACCTCCCCTAGGAGTTGTATCTCTCTATCTATCTCTTTCCCTTCCCCTCTCTCTCTCTCTTTGTCTCAACTTTAAAACTCAACTGGAGAGAGGCATTTGGGAAAGGCGGGAAGGCAGCACGCAGGCACCGTGGGATGCTCCCAAAAGCTTTCTAATTGGACGCTGGGGAGCGTTCCCTCACAGGCTCCGTCGATACCGATGATACCCATATGTGAGGACTAAATTCCTGCTGTTCCCGGAGATCACCTGTTACAGGTGAGTAACTATGCTTTATCATAAGGATATATGGGGAATGCAGTATGTGACATGGAAGTCAACATAGGGAAGCCTGAAAGGGGTGAATGTGTGTATATGCTTTTTAGGAACTGAGGTGGGTGAAAGGCGGGTGTATCAAGGATCAGGCCTTTAGTGCTCCAAAAAGAGGAATGTTTTTATGGCTTTCCTGAAGTCCCACAGGTCATTGATAATTCTTATGTTCTCAGGGAGTGAGTTCCAGAGTGACAGCACATATATTGAAAAGGCTGTGGAACAGGTTGCTTGTTTTGCCTTGGGGATTAGCAATAGGTTTTTGTTGGGTTTCCGTTTAGCCCTGTTTTCTGGGTCTTTTTGATGAGTAGCTGAAGGATGAGTGGTGATAATTGATGAATGATTTTAAAGATGGCGAGCAGCACTTTGTTTTTGATCTGAGTAATTATGGGTAGCCAGTGAAGTTGTTTCAGAGTTGGAGTTATGTGTTTGCTTCTTGTTGTATCGGTTATTATTCGTGAAGCCGTATTCTGTACTAATTGTAGAGGATAGATGGTCTGCTTCGGTAGGCCTTGGTAATTGACTTTACAATAATCCAGAATGGGCATTATCATAGCTTGGCAGACTGTATGGAAGTTATTGGTGTTAAGTAGAGTTTTGAGTTTTTGTATTATTCTTAATTTGTGATAGGCTGCTTTTGTCGTTTTATTTATATGTGCTTGGAAGTTCAAGTTCTGGTCTAGGCATATCCCTAAGTACTTTTCTGTTTTTACTGCTATATCATTGTGGAATTTTTATAGTGTTTTCGGCAGGATGGAGGAAGTCTGCTCATCATGAAGAGTGCTTCTGATTTGCTGTAGTTTGTTAAGAGGTTTTGCTTGTGGAGTCAGTTCGACATCTCCTCAATGCATGATGTCATCCTTGAATAATCAGGTTGGTTTATATTGATGGAGGTATATTTTATTATTATTTATTTATTACAGGCTCTTATATACCGCACTATTTAGCATCAGTGCGGTTCACAATATGACAACAGACCAGCCACAAATAAAACAACAAAGAAACGAGACCATGCACCATGGTATACCAAAGATCTCCGAGACTCACTCAAGTGCCTGCGCAGGCTAGAGAGAAGATGGCGTCGGTCTCACTCTACGGTTGCACAAGATACTTACATCGCTCACCTAAGAGTACACCGCGATGAATTAACAAAAAAGCGGAAACAATATCATTCCGACATCTTGAAGCGGTCACTAAACAAGCCCCACGACCTCTTCAATATAGTGAAATCTCTCATTAGAGAACCTCCTGCAGACCAGTCACAGATGCCACACCCCCAGGCATACTCCAACTATTTACAGTCAAAAATGGTCCAGACTACTACATCTGCAACCAACTACTTTCAACCTGAAGTGACCCAGGCTGGTACAACCTCGAACTCCGCGGAAAACAGCTCTCAGCATACCTTGCCCCAACCATCACCACTGTACAAATTTGAAAAAATATCACGCAGAGAGATTGAAGACACAATCGCTGCAATCAACCCTACTACCGCACCCAATGACCCATGCCCTGCTTTATGGATAAAGGAGTTACGATGTGACCTAAGCCAATATCTGAGCGAATTAATAAACCAATCTCTTACAACCGGATCGTTTCCACAAAGTTTGAAACAAACATCCATCAGACCACTGCTAAAAAATAACAAGCTGGACCCATCGAAAGTGGAATCATACAGACCAATTTCAAGTATCCCCATGCTTGCCAAAGTAATCGAAAAGTTAGTACAGCGCCAAATCCAACAGCATATTGATACTGAAGCCCCATTGGATCCTTCCCAGCATGGGTTCAGAGAAGCACATGGGGTTGAAACCCTCCTCACCAACCTATTTGACCATCTAGTCTCTGGAACCGACAAAATTCATCAAGGATTTGCCCTCATATTCCTCGACATCGCTGCGGCTTTCGACTCAGTGAGTCACAAGATACTCATACAACGCCTCAGCGAGAAAGGAATTCAGGGAACAGCCCTAAAGTGGTGCAAGTCATACCTGACTAATAGATGGCAACATGTAAGGTCAGGCTCCACAACCTCCGAACCATTTTTACAAAACCAGGGTGTACCACAGGGCTCGTCACTATCTGCATTGATGTTTAACATCTACATGCAGCCCATATGTGCCCTAGCACGTTCATTCAAGGTCAACTGTTTAGCCTACGCAGATGACATCCTCCTATACATCCCTTTCAGGACTAACCAACCGGACCTCTCCCCTCTAACAAGATGTTTTGAGGCAGTAGCAGAATGGTTCAGCACACAAAACATGAGAATCAACTACAGTAAAACAGATGTCCTTTTCATCTCAAGGAACCAGGACTACACCCCTCCACTCTCTTTAAAAATCGGCAACACAGAACTGAAAACCAAATCCACAATCCGCTACCTTGGCGTTACACTGGATCAACACCTGGATCTGAAAACTCACATAAAAAACACAGTAAAAACAGTATACATGAAAATAAAGACCTTAAAACATCTCCGACCACTACTCGACTTCAGCGACTACCGATCGATCTATCAGGCATTAATATTACCTCATTTCGACTATGCCAACGTAATTCTACACGGTCTCCCTCAAGCAACCCTAGCTCCCCTCCAGCTTGCAATGAACACTGCTGCAAGAGTACTAACAGGGGCTTCACGGAGAGAGCACATAACGCCAGTACTGATGAACCTCCATTGGCTACCAGTTCAAGCAAGAACCCTCCACAAAGTTCTAACCTTAACTTTCAAAGCCTCAAACACTCTGACCCCCACAGCCCTCAGCAAGATGATACATAAAGTACCACAGAACAGAAATAGAAGATCCATGATGCAAAACACCCTAGAGGTCCCAAAAGTAATAACAAAATGCACGAGAACAACAACAAATAGGGCCTTTACGATTTACGCTCCCAGAGCATGGAATGCTCTCCCTACCTATATTCGGAACATCACTTACCTAACCCACTTCAGGAAGGCAATAAAGCAGCATCTGTTCACTACATACTACCCTGAATCTAGCCTTAGTAACCATACATATGGCCCCCCAGACAATCTCTCATTACAAGTAAACAATCAGACTCAGCATGAAAAAGGATAATCAAATGATCGCTCAGAATGTACCCCAGTGTAAATAAAATGTAGATATGTTCTGCCTGAAATCAGGTACCAGTGTGATACAATGTATAGAATTAAGAATGTAAAGGGTGAGCCAGTCAAACCTGCATTTTTGAAAAGGGCGGGAGAGCCGTGAAAGTGGGCGGAGCGAGTTAGCAAGGTTACCATTGTGTCCCCCACAACTAAGCATTTCAGTCGCCATGGAGCAGTGGTCTAAACAACAACGTTCATTCGCTGTGAAAGCGTTTTACCAAAGTGGTAGTTATGCAGCCGCTCAGCGTCGTTTCCGGACGAATTTTCAAATTAATCTAAATAAGCCAGTGCCGTCTGTTAATTCAATCAAATTGTGGGTGACAAACTTTGAAGCAATTGGTGAAACGAGAAGCAGAAGGGGTTGCAGTGCAAGATCAGTGCGAACTCCCGCGAATATTGACCGCGTGAGAGTTGCTGTGGAAAGAAGCCCTCGGAGATCGGCGCGTCGACAGAGTGCTGCGCTTGGCATGGCAAACACGAGCGTCCGAAGAATCTTGAGGTTAGATTTACACCATCACCCGTACAAAATTCAGGTTGTTCAGGCTATGAATGAAAACGATATTGGAGTGATGAAAACCCTCAACAACTCCATCAAAAACCACTCCATTCAAGCAAGGTAACAGTTTGGTGCGCAATGTCCTCATTGGGAATGATAGGCCCGTATGTTTTTGAAAATGACAGGGAGCAAGCAGTTACTGTGAATGCACAACGCTATTCGGAAATGTTGCATTCGTTCTTCACTGTTCTTCATTCCTCAGCTTCGTCAACATGGAATGAACAATGAAACCTTATTCCAGCAAGACGGTGCCACAAGTCATACAGCCCGTGTGAGCATGAATGTTCTCAACAATGTTTTTCCAAATCGGGTGATATCCCGAAATGGAGCAATTTCTTGGCCTCCCCGATCGCCCGACCTCACAGTGTGCGATTTTTTTCTTGTGGGGGTACCTGAAGAGTAAAGTCTTTGAACAACGACCTCCAACGCTTGGGGAACTCAAGAGGAG
This sequence comes from Ichthyophis bannanicus, assembly GCA_033557465.1. NCBI lineage: Eukaryota > Metazoa > Chordata > Amphibia > Gymnophiona > Ichthyophiidae > Ichthyophis > Ichthyophis bannanicus. Next base: position 139,192,034 of record CM066035.1, on the reverse strand, counting down.
AATCCGGTTGGAAATCGAGAGAATTCCTCAGCGTATGCTCCGTGATGTGATGGGCAGTTTCAGAAATCGCCTACAAGAATGTCTCAATCGGGAAGGACACCATCTTACTGGCGTTATTTTTAAACAGTGAATGTTGTTTCTTAAATGCTTTTTAATGTACATTAAGATAGTAACAATAACATTTTGAAATATCCATCCGTTTATTTTTTACAGTCATTTCAAAAATGCAGGTTTGACTGGCTCACCCTGTACATAGTTTCCCCCAGTTACTTCCAAGTTGATCTCCCTGTTTATTGTAAATACAACTCAAAGTTCCTTGTGTTGTATAGTTGATGTTAAATGTAAACCGCTCTGATCTAAAATAGAGCGGTATAGAAGAACTGTTAAATAAATAAATAACAACAAGCTGTTTGGTTTTACATAGAACAGGAACAAGAACTTGGATAAATAACATGGGGAAATTGTTAACTGAGACTATTTACATATGTAATTACATGTATATACAGCGGTATTATTCTTAGATTGAGTGGAATAGGTGTTCAAAAGGGGATAGGCGGTCAGGTCAAAAATGGGCGGGCGGTCAAAAGGGGATGGGCGGTCAGGTCGGTGTTTGGCTGGTCTGGTAATATTGGGGGAATAAGTGGGATTTGAGTGCCTTTATGAACAGCGTTAGATCGGAGACAGCCCGAATCTCCGGTGGTAGGGTGTTCCAGCACTTAGAGGCATAGAAGCTGAAAGCCCTGTTAGACGTTGCTAGTGAGCATTTTGTTGCTGCCTTAGGGATTAGCCCGTTTGTAGATATAGTTCTCCTAGATCTGTTAGGTGGAACAGTTTGAATGAGGTCTATTAGTGAGGAGGAGGTGATGCCTTTGATAGCCTTGAAGGTGAGTAATAAGGTCTTGAACAACAGTCTCCCATGTATGGGGAGCCAGTGAAGCTGCTTTAGAATAGGTGTTACATGGTCCCTTCTTGATGCTCCGTAGAGGACTCTGGCAGCGGTGTTCATGGCAAGCTGCAGAGGGTTTAAGGTGGAGTGTGGGAGGCCTTGAAAAATGGCATTAGCATAGTCGAGGAGCGGTAAGGTTAAAGCTTGGAATATCATCCGGAGGTCCTCAGGATCAAGCAAGGAGCGAAGGTGGCGGAGTGTCCGGATCTTGAGATAGATCGCTCTGACTACATTGGTTATATGTAATTTCATATCCAGGCATTGGTCTAAAGTGACCCCAAGGTATCGGATTGAAGACTTTGTTTGGAGCTCGGCTTCTTTCACCTTTATCTGGGGTGGCGGGGTGAAAAATGGGTCCCTAGTGATGAAGAGAACCTCAGTTTTCTTATGTTATGTCCAGTTTAATCGTCCACCGACTCTCTGTGGCACCTCACCGTGTAAAGAAGGACACCACCAGTCGATGAGGTAAATTCCTCATTCCATAGCTGACACCTACAGGGACTGTAAAAAGCCGAACATTTTACCATTTATCTTACCCCTTTCCAATGCTAAACTGCCTTACTTGAAACTGCAGATGTATTCTTTAGATATCTTGTTGTGATTAGCCCTCGCTCTTATACCTGTACCTCTTAACCTATTATAATCGTGCCACAGTACTGACACAGTGGATACATAACTGTCTCATTGTTACTTTCCAACTGCTACTACCACCCCAACTTGTAACTAACCTAGTTTACCACAGCACTGACACGGTTCTGTTACATGTACTGTTACTTTGTTACACTTTGTTATATTCTAGCTGCTACTGCCTTAAATTGTACCTTGCTATCAAGCTCCAATCCTACACCCAAAGTAGCTGCCCCACTTTGAACATCCAAAATGCCCTCTTCCTTATCCTTATTCCTCTTCCTCCTCACCGCTTGGGCCCCCAACCTGTTACTGGCCCTCAATCCTGATATCAAGCATATCCCAATCCTCTTTAACTATAGCAGAAGATGGTCTGAGAATCCTCGTCAACATTCAACAAAAGCCAGTGCCCTTCATCCCCACCTTCTACACATCCCCTTACAATATTTTAAAAGGATCCAAACTGAGAAATGTAATTACCAACAGCTACTAAAATGTGCACTTATCAATTCCAGATCAACACGCTCAAAATGGCCAGCTGTCAATGACCTTATAACTCTACATGATCTCGATATTCTAATGATAACAGAATCTTGGTTATCCGATCATGATAATGCTCTAATCAACCTGATGTTACCACCTGGTTATTCAACCTTTGCCTGCCATAGGTCCCACCAGAGAGGAGGTGGAACACTCATTTTTGCCAAATCCGACCTTCAATTTACTATAAAGAATTCTATCAGCTCAACCTACCTGGATATAATATCCATATCGAATGAACACTGTTCAATAAATCTTTTATACCGAGCACCAACTGCATCACCAGATGACCTCCCGTCAATAATCGACTTAGCTTGCAACTCCGCTAACCCACGCACCCTAAATGTCCTGATGGGAGATTTCAACCTGCCATCCCTACATGATACACATTCGACAGCATTCCTCGACGCAATGAATGAGCTGGGCTACACGCAACTTATCAACTCCCCTACTCATAACAAAGGTGGCATACTTGACTTGATCTTCATACCACAGACCGCTATCAACACCTCCCAGAGTTTGTTACTCTCCATAACTCCGGTACCCTGGTCCGACCATCATTTACTCCTATTTCACATACCCACCAACAATCTTGGCATTTCCAGCACCAAAACACATGCTCCCACTAGAACCGTGACAACACGCTTTCGACCACTTGTTAAGGATACAGCTCTCGAGAAGATCCTACCTCTACTCACCAACAATTCTCTTGATCCAGATGAATTGGTTTCCAATTGGGACGACACCCTCAGAGCTGCCTCCTGCCTATCATCCGTCAACAAAAACCAAGCGAAACGCGATCACGCACCATGGTACTCTCTGGATCTACGAACATCGCTCATCCAGCTACGTAAACTAGAAAGACAGTGGCGCCACAATCGGACTCCTGAGGCACTTGGTGCATACTCCACACACCTGCAAGACCACCGAAGAAAAACCATGGAAAAAAGAAAGTTGTATTACTCAGAACTACTAAAGCGATCACTTAACAAACCTCATGACCTATTTAACATAGTGAAGTCACTAACTGGCGATCCAGCACTAGCCCAAACAACCTTGCCCCAGCCGCAAGACTATTCTACCTACCTTCAATCTAAGATGATACAAACCAAGGACAACATGAATACATCCATATTTCATACCTCCCACGGACTTCCACAACCAACCCCATTACTATCATTCTCCAAGGTATCCAACAAAGAAATTGCAGATATCATCACATCTATCAACCTCACCACTGCCCCCAATGATCCCTGTCCTGCTAGTTGGATTAAAGAATTGCGCCATGACCTCAGTCCATTTATATGCAAAATTTTGAATCAATCATTCATAACAGGATCCTTCCCTCAAAGCTTAAAAAACACTTCAATCCGCCCTCTGCTAAAGAATAGTAAACTTGATCCATCTAAAGTTGAGTCATTCCGGCCAATCTCGAGCATCCCACTGCTTGCCAAAATCATGGAGAAGGTAGTCCAACGGCAAATCCAACACCATGTTGATACAGTCGCACCACTGGACCCATCCCAACACGGCTTCAGGGAAGCTCACGGAGTGGACACCATCCTCACAACCCTCTTCAACAACCTAATCACAGGAACTGACAATACCAACCATGGATTCGTCCTCATTTTCTTAGACATAGCAGCTGCATTTGATTCAGAGAACCATGAAACACTTCTAGATCGCCTCAAAGATAAAGGTCTGCAAGGCTCAGCGCTAGCATGGTGCGAATCCTATTTATGTAACAGATCACAACAAGTCAGAGCAGGTTCCAAAACCTCCGAACCATTCTCACTAAAGCAAGGTGTACCCCAGGGTTCCTCCCTCTCGGCATTAATGTTTAATATATACATGCAGCCCATTTGCGCCTTAATCCGCTCCTTCAATGTCCAATGCCTTGCATATGCAGACGACATCTTAATGTACCTTCAATTTAAAATCGATCAACCAGATTTCAATCCAATTATAAGATGTTTTGAAGCTGTAGCAGATTGGCTCCTCTCTCAAAATCTCCGCATTAACCATAGCAAAACAGATGTACTATTCATCTCACGGAACCAGAAGTTCACGCCACCTCCCTCTCTTCTAGTCAATAACATTGAACTAAAGTCCAAAGCTACAATTCGCTACCTGGGTATCACCCTCGACCAGCGACTTGACATGTCAGCACATGTTACAAACACAGTTAAGGCAATCTATCACAAGATCCGATCACTACGCCATCTCCGCCCACTGCTTGACTTCCCTGACTACCGCTCAATTTTCCAAGCCTTAGTCATCCCACACCTTGACTTCGCCAACATTATCCTACTGGGACTCCCACAATCGACTCTTAACCCGTTACGCCTTGCCATGAACTCAGCTGCAAGGGCACTGTCCGGGCTTTCAAGGTCTGACCACATAACGCCAGTTCTAAAGAACCTACACTGGCTCCCGCTACGTGCCAGAGTCCAATTCAAGGTTCTTGTCATGACGTTCAAGTCATGTAAGAATCTTACTCATACACCCATCAGTGATCTCCTCAACAGCACACCAGATAATAGAACTAGGAGATCTACGTCGTTGAATAAACTTGAAGTCCCAAAAGTGTTGGTAAAATGTAAGAAATCAACAGCAAGTAGAGCCTTCTCCATTGCTGCACCTATGGCATGGAACGCCCTCCCAGCAGAAATCCGGGCCATCCCAAATTTGGCACTATTCCATAAAGCCCTCAAACATCACCTGTTCCTACAATATTACCCTGACAGCATTCCCGACATTTACAATGCCCCCACCTCACCTCCCTGCCTAACCCGTCCCTCAGATCATCTTCCTGTAGATAATGGTTAACCACTATCTCTCCCACTGATCTCCTCGACCATCTAGCCAACCCTCTAGACAAAGGTCATATTTTTATTTACCGTAAGAGCATTATATTTGTTTATAATATGTACATAGTTCCTCCCTCGTTTTTACTCCATGTTTTACATTCCCTGTTCAATGTAAAAAACTTGATGTAACTTGCTTACATTCTTGTATGTTCTGTTTCAAATGTAAACCGCACTGATTATAATAGCGCGGTATATAAGAAATATAAATAAATAAATAAATAAAATAAATAAATGTTGAATGCGGAGGTTCTGGGATTGAAGCCATTCAGACACTGCATCAAAGCATTTGGTTAGCGGTGAAAGATCCATGTGGACTGTGGAGAAAGGCATGTAAAGAAGAATGTCGTCTGCGTATATCAAGCAGTCGACCTTGAAGGACTTGATGATGTTGCAGACGGGCTGTATGTATATGTTAAATAAGAGTGATGATAGGGATGACCCTTGTGGCACACCCTGTCTTTGATGGAAAGGTGTGGATGTTGCTGTTCCTGAGGTTACATACTGCCATCTCTGATCCAGGTATGATCTGCACCAGGCCAGAGCAGTGTCGTTGATGCCCTTTTCTTTTAGCCGCCCTATTAAAAGATCGTGATGTACAGAGTCAAAGGCAGCAGCAATGTCCAAGAAGATAAGAACAAAGCCTTGGCGGATGTTGTCAATGCCTGTGATAATGTTGTTGCAGAGGGTGGTGAGGAGGGTTTCTACACCATGGCACTCCCTGAAACCATGCTGGCATTGGTCTAGAGGGGAGGCGGTGTCGATGTGATCCTGTATTTGCCTTTGAGCTTCCTTTTCAATTATTTTAGCTAGAAGGGGTATACTAGCTATGGGTCTATAAGATTCAACCTTTTGTGGGTCGAGTTTGGGGTTCTTCAAAAGAGGTCTAATGGACGTTCTCTTGAGGGCTGATGGGAAGGAACCAGATGTAAAGGATAAGTTCATCATTCTAGTGATGAGAGGGCTGAGATCGCAGCGTAGCTCCTTTATCCAATAGGCTGGGCAAGGGTCGGTTTGTGCATTGGAGGTGTTGAGGGCAGCGATGGTGTTCTCAACATGTTTTTTAGATGGTGTGGAGAACATGGATAGGTTAGATAGGCAGATGGTGTCTTGAGCAGGGATTGTTGCGATGTTGTCAGTTAGTAGCAGCTTGGATTGCAGATATTCAGCGAAAGCTTGCGAGTGAATGAGTTCAGGTTGTTCAGACGAAGGTTCCTTAGCTAAGGTCTTGACAAGATTGAAAAGATCACGTGGTTTATTTCGTGATCTTTTGAGTGTATCGGTATGGAATTGTTTCATTTTAGCCATGACTGACTCTCTGTGCGTAGATAGGTGTAATTTGTAGGCTGTTTGGTCTTCCGTGGAGCGTGATCGATGCCATCGTTTTTCCAATTTTCTTAGGTGTATGAGGGAAGCTCGTAGGTCAGGGGAGAACCAAGGAGATGGTTTTCTTTTCTTCAGGTTGTTACTCTGCTTTGGTTGTAGAGCAATGACGCTGAGATTGCTATTCCAGGCGGTGATCAGGTTTTCCAGGCTGAGAGAGGTGTCATTGAGGAGAGGACGAGTTTCAGCAAGAATAAGTTCTTTGTTGAAAGCTCTGAAACTCCGAGATGATACTTTTGTTGAGATGATAGAGTTTTTGTTGAAATGTGATGATGTCTTGCTCTTGATGGGAATGGGGAAGGTGATTAACTTGTGGTCTGACCAAGGTACTGGAGTTATAGATGTGTCAAGTTTATTGTTAGAATCAAGGGCTGACAGAGGGGCAAAGATCATATCAAGGATGTTTCCTTTTTTGTGTGTGGGCACTTTGACAATTTGCTTGCAGCCCAGCTCGTTGATTGCTTCTAGGAGGGATGAGGCGTGACTGGGGTGAAGTGTTGGGAGATTGAAGTCTCCTAGTATCCAATTAGGAATGCTGGGATTGCGTGTGTTGGCTGCTAGGTCTAAAATGTTAGGAAGGTCGTCAGGAGAGGGTGAGGGTGCTCTGTATATTAAATTGATGGAGCACTGTTCATTTGCGATGGATATGACGTCCATGTTGTTTGAGCTTGTGGAGTCAACAGTGTGGAAATGTAGATCCGCCTTGGTAAGTATAAGAATACCTCCTCCTCTCTTGTTTTTCCTATGTTGGGAGTGGACAGAGAAGTTGGAGGGTACAAGTTGATTGAGGATTACATTATCTACGTCAGATAACCAGGTTTCCGTTATCATGTGTATATCCAGATTGTAGGAAGAGATTGTGTCAGCGATAACTGGCCATTTCTTACGGATAGACCGTGCGTTTATGAGCGCTCAATTTAGGTGTAGGGGTTGAGGGGGTTCCACTTGTTTATTCTTTTTGGAGTGTTGGAGAGCTATGTGTATTAGGTGAGAGTGGCGCATGGGGGCTTCAGCTCTTAGGTTAAGATAGGGAGCTTCTGCCCATCTTTTTCCATGGCTCTGGAGTATAGGAATTTGGTGGGCTGTGTGATGTAAGGCAAGGGATTCGTTAAGCCAGCCTAGGAGAAAGAGGATACAGATGGCTAGGGCATTGATTGATAGAGCCATTTGGAGGTTTCTGTTGATTGGGTGAGGCACTTTCTGTGGGGAATTGGAGATCCTGTATGTTTGCCTGCTCAGGTGCTATCAACCCTGATAGAGAATGCTCAGTGTGTAATGGATGTTTGTGAGCCACCAGGTTGGTAAAAAGGATAAATAGTGATTTGTAGCTTTATGCTATGTGGTACAGGAGTTGACTGATAACCTGGGGTTATGAGGCAGCAGAGAAAACAACAGTCAGATATATAAAATAGCATAGGCAATCATGTGGCCGACATACATGGAGGTTGAGTACAGAGAACTCAACACTCAGATATCAAATAAATGAAGTAACATAGGACATGCAATTGCAACACTCAGATATCAAATATATGAGATAGCGTAGGACATGCGATTGCATAGGCAAGTATTTAAGTAGTAACTGGTCTCGGCATGGTATGTTGCAATTAAGAGCATTGGTTAAGGGTGAAATGTTAGTTTCGGAAGTGGTGATGTCCCATGGAGCATGACATTTGCAATAAGGACGCCGGTACCTGGTTGTAAGTACTTGCGTGTGGCTTTCTGGATTAGATCGCGGATAGTTGTAGCAAGGACTTGCGAGTGCGTCTGTAGTTGAGTGGCGTCTTCCCTGGAGTTTCCGAAATCAGGCGATCAGGTCCCTAGTGCAATATACCATAATGTCATCTGCATATATCCTGTAATTAATCTTGTGTTCAGTTATTATGTTACATAGAGGTTGCAAGTATATATTAAACAATAATGCAGAGTGCCGAGCCTTGCGGGACTCCTTAAGGTTGATTAATCAGCCTTGAGCAATGTACTCCAGATTTACCTGGAGTTTTCTTTGTGAAAGTATGAGGTAAACTATTGAAGGGTAATTTACTGTAGACCAATTTCCTGTAGGTGTTTTATGAGAGTTATATGGTTTATTGAGTCAAAGGCTGCCTTGATATCAATGAATATCATTAGGCAACCCTGTTTAGCATTGTCTAGCCCGGTTTTTATGTTGTCCGGGAGTGATGTGAATAGTGTCTCTACACTGTGTTTAGGTTTGAAGCCATGTTGGTGGGGGTCAAGTGGAGCATGGGTGTCTAGGTGGTCTTGTTATTGGATCTGGACCCATTTCTCAATCATCTTTGTCATAAATGGGAGGCTTGAGATGTGTTGGTATGAGCTAGGGTCTGTGGTATCTAGGTTGATGCTTTTTAGTATTGGTCTTGCTACAGCTTGCTTGAGGATGGGTGGGAAAAAGCCTTGTGTGAGTGAGAGTTTAACTATGTTAAGTAGTGTAGGGGCCAATTGTTCCATTGTCATCTTAATCCAGGATACTGGGCATGGATCAAGGGGGGGGTGGTTATATTATTGACATTGGTTATGAAGCTTTTCAACTCTTCTATGGATGGAATGAGGAAGGATCTCCATCGGCGGGTATGGGTTTGTGTAGACTGTGCATCTTGTATCCGTGCTTGTTTTTGGTTCAAGTTGGATTTAAATTTTGGCTCCAAGAAGTCTGCCATATCTTGGGGCTCGATTAAGTGAGTGTTGTTTTTCTTAAGTTTTTCTTTCGTTAAGGATCATGCTATGTCGAACAGCTCTCGTGGTTTATTCAGGGAGCCCATGATTAGGTTCGTATGGTATTCCTTCTTGTGTTTATTCAAATCTGCTATTCTTGCATCATTGATGTGTAGTTATTTTGATCCTCTTGCCTTTTTTGTTCATCTCCATCTTTGTTCTATTTTCCTTATTCTTTTCAATTCGTTGATCTCCTTAGAATACCATGGAGCAATATTATTTCTGTTGTGCAGTTCCTTGTATAGTGCAATGGCTGCATTGTGCATTGTGGTGTTCCAGTTGTTAATTATTTCTTCTAAGTTTGTTATGTTTCTGTCAATTTGTGGTATGACTTGTTGTATGGAAGTCTCTTTATTAAACTGTTTAAATCTTCTATGTGTCTTTGTTGCATCAGTTGAGGTTTTTGTGGTGGGAATGGTTATGGTGAGAGTTATGATATGGTGTTCTGACCAGGGAATGGGTGTCCCAGTTAGAGGTTGTGTGAGCTTCTTTTCTAGTAATGTGTTTGGTATAAAAATGAGGTCTAAGATTCCTCCTTTATTAACCCTTTGAAGGCCTACTTTAAATTTTTAATCCACATTCTGCAGCCGGGTTAATTTTTGCATATTTCAGGAAAATTGTACCCATCTTATTCAATATGTTCTAATAGTGATTTTCCTTCTGCTATGGTCATGTATTATATACCATTTGATAGGAATATTTAGTCAGAATTTTGGATCCCGAGAGTTTTGGGCTCGGCCTGGAAAGGGTTAAGAGATGAGGGTTTTGGATTTGTTAGGCACTGGGGAACATTCTGGGGAAAGGAGGGGCTCTTCCGAAAGGATGGGCTTCACCTTAACCGGGATGGAACCAGGCTGCTGGCATTAACCTTTAAAAAGGAGATAGAGCAGCTTTTAAACTAGATATTAGGGGAAAGCCGACAGTCGCCCAAGAGCGGATGGTTCGGAAGAATGTATCTTTGAAGGATACTACCAAAAGCAGAGAGGTTCCACAAAAGAGTAAAGTAGCCCAAATGCCCTCAAGTATGGAGCAGACAGAGCTTAAAGATCCCAATTTACCCATGTCTAACAATAGCCAAATTAACATGAATAAAATACATTCTCTAAAATGCTTGTATGCAAATGCTAGAAGTCTAAAGAATAAGATGGGAGAGTTAGAATATAGCACTAAATGAAAGGTTAGATATGATTGGAATATCAGAGACATGGTGGAAGGAGGACAACCAGTGGGACACTGATACCTGGGTACAAACTATATCGTAATGATAGAGCTGATCAAATTGGTGGAGGGGTTGCGCTCTATGTTAGAGAGGGCATTGACTCAGAAAGGATTAAAGTTTTGCAGGAAACAAAATCTGCTGTAGAATCTATATGGATTGAAATTCCATATAAAAGGGGGAAGGCGATGGCAGTGGGGGTGTACTATCGAGCACCTGGCCAGAATGACCAAATGGATGATGAAATGCTCAAAGAAATCAAGGAAGCTAACAAATGTTACAGCGCAGTAATAATAATGGGTGATTTCAATTACCCCGGTATCGACTGGGTCAGTGTCACGTCAGGACATGCTAGGGAGATAAAGTTCCCAGATGAAATAAATGACTGCTTCTTGGAGCAGCTGGTTCATGAACCGACCAGAGGGGAAGCCATATTAGACCTAGTCCTTAGTGGAACGCCAGATCTAGTGCAAGAGATAAGGGTGTTGGGGCCACTTGGCAATAGTGATCATAGCATGATCGCCTTTGATTTAATTAGTGGAGGAGGGATAGTAAGGAAATCCACAGTACTACCTTTTAACTTTCGAAAGGGAGACTATGATAAAATGAGGAAAACAGTTAAGAAAAAATTAAAAGGAGCAGTTGCGAAGGTTAAAGACGTACATCAAGCTTGGGTGTTGTTGAAAAATACTATCTTGGAAGCCCAGACCAGCTGTATTCCATGCTTTAAGAAAAGTGGAAGGAAGTCCAAAAAACTGCCAGCATGGTTTAAAGGTGAGGTCAGAGAGGCTGTTGTTGCCAAAAAAGCATCTTTCAGGAAATGGAAAAAAGAGCCAAATGACAAAACCTGGAAACAGCACAAGCACTGGCAAGTCAAATGCAAGGCATTGATAAGGCAGGCAAAGAGAGAATTTGAGAAGAAGCTTGCTGCGGAAGCAAAAACGCGAAATAAAGACCTTTTCAAGTACATTCATAGCAAAAAACCTGTGAGAGAGTCAGTTGGTCCATTAGATGATAAAGGGGTTAAAGGAGCACTAAGAGGCGACAAGGCGATAGCGGAGAGACTGAATGAATTCTTTGCTTCGGTCTTTACTGAGGAAGATGTAGGGATGTTACCCATGACTGAAGTGGTATTTAAAGGTGCGGAAGAATTGAAGGAAATATCGATACATCGGGAAGATGTCTTACAACTATTAGATAAACTGAAGAGTAGCAAATCACCTGGGCCGGATGGTATACATCCAAGGGTGTTGAAAGAACAGAAATATGAAATTGCAGAACTGCTATCAGTAATCTGTGAACTATCATTAAAATCATCTCTAATACCTGAAGATTGGAGGATCGCCAATGTAACACCAATTTTTAAAAAGGGTTCCAGGGGTGATCCGGGAAACTACAGACCGGTGAGCCTGACGTCAGTACCGGGAAAAATGGTAGAAACCATCATAAAGAATAAAATTACTCAGCATGTAGATAGTCACAACCTAATGGGAGACAGCCAACATGGCTTTAGACAAGGAAGATCTTGTCTTACTAATCTGTTATGTTTTTTTTGAAGGAGTGAATAAACAGGTGGACAAAGGTGAGTCGGTTGATATTGTGTATCTGGACTTTCAGAAAGCCTTTGACAAGGTCCCTCATCAGAGACTTTTGGCAAAACTAAAGAGTCATGGGATAGGAGGCAGTGTACTATTGTGGATCAGGAACTGGTTAAAAGATAGAAAGCAGAGGGTAGGGCTAAATGGCCAATTTTCCCAATGGAGAAAGGTGAATAGTGGTGTACCCCAGGGATCTGTGCTGGGTCCGCTGCTTTTTGACATATTCATAAATGACCTGGAAAGTGGAATAACGAGTGAGGTTATCAAATTTGCAGATGACACAAAACTATTTAAAGTTGTTAAAACCCAAGAGGATTGTGAAAAATTGCAAGAGGATCTTGATAAATTGGAAGACTGGGCATCAAAATGGCAGATGAAATTTAATGTGGACAAGTGCAAGGTTATGCACCTAGGGAAGAACAACCCAAACTATGGTTACACGATGCAAGGTTCCACATTAGGAACCACCACCCAGGAAAAAGATTTAGGCGTCATTGTGGATACCATGTTAAAACCCTCGGCCCAGTGTGCAGCGGCGGCCAAGAGAGCAAATAGAATGCTAGGTATGATAAGGAAAGGAATGGAAAATAAAAACAAAAGATATTATAATGCCTCTATATCGTTCCATGGTGAGACCGCACCTTGAATATTGTGTGCAATTCTGGTCGCCGTATCTTAAAAAGGATATAGCGATTTTAGAAAAGGTACAGAGAAGAGCCACCAAAATGGTAAAGGGGATGGAAGGATACTCCTATGAAGAAAGGCTAAAAAGGTTAGGGCTCTTTAACCTGGAAAAGAGACGGCTGAGGGGAGATATGATAGAAGTCTATAAATAAATAAACGGAGTGGAACGGATAAACGTAGATCGATTGTTTACCTTATCAGAATATAGAAAGACTAGGGGACATGCAATGAAGCTACAGGGTAAACTATTTAAGACTAATAAAAGAAAATATTTTTTCACTCAAGGTGTAATCAAACTCTGGAATTTGTTACCGGAGGATGTAGTAAAGGCTGTTAGTGTAGCTGGGTTTAAAAAAGGTTTGGACAAGTTCTTGGAGGAAAGGTCCATAAACCATTATTAAGAAGTGACCGAAGATATCAATGCTTGACCCAGTACAAGCATTGTGGAACTTGTGTCTCTTGGGAAAAACTCCTAGGTAAATATGACCTAGATTGGCCACTGTTGGAAACAGAATACTGGGCTTGATGGACCTTGGTCTGACCCAGTATGGCATATCTTATGTTCTTATGTTCTTAAGAGTTTGGGTGTCCATTATCTGTGTGTAATGTAGGTCCTCCATGGCATGCATGATGGCCTGGCCATGTCTAGCAGTTGTGGATGGTGTGTTGAGGTCTCCTAGGATGATGAGAGGTTTTTCTGGTCTTGAGTGGGTGCATATTTCTTCTAGGGTGAGTGATAGATCCTCATTTTTGGTGCGAAGTGCTCAATATGTAAGGCAGAGTGATAGGTGTTTATTTGATATGGTGGTGAAGTTATTTGTTTAAATAGGAATTTGTAGTGCACAGTAAAAAGATTTAAGGTGCACTAGGGGCCCTGTTTACTAAGTATTTAGGAGAAGACCTTTAATAAACAGCGCCCTAGGCCAATAAGTGCTTAGTAAATAGGTTTCACAATTACCAAAAGGAAATAAACTTATCCTATTAAACTAGTTTCTTCTAATTTTTTGATGGAACTATGGCCATGAAGATGAAGGAACACCCTCTCATAGCCATTTGTTCCTTTTTATTCTTTTTTGTGGGAACACAACCCCAAACAATTCATCTAAGGGAGGAAAACCCTATAGTTGAAAACACCGGTAAAAGAACTGAATGTACTAAATTACTACACTTAGCTGTTCAGAAGTAATTTCCTTGGTGGTGAAGTCAAACGGAACCCCAAGACGGGATATATATTCTGTTGCTCCGTCTTTCAAGAGTATCCAGCGTAGAGCGCTATAAACTTAATAGCATTAACTCCATGCTCCTCACATCCAATCCCGAACACCTTTGCTTGCAACCAAAATCCAGTAACCCAACGTTGTGTTTCGGATCTCTGATACTCCAGACCCCTTCTTCAAACTTGTTGCGTGTCACTAAACCAGAGCTACATTTCCGGTTATAGCCCTGAATTCAGTCATATGACTGGCCAAACATCCAATAGGATACTTCAAAAATGGGCAATTATGTATTCAACCTTCCATGTTAAAGTTCCACTTGTCAATTCAAAGCATACTCCACCAATCCACTGAGGAATTTAGGCCATCTGGGATCATCGACTTCAAAGTATAAATTCAAAATTGTTCCCAGTATTGTAAACAGGATATACGATCTCCACCTCTTATTCTTTTTGGTACATGATCCAACACTCTCCAACGCAAATCTGTGAATTTGTGTTGATTCTCACGACAGTGCTGAGCCACCAGAGCTGACAAGACCTTCGTGGTAATTCATGAACAATGTTCTTGCAATCGTTTCTTTATGGTTCTTGTCGTTCTACCAATGTAGAGTTTCTTGCATGGACAGAGCAACATATAAACCACGAAAATAGTCTCGCAGGTGGTATAAAAATTACTATATATGTGCCGATGTAGAGTAGGATGTTCCCAAACCGGCCCTTCAATTGTCAGCTCACAAAACGCACAATTAGTACAGCCATAATGCCCTTTCCCAGCAGGTAACGATATTTCATCCACTGTATGTATCAACCAGTCTGAAATATTATGGCCTCGTTTAAAGGCCATCATTAAGGGTTTGTTGAAACAGGAATGCAATGATAATATGGACCAATGCTTTTTTAGAATGTGCATGATCTTAACCGAATGTGGCATATATGGCAGTATGCCCACAAATGCTTGTGTTTCTCTCGATACAGGTGTGAAAGCTTGCGCTGAAGTGTGCACCATTCAGCATGGTTATAGCGAGCTCTCTTATATGCTTTATTTATTATAACTGTCAGATACCCTCTCTCTCTCAAACGATATTTCAAATCACTTGCCTCTATCTCTCAAACGATATTTCAAATCACTTGCCTGTCTCTGAAATTCTTCAAGTGTTGAGCATAGATGCCATAATCGGATGAATTGTCCCACCGGTAACCCTCTTCGGAGTGGTCCGGGATGGTAACTCGTATAGTGTAATAAGGTGTTCCGTTTTGGACTTCTTTGCTATATAAACGTAGACTTCACAGTAGAATGATCCTTAAATCGGTCGCAAATCTAAAAAATCAATGGTCTCATAATGAAACTTAGGTGTAAACTGAAGATCTGCAGATAACGTATTAATCCATACAAAAAAATCTTTTAAATGTCCTTCAGTACCAGTCCAAAAGAAGAAAATATCATCAAGATATCTCGTCCACATATGTATATGCTGAAACCAGAGAGAGGAATATATAAACCATGTCTCAAATTGTGCCATATAAAAGGTCGCTATTGATGGAGCCACAGTAGCTCCCATCGCTATCCCATGTATCTGCTGGTAATAAATTCCATTGAACAGAAAAAAATTCTTTTTGAGTACTAATGAAAGCAGTTGTACTATAAACTCCTTTGGTAAGCGATTGGGTAATGAAAGAGGCACCAGTGCCGCCATCTGTAATGCTATAAATTAAACTAAACTGTAATTTATCTCACCTAATATCTAACAAATCAAAGAGATAAATAGTGTCCGTTCATATATATCCTAGAAAAGAAACTTTTTGTTTTTGTCGGATCGTTTGCCTTGAGAGGGAACTTTCCCTCTCTCATAAGAACATAAGATATGCCATACTGGGTCAGACCAAGGTCCATCAAGCCCAGTATCCTGTTTCCAACAGTGGCCAATCTAGGTCATACGTACCTAGCAGTTTCCCCAAAAGACACATGTTCCATAATGCTTGTACTAGGTCAAGCATTGATATCCTGGGGTCCCTTCTTAATAATGGTTTATGGACCTTTCCTCCAGGAACTTGTCCAAACCTTTTTTAAACCCAGCTACACTAACAGCCTTTACTACATTCTCAGGTAACAAATTCTAGAGTTTGATTACACGTTGAGTGAAAAAATATTTTCTTTTATTAGTCTTAAATAGTTTACCCTGTAGCTTCATTGCATGTCCCCTAGTCTTTCTATATTCGGATAACGTAAACAATTGATCTCCGTTTATCCGTTCCACTCCGTTCATTAATTTATAGACTTCTATCATATCTCCCCTCAGCCGTCTGTTTTCCAGGTTAAAGAGCCCTAACCTTTTTAGCCTTTCTTCATAGGAGTATCCTTCCATCCGCTTTACCATTTTGGTGGCTCTTCTCTGAACCTTTTCTAATAACGCTATATCCTTTTTAAGATACGGCGACCAGAATTGCACACAATATTCAAGGTGCGGTCTCACCATGGAATGATATAGAGGCATTATATAATATCTTTTGTTTTATTTTCCATTCCTTTCCTTATGATACCTAGCATTCTATTTGCTCTCTTGGCCGCCACTGCACACTGGGCCGAAGGTTTTAACATGTTATCTACAATGACGCCTAAATCTTTTTCGTGGGTGGTGGTTCCTAATGTGGAACCTTGCATCGTGTAACCATAGTTTGGGTTGTTCTTCCCTAGGTGCATAACTTTGCACTTGTCCACTTTAAATTTCATCTGCCATTTGGATGCCCAGTCTTCCAATTTATCAAGATCCTCTTGCAATTTTCCACAATCCTCTTGGGTTTTAACAACTTTAAATAGTTTTGTGTCATCTGCAAATTTGATAACCTCACTCGTTATTCCACTTTCCAGGTCATTTTTTAATATGTCAAAAAGCAGCAGACCCAGCACAGATCCCTGGGGTACACCACTATTCACCTTTCTCCATTGGGAAAATTGGCCATTTAGCCCTATCCTCTGCTTTCTATCTTTTAACCAGTTCCTGATCCACAATAGTACACTGCCTCCTATCCCATGACTCTTTAGTTTTGCCAAAAGTCTCTGATGAACCTTGTCAAGGCTTTCTGAAAGTCCAGATACACTATATCAACTGACTCACCTTTGTCCACCTGTTTATTCACACCTTCAAAAAAACATAACATATAAGTAAGACAAGATCTTCCTTCTCTAAAGCTATGTTGGCTGTCTCCCATTAGGCCATGACTATCTACATGCTGATTAATTTTATTCTTTGTGATGGTTTCTACCATTTTTCCCGGTACTGACGTCAGGCTCACCAGTCTCTAGTTTCCCGGATCACCCCTGGAACCCTTTTTAAAAATTGGTGTTACATTGGCGATCCTCCAATCTTCAGGTATTAGAGATGATTTTAATGATAGTTCACAGATTACTAATAGCAGGTCTGCAATCTCATATTTCAGTTCTTTCAACACCCTTGGATGTATACCATCCGGCCCAGGTGATTTGCTACTCTTCAGTTTATCTAATAGTTGTAATACATCTTCCCGATATATCAATATTTCCTTCAATTCTTCCGCACCTTTAAATACCACTTCAGTCATGGGCAATGTTCCCTCTAATTTTCTGTAGGCTGTGTGCGCATAAAATATCAGCTGTGCAGCTTTTGAAGGAAGGTTAAATTTTTGTGCGCCACATAACGACACTCGGCGTTATATACTTTAAAATTTGACTACACCTCAGAATACAGTATGTACACCACATTGATTGCACTAGAAAATATTGTAGAACTTGTGAAAACCGTAAATGCACAACAACTTTTAAATTTTAAGATGTCTGTGTTGTTTTCTATCAGAATCAGAACCGTAATTTTTGTGCGCTCTGTTGTAAAGTATGTGCGCTCACTCGGTGAGGTGTGTGCGCGCGCACACGCGCACAGCTTAGAGGGAACAGTGGTCATGGGTAACATCCCTACATCTTCCTCAGTAAAGACCGAAGCAAAGAAGTCATTCAGTCTCTCCGCTATCGCCTTGTCGCCTGCCTCTTAGTGTCCCTTTAACCCCTCTATCATCGAATGGACCAACTGACTCTCTCACAGGTTTTTTGCTACGAATGTACTTGAAAAAGTCTTTATTTTGTGTTTTTGCTTCTGCAGCAAGCTTCTTCTCAAATTCTCCCTTTGCCTGCCTTATCAATGCCTTGCATTTGACTTGCCAGTGCTTGTGCTGTTTCCAGGTTTCGTCATTTGGCTCTTTTTTCCATTTCCTGAAAGATGCTTTTTTGGCAACAACAGTTCCTTGAGAGGGAACTTTCCCTCTCTCATAGCAAACCCTCCTGCAAAAAAGGAGGGTTTGCTAGGAGAGAGGGAAAGTTCCCTCTCAAGGCAAACAATCTGACAAACAACTTTTGATATGCGTCTTTATAGAAAGATCCGTTGATTAACTTGGAACGAGATGCCTGATAGGGTGAAGAGAACGGAAAAGAAGTAGGTCGTGGGACTGCATGAAGGTTAGCTTTCATCCGACAGAAGTCCATACCCCACTCACTGGAAATTATCAGCCTTATTGTAACCATCGATAGACGGAGTAAATGAGTGGTTCCTTATATACATGAACTGATTTGTGTACTGGAAGTTGGATCAAGTGGACTTTAAGCTAAGTACTTGTTACTCTATTCATTCTGGGAGACTGAGGATAATTTTATAATTTTGCCTCTGTGTAAGGTAAAAGGGTGAGTGCACTCTTTTAATCTGAAGAAAAAAAGGAGGGTTTGCTACGAGAGAGGGAAAGTTCCCTCTCAAGGCAAACGATCCGACAAAAACAAAAAGTTTATTTTCTTTGTTAGCGATCTGTAATGCGGCATCTTGATTTATATTGAATATTCCTTGATTTATATTATATATTCCTCTCTCTGGTTTAAGCATATACGTATGTGGACAAGATATCTGGATGATATTTTCTTCTTTTGGACTGGTACTGAAGGACATTTAAAAGATTTTTTTGTATGGATTAATACGTTATCTGCAGATCTTCAATTTGCACCTAAGTTTTATTATGAGACCATTGATTTTTTAGATTTGCGACTGATTAAGGATCTTTCTACTGTGAGGTCTATGTTATATCGCAAAGAAGTCCAACGGAACACCTTATTACACTATACGAGTTACCATCCCGGACCACTCCGAAGAGGGTTACCGGTGGGACAATTCATCCGATTATGGTGTCTATGCTCAACACTTGATAAATTTCGGAGACAGGCAAGTGATTTGAAATATCGTTTGAGAGAGAGAGGGTATCCGACAGCTATAATAAATAAAGCATATAAGAGAGCTCGCTATAACCATGCTGAATGGTGGCACACTACAGCGCAAGCTTTCACACCTGTATCGAGAGAAACACAAGCATTTGTGGGCATCTTCATGGGCATAGTTCCAACAAAAAATTAGAAGAAACTAGTTTAGTAGGATAAGTTTATTTCCTTTTGGTAATTGTGTTTATATATGTAGGGAATAAATCATAGGTTAGAATTATTGAATGGTACATAGGTTTAGCATACACT
The DNA here is from genome assembly GCA_033557465.1 of Ichthyophis bannanicus. Lineage (NCBI taxonomy): Eukaryota > Metazoa > Chordata > Amphibia > Gymnophiona > Ichthyophiidae > Ichthyophis > Ichthyophis bannanicus. The sequence goes on along the minus strand of CM066035.1, from coordinate 139,172,697 downwards.
AATGAATGCACACCCCTATTTTTGTATACCTTTTCTTGTAGTTATTAGGTTTTTCTGCTAGCTTGTTTTTGTTGTCTTCTAAAATAAACTAGCTTTGTTCTCGGAGCTTGCGCACACTGTATGAGAGCATGCATTCCATCTCATAGTTTTGCTGTGCTGCAAATGAAAGGATATATCAAGGTCACTCTTCCCATTCAGGCCATAAAATGTGTGTGTCTGCATATTTATTTAAGAAGGTGACTCCTAAACCTTACATTAACCAAATTTAGAGAAGACATATCTAGACCTTGGAATGATCAGAATGTTTTTAGTAATGGTCCTTTCTTTTAATGAGATGGAAGAAATAAACTTTATTACCTTTAAAACTTTGAATGGTATTAATTTACAAGAAGTAAACATTTTCACTGAAAAGGTAAGGAAAGGAAGTTCTAGAATAAGAGGTCTTGATAGGCTCTGAGAGGGTAGACTCAGACCCAACATCAGGAAAGCAAAGCTGTTTACCTGTAACAGAGGGGGGGGGGGTTGTTCTGTAGACAGCGGAATAAGTGAGCTAAATAAGTGGATCCCAAGATGGTAAACTGGATTAGAAATTGGTTAACTGACAGACGACAGAAGGTGATGGTACATGGAGCTCACTCGGATGAAAGGAAGGTGATTAGCGGGGTGCCCCAGGGTTTGGTCCTGGGCCCGGCATTGTTCAATGTATTTGTGAGTGATATTGCTGAAGGACTGAATGGAAGGGTCTGTCATTTTGCAGATGACACAAAAATTTGCAACAGAGTGGACTCCCCCGAGGGAGTGGATAACATGAGGAAAGATCTACAAAAGCTGGAAGAATGGTCTAATGCTTGGCAATTACGATTTAATGCGAAAAAGTGCAGTTTCATGCACTTGGGTAGCAGAAATCCAAGGGAAATTTACCCAGGAGGGGGCGAGAGGTTGGTGTGCATGGTTCAGGAGAAAGACCTTGGTGTGATTATCTCTGATGATCTCAAGGTGGCAAAAGCCAGGAGGATGTTGGGCTGCATACAAAGAGGGATAAAGGAAGAGGTACTTATGCCACTGTACAGGTCGCTGGTGAGGCCTCACTTGGAATACTGCGTTCAGTTTTGGAGACCATATCTTGCAAAAGATGTAAAAAGACTGGAAACTGTTCAGAGGAAGGCAACCAAAATGATTTGGCGCCTGCGTAAGAAACCTTCTGAGAAGAGACTTGAAGACCTAAATATGTACACTTTGGAGGAGAAGAGGGATAGGGGAGATATGATTCAGACCTTTAAATACTTAAAGAGGAACGATGAATGAACAAACCTCTTCCAAAGACGGGGAAGCTGCAAAACTAGAGGGCATAACATGAAGCTGCAAGGTGGTAAATTGAAAGGCAATGTGAGGAAATATTTTTTCACTGAAAGGGTGGTGGATGCTTGGAATGCTCTCCCGATGGAAGTGGTGGGGGCAAACACGGTGACGGAATTCAAAACCGCATGGGACAAGCACAGCGGATCCCTTTACAGCAACAGGATAAAAACAAAATAAACTGAACCATCTAACTTCTCAACAAATAGGGGTGTCCTACATGGAGTGGTGGGTCCACCCCTAAACAAAGACATGGGGAGAGGTGGCCTGCACAGAGCGACAGGTGCACCTACTCTTGCCGTATTGCTGGGCAGACTGGATGGACCATGCTGGTCTTTATCTGTTACTATGACATACATACCCTATAAGGTGCTGAAACTGTTTTTGCTTTTTCACGTTCTTGATGATTATACATTGGTGTACAGGAAGAGCCTGACTAGCTTGCACAGGCTATCCACCCTTCTTAAGGTCATCTGAGACAACAATTTGATAAGTAGAAAGCCAGCATAGTGGGTGGTTTCCCCCCAGTTTAAATTATTTAGAATTTGTTCACACTTGTGAGCTTGAGATCTTGGAAAGAATAATTCAGGCAAAAAGCAGAGCCCATCTTAGGAAGGACAAAAATGGACACATCTTAAAGTAGAGTGGAGGAGTAGAGCTTTGGCTTGGGAACCAAAAGACCAGGTTTGATTCCCATTAGTGCTCCTTGTGGCCTTGGGCAAGTCACTTAATCCTCCATTGCCCCAGAAAAATCCAAGCTATCAATGTCCCTGTTTAATGTACATTACCAAGTTAAAGTTAGAATGTAAACCACTTTGACTGAAATGATAAAGCAGTATAAAAAAACCTGTTAAATAAATACTCTTTTGTGGAGGAAGTTGGTGAGCCTATGCTATGTGACTAAGGCTTGCAGCTTGCCCACTCTATTTGCTGAGATAATACCATTGTCTGGGTAAATACTTGAGATGCTTGAAACCTCATGGTTCAAATGGTGATTTCATAAGCCGTGTGAGGACCATATTGAGATCACATGAGACAGTTTTAAGTTAAGTAGACCTTTCATGAACCTGGAGACTGATGGATGGAGCACCATTGAATTGCCATGCTAAGCAGATATAGCAATCAGATGTCTTCTGAGTTGATCTTCAATCCAGAGTTTGAGAGGTGGAGTCAATATTGTAAAAGGCACTTCAAGAGAAAATTTCCCTAAGCCACAGATATCAGACCTCCATTTGACAGTGTTAGATATTCTGCGAGGACTAATAGAATACAACTCCTGAAATGTATATCATCCAGTGGAGCCCAGGCCAGAATTGTTTACACAATGCATTTAGCTTTCATAAGTTGTTGAACAGAATATGTACAGCATTTTCATGTCATGACATGCAAGTATGGCTGCTTTGAGTTCTATTTTTTATGCGGCATTGAAAGGTCATACATCTTGGAGTTTGAGGATTTTTTCCTTACTTCTCTGATGTAAAATGTTTTGGAAAATTGAAATTTTCAGATCTCTCCTGGTTTAGATGGTTTCTCCCCTCTTCGTTTCGGTAGGTTACATTTGAAAGTATAAAAGTTTCTTGCAGAATGCTTTCTTGCTGGTAACACCACCTCTCCTGTCTACAAAGGGAGATGGAGAAAAGTGATTAAATGGGCTTCATTATCCACGCTGTGAGAGCTAGGAATTGAAGATTAGGATGGAGAAGCTTGCCTTGTTGCTGTTATGAACAACAGAAACCTTTCCAAATGAATAAGCTCCTGAGTCAGTAGATCCTTAATTAAGGACAACCAAACTTGTCTTGGCCAGAATGAGAGTTAAGAGTATCAAGTTGCCTTTTTCCTTTTTGAGCTGCTGGAAAGCCCTGGAGAACAGAGGGATGAGAGGATAGGCATAGATTAGATGTTCTCCCAAGTGCAGTGCAAAGGCATCTACCGGCAGCCTGTTCTATAATGGATGCAGTGAATGAGATTGGTACCTTGTTGAGGTGTGTTGGAAATCTTTAAGGTTCCCCACTCACAGAAGATCCTTTTGAGCCACTGCTTGGTGCAGAGATCATTCATTGTTTAGCCTTTCAGCTAATGTATTTGTCTTCCCTGGCAGGTAAACTACTGATGGAAGCATTTCCCATGAAGTAATCAAGTACCATATTTTTGCTGCTTCTTCGCCTAGGGTTAGAGAGCCCCCTCCCTCTTGCTTGATGGTATAAATAAGCACACTTTTGCCATAAAGAAAAACAACAACATTTTGAGCACACAAATCTGTTGTGAAAATCTATCTTCTCGGTTGCCAGATGCACTCCCTATCCTATCATTGCCGCATCTAGTAAGCACCATTTGGTGCCATTGAGATTAGAATGGGAGGCCTCCCATGAGATTGACATGGCCCCATCTACCAGATGGAAGACTGAGTTTGCAAGAAACTCAGATTGAGGATCTGAGATTTTTATGATACTTAGTTCAGCTGTAGTTTAACTCCCACGGTGCCCAAAGTCAATGAAGATGGGCTAATGGTGTGACATGTACCGATGGTTCCATGTGACTTAGCACTGTTACTGAGTGCTTTGCTGTTTTTATCTTGGAAAAACGACTAATGGAATAAGTATATTAAGCAGTTGATACTGTCCTTTGGGAGCAGTGCTTTGCTTTGCACCATGTCCATCTGTGCTTCAGTGAACTGTAGTTGAGAGGCAATGTGAGATTTGATTTTGAATAATTGATGACAAAGTCTTTAGCATTTGAATGATCTTCTCATGGGCTTTTCAACTTGAAGATTTCTAGGACCTTTCAGCAATTAGTTGTCCAAACACAAGAAAACCAAAACTCCTATCCTGTAAAAATATGTTGCTATTACTGTCTGGTATATTCAGTGAATACTCGGTGCTGTTGTGACCAAAAGGGAAAATACTCTATTGATAATTCTGAGGCCCTAGTGTAACCCAGAGAAGAGCTCCAGTAACCTGAATGGACTGCTAATCTGAGGAATACAGGGGCATTATTATATCTAGAGCATTCATTTTGAAAAACATTTTCGTCAAGAGCCTGTTAAGCTCTAGAATCTGCTGATTAGCTCTGATTCCTTCAAAATAAAGATGGATGGATGCGTCATCCTGCAAGAGAACATGAAATTTGTGAGCAGTTGTAAGTGGGGGCCCCTTGATCTTCAGGGGCTGTTTAGTGGAATTTATGCCACTGCTTTGCACAGTGTAATCTTAAATTAATTTTAAAATTAAAGCACATTTCATATACTGTATTACTGAGATTGAAATAACCAGAATATCCTGTTCACTCCTCTTCCCCCTTACTAAGCAACCCCTCCCCAGCCCAGTCGTCTTCAGCTCTATCCCGGAGAATGTTTTGGGCAGGCATCTGATAAATATAAATGCATAATTTACATCCCTCCCACTGGACCAGTGCCAAAGTCGAACTCTGTGTACTCATCCCTGTCTCCAGCTGACTCTACTCAAATAAGCCTCCCCTTTTTTACTCTCATACAGTACATGGCTCTAACTTCTTCCAGAGCCACTAACCATGGGTTCTAGTCCACCCATCAGTGTGGCCTTCTCTAGTTTCATAGCTCTCTGGTTCCTAACAGCCCTATGTGCTTTGTGAAGCTGGCAGCCTCACGCCTGCTGGAATTTTCAGCAGGGTGCGCTACTGCATACACACATCCTACTTGTCCCAGAGAGATGGACACTACTTTGCTCTTAAGTGTTTTTATATAGAGAGATTTTAAAAATAGAGATTCATACTTCACACGATTGAATATTTAAAACATAAAAGCCATGAAAGCTTTTCTTTTACTTATTGACTATTTCACATTGATTTCATCCATATATTTATGTTTAGGACTTGTCAACACTTTTGTCAGGAAATCTTTAGTTTAATGGAAGTGTATAGATCCTCCTTCTCTTTACACATCAGAGTGGCATACGGTCAATTAAGCCTTAAAAATACCCCATCATCATAAATCAGTGTCACATCTCCCAATAACCCTCCTGCCTCCACAAATTAATTTGATAGGACAGTATTCCTAAACAGTATTTATTGTGTTGACTCTTTCACCGCTTGTCAGTGTTGTTGCTGATTGGTTGTCGTTTTTAATAATTATAGGGGTTTTATCCATTTTTCATAGTTAAACTCATCATGTAATTCTCTGTATTACTCCTCTGCTTATCATTTGTATAGTACATTTATAAATCCCCTCCCTTCCCTAATACGTGGCATACACAGTGCATAACATGCATAAGAGGCCATGCTAGCTTGGTAGAGTTTCCCATCTAATCATGACAATGTGCAGGAAACGAGAGGTACCATGAGGCTGTTTAGACATCTTGTTCTGCTCCTGTCCTCCCTCATCCAGAGAGAGAAAATGATGTCACTTCTTCACCTCCACATGGGAACAACCTAGCAGGGAAAGAGTTCTGTGCTTGTCAATCAACCTGATCAGAATGTGAAGCCAATGCATGGAAGAGGAAAGGATTTTGGATTTAGCGCGCACCTTTTTTTTTAGGAGTAGCTCAAGGCAAGTTATATTCAGGTACAGTAGGTTGTTTCTTATCTCCTTTGAGATCTTACAGTGGAGGCAATGGAGGGTTAAGTGACTTGCCCAAGATCACAAGGAGCGGCAGTGGGATTTAAATCTGACTTCCCTGGTTCTTAGCCCACTGTTCTAACCATTAGGCTAGTACCCTTACAAGAGGGCTTTTGAGGGGGTCAGAAGGTCCACATCTTTCTGAATAGAACATTCCCTGCTGGCGGTCAAATTTCATCTAGATTTCTTTTCTTACATTTGTAGTACATCTGGGATCCTCTGAAGCTTTAGCTCTTTTGGACAATCCACATTTCTAGTACTGATTTATCCTCTGGGAAATCCTTGCACAGGCAGAACCATTTAGAATAACATGCCTGGGTCCTAGACAGTGCAGACAGAGTTGTGGTAAACGGCAGTACAGTCAAACCTCGGTTTTCGTATGCTTCAGTTTTCGATGTCTTTTTTCATTGAGATTTTGTCCCGGTTAGCGTACATCTGCTCGGTTTTCGTACAATTTTAAAATGGTCCGTTCCAGGGGGGGTCGTTCAGTAAAATACAGTACTTAGCTTGTTTTTGCGATCCAGACCTCTTTGCTTTCAGCGATCCTTTGAGAAATACAGTAGCAAGAATCAAGGAGTGAGAGTGTGGCTGATCTGATACTTCCGACACGCTCAATTAGAGGACTCCCTGCTGGGACTCCCTGCTGACGGCGAAACTTTGATGGGTCTTCCAAACATGCTAGTCCTGATGGGTCTTCCAAACTTGCTGCTGAGCATTTCTTCCAGCTTGCAATTTGCTTTTGAGACGGAATCGGAGGCGGGTGAGTCGGCGATCAGATTACAGTGCTGTATCTGTGTGTGTGTGTGCTGTCCTGTGACGATCGGGCAGGTGAGAGAAGTGACAGGAGCTGTTCTACTGCTTGGCTGAGACTTCAGGGGCCCGTGCTGCTGCAGCCATTGCCACATGGCTCTGGAACGCATGCTCAGCTCTGCGTTCCAGGTTGCCTGAGCGGGAGAGTGGTGTTTCTGGTGGCTGTGGCTGGTGCCTTTACTGGAGGCTTCTTGTTTTTTTCTTTTTTTTTAAATTCCTGTGCCAGTAAAAGACAAAGAAGGGAAGTAACCCCGGATAGGGTCTTGATACCTGAGGTCCTTATGGAGGGGGCTTCCCCTTCCAAACAATAACCTCTCCTCCTCCCTCTCCCCTCCTCACCGTCTTCCATATGCCAACAAGAGTCTTCAATAAAGGTAAAAGTGATCTCCAGGAACAAGCAGGAATGAGTCTTCACATATGGGTACGTCGGTACCGACGGAGTCTGTGCAGGAACGCTCCCCAGCGTCCAATCAGAACGCTTTTGGAAGCATCCCAGCATGCCAGCGTGCTGCCTTCCCGACTTTCCCAACTGCCTCTCCTCAGTTTTCGTTTTTCCGCGGAGCCGACAAGACGTCCTTCTGTCACCGCAGAAAATTCTTCTTTTATTTTTTAGTTTTCTTGTGGTCGCGGCTGCCTTCCCCGACGCCACCGGTACCGCCAGTGTTTCTTTTCTTTTTTCTTCAACTTATTCCTGTTTAGGGAATATTTTTCCCTCTTAGTGCCTGACGGGATTTTTTCCCGGCCTGCTAGGCCTACCCCTTTTTTCCTCATGGAACCGCCAGCCACTATTCCTAAGAAATGTTCAAACTGTGGCGGTACAAAATTTATTTTAGACACTCATAATTGGTGTCTACCCTGCTTGGGTCCTGACCATTTTCCTCTGGAGTGTCCCTCCTGTAACAGTATAGTGGGAAGAGGTTTTCAGCATCGAGTTCCCCTCGATACGCGGTCCCCATTCAACTTCAGGGCACCGACCACCCCTTCTTCTTCACAGGATCAGGTAACCCAAAAACAGTCTGTTAAGACTAGCCAGTCCTAGAGTGGTAGATCTCATGCACAGCATAGAGATGCCTCTGGCCTTGCCCTCGAGAACACACTGGCTTTAAAACCCCAGTGGGAGTCTTCGGCCTTCAAATCCTGTGTGGGGTTTCAGGTTGTTCCTGAGGTTCAGCCCTCTCCAAACATACCTGAGCCATGCTCGGTGGTGGCATCCGCTTCGAGCGGTACCGATACCCCGGCATTGGCAATGGTGTTGGATGAAACATTCCTCACCAGGGATCGTAGTCTGGCGTCCTCGGTACCTACGGGGCCATTGAATACGCTGCAGACCGGTCTTCCAGTATCGGAATCGATCCCGGTACTGGTACCAACGTCGATACCCTCCAGATGTGCATCGATAGACTCGCTTCCTTCGATGCCGAGTCTGGAATCGATCTCCAATCTGGAGGACTGGGTACCGACTCGCCTTGGTACCGACACCGGACGGTACCGAAGGCACGGTTTTGATGATCCATGTTCGGCACTCTCGATTCGATACCGTTAGAGCCGTCACCGGCTGGCCTTCTTCCACCGGTATTGGATACGGTACCGGAGTCGGTACCGGTATCCATTTTACCATCGCTGTCGGTACCTTCCATGCTTCTTTCATCAGGCTCGCTTCCCTCAGTACCGAGTTTGGAATCGATCCCTAGCATGGACGATGCGCTACCGACTGTTGCTGGTCCCGACCTCCTACGGTATCGGCAACCATCCTCTAAGGATCCCATACTCCACCCTTTAGGATCTTCTACTCCTCTAAAATTGGATAGATCCCTGGGTGCCAATGCTAGTTCTTCAACAGATCTAGCCTGTCCTCCTCTTTCAAGAGGATTTCCCTCTGCGAATTTTTCTTTTCAAGCTTTTCTGCTAGATATGGCAAAATCACTTGCCATTTCTATACCTGGACAGGATCCTACACAAGGGAATACAGAATCCCTGTATATTCCTGGGAGTGCAAAGGATAACATCATGCTTCCTTTGCATCAGTCCTTGCAGGATCTCCTCTTACAGATGTGGGAAGCTCCTTTAACGGTACCCCCACCTTCTAGGGCAACTGATCTTCTATATCAGGTGCCCCCCTCTCCAGGTTTTCAAAGGACTCAACTTCCTCATCATTCCATTGTTGTAGAATCAGCAATGAGGCGTATTAAAATCCGCCAGGTCGTGAGTCTAAGACTTTAGATGCCTTTGGACGCCAAACCTTCCAGGCATCCATGCTTTCAGCAAGAATTCTCTCATATATTTTCTATATGGGATTATCTCTTGAAGAGGTCACAAACAAATTACTGTTTTTGACTCCTTTTCTTCAAGAACCCAAAAGAGCAGACTATTCCTTACTGGTTAGTCATGCTCAAAATATCTCTAGCTTCCTTACTCGTGCTTCCCTAGACTCCTTTGAGTCTGTTAGCAGAACGTCTGCTATAGCTATAGGGGCACGACGTAAAGCCTGGCTCCAAGTTTCAGACTTGGACAAATGGGCACAAGAAAGTCTGGGAAATACTCCATGCACTGGAGAAAATCTCTTTAACAAGGAGTCTTTACTCCAAGTTGCTCAGTTAACCACTGACATTCCTGTTTCCAGAGGCTGTTCTACGCCTTCCTCTTTCCCAGTTGGTAGGAAATGTCCTACCAAACTTTCTTCCCCTAGGGGAAAAAAGTTTTATCCATCTTCTGCCCATCATACAGATGTTCCCAAACAGGGGAAACATCGCCCTGGTCTAAAGAAACCACAACCTCAACAGGTTTAGCAAACCCAGCAGTCGCAGGGTTTCAGATAGATCATCATTACCTCTCCTGGTTGGTGGTTAGAGTTGCAGTCTGCTTCTTTTCACTTGAAGCATCTGCACTAATTTCATCCTAACCTTTCTTGGACCTCTCTTCACGAGACATCTTTTCTTTTACTCCAAGAGTCTTTATGATGATCATGCCCATAGTTAACAGGTTTCTCTTCCTTTTCTGGGAAAAGAGAAGTGACAACTATCAATAAGACAGTTTTTCCCTGTACTAGCATGTATCATCTTAACTTTCAGAGACTTACTGCATAGTCAGTCTCCTTCAACTCTGTCTTACCTCCCTCTTACTACAACATTCGGTTTGTAAGAGTGGCTCTATTACACTGGTAAGCCCCTATGGTCCTCTACCTATTCCACAGGGAGATTCTCCCTTCCAGAGTTGTCTCCCCCTTTTATTACCTTAGGGCAGCTCATCAGACAATAGGAAGTCTTACCACGCCTACTATGTCTGTTTCTTTTTCCCAATCTAAAAAAAAAAAAAAAAGGGGAGGGGGGGGAAAGAGATTTTTTTTCCGCTGCCCTGGTAGTTGCTGCAGATGCAGCAATTCCTAGTGGTTAAGCCACTGGTTCTGTTCACCACACAACCAGGGTTTCTCCTCCACTAGCAATCCTTCTAGCCTCAGTGCTAAACCCCAAACAGGTTATCAACCTTGTTTGGAAACCCTATTATCACAGTCTGGTTGGTTAACTTCTATTCTTCGCCCCCTTGTCCTTGGCAGAATAGTTTAAGTTACCCACTGGCTTTAAACAGCCAGTTTTTTCTTCTAACCAACCTGCAGCATGCTCTCTGCAACTCTACAGAGTAGCTTTGCACTATGGGCCCTTGCTAGAGAGCATTAGTATCTTGCCTAGCAGATAACCCCAGATGGTTAGGAGGGGTTCCCCCAGTCATGTTCTCATGTCCCTACCCTTACCATCTCATCTAAAATCTCTTTTGAGACATAAGACACAGGCCTTTCATCACGTGAAAACCTAAAGAATGGCCAATTCCCTGGCTTGGCCCATATCTCCTTTGGACTTCTCGCCAGAGATAGTTTTCTTTCAGTGGCAGCTCAAGGATGCCTGATACCCATCTTGCCCTTATAGGCGGGTCACTATGGTATCTTATTCCAGTGACGTCCTCTATCCATTCACCATACTGCAGTTCTGGAGAGATCTGGACTTGCTGCCTGCAGACTGAAGTTATCCTTTGCATTTTTCACGTAGGCCATCCTGGTTATTCAAGAGCTCGAATTCTGAAAGGAATCTAGACTCCTTCTTGTCAGGGAGACCATTCCTCTGACTCTGTCAGTCATAACCAGGGAAAGAAGATTCTCTATGCATCTATTCAAGCAGGTATCACCCTTCTTGCTATTAGATGAATCTTTCTCTCTCCCCATATTCCTAGGGGGATCTAGTTATATAGGCATCTCTCCATCCACATACCTGGAGACATGTGTCTATATGCCTACATATACATATACATATATATATATATATATATATATATATATATATATATCGGTGTATCTTCTGCCCATGTATATCTCTCTCTATATATATGCATATATACCCTATATGTGTATATATTTATGAATATATATATATCTACATACATATATATGTATATTTATTTAATTAATTAATTAATTTATTTATTTAACATTTTCTTCTATACCGCCCCTTCCAGAGATCAGGGGCGGTTTACATTAAACAGTGAACAGAACATTTATATACATCTGTATACATTTACAAGGAACATTATGTTTTTAACTATTTACAAGTGTAATTACAAGGAAACATATTTTTGAACGTTAACTAGAACAGTGCTTATCAAACTATGTACAGGTTATAATAACATGGAGCATAACATAGTTGATTACCAGTGGTTATTTATAGTAGTGATATAGCCGACATTTTGAGTAGATCTTTTGCATGTTGTGTGAGATATGTAAGGTTTATTGAGTTAGTCGTTTGTTCTGTCTTGGGTACTGTGGATGTGTTTCTGTGATTGTTTTGGAGAGGTTTTTTGTTGATGTGGGATCTCAAAGTGTTTTGTAAAGAGGTAGGTTTTTAGTTCCTTTTTGAATTGATGAAGGTCTTTTATCATGCGTAGTGTTAATGGTATTTCATTCCAGAGGGTGGGGGCAGCAAAGGAGAAAGCTCTATCGCTTGTTGTCGCTTTAGTTTTTCTGAAATTTGTTTTTATGTTGAGGGAATGGATTGCATTCCGTCTGCGCGTTCTAGTTTCTGCTGGGGGGTGTATTAGAGTGGATAGTTGTGAGGGAGAGATTTTATTAATGATTTTGAAAGTAGTTAGGAGGATTTTATATTTTATTCGGCTGTTTATAGGGAGCCAGTGTAGGTCTAACAGAATTGGGGTCACATGGTCTGTTAGTTTAGCTTTTGTGATCATCTTGGCGCATATGTTTGGGCTCTTTGGAGAAGGTATATGCTCTTTAATGGAAGTCCGTTTAGGAGACTATTACAATAGTCGAAATGGGGGGTGATGAGGGTGTTGACTACTGATCTAAAGTCATCTGTGTTAAGTAGGGGTCTCAGATGTTGAATTGTCTTGAGTTTATAAAATATGGTTTTTACTGTATGTTTTATGTGTGGGATCATGGTGAGTGAGTGGTCTATAATTATTCCAAGGTATTTTACCTCCTTTGTTGAGATATATATTTTAGGTAGATATGTATCCACATACTTATCTATCTGTCTGTTTAGGTTCAGATATCCATATATTTCTATATGACCCTGACAGAGGGGCACTACCCCTATCAATGCTGTGCCAGCATGCTTAGGGTTCTACACATACAACCACTCCCTGTGGTAATTAGCAAACTTTTTCTTACCATAACCTTTCAGGGTTAGGTACCTCTGAAGCTCTCCATGTACCCTTTTTTCTTTCCTAATTTACCCCATTTAGGAAAGACATTACGGATCTTCAGTTAATCTAAAGCTTAACGCTTCTTAAGTCTGTCCTTACTTTCTTATCAGATACAGGGGTCTTCCATACCCTTTCTCTCCTACATGGACTAATTCCATTCCCAGTCCAGATGGGTCAGACTCTTTTTCCTTTTGGTCCTAAGATTGTACTGTTCTTGGGCCAAAAGAGCTTAAGCTTGGGCCAAAAGAGCTTAAGCTTTGTCTAATAGTACCTTGCCAAGCATTATGCTTGGCAAGATAGAAGGTCAACGCAAAAGAGGAAGGCCAGCAATGAGATGGATCGATACAATAACAGCAGCTACGGGTACCAGTCTGTCAACAATGAGCCGCCTGACTGAAGACCGAACACAATTTAGGATAGCTATCCAGAGGGTCGCCATGAGTCGACTCCGACTCGACGGCACTTAACAACAACAACAATAGTACCTTCTGTGTTTTTCGCTGAAGTCCTACCTCTTTATACTACCCCAGTTTCCCCTGGGGCTATTTCTCACCCTGAAGGGCTCTGACCTTCACTTGTTTTTTCTACAGTTATTACCTCTACTTCTCAGTGAGGTACTCCTTGAGGATCTTCTACTGGCTCTTCTAACAGATCCATATGAACCTCAATAGACTTTTTACAATGCCACCAAGGAAGGCCCATATTAGAATATTGCACTCAATATTTTACTACTAAATGCCCTCTATACAGGGTCTTCCTCTATAGAAGTCCTGTTCTAAGTCCAGCTGTTCCACAGCACCTTTCTGTAATTAAACTCCTACCCTCCATCCCCAGGATGCCTGAGGTTCTGAGGAGTAGCATTGCTCTTTCTAGATTCGCAACATGCTAGGACTCCCTCTGGGCATCTCAGCTTGTGAGTCTCCATATGTGAAGACTCATTCCTGCTTGTTCCTGGAGATAGCACAGTTACTTACCTGTAACAGGTGATCTCTGGGAACAGCAGGAATAAGTCTTCACAACCCACCCACCTCCCCTAGGAGTTGCATTTCTCTATCTCTATCTTTCTCTTTCTTGCTCTCTCTCTCTCTTTGCCTCAGCTTTAAAACTTAACTGAGGAGAGGCAGTTGGGAAAGGCGGGAAGGCAGCACGCAGGCGTGCTGGGATGCTTCCAAAAGCGTTCTGATTGGACGCTGGGGAGCGTTCCCGCGCAGACTCCATTGGTACCGACGTACCCATATGTGAAGACTTATTCCTGCTGTTCCCAGAGATCACCTGTTACAGGTAAGTAACTGTGCTATGTTAAATGTTCATTTATCCATTTCATTAGTCATTTATATTTATTTCTCATTGTTTTCTGTATGAAAAATATAGTTATTCTCTATAAAATGTATTTTTTGTGAATATTTTTGGGTGTCTGGAACGGATTAATTGGATTTACATTATTTCTTATGGGAAATATTGCTTCAGTTTTCATACATTTCGGTTTTAGTCAGACGTTTTTGAACGGATTAATCATGAAAACCGAGGTTTGACTGTATACATTTTTTGTTACATCCTGGACATGTATTTATTTATTTAGCCATTCTTTTGTACCACTTTTCAGATTATCAAGGCGATTTACATTGACCAATGATGGTTACATAGAACATAAACATTTGGAACAGTTATTAACATATAGAAAAGGTGTATAATGTTAGATCTAGTAAGTATTCAAACTACACAGTGCTAACTTGCCATTCTTTATGGTGTTAGAGGGGCTAAGGGAGCATATATACAAGTAGGGAATTTACTGAATGGAGCTGTGCCTTGGGGCTAAGTAATGTTCCAAATGATTCCTGGAATAAAAGAGTTTTGGGCTTTTTTTTTTTTTTTTAGAAGTCTGATAGATCATGTATTGTTCTTATATTTCTTGGGAGGGGAGTTCCATATTGCAAGACCGTAGATGGAGAATGATCTCTGACATAAAGCTTGGGTGCCGGTGGTTTTTAGCTTTGGTATTTCAAGTTAATTTTGGTTTTTGAGATCTTCTAGATCTATTGTCAGGGATCTTCTTTATAAGAGAATATAGGCAGTCAGGTGCCATATTGTGTATGGTCTTAAAGGTATGATTTTTATTTTATTCATGCTTGTAGCCAATGTAGTCTTTTAAGTACTGAAGTAATATGTTCTTGCTTTGATGTCCTTAATATCATTCTGGCTGCAGTGTGCTGAGCTAGTTGTAGTGGAAGGAGTGCATTTTTTGGAAGTCAATGAAGTATTGAATTACAGTAGTATAAATGAAGTATAAATAAATTACTTGGCAAACTGTGCAAAATAGATTTGGTTCTAGTAGCGGTCAGAGGTTGTAAAGAATCTTAATCTTGAGATATAGTGCAGTGGAGAATTTCTTGATGTGTAAATGAAAGTTTAATTTTTGATCAAGGGTGACACCAAGATATTTCACTTTCGTTTTCACCGGTAGTTGGTGGTCATTGACAGTGATTGATATCAGGGATGTGAAGGATTGGTCGCGATTGATAAAGATAAATTTGGTTTTGTTATGGTTGATTGAAAGACTGATCCATCAGCCAGTGATGCGTGCATGTATAGAAGAGATATCAGGGGTGTTTTAGTTGAATGGGACATATACCATAAGATCATTTGCATAAATATGGTACTTCATCTTATGCGTTTGGATTATGTTGCAGACAGATTGGATATATAGATTAAAAAGAAGGGCAGAGAGGTTGGATCCTTGGGGAATCTCCCATTGAATCCTGTTCTTGCTTGATGTTTTGTTCTTCATCTTTACTTGCTGTGTGTGGTCCGACAAATATGAACAAAACCATCTTAGAAGAATCCCAGTTATTCCAATGTCAATCAGATGTTCGCTGAGTTTACTATGGTTAATGGAGTCGAAGGTGGCAGAAATGTCAATGAATATAAGGATAAATCCTTGTTTTGATTTTTCAATACCTTTGAGCAGAGTGTCAGGGCAGTAAGAAGAGTTTCAACACCGTGGTTCTGTCTGAACCCATTTGTTGGGGATCAAGAGGGGCATTAGTGTCATCAAAGTCCTGGAGTTGGATTTTTCAGTTATCTAATAGCTCTGTTATATCAGATGTAGGAGGATCTAGTATTGGGGACATTTGCTTGAGTAGGGCTTCTTTGTGTAGTCTCTGAATCCGCGTGTATCTTGAGGTTGAGTTTGTGTGGCATTGGTAATCTGCTTGATGTGAAGGTCAAAGGGTATTTGACCAGGGTATTTCAGTCCAGGGTATTTCAGTTATCTGGGTGTTGATTGCGTCAATTTCATTGGGTATGAAGACAAGGTCTAGCATGTCTTAGAGGAAAGTTGTGACTTGGTTGGGATGTGTGGAATTTAGGTTAAAGTCTCTTAGTAAGATGAATGGTTTATTTTTGTGGCCTGAGAACATGCAGTCTCAATGAGGGATGCCAAGTCTTCAGATGCAATGGTAGGAGCTCTGTATGCTAGGCATATAGACATTTCTTGAGCTCATTGGAGGCCATTCCTGGAAACAGTAACAAGCCATATTAATTTCAATTTTTGAAAATAAAGGGTTCCCCTAGGGCAGGGGTGGGCAATTCCGGTCCTGGAGGGCCACAGATCAGTCAGGTTTTCATGAATATTCATGGACCTATTTCCATGCAATGGAAGGCAGTGGATGCAAATAGATCTCATGAATATTCATTAGGGACATCATGAAAACCTGACTGGTCTGCGGCCCTCCAGGACCGGAATTGCCCACCCCTGCTCTAGGGGGAGCCTGCAGCCACGGAGCTAAAGCTAAAGAGATCCAAACATTTTGACACAAGACTGCAAAAACTATAAAGAAACCAAGACAGCGTATTTGCATGTCTAATTAGCAGAGCAGATTTTTAAAAAAAGTACTGAGGGGTGTGGTGGCAGCTGTGTGAGATCTCCTGTTCTTGCTCAGAAAGATCCCTGGTTCTGTCTGAACTCTTGAGAGAACCGTTCCACATCAGCACTGTCATATCTCATCACCCACCTGAGTGGCTGATTCATTCTGCTTCTTTTTTTGCGGCAAGAGTGGCAGCATGAAATGTATTCCTGGAATTGATGGTGGAGGTTAAGAGTACATGACTTTGAGAGAATGGGATAAGCATAAGATCCTTAGTTGCAGAAAAACTAAGACAGCAGAAATGCAGCCTTGACTTAATGTTCATGCTCATGGCAACAAAGCTTTGCAGAACATTTGTCCAAAGGCACAGACTGAGCGAGTCCTGTTTGTTTATTTTTTTGACTGGTACATATCACCACCAAGTTTTGCATGGAAGAATCTGCATTATGACATTGCTGATTGAATAACAATACCAGTAGTAATCATAAAACATAAACTTCCAATTCACAGTGGTTCCCCTGTTACCATTTTCTTTTCCCCAGTCAACCCATCACTCATACATCAACCGGTCCTAAACTAACCCCTACTTTCCCACATGCTCTCTATGTCAACTCTTTAATCTCCCCCTCCCCTCTTGCCCTCAGTCCAGAGGAACACTTTCTACCAGATTTCTGCATTGAAACTGCTGCTATAACTGGCAATATAATCATCATTCTGGTTTCTTATTAGCCTTATGCATCTGTACGTCATAGTCTGCCACCTCACGCATTAGGTGTTGCCACTGACCTGCTGTGGGACCATCTTCTAAAACCCAGGATTGCAGTACTGCTATTCTGATCAGGAATAGGACCAAATAAATGAATTTGGTGACGTGACCACCTTGATTGAAGGAAAAGGTGGCATACAAATCTGTCTAAATAAATAAATAAATTGCTTCTCCAAGAACAAGCAGGAAGTCAGTCCTCTCATATGGGTGACTTTGGCACTGACAGAGCCTGCGCGGAGCATTTCTCCAGCTTTCAAAGAAAGCTTTTGGGACATGCCACCATGCATGCGTGGTCCCCTTCCCACCCAAAGGTGCTATCTTGCTCAGTCTCCTTTTTTCCGCAGAACCCAATGGACGTCTGTCCTGTTTCTCCAGAAAAAATCCTTGCTAATTATCGACATTTGTCCAGAGGCACAGACTGAGCGAGTCCTGTTTGTTTGTTTATGTAAGAAATGTTAAATAAATAAATGTCAGTGACCAACACCCATGACTGCTATCTGGGATCGGACCATGATTGCACCTCCTGCGACCTGTGCCAAGCCATGATGCCTAAGACCAACAAAAGAGTTAGGAGTTGCAGGAAAAACTATTCCCCAGGCCCAACTTGGCCCCGGCCTCCCTGCTGCCAAACTCCAAGCCCAGCACTTCCCATGAGGCCTGAGAGTCTTTGGAGTCCCACGGCAGCAACTCCTCCAAGAAGACCTCTGATCCCAAGAAAAAGAAGAAAAAGGCCTCGAAGTCAGCTGAGGTTGCACTGGAGAAACCTGATAAAACTGCCAGAGGGGCGGCTCCGAGAAGTGCCCTACCAAAGTCCTCAAGGAGGATTCCTTGGCCAGCGGAGACCGTGCAAAGTTCCTCGAGGCCATAGTTATCGTCGAGGATGCGCTCGTGAGAGTGCTGGCGCCAGGCCCAAGATCCTCTGTGCCCATGCCGAAAGCTGCAGAGCCTTCCGGCTTGGAAACCAGAATGGCGGCCCTGGAGCAGAATATCACTGCTATCCTGGTCCTGCAGCAGGCAATGATGGCTGGTTTGTCTGCATCATCTGCCCCGATGACCGGGCCCCCAATTGCGGGGGAGTCACCGGTCTTCAAGCTGAGTTCCGAGCGCCACCAGCCTCAGGTAAGCCTTCGTTGCTGGTCAAAGTCCCAGTCTTCGGGCATCCGATCCTCCCTGGCTAGTTTCCGCAACTCTGACACCCAGATCCTCCAGAGGTCGCCGATCCCTCGGCAATGAGTTGCAGGGCCTCAGATTCGTCGTCATCACTCGACTCCGAGTGGGAGACTAATGATGAGGCATACCCAGAAACTTAAACTGCACCAAGATATTCCCTCAGACCCATTACCGCTGGCACCCTAGCACCACTTCCCTCCGGAGGATGTGGCCTTCCTGACCACAGACACCTCCCTTCTAGGTTGGGGGGGGCCACATTGTGAGGATCGCTACACATAGGGCAGCTGGTCCCAGGAGGAGTTGCTCCTGCAGATCAATCTTCTGGAGCTCAGGGCAATCTTTCTAGCCCTATGGGTGTTCGGCCACCACCTGCAATACCAGTCCCTACTAATCCAGACGGATAATCAAGTCGCCATGTTCTATATCAACAAGCAGTGGGGCATGGGCTTGTACTCCCTCATGCTCTTGCGGGCAGTTTGCCTCCCGGGCCAGGAGAAATGCCTAGCGGACAGGCTGAGCAGAGTCCTTTGGCCACACAAATGGTGCTTAAACCCAAGGGTGGCCAAGAGGCTGTTCCACCTATGGGGCAGGCCCGTGATGGATCTATTTGCCTCTCCAGACAACACACAGCTTCCTTGCCATACCCAGAGAGAGTGGCAGCAGATGCCTTTCTGATCTTATGGTCCAAGGGCCTACTCTACATTCCCACCGACCTCCCCCAGTCGCCAGGACCCTCTTCAAGGTCCAGAGCAAGAGGGCATCAGTCATACTAATTGTCCCCACGTGGTCAAGGAATCTCTGGTTTCCACTGCTGCTCTCCCGGTCAATGGCACTCCCATTCCTGCTGGGCCGAGCCCCTCAGAAGGGGAGCTCCCTCTTGCACCCCAACCTGGGGTCCCTAATACTAACGGTGTGACTGCTGAAAGGGCAGCATTGGCCCCTTTCAATCTTCTGAGAGAAGTCGAAGAGATCGTACTGGCCCCCCGCAATCCCTCCACCAGACAGGCTTATGCCTTCAAGTGGAGAAGGTTCTCCACCTGATGTGCTGAAAGATGGGAGAACCCTTTCTTCTGCCATGTGCAATTAGTATTCCAGTACCTACTGCACCTGTCCCACACCAGGTTGAAATCTAACAGTGAGGGTGTATCTGAGCGCGAAAGCCACTCACCACCACCCTTTCGAGGGAAAAGCCATCTCAGGCCAACCCCTGGTCTCTAGGTTCCTCTAGGGCCCCTGTTATCCAAGCCCCCTCTCTGTTCTCCGGCAGCAGAGTGGGACCTCAATGTGGTGCTCTCACAGCTCATCCGACCGCCATTCGAGCCCCTAGCCAATTGTCACCTGCGGTACCTATCTTGGATGGTGGCCTTTCTGGTGACCCTCACGTCTGCTCAAAGAGTGAGTGAACTCCAGGCCCTGGTGGTGAATCCACCTTATACAAGGTTTTACAAGAACGGGATAGTGCTCCACACACACCCCAAATTCCTCCCGAAGGTGATAGACCCATTCCACTTCAATTAAGAAAGTGGTCATCCCAATCTTTTTCCTGCGGCCTCATGCCAGCAGGAAGGAACTAGTACTTTATACACTGGATTGTAAACAGACCCTGTCCTTCTACTTACAGTGGAGCCAAGCCCATTGCAAAGCTCCTCAGCTTTTCGTATGTTATGACCCTAGTAGACTGGGTCTCCCTTTGACTAAGTGAACTCTGTCCACTTGGGTGGCGGACTGTATTGCCCTCTCTTATGAGTGAGCTGGTCTCTCCCTTGAGCACTGGGTCACAGCGCATTGTGTGAAGGCAATGGCCATGTTGGCCATGTCCATGTCCATGGCCAACCTGCACTCAGTGCTGGTGACTGAAATATGCAAGGCCGCCACATGGTCTTCGATTCACACGTTCGCAGCTCACTACTGACTGGAGAGTAAATCCCACAGGGACAGTGCCTTTGGTCAGTCAGTATTCCATAATATTCTTGGAGTATAGGCAACTTCTGCCTTCTGACCCTTCTGTGTTCAGGCTACCAGAGTGATAGTGCCGCTGGACGCTAGAGTCATGCAGAGTCTCTCAATGGGGACTCATCTTCTGCAACTCATGGCTACCCGACTTGGTCGCCATTGGTGCAGTCTTGGTTCAGTCCTTGACAGACTGGAGCTAGGGAGTCCCATATGTAAGGATTGACTTCCTCCTTGTTCCTGGAGAAAGTGTAGTTACTCACTGTAACAGGAGTTCTCCAGGGACAGCAGGAATCAGTCCTCACAACCCTCCCTCTTTCCCTGGGAGTTGCCTCCCTACATTATTTTATTTTTTACTACCATCCTAGCTATGTCATCTGAGTAAGATGGCACCCTTGGGTGGGAATGGGACCACGCATGCATGGTAGCATGTCCCAAAGACTTTCTTTGAAAGCTGGGGAAATGCTCCACCCGGGCTCTTTCAGCGCTGACGTCACCCATATATGAAGACTGATTTCTGATGTCCCTGGAGAACACACATTACAGATGAGTAACTATGCTTTCTTGGCCTTGGCAAGCTTGATCTTCTCTAAGTCACTGACATCCCCATGTAGCAGCAGCCCATATGTCCACTCCATCCATATTCCTGTACCCGAATAATTTCCTCTGGAGCCTGTTCACACAGGACTGCCAGCTTTAAGGAGGAGTATGCCAAGGTTCCTGTGCAGCTTTTATACTTCTCACAAGTGCCTGCATCCCCCCCTTTCTATAGTGATAAATGTACTTTGTTTCTCAATGTGCAGCTTTTGCTAAATATTGAAAAATATTGCAAATAAATTTTCCATATCCATTCCACTCAGATTCTGGGCTATGTCTTTGGACCATGCTGCTGTTATCTTTTCCAGTCGCAAAGAGCATCATTCCATAACATGGATGTGTCTAAATGAAAAACAGGCCCTGTTTGACCCTAATTCTACATGCACGGGTCTGGATGTGCCCGTGGGTCCAGAATCAGGGGCATAGACGTGTTCAGCATGACACGCACAAACCACGGACACAGGTATACGTAGCTAGCTCTGTGGATGTCCCTGCCCTCAGCAAATTCCGAAAAGATGTACTGCTCCACTGTTGCCGGTCTCTGTGCGGCCACGCCTCCTCAGTTAAAACGTGCATCCCCAAAGCTGCTCCTCATGCTGACTGTGTGGTACCCATACCAACTACCCATGAAAACAGATGATACAGATGTGCTGATGCAAAACAGACCATAGACGTTAGTCCTTTGCATGACCAGGACACTGCAAGGTGATCTCTGTGCACTGAGAGATGTTACAACAGCAAGTAGAGAGTAATATAATTATCCTGACATACTTTGCAGCACAACATACATGGCAGAAGGCAGGGGCGGCCCAAGGAGGGTGCGAGGCCATGTGCACAATCTAGCACACGATACAACACACACTCAACTAAATTGCACCCTCACTGCATGATTAACACACTCACTTTACCCGATTGTTTGCTGTGATACCACCTTGATTAATAAGATAAGGCGGTTTAAAAATACTGTTAAATAAAATAAAAATAAATAAAATAAATAAATAAATAAATGTGCGGAGACTCACTGTGGGGCCTCATTTGTATAAATATTTGCATAATGTTTACGTGCGCTAATGTTTAGTAAACATGCCTCTTAGAGTGTCCCGATAAAGAAAGATTACCAGATTTCTACATTACTATACTCCTGTGCCAACCGCCAGGCACATATGGAGGTATAATAAATACTGCCTATTTAGAACCCATAGCAAACCTGCCATATCATAACAGCACTACCAGGACTCACAAAGCACTAAGCCCTACCTATCAAAAAGGCAACATTGCAAATATTAAACCAATACATCTCAGAGAATACCAATACATCTCCTACTGGGGAAAGAGAACAAGTGACACTGTCACAGAAACTACATGAACAGAATACCTCAGCTCGGTTACACATGCAGAACATAGACCATCACCAAACAAAGAACAAGGGATCACAGTTTAGAAATAGGAAGACAATAATTAAACTGGGAACCCCAAAAACCAAACTTGGAATGTACAACACTGGAGTAATAAAACTATAAATTAATTTCCTCTTGTATTAAACAAAATGCAAAGACGTTAACGATGCACATTTTCCAAAGCTAATATATTCCAGCTAATAAATTCAAAATAATAAAGGGTTTTTTTTTACCTTTTGTTGTTTGGGCATTTATTTTTCAGTTGCAATTGCTCCAGTCACTTTCTTCTGGTTTCTTCATGTCATCTGCTAACTCTCCATTGTCTGCTGTCCATTTGTCCTTTCTTCTCTCTTCTAGTTTTTTTCCATTCTCTCTCTACATCTGCTGTAACATACTGACTTTTCCCTTTTTGGTCTTTCCTCCATTCTTTCTATTCCTTTTTCATCCACTCAGATTTCACCCTTCCATCCTCAATCCCCACTTACTCTCCCAATACCCAGCCAATCATAGATTTTTCTTCCCCCCCTCCCCCCCACAAAATATCTTTTCCCCTCTCCATCTTCACTCCCCCAGCCCCATCCCCTTCTGGTCCTCCCCTAACATCAGCTCCCTTCTAGTTCCAGCCTCACCCAGCATCCGCTCCCGTCTAGTCCCATTCTGCACTTCCCCCGCATCAGTCCATTTCCAGTCCTAGCCCCTCCATCAGCCCATTTCCAATCCTATCCCCAGCACCAGCCCACTCTCCACCACCTCAGCTGTCACTAGGTGCCTGCAAGCCTTGGCTCCCTGTGGTGATTAGTCTGCCTATTTTGACACTAGGGCTGTAGTGGGTTTCTGTATTTGTCTTTGCTACTGCATAGCATCTGATGTGTCTCCAGGCCATTCTTTCTGCTTATCTTGGCATTTGTCTCCCCATTGGCATTGGCTGCCTACCACCACAACCCCTGTGCAGTCTCCTGCAGCCACATGTTAATGTGGACTCTGTGGTTTCACTGCTCCTTAGGCCCTGGTCTGTTTGACTTGCCATCATCTCTGTCCTGGCCAGTCCCACTGTGTCACACGTGCTCTGGCGCAATCACCTCTGCTCTTTGTTGCACAGTTAATCGCAGCTATATTTTTCTACTGTTTTCTCTTAACATTTGTCTGATTAATCAGCATGGGTGGTGATTTTATGAAAAGGGTCTGCGGAGCTTTAGGGAATGGTGTCCTCTTCATCAGAGGCTCCCATGAGTACACATTTTACATACTGGATGCATGCAGGGTATCTGTAATTGTGTGTGTGAGAGATAGATTTGCAGCAGGGTATATAATCTTAATCTGTCTCATGCATATTAATATATACCTGACCACATCACATCCTTTCCACAGAAACTGCACTGGCTGCCACTACTCTTCAGAACCAAATTTTAAAACTGTCTCTGAACTTCAGGGCCTTTGAAGGAAATGGACCCAAGTACCAGAGAATAGGCTTTCTACATGCCTTTGAGGCCCCTATGGTCCTCTCAAGGAGCATCCTTAACTGTATCCTCCCCAAAGGAAATTGTGCAAGGATACCCACAAGTGACTTCTCTGGAGTAGCCCCCATACTCTGGAACTCACTTCAGAGGACTACACCTAACTCGGACTACAGCAACTTCAGGAAGCAGGGTGAAAGCCTGGCTGTGATGATTGACCAGCCAGTCACTCACACCTCACTAGGACTAGCTTGCTGTGCACTCTCTAACTCAGAGCAGCTACACAGACCTTATTTGACTGTACATGTAATTTAACCTCAATCTAGCCACCCACTTTTATTTATTCCAGTGTATCTGGTCTCTGTCTGTCTCACCTGTCCCATCAGCAGCCTTTTAAGATGTTTCATTGTATAGATTAGATTTTATTCTGTTTTGTTTAATTTTGTTTTAGAATTGTTTCTTTTTTTCCTGATGTTGGGAGTTTGTAGTCTGCCCAGAACCTGCAAGGGTCATAGCAGAATATAAATGTGCTCTTATATTGAATTAAATTGTATTGTAAGGGTTGTTTTTTTCTTATGAATGTTGTACCTTGCTATTTTAATGTTTACAGTCTTGATACTGTATCATGTTGCTGTTACTCTTATGAGCCTATTTCCAAGTTTATCTCAGATTTTCTGTGTATTACGCTAACATTTGCTCATTTTACTAGGTGACATGATAGTAACAGCATATATCAAACTACACCTATTCGTACACTGTCCTTGGTGAATCCCTTCATAAAGGCAGTTAATAAATAAATTGTGAATATCCTAAAACCAGACTGACGAGAGGCTCATTGAGGACTGAGTTAAAAATGAATACAGTTGGGAAATAAGAGCCACCTCTCCACGTGTGTCTCTGAACGTGGAGCTACTGTATATAGTTTGGATAATCTCATTTGTTGGGTTTTGATGGGTTGGTTTGTTAAACCATCAGAATGTCAGTTATTTTTCTTCTCTGCAAAGTTATGATTATGAAACTGTTTTGGTAAAACTATGAAGAGGACCGAATTACCTGCAAGTTGGTTTTCGGGGGAAGTTCAATATGTAAAATATCTCCTTAGACCAAATGTATGTATGAAGCTTTGTTGTGGATATCTTTAGAACAGACTGGGGATCACTTGTCTTGAATACTATTGTAAAAATTTTAGCAAGTTAGAGGCGCTATGGCCAATTACTCTAGTATTGATTTCTTTTTACTGGTTACCAGTAGAGGCACCACTGTTGTTTGAATTGATTGTTCTCACCTTTAAAGTTTAAATGGCATGGCACTGGGTTCTCTTCCTTGTAGGCTTTCATTGTATTTTCCAGATCGTTCCTTGTGTTCTGCTTGTAAGTCTACCTTATTCTTCAGTACAGTTAGAGCATTCTGAAGCTCATGCCTTTTCGGGTGAGGCTTCCTTTCTTTGGAATTCTCTCCCAGAGGAGTTTTCATAACAATCAGATTGGTTGCATCTTAAGAAAGATGTGACGTTAGCTTTTAGAGAAATTTTAATCAACTGATTAATGAAATGGTTACTCTTTGAGTTCTTATCAGTTGCAAATGGTGTTATTTTGTATTTAGTATTGTTTTAGCACTGAAGATTATGCATTGTGTCAAGTCGCTAAAGAGACGTGGTTGATAAATCTAAATAAATAAACCAAACATGGGGGCCTGTATACAGAGCCACTGGGACACTCATGTTATTCTGCCACTTCTGAGATGAATAAAGTATTTGACTCATATCCCATCATGCCATCCTTATTAAGAGCAATATTAGCTGATTCCTTATTGCATAACTGAGACAGCAGAAAATAGATAAAATACGGGAACTGGGCAACAGCATTTATAAAAGGGTTTTGACTGTCCTGTGCCAACGATGAAGACCTTTGTAAAGTGCAGTCCATAGGATCTGACAATAAATACACTAACATCTCTATGTCATATCTTGAAGCATCTCACATTGAAAATGTTGTTAATTGTCCTTGTAAATGTGTCATTAAATATTTGCTTGTTAGGTACATATGTTATGAACCCTTACATCTTGTGGCTTATTTGAGCTATGAGGTTTCACAGGAGTCATCAGCTACGTCCTCTTTTTCACCGATATTGCCAATTAAATCTTCTAGACCAGTGATGGCTAACCTTTTTGAGCCCGAGTGCCCAAACTGCCGCACAAAACCAAAGAATTTCCTCAAAGTGCCAGCACGTCATTTGCATAAGTGGTCTTATTTGCATAAATATTTGCATAATGTTACCATACACTAACTTTTAGTAAACATGTCTCTTAATGAGTGTATGGATAAAGAACGACTAAAAGATTTCTACATTACTATAATCCAGTGCCAACCGCCAGGCACATTAGGAACTACTACAAACGCTGCCCATTTAGAACCCATAGCAAACCCGCCGTATCCTGACAGCATTACCAGGACTCACAAAGCACCATACCCTACCTATCAAAAGGCAACACTGCAAATATTAAACCAATACATTTCAGTGAATACTGGGGAAAGAGAACAAGTGGCAACGTCAAATAGGAATTTCCTCTTGTACCAAACAAAGCGCAGATGTTAATGATGCACATTTCCCAGAGCTGACATATTCCAGTTAATAAATTCAAAATAAAGAGATATCGTTCTACCTTTTGTGCATTTTTTTCAGTTGCAATTGGTCCAGCCATTTTCTTCTGGTTTCTTCATGTTTTCTGCTAACTCTCCATCGTCTGCTGTCCATTTGTCCTTTCTTCTCTCTTCTAGTTTTTTTTCCATTCTCTCTCTCTCTACATCTGCTTTAACATACTAATCTTTCTCCTTTTGCTCTTTCCTCATTCTATTTCATCCACACAAATTTTACCCCTCCATCCTCAATCCCCAATTACTCTCCCAATACCTGGCCAATTGTAGATTTTTCATCCCTCCTACACAAAATATTTTTCCCCTCTCCATTTTACTCTCCCAGCCCCATCCCATTCTAATCCTCCCCCAACATCAGCTCCCTTCTAGTTCCAGTCTCACCCAGCATCCATTCCCTTCTTCAAGCCCCCCACTTCCCTCAGCCCATTTCCATTCCAAGCCCCGTCCCCATCAGCTATTTGCAGTTCAAGCCCCCCACTTCCCCTCAGCCCATTTCCATTCCAAGCCCCATCCCCAACAGCTATTTGCAGTTCAAGCCCCCTTCCACTCAGCCCATTTCCAGTCCTAGCAACCCCCCAACCCATTACCAGTCCTAGCCCCCCATAGCTCACTCCCAGTCCTAATCCCACCAGCCCATTTCCAGTCCTAACCTCCCCATCAGCCCACTCCCAGTCCTAATCCCCCATCACTCAATTTTAGTTTAAGCCCCCCAGCGCCTATCACCACTCCTAACCCCCCCCAGTGCCCATCACCACTCCTACCCCCCCAGCCCAGCGCCCATCACCACTCCTAACCCCCCCAGCCAGCCCAGTGCCCATCACCACCCCTAACCCCCCCCAGCCAGCCCAGTGTCCATCACCACTCCTAACCCCCAGCCCAGTGCCCATCACCACTCCTAACCCCCCCACCCCAGCCCATCACTACTCCTAACACCCCAGCCCAGCCATCACTACTCCTAACCCCCCCCAGCCCAGCCCAGCCAATCACCACTCCTAACCCCCCCCCCAGCCCAGCCCAGCCCATCACCACTCCTAACCCCCCCCCAGCCCAGCCCAGCCCAGCCCATCACCACTCCTAACCCCCCCCCAGCCCAGCCCAGCCCATCACCACTCCTAACCCCCCCCCCAGCCCAGCCAAGCCCATCACCACTCCTAAGCCCCCCAGCCCAGCCCAGCACCACTCCTAACCCCCACCCCCCACCCCCAGCCCAGCCCAGCCCAGCCCAGGGAAAATTAAAAAAAAAAAAAGAAAACCTGTTTGCTGCCGCTGTCGGGGCCGCCGCGGCAGAATCGAGCGTGCCGCGGGGCCCCCTGTACCCACCGGCAGAGCCTGTCCTCCCCGTAGCAGCTCTCTCTTTGGAGCTGCAGTCAGACGCGCCGGCTTGCAGAGCGCGAGGGAAGAGTTCCCTCGCTGCTCTGTTAAGCCCGCGGGGCTGATGGGAAGTTCCCATCAGCCCCCGCGGGCTTAACAGAGTCGCGAAAGGGAAACTCTTCCCTTCGCGCTCTGCAAGCCGGCGAGTCTGACTGCAGCTCCAAAGAGAGAGCTGCTACGGGGAGGACAGGCTCTGCCGGTGGGTACAGGGGGGCCCCGCGGCACGCTCGATTCTGCCGCGGCGGCCCCGACAACGGCAGCAGACAGGGTTGTTGTTTTTTTTTTCGATGGCGGACCTTCCCGCGTGCCAGCTGCAAGGCCTTCGCGTGCCACAGCTGGCACGCGTGCCATAGGTTCGCCATCGCTGTTCTAGACCCTTGTCAAAAATTTGTTAGCCAAACAGGTTTCCTCTTATTGTACTTTATTATATATATTATGGTGTAGCCTGTACCAATCTGTGGTCCCTCACTAGCTAGGGTTTCCTGTGCTGGAAGATTGAGGGTACACACTTCAGGGAAGCAGCACTGTACTTTCTAGGGTCCACCTCTCTGGGATTCAGGGTCCTGGATCTAGGACCAGCTTGGCTGGGAGGCTGTTGGCTCCTGGAATCCATCCACTTTCACGCACTGAGAGTTCAGTCCAGGGTGTATTCTGAACCAAGAATTTACTGAAAATCTTAAGTGGCAGAAGGACAAAGAAAAATCCAAATTAGCAAAGTATAAAAATAATGGGGAACCCCCTCTTCTCCAATTCCCCATGAATACCTTGTGTGTCTGGAAACTAGACTCACATGTAATTGCAGGCATTGCACTCCCGTAGAATCTGGCCCTCCTGGTCTCAGCTCCAAGGGTCAAATGCTGCATCATCCTCTCTTCATCCACTATCATTGGCACCTCTTTCCTTCTCAGTATCCAGAGGCTTTTTTTTCTTCATGGTCCTTAACTAACAATCAGGCCAATGCAGAAAGCCGGCACTAGACCCGCGCTGGATTGATTGTTTAACGTTCCTAATCACGCACACACTTTAACATGTGATGCAGGAAGGTTAGAATATGCAAATGCCCATTGCGGTAACCCTGCGCATACGAATGAATCATCTCAGCATTAAATTGGAAGAGCAAGCCAAACACATGCGCACAAGAAGTCTGCGCTGTTCTCTCCCCAAGCACTGCTGGCTAATTTGCATTTTTTTCCTTCGGTCATCCCTCTGCTTCCTGGCTATTTAAAAACAATAGCGTTATCTGCACACAGCAACTTCTTATGAAAGACTGATGAATGGCACGGTACAAGAACACCAGAAAACTGGTTTCATTTCGGCTTTATCTTTTTTTCTGTTGGCATGGCCCAATACTGTTTTAATGGCATCGGAGGCTTTGCTCGATGCCTGATCATCTGAGGAAAAGATGATCTAGGCATCGGGGAAAGCACCCAGTGCCATCAAAATACTGTCAGAGTCAACGTTAGAGGTTTACTTTACTCTGACTCTGCAGTTAAAATTTTGTCGCTATGGCTGGTTGCGAAATCATCTACGCCTGTCTCTGCATCAGGCGTAGCCATGATTTGCATACCAGCCCAGCAGATTAAAATACATGTACATAATGAGTATTCATTTAAATATGCATGCCATTAATTGTTCGCTAGTTTTTCCGCTGGAATTTAAGTGTTTCCTGCAGGGGTAGGATCGTACGTGGCATTATGGGCTCGTAAAGCCCACGCTAGCTTTCTGCATCAGCCTGAATGTTCTTCTGGCTTTGTTAACCAGAGCATGGACCCTGCAAAGTGCAGAAGCCTAAGTAACCCCTGTTGCCCCACATGTGCTGGTTCTATGGCTTGGACAGCCACAGATTCCTACTCTTCTGTGGTGCAATTGCTTTACCAGCTCTGGCGCATACACCCTGTGGTGCAGTGTTTCTCTATATCAAAGACAAGATAAAGCATAGTTACTCACCCGTAACAGGTGATCTCCGGGAACAGCAGGAATTTAGTCTTCACATATGGGTATCGTCGGTACCGATGGAGCCTGCGCGAGAACGCTTTTGGGAGCATCCCTCAGCACATGCGTGCTGCCTTCCCGCCTTTCCAACGGTTTCTCTTCAGTTACATTTGTAGCTGAGTGAAAGGATAGAGGGAGAGAGACAACTCCTAGGGGAGGTGGGTGGGTTGTGAAGACTAAATTCCTACTGTTACAGGTGAGTAACTACGCTATCTCCAGGAACAAGATCAGGAAACACCAAATTATCCTGGGAGATATAAACCTACCATCACTTCCACAAAGTCAAGCCAACACTTTCATTGAAGCCATGGAACAACTTGGGTACAATCAAATAATAAATGATGCGACACATAATAAAGGAAACACCCTGGATATGGTATTCACACCCGCAGAACAACAACATGACAAAGGAAAAAACTCTGTAACAAAAATAACTCAAGTACCCTGGTCCGACCACCACCAAATCGAGATCAAAATATACCTGCCCATGCTACCTAGTAACCCTAAACCTGAACAACCAATACACACACGCAGAAGCTTTAACAAATACAACAGTGAAGCTCTCATAAACTCCATCACATCCCACATAGACCTGGAAAGCACCAACCTCGACAGTCTAATAACCAGCTGGAACGCAGGAATTCAAGAAGTCTCAGAGCCAAGATGGAAATCAACAAAAAACAACCACAAGCCCAAAACCGAACCATGGTACACCGAAACTCTCACCACCCTAAAGAGAGAACTGCGAAGAACAGAGAGAAAATGGCAACAAAACAAGTCTAAAGAACACAAAACAGAATACCTAACCCTACTCTCCAAATACAAAAACGAAGTCAACCTGTCAAAACGAATGCACCACACAAAATCACTAAACAAAGCACTAAACAAGCCCAGAGAGCTATTTGCCCTGGTCAAATCCCTCACCAAAGCAGCGCAAGAGGAACAGTTCAATGACAGAATCAAGGTACAAGCCCTAGCAGATCACTATGCGGCCAAACTAAACCCTCAGATCGGACCTAAACCCTTATTACAAATGGACGAGACCCCCTCCACGCCACGACCCTCCTTGATGACGGCGCAAACCCACATCACCCACTGGGACAAGTTTTACAACATTGGAGTCAAACATGTCATAAACATAATTGCCAGCATTAACACCACAACCTCTCCCCTAGACCCCTGCCCAGCTACATGGGTAAAAGCAACGAAAACGGAAACCACCCACCAAATCGCTCACATAATAAACCAATCACTCCAACAGGGCACAATGCCAACCCAACTTAAGAAATCAATCATAAGACCAATACTTAAAAATAAAACACTCAATAAGGAAGATCCAGCATCTTATCGCCCAATATCCAGCATAGCCCTGCTAGCGAAAATTATTGAAAAGGCGGTCCTACAGCAATTACAAGACCACCTGGACAACAACAAAACACTAGACGAGCACCAATACGGCTTCAGGCCACACCATGGGGTCGAGACTCTGCTGATTGCACTACTGGACAACCTACTCAAAGGGATTGAAAACAAAAAGAAGATGTTCATTCTCATATTCATTGACATCTCAGCAGCTTTTGATACGGTTCACCATCAAACACTTCTAAACAGAATAGAAGATATAGGAATAACAGGAACCCCACTAAAATGGTTCTCATCGTATATATCCAACAGGATGCAACAGGTACAGTTTAACAACGAAAAAGCAGAGGCTTTCCCACAAACTCAGGGCATTCCACAAGGCTCAGCACTATCCGCACTTCTCTTCAATGTGTACATGAAACCAATCTGCGAAATATTCAAAAAGCATAAAATCCATTATCACATATACGCGGATGATATTATGCTATATACCCAACTCGACGCAACTAACCCAAACTACGCCCAGCTAGAAGAATGCATAAAAGAGATGCAGACATGGCTTCAGCGAAACAACATGACCATAAACCATAAAAAAACCGAAGTCATGTACATCTCAAGAAAACCTGAGTTCGACCCACCAGCTACAATCTCCCTATGCAAACATACTTACCACACAAAGAATGAAATAAAATACCTCGGAGTAACACTTGATAACGAACTAAAGATGGCAAAACACCTCCGCTTAGTAAACAGGGCCATTTTCTACAAACTCCGGGTCATACAACCACTAAGGAACATCATTGAAGCTACCGATTTCAGGACAGTGGCTCAAGCCCTCATCATACCCCATTTCGACTACTGTAATGCAATACTACAGGGCCTTCCAAAAAAAAACCTAAATATACTCCAGATGGCACAGAACGTCGCAGCCAGAATCATCACTAAAACAGGCGTGGCAGAGAGCATCACGCCAGTACTAGTCGAACTACATTGGCTCCCCATTATAGCTCGGATAAAATACAAAACCCTAGTGACTACATTTAAACTAATCCATAATCTGGCAACAACCTTCCTCACCAACCTAATCAACTTGCAACCTGCCAACAGAAATAGGAGAACTACCGCCATAAACAACCTCCAGGTACCAATAAGTATAAGATCAGCTAAAACAACCACAAGCAACAGGGCATACTCCTACACTGCCCCCTCACTCTGGAACCAACTCCCGCCTGAGTTGCGCTCAATCAACGACCTGATGGCTTTCCGAAAAAAACTGAAGACATATTTATTTCAACAGGCCTACAACATATCCTGAACAACAACACTCTCCACCCAGTATCTGCTCCAACAAAATTTCATCAAATGTAAAATAATCTTATGCTCCTGAATGTAACAAGCATAAAATGTATATATGTTAATATCTCCCTCTCCCCCACCTATACATGTATGCTGTGAATATCCCTTGAATCATATTTCCCCGTTTATTGAAAATTCCTGGCATTGGTCTGACAACCTATCAGACAACCCTTGTAAATCACGCTGTAAATTTTGAAATTTGTCAATTGATCTGACTCTCCCTGTTTACCTAATCAAACCGCTCCTGATCGCTGGAAGTAGCGGTATATAAATATATGCTAAATAATAATAAATAAATAAATAAATAAGATGCCAGCTGAAGATGCCAGGGAGATAGCCCCAGGAAGGTGCCACCCTAGAAGGTGGGAATCCTTCCTCCCATGGATCTCTGGCATTTCACCAGGGTTGGTGGGTAGGAGTTGATTTAGGTCTGAAAGAGATTTTGAAGAACAGCATGGCCAAAGAAGGCATCCCGATGGGAGGCTTTATCCAGGCAGTAGTGGGCTGTGAAGGTGTGTACCGAAGCCCAGATGGCTGCTTGACAAATGTCATCGATAGACACAGAGTGGAGATTAGCCATAGAAGCTGCCATGGCTCTCACATTATGAGCTGTGACATGGTCCTGAAGGGGAAGACCCTTACTCTCATAAGCAAAGGATATGCATTGGGCAATCCATTTAGATAAAATTCTTTTGGAGACTGGAAGTCCCAAATGACTAGGGTCAAAAGCTAGAAAAAGTTGCGAGGACTTTCTGTGTTGCTGTGTTCTTTGTATGTAAAAGGCTAAGGCTCTTTTACAATTCAAAGCATGAAGGTTTCTTTCTACATTAGAGGCGTGAGGCCTCGGAAAAAATACAGGAAGATAAATTGATTTCAAATGAAAAGGCGAAACCACCTTTGGCATAAAATGTGGGTGAGTTCTAAGAACAACCTTATCATGATGAAACCTAGTATAAGGAGGATCAGCCATTAAAGCTTGCAATTCACTAATGCGACGGGCAGAGGTGATTGCAATTAGGAAGATGACTTTCCAGGTCAAAAACCTGAGGGCTGTAGTGGCCAAAAGGTTCAAAAGGCGGCTTCATGAGCTGTCCGAGAACTAGATTTAGATCCCATGCCACCGGTGGTGGCTTGATGGGAGGTTTAGTTAATAAAAGGCCTCTCATAAATCTTGATATGAGTGGATGAGAGGAAATTGGTTGTCCATTCAGAGGCTTATAAGAAGCTGCTATTGCACTAAGATGGACTCTTACCGAATTTGTCTTTAGACCAGAATTCGATAAGTGAAGGAGATACTCTAGTATCGATTCTAAGGGTATGACAAGGGGGTTTAATCCCTTCTTGGAGCACCATATAGTAAAACGTTTCCACTTGAAGGCATAAGATCTTCTTGTGGAAAGTTTCCTAGAAGCCTGAAGGATATATTTTACCTGTTCGGACAGGTTGAGATCCTGGAGGTCTAAGCCTTCAGCAACCAGGCCATAAGGTGCAGGGACTGGGGATTCGGGTGCCATAGCGTCCCGTTCTCCTGGGCAAGATCATCTGGAGAATGCCCTAACTCCAGAGGTGCTGCTTGAGAGAGATGTAGAAGCAGGGGATGCCACATTTGGCGTGGCCATCGTGGTGCTATGAGGATCATGCGACCCCTGTCTCTCTGAAGCTTGAAGAGTATTTTGGGGATGAGGGGAATGGGTGGGAAGGCATAAAGGAAGTCCTGACCCCAGTGAAGGAGGAAGGCATCCCTTGCCTGTCAATTCTGAGCCAGAATCCTGGAACAGTACCGGGGAAGTTTGGCATTCAAGGGACTTGCAAAGAGGTCTATATCTGGTGTGCCCCAGAGATGAAATATCTTTGCCACCTAATCTAGGTGGAGGGACCACTCGTGAGGCAACAGTACTCGACTGAGTTTGTCTGCCCAGAGGTTTTGAATGCCTGGAAGATATACCACTAGAAGGTAAATTTGATACTCTCTGGCGAGGGCCCACAGTCGCAAAGCTTCATTGCATAACGACAGAGAGCCTGTTCCACCCTGCTTGTTCATAGAATATGGCTACTTGATTGTCCGTCTGGACTAGGACTGTCTTGTAGCTGAGCTGGGCGTGGAATACTCAAAAGAGCTAAGTAGATTGCTCTTAATTCCAGGAGGTTTATGTGTAAACCGGTCTCCTGTGGAGTCCAGGTTCCCTGGGTAGAGAGATGATTCAGGTGTGCTCCCCAATCCACCTGCGATGCATCTCTTGTTAGGGTGGCCTGAAAAGAGGGTTGATGAAAAGGAGACCCCACTGTCAGGTTTTCTAGTGACTGCCACCATTGGAGGGACAAAACTAGTCTTTGAGAGTTTATTATTTTGTCCGACAAATGACCTGTGGCCTGTGTCCACTGTGTGGATAGGGTCCACTGAGCTGCTCTCAAGTGGAGGCGAGCATATGGGACTACATGAACTGTGGAAGCCATATGTCCTAGTAACTGTAGTAGCTCTCGAGCAGTGAGGGAGGATTTGCCTGCTGCTTGAGAAGCTAGTTGTATTATGCGAAGACACCGGGCCTGTGGAAGGAAAGCCTTTGCTTGTCTGGTATCTAGACGGGCTCCTATGAATTCCAGGCATTGGGAAGGAACAAGTTGTGATTTTGGGAAGTTTATTGGTTGGATCAGAGAAGAGCCACCAAAATGGTAAAGGGGATGGAAGGCTACTCCTATGAAGAAAGGCTAAAAAGGTTGGGGCTCTTTAACCTGGAAAAGAGACGGCTGAGGGGAGATATGATAGAAGTCTATAAATTAATGAACGGAGTGGAACGGGTAAACGTAGATCGATTGTTTACCTTATCAGAATATAGAAAGACTAGGGGACATGCAATGAAGCTACAGGGTAAACTATTTAAGACTAATAAAAGAAAATATTTTTTTACTCAACGTGTAATCAAACTCTGGAATTTGTTACCGGAGGATGTAGTAAAGGCTGTTAGTGTAGCTGGGTTTAAAAAAGGTTTGGACAAGTTCCTGGAGGAAAGGTCCATAAACCATTATTAAGAAGGGACCCAGGATATCAATGCTTGAACCAATACAAGCATTGTGGAACCTGTGTCCCTTGGGGAAACTGCTAGGTACGTATGACCTAGATTGGCCACTGTTGGAAACAGAATACTGGGCTTGATGGACCTTGGTCTGACCCAGTATGGCATATCTTATGTTCTTATCTTATGTTCTTATATTACCAATCCCAAGTATTGGAGAATTCGCATTGTATGGGACAGTGCAGTGCTGGTCTCTACAACTGTAGGAGCTCGAATGAGCCAGTCGTCTAAGTAAGGGAAGACAAATATCCCCAGGGATCGTAGAAATGCGGCTACTACTGCCATGCATTTCGTGAATACCCTTGGTGCTGAAGCCAGACCAAAAGGAAGAACCCTGTACGGGAAATGTCTTCCCCTGAAAAGGAATCGTAAGAATTTCCTGTGATCTGGATGGATGAGAATGTGAGTGTATGCATCCTTTAAGTCTAGAGAGCAAAGCCAATCCTGGCTTTGAAGGTATGGCAGAAGAGTTCCTAGAGAAATCATTTTGAACTTCTCTCGAAATAGGTATTTGCTCAATTCTCTGAGGTCCAAAATAGGTCTGTGTCCCCCTGTTTTCTTTGGAATAAGAAAATAGGGGGAGTAGAACCCTGCACCCCGTTGAAGAATGGGCACTTCCTCTATTGCCCCTTGGGCAAGAAGTGTGGAGACCTCGCGATCTAACAGATTGTCTGTTTGAGAATTGAATTGCTTTAGAATTGTAGGAGGGGGCATGCTGTGAAAATGAAGCTTGTACCCTTCTCCTACAATGGACAAAGTCCAATCTTCTGCTGTTATCTGATGCCATCTGTTGGCAAAGTGGCATAACCTGCCTGGGATATTGGGGGGTTGGGGACCCCTCAGAAGCAGGAAGGCAAAGCTCTCTAGGAAGGAGTCAAAGCCCTTGAGGGGGCTGAACCTGAAGAGTTGGTTGGGCTCTCTGGCCTTTTGGCTTCTTTTGCTGTCTAGTTTGTCCTTTTTGGGCAACTTGACCCTGAATCTGACTCTGCTGGGTATAGGAAGGATAACATTTCCTCTTTTTGCTGAAAGAGGGTTTTTTATAAGGCTTCCTTTTGGCTGGAGTGGCTGTAGCTTTTGACAATCTATCTAGAGTAGTATTGTCAGCCTCTAACTCATTAGCCTTTTCCTGCCAGTTCTTGCCAAAGAAATTCTCCCCCGTGCAAGGAATGTTGTCCTGTACCCAAGTCTCCAAGTCTGATGCCTGCAGCCAGGCAATCCGTCGTGCACCAATAGCAATAGCAGAGGTTCTGCTGATGCATTCAAAGCAGTCAAAGGCTGCACGATTTACAAACTTGGAGACATCTTGAGAATGCTTAACAAGAGCAAGAAAAGTTTGTCTCTTGTCATCTGGGAGAAATTGGCTCATAAATTCCAAGTCTCCTGTGACTTCCTTAAGGAACATTCCCATATATAGAATATATGAACTAATCCTAGCTGAGAGCATGGAAGCTTGAAAAGTGCGGCGCCGAAAAGCATCCAGAGTCCTGCATTCACGACCTGGAGGATTGGATGCATGCCTCTTTGCACTTTTCATTCTACACATGGCTGACTCCACTACCATTAAATGGTGTGGCAGCTGAGTTTTCTGAAATCCAGGACATGGCAGAATTCGATAGAAAGTATCAAGTCTCCTAGAGTGAGGAGAAGTAGTCAGAGGTGTCTCCCACATTCTAAGCAGCAAGTTATGGAGAATCTCATGGATAGGCAGAGTGGCTGCCTCCTTAGGAGCTTTAGGATATTGGAGAATTTCCAACTCCTTTGCTCTGGGTTCCTCTTCAGGAGCTACTGTGATTGAAAGACCTTTGGCCATATCACGGATAAAATCCTGAAAGGACATGTCTTCTGGAGGTGACATTCTGTGTTGGGGAGAACAGGGATCTTCTGGGAGAAACCCTCTAGTGCCAACATAATTGTCAGAGTCTTCGGAATCGGAGGAATCTAAGTATTCCTGATCCCAATGCTCCTGCAAGGCACGGTCGATCGGTACGGAGCTGACCCGATACCGATTGTCAATTCCAGCCAGAGATGGCATAGGAAGAGTTCCCACCAGGGTCGGTACCGGTATCGTCGGTGTCGGTACTGGTGTCTGTACCGGCATCGGTGTCGATGTCGGTACTGGTGCCCAATGGACCACCAGTACCGCAGCTGAAAGAAGAGCTGCGATGCTGCACTCGATAGCGAGGAACCTCTGGTCTGTCGACGCTGCCGATGCCTGGGTGTCGGTACCGGTAAAAGCGGCCAGAACCCCTGAGCATGGCACAGGTAGTTCTTGCGAGGTTGAGGCCTCAAGAACATCCTGAAGCCCCATTGATGCTTTGGAAGCCGAAGCCTCCCGCCGGGGCTGTTTTGCCGGTGTGGTTCCCTCAAGGGCAACGCCAATGGCCTCTCGAAGCTTAGCAGGAGAGCTACCCTTTGAGGACCGGCTTTTATGTTTAGTTACCTGAGATCCATGGGAGGAAGAAGAGGCCCTTGACGATGTCGATTCAATGGATCTGGCATCTGAAGAAAAGAGGGTACTGAGCTTTGCAGCCCGGTTCTGTCTTCCTCTTTTAGTCATCTCCATACAGGAGAGACATTCAATTGGGGAATGTTCAGGTCCTAAACATTTAAGACACCAATCATGGGTGTCAGTGACGGAGATGGTACCACCACACTTAGTACATTTTTTAAAACCACTAGTTGGCTTTTCCATGTTTTAGGAATATGGGGCCTAGTGCCCAAAATGGCGCCTGGCACCAAAGAGAAAAGTTTCTGAAGAGAAACAGTCTAAGTTATTATTATTTATTTATTTATTTTTTAAAAGAAAAGAACCGGCGGTACCGGTAAGCATCGTGCGGTAGGCAGACGCGACCACAAGAAAAAAAATTTAAAGACGGAATTTTCTGCGGTGACAGGGAATAGATCCTGTCGGCTCTGCGGAAAACGAAGAACCGAAGAGGGACATTTGGAAAGGCGGGAAGGCAGCATGCATGTGCTGAGGGATGCTCCCAAAAGCGTTCCTATTGGACGCTGTGAAGCGTTCCCGCGCAGGCTCCGTCAGTACCGATGATACCCATATGTGAAGACTACATTCCTGCTTGTTCCTGGAGATACTTGAATAAATCATTTCTAAGACACATTTTCTGTTTTCACAACACAATTCAAATCTTTTCTTTATGTAAGCTAAAAATAGATAAAGTTACATAAGGTAGAAAGGATACACCTACAATATGAACTAAATCAAAGTTTTACAGCAGTGATACTTCTGTATGTGTTACTTATTTCAAACATAACACAGCAGGTTCTGTTTTAATCATAAATACTTATTCTTACATAGTATATAAGACATAATGGATAACATATATCTAGTCTGCTTAAGATGAGTAAATGTACTGATGCTTTTTTTTTTTAATGGTTCTTTTGCAGTTCTTTAATGTAGAAATGTAAAATCTTTAGCTCGTTTGTCTTCTTCCTGGAAGAACTTCTCCACTGCTGTAGCAGTAAATAATATCTCTAGGGAAAACACCTCTGGAATGGGGCAGAAATCAAACAGTTAAGACAGATGAAATGAAACTGCAGTGGCCTCAGCGAAATTCAGTGTAAGGGGCCAGTGTCTGGGGGGATGTTCCCTCTCACTTTCCTTCCTCCTTGAACTGCCCCCTGCACACTCTCTCACTCCCTGTTGCCCCCCCCCCCCAACCCTTATTCTCCTCTTCCTTTGATCTCAACTATCCCTTATTCAAACACTCACAGAAATAACAGGATCAAAGTACATAAGTGAAAGAACATAGTGAGTTAGAGGGGAAGTGTGTGGTGTTTGTTGAATGAGAGTTGGTGCTTGAATGATGTATATGGAATGCATTGAGCAAGAGGTGATAACTGGTAGGTAATATATGGCATATGTGATAGGTGAGGGATATGTTGTATGGCATGTATTGAGTAAACCGTACTATATGATGGGTAAGGGGAGTGCGGAGTATGTTCTGTATGAGGTGTGGGGTGTGTGTGGGCTGTGAGTTATGTGAGGGTCATATAAGGTGTGTTGTCTGTAAACCATGGAATATTTGGTAGATGAGTGGGGTAAGGAATGTTTGGTTGGGGGAGAACACAAGAGGAATGGGAAAAGAGCAAGTGTGTGTGTGAAAAGTGTGGTTTATGAGTTACATGAGGGGGTATAGGGTGCTTTTTATCAGTAATTGGTGGGATGGTGAGTATGTGATTTATTTTATTTATTTAACCAGTTTTCTATACTGCCTTATCCTTCAATCAAGGCGGTTTACATTATGTAATCACTACAAACAGGTACTGGATACATTCCCTTGCCCTCAAAGGGCTCACAGTCTGTACCTGAGGCAACGGAGGGTTAAGTGGCTTGCCCAAGGCCACAAGGAGTACCTATAGGATTAGAAATCCCAGTCCCTCTGGGCTGAGATTGCTGTCCCCAGGTGGGACTTGAACCCCCGGCCCTCTGGTCTGAGGTACTGTGGACACTCCTCCCTGTGATGTGTGGTAGGTGAGGGGTGGTGTGTGGAGGATTAAAGGGAAGAGTGGGGTGTCTGTTGGATGAAAGGTGGTGTTTGGTTGTATGAAGGGTGTGCGTTAAATAAGAAGTGTTGTGACAAGTGAGCTGTTGCATGTGTGATGTGTGAAGGGATGTATTGAGTAAACATTATGGACCCGATTTTCATTTAGGTAGGCTATGCGCCGCATCTGCGCATAGCCTGCCCGCCGACCCCCTTAACCCGTATCTTCACTTCCACGGCGATGGAAGTGAAAATCCGGGATTGGTTGGATACATCGGCTGCCGCTGAGGCTAAAGCGGGTAGCAGCAATTTTTTAATGCTACCCAGTTAGCCCCAGCACCTCAAAGATAGGCGAGGAAAAACCTTGCTTATCTTTAAGGCATCGAGGGCTAACGGGTAGCATCAAAAATCGCTGCTACCCGCTTAGCTCTTTCCTTCACCCCTGCTCTGCCCCAGAACAACCCCGACACGACCCGATTCTAACCACATAGCATTTGGGCGCGTTAGGGACTTAACAGGGATTTTCCAAAGGCACTACCCATGTAGGTGCCTTTGGAAAATCTCGGTTAAGGCATTTACACAGGTAACATGGGCTCTTACCTGTGTAACTGCCTTCGAAAATCAGGCACTATGTGAATAATAGAGAGTGGGAGTGAGCAAGAGTTCCACAAGTGAATGCCAGGAAGTGAGGAGGAGGTGGGAACCAGAGCTAGACAGAGTGCAGAGACTGCCTTCTCTTTCCTCTGTAGTCTGATGATTTGTGGCAGCTATTTGCCGTGATCCTTGCTGCAGTTCTCCTGGCTGTTCTGTGTTTTAGCTCTGGGCAGTCCAGAAGATTTTCAGTATGACCACTGCTCATTCCTTCCTGCTTATCAGATACCAGAGCCAGCCCAATGGTTTCTGCCTCCCTAGGCGGGCCCCTGTCTGACAAGTCACCCCTCCCCATCATATCCATCATCTCACCTTGGGAGGAGGGGGCAGCACCACGACTCTTCCACAATTTTTTAAAGCAGTGGCTTTGTGCCCGCAGTGGGCCTTAAAATCATACAGGAATTCGGCAGGAAGTTGCATCAGATGGGGGCAGGAGTGGCAGGTCATGTGTGTGCTGCGGGTGCTGAAGTGCATGGCCTGCTAAGGATACCAAAGCGGTGGCCAAAGCCACTGCTTTAAAAAATCATCGAGGGTTCATGGTTCCGTGCCGCCACAAGGATCGGCCGCCTAGTGCACCTAGCAGATGGGCTGGCACATTCAGATACAGATTTAATGCTTTTCTCTTATGATGACCTGGGAACATTTAGGGGTGAAAGAGAATATTAGTGGGGCTGCACAGGGCCGAGCAACGGGAATGGATGTGTGTGGAGTGGCAAGAGCATTAGTGTGGCCATGCTGGGGTGGCTAACAGGAGCATGGGAAGAGTGGGAGTATGAGTGCTTTATGGTGTGGGGGCATTAGTGGAGCTGCTCTGGAGCAGCTGATGGGAAGGCAAGTGCTGATTTGTGCATGCACACTCAAATCTGTATAGACAGATGAACAAAGAGTTTGTGGTAGTCTGTATATAATTGTAATTCCTTCCCCCTTCCATAGTGATGGACTAATATTCATTAAAGATTAGGAACATCTTATCTGCTGTTTTATTCATTACTTTTGAATTTTCTGTTTCTCTAGGAACAAACAGGAAGTCAGCACCTCAGCCTTGGTCTCGGGTTTTTTTTCCCTTTTTGTGTTTACCATGCTTTCATGCTCTTTTTAACCACTGACCGCATCGAGGATCTTCAACCTCACAAGGGTCCTTTTTCCCCCAATGGCCTCCGGTTTTAAGAAATGTGATAGGTGTTCAAAAAACATGTCGCTTACAGACACCCATGACTGTTGTTTCAGGTGTCTAGGAGCTGACTATGACCTGGAGCTATGCTCCCTCTGTAAGACGATGTCCTCCAAGGCCATCCAGAGTCATAAGCAAAAGCTGGATGATCTCTTCCATAAGGCAGCCCCGGTAGCCTCCCGCTCTTTGGCCCCACAACCTCTGGAGTCTCCCAAGGCTCCTCCCTAGGCCCGGTGGCACTCTGACCAGGGGTCACCCAAACACGAGCAGAAGAAGAAGAAGGCTGCGAGGTCTCTGTCGGGGGCACCAGACAAGCATGAGAGGTCACGCGCCCGGTCTCTCAACCCCCCTCGGTAATCTCTGGAGTCGGAGAGGGAGTGGCCAGTAAGGTACCCCGAATCAATATGGAGTCCTCCGGCGAAGGCGCCTGGTCTTCCGAGGGTTGTCCTGGCGAGGACCCCTTCTCCTCCTCAACACCTGACCCAGCCACCCCGGCGTTGGTGTTGCAGGGTTCCACTCCCGAGTGAGAGGCCCAGATGCTGGCCTTGGAGTGCAATGTTTCTGCGTTCCTCGCTGCCCAGCAGGCGCTGGTGTCTGGCCCCGCCGGCATGCACCTTGAGACCACAGGGACCGCGACCTCGAGGACTCCCCGGGCCGTCGCAGTTACCCCTGAGAGCCAGCAACCTCATGAGGATCCTCAGCATGGGTCTCAATCTCCGTCCTGGTCCTCGGGTGCAAGATCTTCTCAGGCGAGCGCCTCCGGCTTCGGGAAGGTTTTGGCCTCAGAAACCCGACACAGGTCACCAACCCATGTCGAGCCATCCGACTTCAAGTCCTCCATGGACTACTCAGAGTGGGAATCTGATGGGGAGACCTCCCCGGAGATTGAGTCCTATCGAGATCTCCCCTCGGACCCCTTTCCACTGACCCAGAGGCGGCAGTCACCTCCCATGGACACCTCCTTTCTGCAATTCATCTGGGACATGGCGTGGGCTCTAGTGCTCACCACCGAATCGGAGGAGGAGCTCCGCGCAGAAGAGCTCGATATTCTTCAATATGAAGCCTCTCCGAAAGAAGCTCTCTTGACGCCGGTTCCTCCCATTCTGAACCGACTCCTCCTTTGAATGTGGGAGAACCCGGGCTCAGTCTCTATCATAAGCAAGCGCCTGAATGCTATGTATAGGGTTCAGCGAGGCCCCGGGTTTTGGAAAGCCCACCTTCCCCACACCTCGATGGTGGTTGAATCGGCCATGCAGAAGCTAAAGAGCCCGAAGACTCATTCTTAAATCCCACCCGGAAGAGAGTCTTGTACCCTCGAGGACAAGGCTTATCAGGGCTCCATGCTATCACGCTGCATCCAAGTTTACCAATTATACATTGGGATGTTCCTCCATGACCTCACTAGAGAGCTCGGAGGCTTTGTGGCGGGCCTTGATGGAGACCATCTCTGGCGTTTTCAGGCCCTCTCAAAGTCCGTCTGAGAATGCTCGAAGTACCTGTCACAAGCAGTGTATGACGGCTTCGAGTCTTTCGCCCGGGTGGCGGCGGCTGGCATCGGAGCCCGCCGGCAGGCTTGGCTCCAGTCCTCGGACCTGGAGCAGTGGGTCCAGGAGAAACTGCTGGACATCCCTTGCTTCGGGGCGCAGCTATTCGGCAAGCCCATGGAGGATAAGGCAGCGAGATTGAAATGGAGTACATAACTTGTACTTGCCTCTCCCGGAAAACTTCCTCCCTTCCCAGGAAGAAACAGCAAAGCAAGAAGCCTTTCTTCCATCGGAAGGGGGCTCTCGTACAGGAGCTACCTGTCCTACCCGCCAGCATCGACGGGCAGTCAGGGCAAGCCCATGGCCCTCGTAAGCCGAAGGGTCCCAAGACCCAACCCCTGGCACCGGTTCAGCCATCCTTGCGGTTTTGACGCCATCGGCATAGCCTCTCATCCACTGGCAGGGTGTGGCTGTCCATCGGGGGGCATCTGATCCACTTCTCCTACAGGTGGGAGTCCATCTCCACCAATGCCTGTGTCCTCCAGATCATTCGGGAGGGCTATCTCCTCCATCTGGACCAGGCCCCTCCTCCGTACTTCCCCAGGGAGCCAAGTCGGCTTCCCCAGCACCAGGCCCTCCTGAGTCAGGAGCCCACAAGCCTCCTCGAGGATGGGGTGGTAGAGCCAGTCCCACCGCACTTCCGTGGACGGGGGTTTTACTCACGATACTTTCTCATCCCAAAACAGACAGGGGGCCTTTGGCCCATCCTTGACCTGCGGAACCTAAACAAGTTCTTGGGCAGGAGAAGTTCAGGAAGCTCTCCCTTGGACTATTACTGCCGTACCTCCTGCAGGGCAATTGGCTATGCTCCTTGGACTTAAAGGATGCTTATGCTCGCATCTTCGTCCATTCCAAATACAGAAAGCACCTCCGCTTCATGGTTCAGGGAAACTATTACCAATACAGGGTGCTTCCCTTAGGCCTCGTGTCTGCCCCATAGGTCTTCACGAAGTGCCTGGCCATGGCTGTGGCTGTGGCCGTGGCCCA
The DNA here is from genome assembly GCA_033557465.1 of Ichthyophis bannanicus. NCBI lineage: Eukaryota > Metazoa > Chordata > Amphibia > Gymnophiona > Ichthyophiidae > Ichthyophis > Ichthyophis bannanicus. Next base: position 139,128,382 of record CM066035.1, on the reverse strand, counting down.
CCTCCGGCTGCAGGACACCTTCGTCTATCCATATGTAGACGACTGGCTTGTAACAGGGGGCATGGCCTCCGAAGCCAGGAAGGCCACAGACCACACCATTTGCCTCCTGGAGCATCTGGGGTTCATGATCAATTACCCAAAGTCCTGCCTCACTCCAGTTCAGTCCCTGGAGTTCATCGGGGCTCGCTTGGACACCCTGCAGGCCATGGCTTTCCTTCCTCGGGACAGAGCGGACTGCCTTGTGACCCTGACGTCCGAAGTGCAGTGCACAGTGCCGGCCCGGACGATGCTTTGCCACCTTGGCCACATGGCCTCCACAGTCCATATCGTGCCCAATGCCCGTCTCAACATGCGGGTGACGCAGTGGTGCTTCAGAGCGCAATGGACACAGTCGACTGGTCACCTCCAAGACCCCATCTCGATCTCTCCCAGTGCGGCGGAGTCTCTCTCTTGGTGGCAGGAGTCTCGAAACCTGCTTCGAGGTATGCCCTTCCAAACTCTGGTGGATCAGGTGGTCTTGACGACGGACACCTCCCTGGCGGGCTGGGGAGCCCACTATGAGGGGTGGCACACTCAAGGGACCTGGTCTCTCGAGGAGTTCTGGCAGCAGATCAACCTGCTGGAGCTCTGGGTCATCTGCCTTGCACTAAAGGTTTTCAGGGACCGCCTGCAGCACCGAGCGGTGCTGGTCCAGATGGACAACCAGGTCACAATGTTCTATGTGAACAAACAAGGAGGTACCAGCTCCTACAGCCTCTGTAGGGAGGAGACAGCTCTATGCTCCTTTGTGGTGAGCCAGGGCATGACTATCTGGGCCACTACCTCCCGGGCCATGACTATGCATTGGCAGACCGGCTCAGCAGAGTCCTCTAGCTACACGAGTGGTGCCTGTGTCCCTGGATGGCACAGCAGCTCTGCCAGCATTGGGGAACTCCAGACCTGGACCTCTTCGCCAGTCCTGCGAATTCGCAGCTCCCCTGGTTCTGCGGCCCCTTCCGCACCCCGGCGGGGTGGCCCCTGATGCCTTCCTCATCTTGTGGGAAATGGCCCTGCTGTATGCCTCCCCCCCCCCATGCCCCTCATTGCCCGTACCCTTCTCAAGGTCTAGCGGGACAGGGCCTTGATGATTCTGATAGCCCCAAGGTGGCCCAGGCAGCCTTGGTTTCCCCTGCTGCTCCATCTCTCGATGGAGCCCCCAGTCTCTCTTGGGTTCTCACTGTAGCTGCTGACACAGGAGGAGGGTCTGCTTCTTCACCCCAATCTGAGGTCCCTATCCCTCACAGCTTGGCAGCTTAGTGGGTCGCTCTAGCCTCCTACCATCTTTCTGTGGAGATTGAGGACATTCTTTTGGCCTCACAAAAGGAATCAACCAGACGGGCTTACGCTTTCAAGTGGCATCAGTTCTCGGTGTGGTGCTTGGATCTCTGAGCGAACCCATTTTCATGCCCTACCAGTTTGGTCTTGCAGTACCTGCTCTGCCTCTCACAGTCTGGGCTGAAGTCTAACTCAGTCAGGGTTCACCTGAGTGCCATCTCAGCGAACTACCACTCCATTAAGGACAAGCCTCTTTCGGGGCAACCGCTTGTCTCTCTTTTCATGTGAGGCCTGCTCCTTTCCAGGCCCCCTACCCACCCTCCTCCGCGGAATGGGACCTCAGTGTAGTCCTCACACAGCTGACCAAGCCGCCCTTTGAACCCATGGCTATCTGCCCACTGTGGCATCTGTTGTGGAAGGTGGCCTTCCTGGTGACTCTCACCTCTGCCCGGAGAGTCAGCGAACTCCAGGCGCTGATGGCCGAGGCACCATACACGAGGTTTTATAGGAACAGGGTGGTCCTGTGGACTCATCCCAAGTTCCTTCCTAAGGTCATCTCTGATTTTCATCTCAATCAAGAGATAGTGCTGCCCACTTTCTTCCCAAAGCCCTATGCCGACTGGGCGTCGGCGATTCTCCACACCTTGGATTGTAAGAGAGCTCTCTCTTTCTACCTGCAGCAGACCACCGCAGATTCAGTCAGCTGTTTGTCTCCTTCGATCCCAGCCGCCTGGGGCTGGCAATTACCAAATGTACCTTGTCCATCTGGGTGACGGACTGCATCGCCTTTGCCCAGGCCGGGTTTCCCCTGGACCGCCGAGTCACGGTTCACAATGTCTGAGCGATGGCGACATCTGTTACCAGCAGCCTGCACTCAGTGCCACTGGCAGACATCTGCCAGGCCACCACTTGATCCTCCACTCACACCTTCGCGGTGCATTACTGCCTGGAGAGAGAGTCCCATTGGGACGCCGCCTTCAGCCAGGCTGTAATCTGTTCGGGGTTTAAGCAACTCCTGCTCTCCAACCCTTCTTGTTCCAGCTACCGGGAGTGTTCTCAGGCTGCCTTCGGCTTTCACTGGTGACTGCTCACGGTCCTGCTGTGCTTTTTCGTAAAGGTCCTCGGTAGCCTGTAGCTAGGGAGTCCCATATGTGAGGACTGACTTCCTGCTTGTTTTTGGAGAAAGCGTAGTTACTCAGCTGTAACAGGTGTTCTCCAGGGACAGCCGGAATCAGTCCTCATAACCCTCCCCCCTCCCCTTGGAGTTGCTGTATATTTTGGCCATCTTCTTGAAGAGGCTATAGGTATGGCACCTGACTGAGTAAGATGGCACCTTTGGGCAGGAAGGGGACCACACATGCGTGGTGGCATTCCCAAAGACTTTCTTTGAAAGCTGGGGAAATGCTCCGCGCAGGCTCCGTCGGTGCTAACGTCACCCATATGTGAGGACTAATTCCTGCTGTCCCTGGAGAACACCTGTTACAGGTGAGTAACTACGCTTTTTCTTCAGTGTGGTTGTGCGCAAATGTGTTTTCTTGGTTGTGTATTATAATAAATGTATAAGAAGAAGAAAAATGGTTACTGTTGAGCTAGCACAAGATATTTTTATTTTTGGCATTGCACATTGCTGTTCAATTGTGGACAGGATGGAACAGAACCATGCAATGACTAATCACCCTAAATTCTGCAGTAACTGAAAGAGTCTTCTGTTTTCACTTTTACAGTTATTTACATAAGAAGAAGACATCAGTATTCAAGCACGGAAAGAATCACTATCTTCAAGAAATCATTGTTAGCAGAATTCCTGCTCAAGACCTTTTTTTATTTTTTATTTTTTTTATTAAACATTCTGCCTCAACAAAACCTGGTAACAGAATGAGGCAGCTTAAAGGAAAACCCAAAAAGGAGTCCTCCAAGGATAAAAAGGAGAGAAAACAGGCAATGCAGGAGGCACGGCAACAAATCACAACTGTAGTGCTTCCCACGCTGGTTGTGCTTGTACTCGTGATAGTTGTGTTTGTCTATGTGGCAACACGCCCAAGTGTAATAGAATGATGACATTTTTTTCTCTGCAACTTTGAGTATTAATTCCTACTCAAGAAAAAAGCCAAAATGCTCCGTTTTCTAATTGTGTGTTTTGAGAATAAGTAATGAGAATCTGCTGGTCTTTTTATCAAATCAGATTTATGCCTTTCAATGTTACTTGGAATCTGATATAAAATGTATTAGCTGCAAACATGCCACATATTCTACAATCCAGTATATGTGCCTTTCAGACTTTCAACAATCGCACTTTTTCCTCGTGAACATGGGTGAAGTTCTTTCATAATGGAAACACCATTGTGTTAAGTTTGTATAAAATGACTTTTAATGCTTACTCTTCTATGTACTGAGATTCTTGTACATCTGTTTCACCACTGCCAAATTATTAACATTCTTGTCCTTCATATTTGAACTGATTTAAAAAAAATGATCCTGAAGTATTTATTTTTGGAATAAATAATATTACACTTACATTTCCTAATGTCTTATGTCCAACAGTAGAAGTGCTTTGTTATAAGATATCTGAATTGCATTTGTGACTTGGCTCAATGTAAAAATTCCAGTATCTCCTTTCCCCTTATGATAATCAATGCAGAGATGGAATATACTTAAATTTGTAAACTTTACCTGTTGCAGCAGCTTCAGTGTAGAAGAAGATTGTTCAATCCTAAATTAAACAGTTGCATTACAGAATCTTAAGGCCTACAACCGCGGCAATACTTGGACACACCTTTACTGCCCTATTTCATTCTGAGTTTGCTAAGTTTTCTAGGCTGCTGTGGAAACAGGGAATTAAAAGAATACAAAGTTCTGCAGACTCAGCTATAGCTGCTGCATTAATGGACTACTGGGAAAACCTGGGACCCATTTTTTCCAGTTGAGATCCTGGAAGTCCCCTTTCTGAAACACATTCTAAACTAAATCAAAATGAAGCTCAGATCTGACAGATTAAGGCACTAGGCTTTAATCACCTGGTTAAGTGCTTTATCACTGATTTAACTGTAATGGTTGTGTTAGCTGCTGCTTTTTAAAACTGTCAAGGGAAAAATCCCATTCTTCCCCCAACAAAAAGATTTTGGCTTTTAGTTTTAATAGTCTTTTTGCTAAGGCATTCACTGCTGGTATTATCCTATCATTTGATTTATTACTTAAATAACAGTTTACCAGGGCAGAAAGTAGTCATGTGATTACATTAAATTAATTGTCGAGTCACATATAGCGTAGTTACTCACCTGTAACAGGTGTTCTCCAGGAGCAGCAGGAATCAGTCCTCACATATGGGTGACGTCGGCGCCGACGGAGCCCCCGCGGAGCAATTTTCCCCAGCTTTCAAAGAAAGCCTTTGGGAATTGCAGCGCGCATGCGCGGTCCCCTTCCCGCCCAAGGGTGCCATCTTAGCCAGTCTGATGACATAGCTAAAAGACAGCTTAAAAATTTTTTAAAAAAAAAACTAAATGATATGATTGCAACTCGAAGGGGAGGAGGGAGGGTTGTGAGGACTGATTCCTACTGCTCCTGGAGAACACCTGTTACAGGTGAGTAACTACGCTTTCTCCAGGACCAAGCAGGAAGTCAGTCCTCACATATGGGACTCCCAAGCTTAAGGCTACCGGAGACCCTAAGCACAAAAATGAGCTCCCTCTAGCTCAGCAGCACAGAAGGAAGGAATCTTCACTGAATTATTACCCACCGGTAGCCCAACATCCGGGATGGAGGGTAGGAGTTGCTCAAACCTCGAAGAGATTGCGGAGGACTGCCTGTCCGAAAGCACTGTCCCTGCGGGACTCCCTCTCGAGGCAGTAATGGACCGCAAAAGTCTGGCTCGAAGACCAAGTAGCGGCCCGGCAGATGTCTGCCAATGGAACAGAGCGGAGGTAAGCCACTGACGTAGCCTTCGCCCGAACACAATGAGCCGTGACCCGACTTTCTAACGAGAGTCCGGCTGCTCCATAAGCCCAAGCGATACAGTCAGCAACCCAGATGGACAGAGTACGCTTGGAGACAGGGAGCCCCAATTTATTGGAGTCAAAAGACACGAAGAGCTGAGCAGCTTTGCGGTGCTCCCGTGTACGGTCAAGGTAGAAGATCAACGCCCTTCTACAGTCCAGGGTATGCAGGACCATGTCAGCTCTGCTGGAGTGTGGCCTGGGAAAGAAGGTCGGAAGTACCACCTCCTGATTGATGTGAAAAGGGGAGACCACTTTTGGAAGAAATTTAGGGTGAGTCCGTAGGACTACCCTATTTTTGTAGAACCGAGTGTAAGGGGGATCAGACACGAGGGCCTGTAGTTCACTTACGCATCTAGCGGAAGTGAGGGCTATCAAGAATAAGGTTTTCCAAGAAAGAAAACGGAGAGGACAGGTAGCCATAGGTTCAAAAGGCGGACAGGTGATCCGCTGCAAAACCACATTCAGATCCCAGTCAGGCGCTGGCGGGCGCAGAGGTGGTTTAAGGAGAAGGAGACCTCGGAGAAAACCTTGCCACGAGAGGGTCGTTGGAAAGAGGTCTGCCGTCCACCGGCACATGATGCGCTGAAAGAGCACTGAGGTGAACCTTGACGGAGTTGGACTTAAGTCCAAGATTAGAGAGGTAGAGCAAGTACTGCAAGACCACCGACACCGAGCAGGAGAAGGGATCCAGAGACTGCTGGGTACACCAAACGGAAAAACGACGCCATTTAAGGGTGTAGCATTTGCGGGTAGAAGGTCACCGGGAAGCTAGGACGACCTCTTCCACCTCTGCCGGCAGTAGAAGGGGAGCAAGGACTACCCTTTCAGCAGCCAGGCCATCAGATGTAGAGATCTGAGGTTGGGGTGTAGCAGGGACCCCTGATCCTGTGTTAGGAGATCTGGTTGAAACCCCAGAGGGAACGGAGCCTCCACCGCCAGTTGCAGCAGGAGTGGAAACCACGGCTGTCTGGGCCACCGAGGAGCTATCAGGATCATGGAAGCTTTGTCTCGGAGAACCTTGAAAAGAGTTCGAGAGATTAGCGGTATGGGGGGAAAGGCATACAGAAGGCTTTTCGACCATGAGAGCAGAAAAGCATCCGCCGCTATTCGGAGGGGATGCGGCTGCCGGGAGCAGAAACGAGGAAGTTGCCGGTTGAGAGGACTGGCAAAAAGATCCAGCGTGGGGAGGCCCCACTTCAGAAAAAGTTTCTGAACTATCAAGGGATCCAGGCGCCACTCGTGTGGCTGGAGGATTCTGCTGAGTTTGTCCGCCAGGCAATTTTCTGGGCCTGGGAGATAAACTGCCTTGAGAAGAATGCCGCGGCTGACAGCCCAAGAGCAGAGCCTCTGCGCTTCCCGACAGAGAAGGAAGGAGCCCGTGCCCCCCTGTTTGTTCACGTAGAACATGGCAACTTGATTGTCCGTCTGGACAAGGACGGACCGGCGAGACGTCAGGTGGGAGAAAGCCTTGAGAGCCAGACGGATTGCTCTGAGCTCCAGGAAGTTGATCTGCTGCGCAGATTCCCACGAGGTCCAGAGACCTTGAGTACATGCCCCTTGGCAATGCGCTCCCCATCCCAGGAGAGAAGCATCGGTCGTCAGTACTTGAGCAGGCGGAGGAGATTGAAAAGGCATTCCGAGTACCAGGTTCGGCTGATGAAGCCACCACTGCAGAGAAGAGGCCAGCGGGCCGGAGATCTGCACTAAGTCGGCGAGGCCGCCCGTGGCCTGTTGCCACTGCTTGCGAAGGCACCACTGAGCAGGCCGCATATTCAGGCGGGCGTTGGGGGTCACGTGGACGGTGGAAGCCATATGGCCGAGTAGTCTCAGAAAGCGCCTGGCCGATACCAGGGACTGGCTGCGAAAACGGCTGGCTAGGTCCATGAGTCGCTGAGCTCTGTCGAGAGGCAGGAAAGCTCGCGCCTAAAGAGTGTGCAATCTTGCGCCGATGAACTCGAGATCTTGCGAGGGGAGCAAAGTGGACTTTGCGAAGTTTACGACAAAGCCCAAGTACTGGAGAAGAGTCACAGTGCGGTGCGTGGCTTGTGTGACCTCTTGAGAGGACGATGCTCTGATGAGCCAGTCGTCTAGGTAAGGAAAGACATAGAGGCCCTGAAGCCGGAGATAAGCCGCCACCACCGCGAGACATTTTGTGAAGACTCGTGGTGCGGAGGATAGGCCAAAGGGCAGTACTCTGTACTGGTAATGATTTCCTGCCACCACAAACCTTAGGTATTGGCGGTGGCTTGGGTGGATGAGGATGTGCGTGTAGGCATCCTTTAGATCCAAGGAGCATAGCCAATCTCCCTGCTGGAGGTAGGGCAGAAGGATTCCAATGGTAAGCATCTTGAACTTCTCCCTCACGAGGAACTTGTTGAGGTTGCGCAAGTCCAGGATGGGTCTGAGGCCTCCTGTTCTTTTTGGTATTAGGAAATACCTGGAATAAAAGCCTTGACCTCTCAGGTGGTGGGGCACCGGTTCCACAGCCTGTTCCTGAAGAAGACTTGCTAACTCCTGAAGGAGTAAGTCCCTGTGCAGAGGGAGTCGTGGAGGCTCTCCCGGAAAATAGGAGGGAGGGACCTGGTGGAAGTGGAGAAGATAGCCTTCTCGCACAACATGAAGCACCCAGGCATCTGATGTGATGTTGGACCACCTGTGGGCAAAGTGGACCAGCCAGCCTCCTGTGCTGGGAGAAACCAGCTGAGGGGGAGAGGCTATGTCGATGAAGTCAAAAACCCCCACCCTGCTGAGCAGGGGCCGGTGGTGCAGGCTTGGGGGCTTGCTGCCTACGGGACCCGTTACCCCGTCCCTTGGCCTGCTGACCCTGTTGGGGAGCTGAGGAGGCCTGATACTGAGGGTAGTGTTTATAGGCAGCCGCCTTCCTCGGGTAAAAGGACTTCTTTCCCGAGCCCTTCTTCTTTTGGGAAGGGGCAGAGGTCTTTCTAGAGAGACTTGTTCTGGTGAGAGTTTCCGTCTCGATTTGCGCAGCCTTCTCAGCCATGGGCTTGCCAAATAGGTTCTCACCTCGGCAGGGGACATCGACCAACTTGTCCTGCACCCGTGGTTCAAGGTCAGACGACTGAAGCCAAGCCTGTCGGCGGGCACCGATGCCGGCTGCGGCCACTCGAGCCGATGCTTCAAAGCCATCATAGGCTGCTCGAGAAATGAACTTGGAGCATTCTCGAATTCCAGTGGACAAGGCTAGGAACCTCCGCAAAGGTTCCTCCGAAAGTCCAGCAGAGAATCCGGCTATCTCCTTAGCCAGGTCTCTAAGGTACATGCCCATGTAGAGCTGGTAGGTCTGGACCCGACAAGCAAGCATAGAGCCTTGGAAACACTTCTTACCGAGGCCATCCAGGTTGCGGGCCTCCCTGCCGGGAGGCACCGAGAAGTGCATCTTCTGGCTCTTGAGCCTATGCATGGCCGATTCCACCACCATGGAATGGTGCGGCAGTTGTGCCTTCTGGAAGCCAGGGCTCTTGCGGACTCGATAGATGGAATCGACCCGCTGGCTTAAAACCGGCGACGACGCCGGACTCTCCCACATGCGGAAGAGCAGTCGTTCCAGCATGGGAGGAACCGGTACAGTAAAGTGCTCCTTTGCAGGAGAGTCGTACTGGAGGGCGTCGAGCTCTTCGGCTCGAGGTTCCACCTCGGGATCCGCAGGGAAGGCCAAGGCCTTGGCCATATCCCTTACGAAGTCTGAGAACCGGGCGTCCTCCGGAGGGGACTGCTTCCGAGGTTCGGACTCAGGGGAGTCCGATGGGACACACCGAGTCCGAAAGGAATCAGGTGACACTTCCTCCTCGGATTCCCAGGCCGACTCCGAGGAGGAGTCGATGGGGTCAGGTCGGGCGGGCGTAGACGCCGGCCGCCCTGACGCCGAGGGGGTCGGCGTCGGCGACCTCGGTCCCGAACGGGAGGCCGAGGGTGACCTCGACCGAGGATCGACTCGAGCCCGCATGGACTCGAGGATCGGCTCGGTCTCCGGGGTCGACTTAGACGTCGACGTCCCGGCGGTCAGGGCAGAGACGCCAGTGAGGCTAGCGATCAGTGCCCGCTGCTGGTCCATGAAGGCAGTCAGACTGCTCTCCAGGGCCGTCAACCTGAGTCCGAACTCAGGAGACCCAGCAGCCCCCGACTCGGGCCCCGACGGCGGACCCCTCGGAGGCGAGTCCACGAGGACAACAGGACTTACCGGATCAGACGAGTCCTTCTCCAGACGAAGCCGTTTTGCGAGACGCTCCATCTCCAAAGACCCGGGACGGCTATCGGGGCTATGCGACCTGGCCCTCGCGGAACCAGGAGCGTCCACCGACGCCGCCCTCGCAGGTTTCGACTTCCGATGATGATCCCCTGAGGGAGACCCTCTGTCCGAGGAACTTCGACGGTGCTCAGAGCTAGAGCCTCTGGACGCCGAAGCCTCTGACGAGGTCCGGGTACGGGTGGGATCAGCAAAGATTCTTTCCCGCTGATGCCGCCGACTCCGTAAAGCTTTGGAGGACATCTTGCTGCAGGCCCCACAGATCAGTTCTTCGTGATCTGGGCCTAGGCAGCATAGACAATGATCATGTGTGTCAGTTAGAGACATATTTTTGTCACACTGAACACACCGTTTGAAGCCACTGGCAGCCATCGGGGGAAAAAGGGCCCCTGCGAGGTCAAAGGACCGGGCTGCCAGCGAAAAATCGAAGAAAAAACGAAACTGACAGAAAAGTCAGAAAAGTCAGAAAAACCGAAAAACAAGGAAAAAAAGGACTCGCAACCGGCGTCGCTAGTCCGGGCAGGAAAGAGACCGGCGTCGAACCGAAGAAAAACTTAAAATAATTGAAGAAAATCAACTTTTCTGCGGGGACTGTGAGACAACGTCTGTAGGGCTCCGCGGAAAAAAGAAGACTGGCTAAGATGGCACCCTTGGGCGGGAAGGGGACCGCGCATGCGCACTGCAATTCCCAAAGGCTTTCTTTGAAAGCTGGGGAAAATTGCTCCGCGGGGGCTCCGTCGGCGCCGACGTCACCCATATGTGAGGACTGACTTCCTGCTTGGTCCTGGAGAATATGGGGACTCAAAACTCATGCACATAATTGGTTAATTATGTGGTCCTAAAAAAGTACTATCAGCTTACAAAGAATCCATTTCCCTATAGCAGCGATGGCGAACCTATGGCACGCGTGCCAGCTGTGGCACGCGAAGGCCTTGCAGCTGGCACGCGTGAAGGTCCGCAAAAAAAGAAAAAGCTGGCTCTGACTGCTGCCGCGGACGCGGCAAGGGCAGAATGCAGCGTCCCGCGGGGCCCCCTCCGCCCGCTAAGCCCCTCTGCAAGGGCTTTCAGATTCGCGAGGGAGAGCGTCTCCCTCAAGCCCGCAGGGGCTAATGGGAAATTTCCCATCAGCCCCTTTAGATGCGAGGGACTGATGGGAAATTTCCCATTAGCCCCTGCGGGCTTAACAGAGACGCGAGGGAGATGCTCTCCCTCGCGAATCTGAAAGCCCTTGCAGAGGGGCTTAGCGGGTGGAGGGGCCCCGCGGGACATTGCAATCTGCCGCGGCAGCAGCCAGAGCCTGCTTTTTTTTAAAAAAAATTTGCCGGGGGGGGGGGGGGTTAGGACTGCTAATGGGCAGGGAGGAGGAGGGGGGTTAGGACTGCTAATGGGCAGGGAGGAGGAGGAGGGTGGGGGTTAGGACTGCTAATGGGCAGGGAGGGGGGGGGGGTTAGGACTGCTAATGGGCAGGGCAGGGAGGGAGGGAGGGAGGGGGAGTTAGGACTGCTAATGGGCAGGCAGGGAGGGAGGGAGGGAGGGAGGGGGGGGTTAGGACTGCGAATGGGCAGGGCGGGAGGGAGGGAGGGGGGGTTAGGACTGCTAATGGGCAGGGAGGGGGGTTAGGACTGCTAATGGGCAGGGAGGGAGGGGGGGGTTAGGACTGCTAATGGGCAGGAAGGGAGGGAGGGGGGGGTTAGGACTGCTAATGGGCAGGGGGGGTGTGTTAGGACTGCTAATGGGCAGGGAGGGAGGGAGGGAGGGAGGGGGGGGGTTAGGACTGCTAATGGGGAGGGAGGGAGGGGGGGGGTTAGGACTGCTAATGGGCAGGGAGGGAGGGAGGGAGGGGGGGTTAGGACTGCTAATGGGCAGGGAGGGAGGGAGGGGGGGTTAGGACTGCTAATGGGCAGGGAGGGAGGGAGGGGGGGTTAGGACTGCTAATGGGCAGGGAGGGAGGGAGGGAGGGGGGGGTTAGGACTGCTAATGGGCAGGGAGGGAGGGGGGGGTTAGGACTGCTAATGGGCAGGCAGGGAGGGAGGGAGGGAGGGGGGGTTAGGACTGCTAATGGGCAGGGAGGGGGGGTTAGGACTGCTAATGGGGAGGGAGGGAGGGAGGGGGGGGGTTAGGACTGCTAATGGGCAGGGAGGGAGGGAGGGGGGTTAGGACTGCTAATGGGCAGGGAGGGAGGGAGGGAGGGGGGGTTAGGACTGCTAATGGGCAGGGAGGGAGGGAGGGGGGGTTAGGACTGCTAATGGGCAGGGAGGGAGGGAGGGAGGGGGGGGTTAGGACTGCTAATGGGCAGGGAGGGAGGGAGGGGGGGGGTTAGGACTGCTAATGGGCAGGCAGGGAGGGAGGGAGGGGGGGTTAGGACTGCTAATGGGCAGGGAGGGGGGGGTTAGGACTGCTAATGGGCAGGGAGGGAGGGAGGGAGGGGGGGTTAGGACTGCTAATGGGCAGGGAGGGAGGGGGGGTTAGGACTGCTAATGGGCAGGCAGGGAGGGAGGGAGGGGGGGTTAGGACTGCTAATGGGCAGGGAGGGAGGGAGGGAGGGGGGGTTAGGACTGCTAATGGGCAGGGAGGGGGGGTTAGGACTGCTAATGGGCAGGGCAGGGAGGGGGGGGGGAGGGAGGGGGGGGGGGTTAGGACTGCTAATGGGCAGGGGGGGGGGGCGGGCGGGCGGGCGGGAGGGGGTAGGACGGCTAATGGGCTGGGGGGGTTAGGACTGCTAATGGGCGGGCGGACGGGGGGGGGGGTAGGACTGCTAATGGGCTGGGGGGGTAGGACTGCTAATGGGCTGTGGGCTGATGGGGGCTGTCTGGAAATGGGGTGATGGGGGTTAGGACTGGTAATGGGTTATAGGGGGGGGCTTAAACTGAAAATGGGTGATGGGGGTTTAGGACTGGAAGTGGGTTGATGGGGGGGGGCTAGGACTGGTATTGGGTTGGGGGGTTGCTAGGACTGGAAATGGGCTGATGGGGGGCTAGGACTGGAAATGGGCTGATGCAGGGACTAGAAGGGAATGGATGCTGGGTGAGGCTGGAACTAGAAGGGAGCTGATGTTGGGGGAGGATTAGAATGGGATGGGGCTGGGAGAGTAAAATGGAGAGGGGAAAAATATTTTGTGTGGGAGCGATAAAAAATCTACAATTGGCCGGGTATTGGGAGAGTAAGTGGGGATTGAGGATGGAGGGGTAAAATTTGAGTGGATGAAATAGGAATGAGGAAAGAGCAAAAGGAGAAAGATTAGTATGTTAAAGCGGATGTAGAGAGAGAGAGAATGGAAAAAAAAACTAGAAGAGAGAAGAAAGGACAAATGGACAGCAGATGATGGAGAGTTAGCAGAAGACATGAAGAAACCAGAAGAAAGTGGCTGGAGCAATTGCAACTGTGTAACTGAGCTGAGGTATTCTGTTTATGTAATTCCTTTTTGACATTGCCACTTGTTCTCTTTCCCCAGTAGGTCATGTATTGTTATTGTCTGAAATGTATTGGTTTAATATTTGCAGTGTTGCCTTTTGATAGGTATGGTGTGGTGCTTTGTGAGTCCTGGTAGTGCTGTTAGGATACGGCGGGTTTGCTATTGGTTCTAAATGGGCAGTGTTTGTAGTAGTTCCTAATGTGCCTGGCGGTTGGCACTGGATTATAGTAATGTAGAAATCTTTTAGTCTGTCTTTATCCATACACTCATTAAGAGACATGTTTACTAAAAGTTAGTGTATGTTAGCATTATGCAAATATTTATGCAAATTGACGTGCTGGCACTTTGAGGAAATTCTTTGGTTTTGTGCGGCAGTTTGGGCACTCGGGCTCAAAAAGGTTAGCCATCACTGCCCTATAGAATAAATTCAGCTACTAGAACTCTGCCTTAGTAAAATTTCAGCAAAATTCATCCGTTCCTTTCTGAACACCCTACCAAGAACCTAATCCACCCTGTAGTCACCTCCTGTTTTAAACTATTCCACCTTCTTCTTGATCTCCCCCTGAATCATCTCTCTCTCCTTGTCAATTCACTACTACTCCATTACCTCAGGTACAAACTTAGATCGTGGGCCCTTTGGAGATAGGGAAATGCATACTACTGTACTTGAATGTAACTTGCCTTGATCTTCTCCTGGAAAGGCGAGAGCTAAATACTGCTATTACTAATTCAAATTCAGCTACATGGTTAATCTGCCAGTATCGCTATGCACATGTAACCCCTCTTCTCAAGTCACTTCACTAGTTTCTGACCTGTAAACTTCTACTGACCTACAAGTGCATTCATTCTGTGGATCCTCATTACATCTTCTCTCTCATCTCACCCTATACTTGTCCTTGAGAACTCCACTCATCAGATAAATCCCTTTTATATGTGTCCTCCTCTTCCCCTGCCAAATCTAGACTTCATTCGTTTTACCTTGCTACACTGAATACCTGGAACAGACTACCTGACTTAGTACGTCAGGCTCCATCTCAGGTTCTATTCAAATCCAGGCTAAAAGCACACTTCAAGGCTGCTTTTGGATCCTGATGCCCTCCCCCCCCCCTTCTCCTGTTTACCACCCATGTGTGCTATACTATTTCCCCTTCATTCTGTCCTAGTTCCCTATTTATTTTATGTGTCTGTCTTAGTGAATGCTATTGAGCAGGGACTGTCTTTTCTCCAGGAACAAGCAGGAAGTCAGTTCTCACATATGGGAGATGTCAGTGCAGAGCATTTCCCCAGCTTTCAAAGAAAGCCTTTGGGACATGCTACCATGCATGTTTGGTCCCATTCCTACCCAAGGGTGCCATCTTTCTCAGTCTCCTTTTTTCTGCAGAGCCCAATGGACGTCTGTCCAATTTCCCCGGGAAAAAATCCTTACTATATCCTTAAAAATTCAGCTTTGCCAGTTTGCATACCAGTTCCTCTTCCCGCCTCGAGCCCGCTGTTCTCAGCTCCTTCCCTATTTTTCGATCGAGGCTTGCCTCGACTGGCGTTCACACTCTTTTTCACCCAGCGGTCGTCAATCCCATCCGCGTGTACCCCACTATGTCCCCCAGTAGGTTCAAAAAATGTGACTGCTGCAGTCAAACTATGTCTGTCACTGACACACATGACTGCTGCCTGGGACAGGACCATGACAGCACCTCCTGCGACTTGTGCCAAGCCATGACGCCCAAAACCAATTAGAAGAGGTTGGAGTTGCAGGGGAAGATATTCCCCAGGTCCGACTTGGCACCGGCCTCCTCGGTGCTGAACTCCAAGCCCAGCACATCCCGAGAGGGCTGAGCGTCCTCGGAGTCCCGCGGCAGCGGAAAAAGGAAAAGTTTTCGAAGTCTGTCAAGGTTCCATCGGAGAAACCCAGCAAGACCATCCAGACAGACTTGGACGATTCCGAGAAACGGCCCACCAAAGTTCCCAAAAAGGACGCTTCAGCTGGCGGAGACCGTGCGAGGGTCCTTGAGGGCGTAGTCCTTGTCAAGGACGCATTTGCAAGAGTGCCGCCGCTGGGCCCAAGATCCTTGGTGCCCACGCCAAAAGCTGCAGAGCCTTCTGGCTTGGAATCCCAGAATAGCAGCCATGGAGCAGAACACATCACTGCTATCATGGCCATGCAGCAGGCGATGATGGCAGGTTCATCCACATTATCTGCCCTGACTATCGGAACCCCAACTGCGGGGGAGTCCCTGGTCATCGAGCTGAGCTCCAAGCACCACTGGCCTTGGGTAAGTCCTCGGCCCCGGTCGAGAAACCAGTCCCATTCCGTAGACATCTGGTCCTCCCTGGCCAGTTTCCAGGACTCAGATCCCAGGTCCTCGGAAAGGCCCTGACACTTTTGTGTGGGCCTCGGACTTGTCATCTCCCCTCGACTCCGAGTGGCAGACCGATTATGAGGCCTCACCAAAAATCAGACAGCACTGAGACATCCCCTCGGACCCATCTCCCCTGGCACCCTGGTGCCATTCTCCTCCAGAGGATGTGGCCTTCCACGACTTTGGCAGGGATATGGCCAGAGCCCCCTCAGTGCAAACCAAGGTGGAGGAGGACCCGTGCACCAAGGAACTGGAGATCCTCCAGTTTGAGTCTCCTCCTAAGGAAACCCATACGGTGCCGGTCCAGCTGATCCTCAAGCGGCTGCTGCTGTGAATGTGGGAGACCCCAGCCAGTGCATCGACGCCATGTACCATGTCAGGAAGAGGCCGGGGTTCCACAAGCTCCAACTCCCACATAACTCCATGATTGTCAAGTCAACCATGCAAAAACTCAAAAGCCAGAAGACTTACTCTTCTGTCCCTCCCTGCAGGGATGCTTGAGCCCTTTACACCCTTGGGTGCAAGTGCTACCAGGGTTCGATGCTGGGGTGCGAAATCCAGGCCTATGTGTTATACATATATTTAAAGGTCCTGACCCAGGAGTTATCGGGGTTCTCCGCAGGGCTGGCTGGGGAACCTCTCCATCGGTTCCAGGCTCTGATCTCTGGGATCAAGGATTGTTCAAAATTCCTCTCCCAGGTGGCCTACAACAGATTTGAGTCGACGGCTCGATGCCAAGCCTGGCTACAATCCTTTGACCTTGAGTAGTGGGTCCAGGACAAGCTTCTTGACGTCCCCTGCACTGGCGAGAACCTGTTCAGCAAACGCATGGCCGATAAGGTGGCTGAGATAGAGGCTGAGGTGGTGACCCACCAGAGGCTCTCAAAGAAAACCTCTTCCTTTATCACAAAAAACCCTCAGGGGGGAAAAAGGAACATTTCCAGCAGGGTAACCGATACCCATCCTTCTCGGGCCAACAACAGGATTTTCACCCTAAGAGGCAGGGTCAAATAGCTCAGAAGCCACAGGCCCCAGCTCCAGCCCAACCAGGGGGGAGCATTTGAAACCCAGGGCAAGGCTTCTCCTCCCCCGGGAGACCTTCACTAGCCCACAGGGGGCTGCCTGGCACACTCTGCCCACAGGTGGGCTCAGATCACCTCAGACCAGTGGGTGCTGCAGGTGGTGAAGGAGGGGTACCTCCTCCACTTATGACAAATACCACCCAAGTTCTTCCCAGGAGAACTAGTGAGACTTCTCATCCACCAGACCCTTCTGCTCTCAGAGCTCGCAGGTCTGCTCAGGGACAACACAGTGGAGCCTGTAGCCAAGCATCTGTGAGGCAAGAGTTTCTACTCAAGGTACTTCCTTGTCTCCAAAATAACCAGGGGCCTCAGGCCCATACTAGACCCGCGCAACTTGAAAAGGTTTCTGGTGAGGGAGAAGTTCAAGATGCTCTCCCTTGGAACACTGCTGCCCTACCTCCACCAGGGAGATTGGCTGTGCTCCTTGGACCTAAAGGATGCGTACACTCACATCCTAATCCACCCCTCCCACAGGCAGTACCTATGGTTTGTGGTGGGAGGAGGGCACTACCAATACAAAGTGCTGCCCTTCGGTCTGGCCTCCTCGTCAAGGGTTTTTACCAAGTGCTTCGCAGTGGTTGCCGCCCACTTATGCCTGCAAGGTGCCTTTGTCTTCCCCTACCTGGACGACTGATTAATCAGGGGTAGTACGGCCTCAGAGATCAGTCAGGCTGCAGAGCCCACCTCCCTCTTTCTACAGCACCTGGGGTTCGTCATCAACTACCCCAAGTCCCATCTCACTCCAACTCAGTCTGGAGTTCATAGGGGTGTAGCTACAGGTTAAGGCCGGCCTCCCATAAAGAAGGCAGACAGCCTCATACAACTAGCAGGAGAGGTGCAGCACCACTGGTCAGTACTGGCTCGCTTCCTCCTCCACCTGTTGGATCACATGGCCTCAACAGTCCACGTCACACCGCTAGCCTACCTGCACATGTGGACAGCCCAATGGTGATTCCGCTCAAAGTGGACTCAAGCCACAAGCAGGCTACGGGACAGAATCAGAGTCACTCGCCAACTGGCGGAGTCCCTCACCTGGTGGCAAAACCTGCCCCACCTCCAAGCGGGAATGCAATTCCAGGCACCCATACCGCAGAGGATCCTGACAACAAACGCCTCACTCCTGGGGTGGGGGCGCATTGCAGGGACCACCGCATGCAAGGCAGCTGGTCTCAGGAGTCAGTCTTGCAGATCAATCTCCTCGAACTCAGGGCAGTCTTCCTGGCTCTGAGTGTTCCACCACCACCTGCAGTGCCAACCTGTGCTGATCCAGCTGGAAAACCAGGTGGCCATGTTTTATATCAACAAGCAGGGGGCACAAGCTCGTACTTCCTATGCCAGGAGGCGGTGGCCCTCCTCTCCTATGCAGCGTGCAATGGCACCCTCCTGCAAACAGTATACCTTCCAGGCCAGGACAACTGCTTGGCAGACAGGCTGAGCAGAGTCCTTCACTCACACGAGTAACGCTTGAATCCCAGGACAACAAAGCAACTCTTCCAACTCTGGGGCAGGCCTGTGACATACCTTTTTGCCTCCCTGGATAATGTGCAGCTACCGCACTTCTGCTCATGCCAGCTGCACCCAGGGAGAGTGGCGGCAGATGCTTTCCTGATCCCGTGGTCAGAGGGCCTGCTATATGCTTTCCCACAAACCCCCCCCCCCTGTCGCCAAGACCCTCTTCAAGGTCCAGAGCGAGGGGGCATCAGTTATTGATTGCACCCCGGTGGCCCAGGCAACTCTGGATCCCTCTGTTGCTATTCCTGTCTATGGTACTCCCAGTCCTACTGGGCCAGGCCCCGGATCTCCTGTCCCAGGAGGAGGGCTCCCTTCTGCACCCCAACCAGGGGTCACTAATGCTGACAGCATGGCTGCTGAAGGGGTAGCACTGGCCCCCTTCAACCTTCCAGGGGAGGTCGAGGAGATCTTACTGGCCTCTCAAAAACCCTCCACCAGGCGGGCCACGCCTTTAAGTGGAGACTTTTTTCAGTCTGGTGTATGGAGAAGGAGAATCCCTTCTCCTGTCATGTGCAACTGATCCTTCAGTACCTACTGCACCTATCACACACTGGACTGAAATCTAACTCGATGAGGGTGCATCTGAGCCATAGCCGTGCACCTCCACCCTATTGAGGGGAAACCGCTCTCTAGCCAGACCCTGGTCTCCAGATTCTTCTGGGGCCTCCTGTTGTCCAAGCGCCCCCCCCCCCTGCTCCCCGGGTGATGGAATGGGACCTCAATGTGGTGTCTCTCAGCTCACTAAACTGCCATTCGAACCCCTAGCTACTTACCATCTGAGACACCTGTCTTGGAAAGTAGCTTTCCTGGTGGCCCTCATGTCCACTCAAAAGGTGAGCGAACTCCAGGTCCTGATGGTGAACCCTCCCTGTATGAGGTTCTATAAGAACAGGGTGGTGCTCTGCACACACCCCAAATTCCTCCCGAAGGTGGTATCTCTCTTCCACCTCAACCAAGAGGTGGTCCTCCCCACCTTTTTTCTGCAGCTTCACAAAAGCAGGGAGGAGGTATACACTAGATTGCAAGCGGGCCCTGTCCTTCTACTTGCAGCAGTCAGGCCGATCAGCTTTTTGTCACTTATGACCCCAGCAGACTGGGGCTCTCCGTGACCAAGCGAACTCTGTCCACTTGGGTGGCGGACTGTATTGCCCTTGCTTATGAGTGGGCTGGCCTCTCCCTTGAGCACCGGATCACAGCACATTGTGTGAGGAGATGGCCATGTCGGTGGCCAACCTCCGCTCAGTGCCGGTGACAGAAATCTGCAAGGCCACCATATGGAATTCTCTCCCACACTCTCTCTGCACCAAACCCTCTTTTCCTCGTTTTAAAGCTTTACTTAAAACCTATCTTTTTTCCCAGGCCTTTGATCTCCCTGTTGCCACATGATGGTCTTGATGCTATACACTGCCTCTATTTTCCCCCTTTCCTCTATCCCTTCCATCCTCTTAGCAGTTTAGCCTGTTTATGTGTTTAACTTTGCTCCTTTTCTGTCTTCTTCTCATTCTTTCACTACTGCTTTCCTATCAACCCATTGGTGTTCCTTTCCTCCTTTTATTTTCTAGTAGCCACTAGGGGGGGGGGGGTTTGTACACCACTCTGACACTTCGGTATGGGCGGTATATCAAGCCTTGCTAAAAAAATAAATAAATAAATAAAATGGTCTTTAGTTCATACGTTCGCAGCTCATTACTGCCTAGAGAGCAAGTCCCGTAGGGACAGTGCCTTTGACCAGGCAGTACTGCATAGTATTCTCGGGGTGTAGGCAACTCCTGCCCTCTGACCCTTCTGTGTTCAGGCTACCAGAGTGATAGACTCTGCAAGACCCTAGCATCCAGCGACACTCTCAGTGGGGACTCACCTTCTGCAACTCATGGCTATCCGATTGATCGCCGTTGGTGCTGTCGGTTCGGTCCTCAGCAGCCTGGAGCTAGGGAGTCCCATATGTGAGGACTGACTTTCTGCTTGTTCCTGGAGAAAGTGTAGTTACTCATTTGTAACAGGTTTGCTCCAGGAACAGCAGGAATCAGTTCTCACAACCCTCCCTCCTCCCCTGGGAGTTGCCTCCCTACCTTTTTTTTTTTAGATTTTACTGCATCCTAGCTATGTCATCTGACTGAGCAAGATGGCATCCTTGGGTGGGAAGAGGACCACACATGCGTGGTAGCTTTCTTTGAAAGCTTGGGAAATGCTCCGTGTGGGCTTGTCGGCGCTGACGTCACCTATATGTGAGGACTAATTCTTGCTATTCTCGGAGAAAGCACAGTTACTTACCTGTAACAGGTGATCTCTGGGAACAGCAGGAATTAGTCCTCACATATGGGTACGTCGGAACCGACAGAGCCTGCGCGGGAAAGCTCCCCAGCTTCCCTGAAAGGAAGCTTTTGGGGCCTCCCACTGCACATGCGCGCTGCCTTCCCGCCTTCCTGACCAGCTCTCCTCAGTTCGAGTTTATAGCTGAGACAATAGAGAGAGGAAAGGAAGATAGATAGATAGAAGATACAACTCCTAGGGGAGGTGGGTGGGTTGTGAGGACTAATTCCTGCTGTTCCCAGAGATCACCTGTTACAGGTAAGTAACTGTGCTATCTCCAGGAACAAGCAGGAATAAGTCCTCACATATGGGGACTCCCTAGCTAAGATGCCTGGGAGAACCCGTTCCAAGGGTTCGCCATCTTCGTATGGATCTCAGGCATCCATCCTGGGAAGGTGGGCAGGAGTTGTTCAAGTATGGAACAGGTGTTTGAGGACAGCCTGACCAAACAAGGCGTCCCGGCGGGAGTCCTTGTCCAAGCAGTAATGGGCTGTGAAGGTATGAACCGAGGCCCATGTGGCGGCTCGACAGATCTGATCTATGGAGACAGAGTGAAGATGAGCCATAGAGGTGGCCATGGCTCTCACATTGTGAGCTGTGACATGGCCTTCCAGAGAAACGTTTTTACTCTGGTAAGCAAAGGAAATACACTGAGCAATCCAATTGGAAAGTGTACGTTTGGAGACTGGACGTCCCAAATGAGAAGGATCAAAAGCCACGAAAAGCTGGGAAGACTTTCGATGTGGCTGAGTCCTGTTGAGGTAAAAGACAAGAGCTCTTTTGCAATCTAAAGTATGAAGGTTCCTCTCTGCACTGGATGCATGAGGAGCCGGAAAAAAGACAGGTAGATATACCTCTTGATTAAGATGAAAAGGCAAAACCACTTTGGGCATAAAGTGGGGGTTCGTCCTAAGGACCACCTTATCATGATGAAATCTAGTATAAGGTGGATTAGCCACTAAAGCCTGCAGTTCACTGATGCGGCGAGCTGAAGTGACTGCAATGAGGAAAACTACCTTCCATGAAAGAAATTTCAAGGAGGTGGAGTGTAAAGGCTCAAAAGGTGGCTTCATAAGCTGACCTAGAACTAGGTTCAAGTCCCATGCTACCGGAGGAGGACGGATGGGAGGCTTAGTTAAAGTCAGGCCTCTCATGAATCTTGCAACAAGCGGATGAGAGGAGACAGGTTGTCCATTTATAGGTTTTAAGGATGCTGCGATAGCACTCAAATGGACTCTTACTGAATTCGTCTTAAGGCCTGCATTAGAAAGATGCAGGAGATAGTCTAGTAGAGAATTCAAAGGAAGTGCTAGAGGGTCAAGACCCTGTTGAGCACACCAAATGGAAAAGCGTTTCCATTTGAAAGCATAGGAACGCCTCGTGGAGGGTTTCCTAGAGGCATGCAGGATATCTTTCACTGGTTGAGAAAGATTGAAGTCATGAAGGCTTAGGCCTTCAGTAACCAAGCTCTGAGGTGTAGGGACTTGGGGTTTGGGTGCCACAAAGTCCCCTCCTCCTGAGACAGAAGGTCTGGCGCAGCTCCCAGGTCCAGGGAGGGTCCCTGGGAGAGATGCAGAATTAGAGGGAACCACACTTGGCGTGGCCAGCATGGAGCTATGAGGATCATGGATCCGTGATCCCTCTGGAGTTTGAACAGAGTCTTGGGAATCAAAGGAATGGGTGGAAAGGCATATAGGAATTCCTGACCCCAATGCAGGAGGAAGGCGTCGTTGGCCTGAGCGTCCTGACATGGAGTCCTGGAACAGAACCGGGGAAGTTTGGCATTCCACGGACTTGCAAAGAGGTCTATGTCCGGGGTTCCCCATTCCTGAAAGATTTTGCCTATCTGGTCCATATGTAGGGACCATTCGTGTGGGAGCAGAACTCGACTGAGTCTGTCTGCCCGAGAGTTTTGAACCCCTGGAAGATATACTGCCAGAAGATGAATTTGATGCTCTCTGGCGAAGGCCCATAATCTGAGAGCTTCGTTGCAAAGCGACAGAGAGCCTGTCCCTCCTTGTTTGTTTACGTAGAACATGGCCACCTGATTGTCTGTCTGAACTAGGACGGTCAGGTTGACAAGGAGGGTATGGAAGACTTTGAGGGCAAAGAAGATTGCTCGCAATTCCAGGAGGTTGATGTGAAGGGCGGTCTCCTGTGGAGACCAAGTACCCTGAGTGGAGAGGGATTGTAGATGGGCTCCCCACCCTGTTTGGGAGGCATCTGTTGTGAGGGTTGCTTGGGGCAACAAAGGTTGGAAGGGGGCCCCCAACAACAGATTCTTGGTGGACATCCACCATTGGAGGGACCAAAACAGACGTTTTGAGGTGAGTATTTGGTTGGAGAGCGCTCCTGATGCTTGAGTCCACTGGGTGGCCAAGGTCCATTGAGCTGCTCTCATATGAAGACGAGCGTAGGGCACCACGTTTACCGTGGAGGCCATGTGGCCCAGAAGTCGCAGCATTTCTCTGGCTGTCAAGTGACTGCTGGACTGAGCTTGGGAGGCCAAGCACAGCAGACGTTGGCCCCGGACTTGAGGCAGGTAGGCCCTTGCAGTGGTGGTGTCCAACTGGGCCCCTATGAATTCTAGAGACTGAGTAGGGGTAAGTTGAGACTTGGGAAGGTTTACCACCAGTCCCAGATACTGCAGAAGGTGCCTTGTGCGGTCCAGGGAAATCTGGGCCTCTGACTGAGATGGAGCTCGGATGAGCCAGTCGTCCAGATATGGGAATACAAAAATTCCCAGACCTCTTAGAAATGCGGCAACAACTGCCATGCATTTGGTGAACACTCTTGGAGCAGAGGCTAGACCGAAGGGAAGTACTCTGTACTGGAAATGTTTTCCCTGAAACAGAAATCGTAGATATTTTCTGTGGGATGGGTGGATGAGTATATGTGTGTACGCATCCTTGAGATCTAGAGAACAAAGCCAATCCTGACTCTGAAGGTATGGAAGGAGAATGCCTAGAGAAAGCATTTTGAATTTCTCCTTGTACAGAAATCTGTTCAATTCTCTCAGATCTAGGATAGGCCTGAATCCCCCTGTCTTCTTTGTTATGAGAAAATAAGGGGAGTAGAATCCTGTCCCTTGTTGAAGAAGAGGAACCTCTTCTATTGCCCCTTGGGCAAGGAGAGAAGAGACCTCCTGATCCAACAGGTCCAGGAGAAATGGGGGAGAATTGAAGTGCCTCACCATGGTATATGGAGGAAGGTTGGAAAAATGAAGTTTGTAGCCCTCTCTGATGATAGAGAGGGTCCATTGCTCTGATGTGATTTGCTCCCATCTGGGAGCAAAGTGAGCTAACCTTCCGGGAATGGTGAGGGGCTCTGGTTGTTCTAGAGCCAGAAATGTTAAGTTCTCTAGGGGCAAGTCAAAACCCCTGAGGGGGTTGAGCCTGCTGAGGAGTGGTAGACACTGCAGGCTTTGACTTTGCCTGTTTAGGTTGCTGACGTTTAGCTGAGAAGATTGTTGGCCAGTATTTGTGGAAAATCTGGCCTTCTTGTAGTAAGGCCTCTTGAAAGACTTTCTCTTGGCAGGAGCAGAGGTAGACTTAGAAAGTCTATCCAAGGTAGCATTTTCTGCATCCATTTGGGTGGCTTTAATTTGCCAGTCCTTACCAAATAAGTTCTCACCTGTACAGGGCAGATTCCGTAAGCCATCCAGGACCCAGGGTTCTAGGTCAGAGGCCTGGAGCCAAGCAAGTCGTCGGGCTGCAATAGCAATGCCCGAAGCTCTACCGGCACCCTCAAAGGAATCAAAAGCTGCTCTGTTGGAGAACTTAGAAACATCTAAAAGCTGTTTCACCAGAGAAATGAACTCCTCTTTTCTATCCTCAGGGATAAAGGAGGCAAAAGGTCGTATCTTTAGGGCAAGTTCTCTAAGAAACATGCCCATATACAGACTGTAAGAATTAATCCTGGCTATAAGCATAGTAGCCTGGAAAATTTTCTTGCCAAAAGAGTCTAGGGTCTTACATTCTCGTCCTGGAGGGGTAGAAGAGTGCCTTTTGGTACTCTTAATCTTTTTCAGTGCAGACTTCACCACAATGGAATGGTGAGGCAACTGAGTCTTTTGAAAACCAGGAGAAGGAGGGACCCGGTACATGGTGTCCAGCCTACGAGAATAAGGAGACAACGTTAGAGGAGCCTCCCATAAATCCATCAAGTGTTCTTGAAGGATTTCATGGATAGGCAGGGTGACTACCTCTTTAGGAACCTTGGGGTATCCTAAAATATCCAATTTCTTTGATCTAGGTTCTTTTTCTGAGGATGTGGTAATAGAAAGTCCTTTAGCTAATTCAATAATGAATTCTTGAAAGGACAAATCCTCTGGTGGAGACATTCTCCTCTTTGGGGAAGAGGGGTCTTCATGAAGAACTAGAGACAGCTCATCAGAGTCCTCAGAGGAGTTGAAATCCTCTGAGGAATCAGAGTATTCTCTATTTGCTTCCAACGCACGATACGCATACTGATCGGCATCGACATCGGGCGTACCGGGTATGGGATCGGTATCGGGTAAAAACCCGGATCCGGCATGCGGAACCGATCTGCGTTTGGAAGTCGATGGTCTCGGTTCCGGTATGGGAGACGATACTGGAACCGGACCCGGTATCGCTGAACGCGATACCGAGGGCGTCGCAGCATTGATAAAAGCCAGCATGGCCTGCTGCATGGTCTGAACAGTATTGCTCATAGACGCCACTGCTGCCTGGATGTCGGTACCGGTATGGGCCGGTACCCCAGAGCAGTCCAACAGGTGATCAGTCGAGGCCGTGCCATCGATGTCAACCTGTAACCCCATAGATGGTGCTTTGGAAGCCAGAGCTTCCCGCCGGAGTTGTTTGGCTGGGGCAGGATCCTCAGACTCAAAAGAGAGAGCCTCTCGATGCTTTGAAGGAGATTTGCTCTTTGAGGACCTGCTCACAGAGGGTTTGGTTACCTGAGATCCATCCGGAGAGGAAGACCTGGATGACTGTGATGCTGGATTATCAGAAGCAAACAGCACATGGAATTTGTTGGCCCGGTTCTGCAACCCACGTTTAGACATCTGGGAGCAGGATGGGCAGTCCGGAATGGAGTGGTCAGGTCCCAAACACTTAAGACACCATTCATGGGTGTCTGTGACTGAAATAACAGCACTACACTTGGTACACTTCTTAAAACCAGGGGCTGGTTTCTCCATGAGGAGAATTTGTGTAGGCCTGAGGCCTAACCGAAGTCACCAAGTTGTGCAGAAAAGAGATTTTTTTTTTTTTAAAGAAAAGAAAAGAAAAGAGAGACCGGCGGTACCGGTTTCGGTATGGGGAAGGCAGGTACGTGGTCTAAAGAAACAAACTAAAACAATAATTTCTTCAGCGGTGACAGGAACACGACCTGCTGGCTCCGCGGAAAAAGAGAAAACTGAGGAGAGCTGGTCAGGAAGGCGGGAAGGCAGCGCGCATGTGCAGTGGGAGGCCCCAAAAGCTTCCTTTCAGGGAAGCTGGGGAGCTTTCCCGCGCAGGCTCCGTCGGTTCCGACGTACCCATATGTGAGGACTTATTCCTGCTTGTTCCTGGAGATAACCTGTTACAGGTGAGTAACTATGCTTTATGTGTACAGTGCTGCATATTTCTTGTAGTAGTAGTAAACCTGTTTGATTTAGTTTTGCTGTTAGACCACAAAGTGGGTGCATAAGTCTAACTAGTACATTATTTTGTATAGGACAAGTCTACAGAGAGCTACTGTTAAGCAGGAAATTAAATTCTACAGTGGAGCAGCAGAAACAAAAACATTGCTATGAAGCAGTCATGTACATTTTACTTACAATACAAATACAGTATGCTTCTGTCTAAAAATTGGCAGGAAGAGTGATGACAGAAATTAAGAATTTTAAAAATGATTTTTTTATGGATGGCATCAAAATTTGAGTTAAAAAGTAGAATCTGCTCAGAAAATAGCACTTCTCTATCCTGTGCTGTAAGAAGTACAAACTATTTTCATCAGTCTTAATTTCTACCACAAACAGTTCATTTAAGAACCAGTAGTAAAAATGTGGAGTGGAGGAATAAACTAATGGTTAGAGCATTGGCTTGGTAACAAAGAGAGCAGGGTTTGATTCTCATTAGCACTCTTTGTGGGAGTCACTTAACCCTCCATTGCCTTGGAAGAAAGGCCTGGCAATCTACTTCTGGTTATACTGCCAAGAAAACTAAGGAGCTGCTGGGTCGCCTGGAGTTACCACTGACTTGACACACATTGCATTACAGTGAAAATCTAATAATAGTAGCAACTGTCTGTTTGAACAATTATTCAATCAATGACCATTTCCAGATGATTTCTTAATCTAATTTAGCATATAACTATAAGACAGGTAGCCAAGATAAAAATTGATAGCTACATAAAGCATTGTTTCTCATCTGTAACATATGTTTTCTGTAGACAATGGGATCAATCAGGCATACAAATAGATGACATCTGATGAAACAACTTTTCCAGAGCTCAAAACTTAAAAGTTCTGAGCATGTGCAGCTCTTCCTATACACAGGGATCTCTTCAGCTCCTCAGCTCCATAGCTTGGGAGTCTATGCAGTTCTCTGGAAGATGGGAGGGACTGTGTGTCTGATCAATCTTGCTGTCTATGGAAACACGTTACAGGTGAGTAGCAATGCTTTTCTGCTGATAAGCAGGATTGAGTCAGGCTCACAACTAGGTGATCTCAAGCACAGGGTTGCTCAATATATTTATAATGTGTTTACAACCAGACTGCACCTGGACAGTAAAGAAAGATATGTGAGTTGATAGTAATACAAGGACAGGTTGGCCAACACTGCTTAACAGAATGCAGTGTCTCTGAATGGGGACTGGTCTGTGTAACGGTGTGAAGGGAAGGTCTTAAGCAAGGACCAAGTCACTGTTTTGCATATGGTTTCCAGTGAAGCAGATTTCAAGAGAGCCATGGTAGCTGCAGTGGCTCTGGTAGGATGAAGTTTCACTTTACTGGTTAGAGGAGTACCAATTTGCTTGTAGTAGAATTAGATGCAGGATGCTAGCCAATTTGCTAACACTTGGTTGGCTACTGGAATACAGACTATAGATTTTCTGATCAATTCGGTTTTTTATAAGGTAGTAAGCAAGAACCTTTTCACATTCCAGAGTGTAATGAGACTTGTCACACGGATTTTTATGAGGTATAAAGCAAAATGTAGGGAGAATGAACTTACTTTGTTTCCGTGGACACAGGATAGGCTCTTACATTTGGGAGATGTCACCAATGGAGCCCATGCAGGAACTTCTCCACCTACCTTTCAGGAAACTTTTAGAAAGTCCTCTGCGCATGCATGCCTGTTCCTGCCTGCTGCTGCACTTGAGGAGCTAAGACGCTATATAGCTTAGCCAGCCAACTCTAAAGGCAGGAAGGAGTGTAGTGAGGACTTACCCTTCTATCCACAGAGAACATCTGCTACAGATGAGTAACTTAATTTTCTCTGTGAACAAGCAGGATAAGTTCTCACATTTGGGAATCCCTAGCTACAGGCTGCCCAGAACAAAAAAAAAAGGGAACTAACCATGTCGTAACAAGCTGACAAATTCTTTTGGTGGCAACAGGGGTTTTTTTTTGTTTACTAGAAGTAACTTGAACTAAAACAGAAGGGGCTAGGAGGAGAAAATGAAGCTGGATTCTAATCCTCTAAAAGATTCCAGAAGACCAACTGACTGAAACAACTGCTGTCATGTTGTGAGTCCCTTTCCAAACAGTAATGAAACATGAATGTATGAACCGAGGTCCAGGTCACGGCCTTGCAAATCTCTTCCATGGAGGCTGATTTCAAGTGAGCAACCAATGCAGCCATAGCTTGGACATTGTGAGCCATAACTTGGCCTTAAGCATAGGGCCTACCTGATTATAAGGAAAAGAGATGCAATCTGCTTAGGGTTGCCAACTTTTTCACCGAGAAAAACACGACACCTGTGGCTCGCCATGCTCCACCCATTCTCCGCCCCTAGTCCCACCCCCAGCCCCACCCACAAAAATTACCGAGGATACGTGTAGGCTAACTTCCTTGGTCAGATAATAATTAAACTGGGAACCCCAAAAGCCAAACATGAAATGTACAACACTGGAGAAATAAAACTATAAAGTAATTTCCTCTTGCACTAAACAAAAACGCAAAGATGTTAGCAATAGACACTTCCCAGACCAGACATATTCCAGTTAATAAATTCAAAATAAAAAGTATTTTTCTACCTTCTGTTTGTGCATTTTATTTTTCAGTTGCAATTGCTCCAGTCACTTTATTCTGGTTTCTTTGTGTCTTCTGCAAGCTATCCATTTGTCCTTTCTTCTCTTTTAGATGTTTTCCATTCTCTCTCTATTTCTGCTTGTTTCCCTTTTGCTCTTTCCCCCAATTCTTTCCTTATTCCTTTATCATCCATTTAAATTTCACCCTTCCATTCTCAAGCCCCTCTTACTCTCCCAATACCCGGCCCATCGTAGACTTTTCTTCCACACAAAATATCTTTTCCCCTCTCCATTCTCATTCCCCATCCATTCTAGTCCTCCCCCAAAATCAGTTCCCTTATAGTTCTAGACCCACCCAGCATCCACTCCCTTCTAGTCCCATTCTCCCATGCCCCCATCAGCCCATTTCCAGTCCTATTCCAGCTCTTCATCAGCCCATTTCCAGTGCTAGCCCTCACATCACAGGCCATTAGAAGTCCTAGCCCCCCCACCATCACAGCCCATTTGCAGTCCAAGTTCCCCCTCCCTCCATTATAGCCCATTTGCAGTCCAAGTTCCCCCCCTCATATTCCATTTCCAGTCCAAGTCACCCCCCCCCCATAGCCCTTTCCCAGTCCAGGTTCCCCCCCCCCTCATCACAGCCCATTTGTAGTCCTAGCCCCCCCCATCAAAGCCCATTTGTAGTCTTTGGCCTCCCCCCCCCCCCCGACCAGCACTGCGGCTTCACCACCCCCCCTTAGTGCAGCTTCGCCCTCCACCAGTGCAGCTTCACCCCCTGCCACTTAGTGTAGCTTTGCCCCCCTTAGTGCAGCTTCATTCCCCCCCCCTTAGTGTTGCACCCCCCTTAATGCTGCTTCCACCCCTCCCCCCACTCCTCAGTGCTGCCTCTGCTTTGCCCCGTGCAGCTGCTGCTTCTGCTTTTTACAGAGCAGCAGCTGCAATAAACTTAATTTGAAAAGGAAGAGAAACCTGAGGAGCCCTCCGGATGTCCTTCTGCAGTCCCTGAGGAAGTGATGTCAGAGGGAGGAGGGCTCCTCATGTTTCTCTTCCTTTTCAAATTAACTTTATTGCAGCCGCTGCTCTGTGAAAAGCAGCGGCTGTACGGAGGATCGATTGCGTTCGCGTTCGCGCTCGCGCACTGTGGAGAAAAGTTGTTGTTTTTGCTCTGGCCGCTCCCGATCTCGCGGCCAGAGCAAAAAAAAACGGCTTTTCAAGGGCCGGTTCTATATCTGTGCCGGCAGCCGGCCTGGCCATGGAAAAACTGGCCAGGCCGGCTGAAAACCGGTCAGTTGGCAACCCTAAATCTGCTAGCCAAAATGACGGTGTGCATTTTCTCCTAGCAATCCCAGCTCTGCTGAGGTCAAAAGAAACAAAACATTGGGTGGATTTTCTAATGGTTTTCGTCTACACATAACACAGCTGGGGTAACATTTTCCTTTCCTCCCCTAGTTGTGCTGAACTGAAGCAGCCCAGCCACGGCGCTTTTAGTAAAGCAGGGAATGCTTATTTTGCTTTACTAAAAATGCAGCAGCCAGGCTGCTTCAGTACAGCCGCAGGAAGAAAGGAAAATGGTCCCAGGGTGTGTTATGTCATAAGACAGCTGCAGCAGTTTAGAGAAGGAGAGGAGATGGGAGACAGAATGTGAATTACTTGCGCCTCCTCCAGAAGTGCTGGAATGCTGTTCCATCTCATTCTGGCACAAATTAAGCCCTGTTTCTTATCTTTCTCTGCACTATTATACTGTAGATGAATAGCCAGATCTCTATAAATTAATAAAATACTGCCATGACTCTAAATACAAGTAACAGGCACTACCATTCCCTGTGTGTCTCCAAAAAAATAGAATAATATGGTATACTTTGTGGTTGGATGCTTGTGTGTTACAAGTTTTTCAGTATATTATAATAGAAAAAGGACAGGAATCCATATAATAATTCAAAATATATATACTAACATGTATAACAAAAATGCACCGATCTCTAAAACATATGATCCCAACTCACCTAAGCAGAAAGTTTTCCTCTCTCACAACATTAACTGCCATGCCACCAATGCTATTGAATCCTAGTATGTCTATAGATCATGCTATCACACCGTCTTCATAAATGCAGTCTTGACCAACAACACGTGCAATTCATAGTTTTTAAAAAAAAACTTTCCAAAAAAAACTTGACAAATCTATTGGTTTTAGAAAAACCAATCCTGCTTAGGAGCCAGTTATTCAAAATAAATGAAATTCCGTGGTACAGATCCCTCAAAACTCTATTGCACAAGATGGCGTCTATGTTTTTTAAAATACCATCCCAGCATAAAGTGTACTTACCAGTAGCAGGTGTTCTCCAGGAATAGCAGGAATCAGTCCTCACATATGGGTGATGTTGGCACTGACACAGCCCGCATGGTATCTGCTCCCCAGCTTTCATAGAAAGCCTTTGGGAGTTCTACCACACATAAGTGGTCACCTTCCTACCCAAAGGTGCCATCTTATCTCAGTATGATGACATAGGGGCTTGTTTACAAAGCCGCGGTAGCGGTTTGCGATCGTAATCGGAGCCGCGGCCCCATTGATTTCAATGGGGCCGCGGCTGCGATCGCGATCGCGAACCACTACCGCGGCTTTGTAAACAAGCCCCATAGCTTAAAGAGACATAAAAAAAGAAAACAGCGCCACGGGGTGGAGGGAGGGAGGGTTGTGGGGTCTGATTCCTACTGTTCCCGGTGAACACCTGCTACAGATGAGTGAGTATGCTTTCTTCAGGAACAAGCAGGAAGTCAGTCCTCACATATGGGACTCCCAAGCTACAGGTTTCTGAAAAAAACTGTAAAAAGGCCACGGATGATCGAAAAATTGAACAGTTAATGCCAGCGAAGAGCACAAATTGTCCCCAAAACCTCTGAGATGATCCAAGCATTGACAGGGAGGCAGTTCTCCAGTAGCCTGGACTCACAGAAGGGTCAGAGGGAAGGAGTTGTATTATTCCTCAAACAGATGATGGAGTACTGCCTGGCCAAAGGCACTGTCATGTCAGGGGTCCTCCTCCAGGCAGTAATGCCTGTGAAGGTGTGGACTGAGGACTAGGTGGCTGCCCGGCAGCTCTCCAACAAGGAGATGGAGAGCAAGTTAGCCACTGAGGTTGCCATAGCTCGCACATTGTGAGCAGTGACATGCCGCTCCAGGGAGAGACCAGCCTGCGCATAAGTGAAGGAGATGCAGTCTGCCACCCAGGAGGACAGTGTACACTAAGAGACTCTGACCCCCAGCATGTTGGGGGTCAAAGGAGATGAGGAGCAGCGATGGGCTTTTGTTCACTCAAAACCATTGCCCTCTTACAATCCAGAATGTTGAGTGCTGCCTCTGCCCGACTCGCATGAGGTCAGGGGAAAAAGGTAGGAAAGACCACCTCTTAATTCAGATGAAAAGGGGAAGCCGCCTTAGGAAGAAATCTAGGATGTGTGTGCAAGACCACCCTATTCCTGTGAAACCTGGTGTAAGAAGCATGTCTGCGGGCAGAGGTGAGTGCCACTTGGAAGACCACTTTTCAAGAAAGTGAGGTGACACGAGGCCAGTGGCTTGAATAGCAGAACCATGAGCTTACCCAGAACCACATTCAGGTCCTAGGCCATCACATAGGGATGACTAGGAGGTCATGTGAGTAAGAGACCCTGCATAAAGTGGCCCACAAGCAGATGGAAGGACAGGGATTGCCCGTCCACCAAATGATGGTGCGCTGCTAGCGCACTGAGGTGCACCCTCACTGAGTTGGATTTTAAGGGAGGAGTGGTCTAGTGGTTAGGACAAGGTACTTCAGGCCGGAGGGCCGGGGGTTCAAGTCCCACCTGGGGACAGCAATCTCAGGCCGGAGGGACTGGGATTTCTAGTCCTATAGGCACTCCTTGTGGTCTTCGGCAAGCCACTTAACCCTCCATTGCCCATGTTCCCTGTAAGTATTAGTGTATGTGTGTCATATCCCCTCGTGTATCCCCCAATTGACCGCTTTGACCCGGTGAAAAGCGGAATATAAATACAGCTAAATAAATAAAATAAATAAATAAATAAATAAGCCAGCTCGGGAAAGGTGCAGCAAGTACTGCAAAACCATTGGCACTGAAGAGGAGAAGGGATTGATACCCCAATCCATGCACCAGATGGAGAACCTCTGCCATTTGAAGGCGTAAGCTCACCTCATCGAATCCTTGCGAGACACCAGGAGAAAATCTTCTACATCCCTGGGAAGATGAAATTGGCCAAGGTCTACCCTTTCAGCAGCCAGGCCGTCAGGGCAAGAGTCTTGAGGTTGGGGTGCAGGAGGGAGCCATCCTCCTATATCAGGTCCAGGGTGCAGCACAGGGCAATTGGTGGCACCCAAGAAAAATGGAGCAGAAGGGGAAACTACCACTGCCGGGTCCGCCTGGGAGCTATGAGGATCACAGAGGCTCAATCCTGCTCGATCTTGAGAAGGGTCTTGGATGCCAGTGGGGTCGGAGGGTACGCATAGAGCAGACCCTCAATCTCCAGGAACAAGCAGGAATGAGTCTTCACATATGGGGTTCGTCGGTGCCGACGGAGCCCGCACGGGAATGCTCCCCAGCATCCAATCAGAAGGCTTTTGGGAGCATCCCTCGTGCCTGCGCGGTAGCTTCTCGCCCTTCCCACTGCCTCTCCCCAGTTTTCGTTTTTCCGCGGAGCCGACAGGACGTACCTCCTGTCACCGCAGAAAAACTTTTCTTCTTTTTCTTGTTTCCTGTGGTCGCGGTTTTTTTCCCGCTGACTCTGGCACCGCTGGTGCCTCCCTTTTTTCCTTATTTTTTGTTTTCCTTTATTTTCCTTCGAGGAGCATCCTCCTCGTGTTATTCTGAGGCCTACCGGGCTTTCCAGCATGGAGCCTTCTTCCCCTAAGAAGTGCCCCCACTGTGGAGACGTTGTCTTCTTCTTCGACTCCAACGCCTGGTGTCTCTCCTGTTTGGGCCCTGACCCCTTCTCCCCCGGTTCCCCGGGCTTCAGGGTCGGGAGAAGACCCTCCCTGTTTCGAGTGTCCCTCGATGACGTCTTTCCCTCTGAGGTGCGGTCGTCGGCTTTCTCTCCTCGCCAGGATCAGGTAACCCAACAACAGTCTGTTAAGACTAACCGAGCCTTGAGGGGTGAGTCTCATGCGCTGCATGACGACGGCTCCGGCCTCCCCCTCCAGTCCCTTACACCCCGGAGGGAGTCTTTGGGCTCCAGAGCCTCCACGGGGTTTCGGGTTGTTCCTGAGGTTCGCTCCTCACAGAACATTCCCGAGCCATGCCCGAGGGTGGCACCCGCTTCGAGCGGTGCAGATCCCTCGGCATCGGCGCCAGCGTCGAGTGTTCCACTCTTCGCCAGGGACTATCAGCTGGTGTCCTCGGTGCCTTCGGGGCCGATCGACTCGACCCAGTCTGGCTCTACGGCATCCCGGCCCTGCGCGGGGGCGGTACCCGCTTTCGGCGGTGCCGATTCCCCGGCATCGGCGTCGGTGTTCCACTCTTCACCGGGGATCGTCGGACCAACCTGACCCGGTATGGCATGCCCACACCCCTGCCATGCGCGGAGGTGGTGACCACTTCGAGCGGGACCAAGTCCTCGGCATCGGCGTCGGAGTCGGTGGCTCCACTCCCCGCCGGGGATCGGCACCGGGTGCCCTCGGTTCCGTCAGGGCCGATCGACTCGTCCCCGGCTTCCGCGGGGGCGGTACTGGCCTTGAGCGGCTCCGCCCCTCTGGCGGCGGTCTCGGGAACGAGGGCCCCGTTATTCGCCAGGGGTCGCCACCGGGCTCCATCTGCGGAGCCGATCGATCTATCCCGGTCGGGCGGGTCGGCACCCCCATCTTGCATGGGGCCGGGGCCCCCCCCCCGGACACCACCGGCCTCCTGGCATCTACGCGGGTGTCGAGTGCTCCACTCGTCCCTAGAGTTTGCCCGCGGGACCCGGGACCTTCGGTTGAGTCTACCCAAAGAAGCACCGCGGCCACGGAGCCGGGGCTGTGCATCTCGCTCCCCACCGGGGCTCATCGGCGGGTTACCTGGGTACCCTCGAGGCCGCGTAGTACGCCCCGTAAGGGTTTCCCGCTCAATAAAACAGGCGCGGGAAGAACCCCGGTGTCTAGAAGGGCCTCTCTCCCGACATCGGAGCCGACTTCGGGTGTTTCCCTCTTCGCCGAATTTCGGCCTGGGAAGCCCTCGTTGCCCTCGGCACCGATTGTCGCGACCCCGACTTGATTCTCGGGAGTGGCAGCACCGGCACGGCCGCCGACACCGGGGCCCCCTATGGAGGCGTCGCTCAGTTCGATGCCCAGCCTCGAATCGATCTCCAGTCTGGAAAGCGTGGCTCCGACGCATTTCGGGTCCGACCCCGGTCTCTTCCGACGGCGCAGTGCTGCGCTCGCCTGCTCTCCAGCTGCCTCGGCACCACTCCAACCGCCCTTGTGGATTGCCCCGGGGCGGCGCCGCCCCCGGAGTCGGGGCCGAGGCCGAGTCCCGCGAGCCCATCGGGGACGTCGCTCCCTTCGATGCCTCGCTTGGAATCAATCCCGAGTTCTGACGATGCAGTACCAACTGCCTCGAATTGGGACTGTCAGTACCCTCCTCTGTTTAGAGCGATTCCTCCCGTGCACCAGCACGGTGGGTCCCCTGGTGTTCAAGCGGGCCCCTCCACCCCGGCCTCCCCCGGAATAGCCCCTCTGGGAGAGCCGTCTTTTCAGGACTTCCTCCTTGACATGGTGGACTTGCTCGCCATTCCTATCCCGGGCCCTTCGCTAAGTCCGGGTCCTGCGGAACAGGCAGCCATAATGCTTCCTCTACATCCCTCCCTGCGGGATCTCCTGCTCTGGATTTGGCGCTCGCCCTTACAGGTACCGGCGCCGCCTACAGCCATGCATGCCCTGTATCGGGTGCCCCCCTCTCCGGGTTTCCAGACGCACCAGCTTCCCCATCATTCCATTGTAGTGGAATCGGCCCTGAGGAAGGTCGGAAGCGAGAAGAAGCACTCTTCCCGCCCCCCGAATCGTGCGTCTAAAGCTCTGGACAACTTTGGGCGGCGAACCTTCCAAACGTCCATGTTGGCTTCCAGGATTCTCTCATATATTTTCTATATGAGCCTGGCGCTTCGGGAGGTCACCGAGAGGTTATCTCTTTTGTCTCCCTTTGTGTCGGCCCCTCGGGCCCCTGACTATTCCTTGCTTCTTTACCATTGCAGGAATATCTCTTGGTTTCTTTCTCGTGCTGCCGTGGACTCTTTTGAGTCAGTTAGAAGGTCCTCTGCCGTCGCCATAGGGGTGCGTCGTACAGCCTGGTTGCAGGCTTCCGACTTGTGCAGCTGGGCACAACATAATCTGGGTAATTCCCCGTGCACCGGGGAGAACCTCTTCAATGGCGAGGCTTTGCGTCAGGTTGCTCAGTGCTCCACCGACCTGTTTGGCGCTGGCCGCCCGCGGCCCTCCCCCTCTTCCGGGGGTAGGAAATGTCCTTCCCGACCCTCCTTTCTGAAGAAGAGGAAGTTTCATCCCTCTGCCCACCTGCCGGGTGCGCCCATGCCAGGGACATCTCACACCGGTCGGCGGTGCCAGGGCTCGTGCCAGGCTGCCCATGCCAAGCAGTCTTAGGCTCCGGTATGCGGCAGTTTGCGCTTAACTCCTCTTACCAGAAGTTACTGTCCAGTTCTACACTGGGGTTCTTTTCAGTATGACAAGTGGTTCGGCTGCTTGATTGGAGGTATGGAGCCCCCTCCCCCAGGGGGGGGGGAGGGGGACCCTTCCCATACTAGGTTAGCCTGGCTCCTCAGGGCCATGCTAGTCTTCTTCGGACTTACCCTCGGGTACGTCCCTCGAATTCCCCTCTGCCTGGTTCCCCCGGATTGAGGGGATCGCGCACCGAATCTCCTTCTCCCAGTGTAGGCCTTGGCTGCTACTCTCCGAGCATGGCCCGAACTAATCCTCGACAGGGCCGGACCACCCCTGCCCTCTGGTCTGTGTCTCCGCTCTCGCAGAGAAACCCCTGGGTCTGTCAGGTTACGGTGGACAGGAGTCCCACTGACCCATGTCGATCCACGGCTCCGCTCCCTGCACTCCTCGGAGCGGCGGAGGGCATTGGCCCTACCCCCGAGGGTTTTTTATATATATGCCGGAGATGACTCCCACGGTCACACCGTGGCTATAGGGTTTTCTATCCTCCTGCCTTCCCTGTGGTACGTAGGACACATTTTTCTGCGTGGCTGTCAGGTGGACGCCTCAGGGGCCTACGTACTCCTGATGTGCTCCTCCCCAACTGATCTGGCGGTCACGCAACCATACTGCTACTCTCGCCGATCTGCCCTGCACCACGCACATCGGCCCATCACTTGGATGGCCCTTCCCCCCGCCACCTTCCAGGTGGGCGCCCTCCTGTGGAGCAAGGGCCGGTCCGAGTTGGCAGTATCGTTCTCACGTGTGCATGTCCCCTGCATATCGGTTTAGTAACCTGGGTGGGCATTCCCGGGCCCACCTATAGCCCGATATACATCTATACCTGTTATTGGATATATATCGGTACAGGTGGGCGCTTTTGGGAAATGTTATAGCGCCCTGTGTCTTACCGACTATCTCCCAATTGTCGGTACTGACGTTTTGTTATTTCTTACGGGGTCCGGCCGGTCCGTTTGCCTGCGTTCTGCGGCTCGGGTGCTCGGACCGGTTATGCTTAAACTTGCTGTGAAGTCAACAGCCCCTTGGTTTACGCCTCCTTGTCTGGAGGTTTTCGAACCCAATGTCTTCCTATCCCTTGCCGGCTAGGGTAGACAGTGTACCACTCGGTATCCCGGGGTACACTCCTGTTGTTCTCCGGGCTGGGTTCTCCCAGATCGGTCAGTCTTCTGCTTAGTCCTCCGGATTGGGGACTCTGCTCCTACTGGAGTTCTCAGCTTCTCTTAGAGCTCCTCGTGAAGACCTGCCGTCCTTCCGGTGCCGGTTGACACCTGCGTCTCCAGCCCGCCCGGACTGGGAACTTCGTCCTCTCTGCGGTGAAGTTCCCTTGAAGACTTCGCTACTGCATCTACAATACCCGTCGCAGCTCTGCCTTCTACAATCCAGTAGGTAAGCTCTAGATTGTGCTAGATCATTAACGGTTTAATGATGTTTGACGTGGTTTTGAAGACTCCACCTGTAGTCTTCAGTTGCTGTGCCTTGGCAACTCTTCTCAACTCCTACCCTCCATCCCTCCGGGGATCCAGGTTGGGCGATGCCGCCCTGTCCAGGGGCGCGCATTCTGGGATCTCCTCTGGCACCCTCAGCTAGGGAGTCCCCATATGTGAAGACTCATTCCTGCTTGTTCCTGGAGATAGCACAGTTACTTACCTGTAACAGGTGATCTCCGGAACAGCAGGAATTAGTCTTCACAACCCACCCACCTCCCCTAGGAGTTGTAATTTTCTCTCTCTCTCTTCCTTCCTCTCCTCTCCTTCTGTCTCAGCTATGAAACGCAACTGAGAGGCAGTGGGAAGGGCGGGAAGCTACCGCGCAGGCGCGCTCCCAAAAGCCTTCTGACTGGATGCTGGGGAGCATTCCCGTGTGGGCTCCGTCGGCGCTGACGAACCCCATATGTGAAGACTAATTCCTGCTGTTCCGGAGATCGCCTGTTACAGGTAAGTAACTGTGCTTTCCATGACAAGAGGAATGTGGCGGCTGCTATTCAATGCGGGGTTGGCAGCCTAGAGCAGAAGTGCAGCAAATGGGCATTGCTGGGACTGGCAAAGAGGTCGAGTGTAGGAGAGCCCCATATGTTAGAAACAGGCGGCATGCCATTTGAGGGTTCAGCCTTCACTCTTGGGGATGCACAACCTGACTGGGGTGATCTGCGAGGATATTCTCCTGTCCTGAAAGGTACACTGCCTGAAGGAGCATACCCCTCTCCCAGACGAAGCTCCAGAGATGAACCGCCTCCTCACACAAGAGAGATGACCCTGTACCTCGCTGTTTGTTGAGGTAAAACATCACCACTTGATTGTCTGTCTGAACTTGTACGACCTGGTTCTATAAGTGGTACTGGAATGCACGCAGAGCGTATGCAATAGCTATGAGTTTGAGGAAGTTGATCTAATGGAGACACTCCTCCGCAAAACAGATGCTCTGGGTCCATGGTCCACCGCAGTGGGTCCCCCAGCCCAGCTTGGAGGCATCTGTCATGAGGGTCGCCGAAGTGGAAGGAGACTGAAGAGGCATCCCTGCCAGGAGGTGCTATGGCTTCTGCCACCAATCGAGGGATGCCACCAGTGACAGGGTCACCCCAACACGGTCATGGAGGTGGCCCATTGCCTGGACTCAGGTGCTGAGGGTCCACTGGGCTGGACACATGTGGAGGCAGGCATCAGGTGTAACATGCACATGTGTCCCAGAAGGCGCAACATCAGGCAGACCCAGTACAAGAAACGTGGATAGCAGGAGGAGGAGTCTTTTATTGAACACCTATTAGCCAAGGCCAGACACAGGCCGTGTTTCGCTATGCCTTCATCAGGGTCTTTTTTGACTAAAAAATACAACATATAAAATTACACAAATGAATAAATAAATACATAAAAAAACAAATAATTAAAACATATAAACCATTCAAATCAAAAAAGCACCACAAAACCGTGTGTATAATACATAAATAAATGTGAATTTAAAAAAATTTAATACTCTTGGTTAGTCTTATACAGCTAATAACATCCATGTTATAAACATACCAAAAACATTGACTATAAAATTTATAAATAACTAATACCAATGTTTTATAGATTTTATCAAGCTTTTAAACAAATGTCATTTGGAAGTAACTTGAAATACTGATGTTATTTGTGAAATAAAATAAAATGAAACATACCTGTATGTTCTATATTTAATTCAATGCAATCTGTTTTCTACAAAGAGATGATAAAGACTCACTAATCTTAAGATATGTAATCCATTGTCAAAGAAGAAAGGAAGAAAGAAGCGCAACAGAAAACAATAGGTCATTTCATCTTAAGATGTTTCTTGTAAAACTTCAATGAAAAATCTTTGAATAGCATAAAATCTCTCATATTGAGGATGGGCAGTCAGAACAAACAGTGACTGCCAAATTAAAACCGGAAAATCTTTTAATAATGGATACGTCGTTAAATATCTAAAACTAATACCCAGGTATCACAATTGTAGAGTACCCCCGATACAAAACAACAATTTTGAAATTTGTGTTATGAACATAAAATGAGTACGACACCGTAACAAACCATTGTGATAATACTTTCTAAAAATTAATGTCAAATCTTTTGTCTTTTTTCGTCCACACGCAATAGCTATCCATGAGTACTACTGCCGATGTTCACATAATCATCAACGATGCTATCTATATTAATAATCGGCCCTACCTGGTTAATCTAAAAATGATGGCATGTCAATACATGAATTACAAGCCTTAACTCTTTCCAAAGTATATACATTTTTGTATCTATGTTCAATAGAAAGCAAAACCTAAGCATTCAAAGCAAAACAAACCAATTTCGGCGTTATGGATTCCTAAAAACAATCATAAACTAATGAGGACCGATGTTCATAAAATAATGAAACTTGCTTACTTACAATGACATCGAGATGAAAGATTGCAATAATTTGTTCTCTTCGCTGCTAAAGCTGAGCAAGCAACTAATTATTCTGTCAAAAGACGCCGGCGTCTGTGCTGTACATAAAACAGGTTTTCGAGAGAGGAAGTGACGTCATCGGCTTGGATGGCAGCCTAGGAGGAGAGCTCCGGAGTACAACCCAGGAGTTGGGAAATATCCCCCTTCAGAGGTGGTGAAAAAGTGGGGAAAACAGCATGTGAGATTGGGGAGCACCCTGCCGACACCATGACGACGCGAAAAAAGGCAGCAGACTTGCGCGAATTCGCATATGGAGGAGGAAAGGATGTGGGAGCTGAGAAGAAGATGGCGGCGGAGAGCGCGGGAAGCGGAGACGTACTGGAGCGCAAAGGCAAGAGGAGCGTGGGGCCGGAGGCGGCGGAGATGGTTGTTCAGAATGTGACTCGGGAGGAGTTGCGCGCTTGGTTTGGTGAGATCAAGTCGGAATTGATGGCGGTGAAAGCGGAGGTTGGAGAAATGTATGGTGAGCTGCGAGAGGAGGTGGGAGAGCTGACAAGGCGAGCGGAGGAACACGAGCAGAAGTTGGAGCAGATGGGCTCAAAGCAGTCCGGGGTGGAGAGGTCGCTGAAGGAAATGGAGATTTTGAGGGAGCAGGTACTTTTAAAACTAGAAGACCTAGAGAATCGCTCAAGGCGCAATAATCTGAGACTTCGGGGGATCCCGGAGGAGAGGGAATTTCTGGACAGCGAGAAGGTGGCCCAAGCTGTGTTCAAAGGCATCTTGCACGAGGAGGGCAAGGAGAAGGAGGGGCTGAAGGTGCAGCTTGTGAGGGCGCACCGCGCTTTGGGGCCCAGTCGCCCGAATTGACCGAGAGACATTGTGATTTGTGTGGCAGATTACAAAGTAAAGGAGAAAATCTTGCAACGGATGCGACAGAAAAGTAATTTTGTGTGGCAGGGCTATCCTATACAACTGTATCCTGACTTGGCAGCAGGGACTTTGCAGCGCAGGAGGGAAATGCAGCTCATAACCAGCATATTGCAGAAGGAGAATGTAAGGTACCGCTGGTTGTATCCCTTTGGACTAGTGTTTACAGTGGGCCTTAAAAACTGGACAGTGCATACTTATGCTGCAGCTGTGAGAGCGGTGCAAGAAGCTGGGCTGGGAAGAAGCCTGCCTGGAGGGCCGTCGGGAGGCACCCCCAGAGCGGATAAGACTGAGGCTGAGAGGCGAGAGGGAGGAGCCCTGAGAGTTTGGCATCGGAGCAGTCTGGGCAGCACAACGAGGGAGAAGAGACCTGAAGGGAGAAGAGAGGGCCGGTTCTGGAAAGCATCAATGCAAAGGACTCTGAGTTAAGGGTTCTGGTGTTGGTTTAAGGGATTCCTGTTGGTGACTATGGGTTAAGTGCGTTATGGGGGAGGGGGAGGAGGGAGACGGGGTTAGGGGCAGTGGGAGGTAGGCGGGGGGTATAATAAACACAAAACAAAGGGGAAAAAAGACACAAACAAAAAAAACTGAACAAATAAAAAAACCCCAAAAAACCAAAACAAAACACAACAGGGGAAAAACAAAGAGGGAAAATGGTTGCTGTATGATTACGGATGGTGGAGGGAATGGGTGCTTTCAAGTGCACGTGGAATGAGGTAGGGGAATTATGGGATATTAAGGGGAAATGGTGTGCTGGGAGGGGGGGCAAATAGAAATTACACTTACCTGGTAATTGTAGTTCCTGGAGGGTCCAGTTTAGTCCTCCACATCAGGGTAGTGCACCTCCTCCTGCATCATACCCCTCCTAGCCTACTACTACACCCCTCCACCCCCCCCCCAGCCCCCTACTACCTTTCCCCCTCCCACCCTGCCATCTCCCACCTCCTTTAGTTCCTGAGCGGTCCTCCAGTTTAGTCCTCCACATCAGGGTAGTGCACCTCCTCCTACAGCAAGGAGACTGGACCAATCAAATCTTTCCCCTATCAGGATGTATACTACTGGAGCTCCCATCAGCCCCCCAGTGAACTGTAACAAAGCAACAAAAAGAGAAATAGGTATGTACTACAGAAAAGAGACCCCTCCCCCAAAGAACTCGACTCCTTCCCCAAACGAGGGAGCCGTAACTGTGCACATCGCGTCCACCTGAACAACTGAGCCTAAAGAAAGGCACTGCCGCACCGCCAAAGCAAGGCAAGCGACCAAAAGAGAGTGGAGACCCCCAAACTCGAGGACCACAGAAAAATCGCTTAACCAGCTCTCTCTCACACCGCATTATTACATTGCTAGCTCTCTGACTGGGAGCTCTTAAAAGGGTTTTGTGTGTACTTTTTAAAAGCAAGGTTACTTACATTTTTGCTGTTTTAGGGGAACTTTACTGGAGCACAGTAGGTTGCTGCACTCTGTAACCTCCTCAGATTCAGAAACTGCTAACACCTAATCAGGTGTTAGTTCCCTCCCTACCCACCCCGGCTCCCACCCACCCCTAGTGAGCAACCTTGCTTTATAGGGCACCTCCCCCTTTAGCAAATCACAGTGAATTGGACTAGCACATATTGAATATAATTAAAGAGATTTAACTGCTTTTTCTCTGAAAGGACAGCTGCGAAACCAGCTGGTACTTGATAGATCTCTCTCTTTTGCTTTAACAGATACCTAAGCTCCACAAACAGAACAATGGCTGGGAAAAATCGTATTGCTAAAGCTGTTGCCCCCGTTACAGCTTCTGCCTCGGTCCAGACAGAGGTCCTAATGCCAGTTGAAGAACCGGTTCCATGTGCAGGGTGACCGCATGCTGAAGCTCTGAGGAAACAAGTGGAGGAACTCAGAGAGGAGGTGGCGAGGCTGAGGAGCATTCAAGACAGT
This sequence comes from Ichthyophis bannanicus, assembly GCA_033557465.1. NCBI lineage: Eukaryota > Metazoa > Chordata > Amphibia > Gymnophiona > Ichthyophiidae > Ichthyophis > Ichthyophis bannanicus. Next base: position 139,085,490 of record CM066035.1, on the reverse strand, counting down.
GAGAAGTACATTGATGAGATGCTTCTTGCAGCAACCAGGCTTTCCAGCACAGGAGAAGATGGGTGCCAACAGAATGTCGATGGTTGGACAACAGTCACCAGAGCCTGCAAAATCACCAATCCAACTTCTCCAGCCCTTGAATTGAAGAACCATTATGCAGCCCTGGAAGTGGAGGAGGTGAAAGCATCCCTGGAAAGGGAAGAACCAGAGTTCAAGTACCCCATAGTTGCGGAATCAGTGACCAGAAGGAAACGAAGGGTAGTGGTTGTTGGAGACTCTCTTCTGAGGGGTACTGAGGCGTCCATCTGCCGACCAGACTTGATGTCCAGAGAGGTGTGCTGTCTGCCTGGTGCCAAGATCCAAGATGTTACGGAGAGTTTGCCGAGACTCATCAAGCCCACTGACTATTACTCAATGTTGCTAATCCATGTTGGAACAAATGATACTGCCAGGTATACCTCGGAACGTATCAAAAGTGACTTCATGGCTCTGGGACAGAGGGTGAAGCAGGTAGGTGCACAGGTGGTGTTCTCTTCAATCCTCCCTGTTGAGGGTAAAGGCCAAGGCAGAGAGGCTCGCATTCTGGAGATGAATGCATGGCTGCGTGGATGGTGTCTTCAAGAGCGTTTTGGTTTCCTAGACCATGGGATGCTGTTCCAAGGGATGCAGAGCAGAGATGGCATCCATCTGTCCAAGAAAGGTCAACGCATCTTTGGTAGTAGACTGGCTAATCTACTGAAGAGGGCTTTAAACTAGATTCGTTGGGGATGGGTGAAGAAAGCCCCCAGGTAAGTGAAAGCCCCCAGGTAGGTGATACATTAAATACCTTTATGGAAATGGGTAACAGGGGTAACACATGGAAAGCAGTGTGTATTAATGCCCGTAGCATGGGAAATAAGATCCCTGAAGTTGAAGCTTTGGTGGGAGTGGCTGACTTGGATTTAGTGGCAGTTACAGAAACATGGTTCACAGAAAACCATGACTGGGATGTAACTATACCTGGCTATACTTTATTCAGAAAGGACAGGGTAGGAAGAAGGGGAGGAGGAGTGGCACTATATGTAAAAACTACTATTAAAGCTTTGGAATTACAGAGCTTAAAAGGGAGAAAGGAGGCATTGTGGGTTAAACTAGAAAGAGGGAAAGAGAAATCTATTTGCATTGGTGTGATATACAGACCTCCCTCACAAGAGGAAGAGGTGGACAGAGAGTTAATTGAAGACATACGCAGCATTGCTAGGAAAGGGGAAGTGCTACTGCTAGGAGATTTCAATATGCCAGATGTTGATTGGCACATTCCTGCTGCAGTATCATCTAGAAGTAAGGAGATCCTGGATTCTCTACAGGGAGAACTATTCAGGCAATTGGTAACCGACCCCACACGTGAAGGGGCCATACTGGACTTGGTGCTTACCAATGGTGAGAGTGTTTCTGATGTTGTAATGGGAGATCATTTTGCATCCAGTGACCACCAGATGGTGTGGTTCAGTATTAGGACTAGGGCTGTTAGAATCCATTCCAAGGTGAAGATCTTAGACTTTAGGAAGACTAACTTTGCGAAGATGGGCCAATACCTCAGGGAGTCGTTAGTGGGATGGGAACAGCTGGGGGATGTAGAAAAACAGTGGGCAAAACTGAAAGGGGGTATTTTAAAGGCAACCAACCTTTTTGTTAAAATGGTAAATAAAGGCAAAAGGAAAAGGAGACCGCTATGGTTTTCGAAGGAAGTAGCTGAAAAAGTGAAGAAAAAGAGGGAGGCCTTCATGAAATACAAGAGATCACAGAGAGAGGAAGACAGGCATCTGTATTTGGAAAAACTTAGAGAAGCTAGCAAAGTAGTCAAGAAGGCAAAGATTCAAAAGGAGGAGGAAATAGCCAATGCAATAAAATGGGGGGATAAGACATTTTTCAGATATATTAGTGAGAAGAGGAAGGGCAAAAGTGGTATTGTCAGACTCAAGGGTGCAGGGGGGGAATATGTAGAAGCTGATAAGGATAAAGCGGAATTGCTTAACAAATATTTTTGTTCTGTGTTCACAGATGAAGAACCAGGAGCAGGACCTCAGAAAACACCCACCAATAAGAACAGAAGCGAGGGACATCTTGAACAATTTTCAGAAGACTGTGTTCGTGAGAAACTAGCTCAACTTAAAGTAGACAAAGCGATGGGACCGGATGGGATACACCCTAGAATACTGTAGGAACTTGGGGACGTTCTAGCAACTCCACTGACTGACCTTTTCAATGCCTCGTTGGAGTCGGGAGTGGTGCCAAAGGACTGGAGAGAGGCTCATGTGGTGCCTTTACACAAAAGTGGAAGTAAGGATGTGGTTGAAAACTACAGGCCGGTTAGTTTAACTTCGGTGGTGAGTAAATTATTGGAAACGCTGCTGAAAGAGAAAATAGTGAGGTTTCTGGAGTCCGGCGGATTACAGGATCCGAGGCAGCATGGATTCACCAGAGGCAGGTCTTGTCAGACAAATCTGATCGATTTCTTTGACTGGGTGACCAGGGAGTTGGACCGAGGGAGAGCTCTAGATGTGGTGTATTTAGACTTCAGTAAAGCCTTTGACACTGTTCCTCACAGGCGACTTATAAACAAACTGAGCACCCTAGGGATGGACCCTAAAGTTACTGCTTGGGTTAGAAATTGGTTGGGTGGGAGGCGACAAAGAGTACAAGTAAATGGAGCTCACTCTGAGGAGAAGGATGTTACCAGTGGTGTGCCCCAGGGATCTGTCCTTGGTCTGATTCTTTTTAACATCTTTGTTAGTGATATAGCGGAAGGGCTGTCGGGTAAGGTTTGCCTCTTTGCGGATGATACCAAAATCTGTAATACAGTAGACACCCAGGAAGGTGTAGATAACATGAGGAGGGATCTAGCTAAGCTTGAAGAATGGTCTAGAATTTGGCAGCTGGGATTTAATGTTAAAAAATGTAAGGTCATGCATTTGGGCTGCAGCAATCCAAGGGAGCAATACAGTATAGGAGGTGAAGTACTTTTGTCCACTAAAGAAGAGCGGGACCTAGGCGTGGTTGTGTGTCTGATGATCTTAAAGTAGCTAAACAGGTAGAAAAGGCGACAGCAAAAGCTAGAAGGATGCTTGGGTGCATACGGAGAGGAATGGCTAGCAGAAAAAAGGAGGTGATAATGCCTCTGTATAAGTCTTTGGTGCAACCTCATTTGGAGTATGGTGTGCAATTCTGGAGACCGCACCTTCAAAAGGATGTGAACAGGATGGAGTCGGTGCAGAGGGTTGCTACTAAAATGATTAATGGGCTTCATTATAAAGCATATGAGGACAGACTTAAGGATCTTAATATGTACACCTTAGAGGAAAGGCGGGATAGAGGTGATATGATTGAGATGTTTAAATACCTCCGTGGCATAAATGTTCAGGGAGAGAGCCTCTTTCAATTGAAAGCAAGTTCTGCGACGAGGGGACATGGGATGAGGGTGAAGGGAGATAGATTCAGGAGTGATATGCGGAAATATTTTTTTACAGAAAGAGTAGTGGATCCGTGGAATAGTCTCCCAGTGGAGGTGGTAGAGATGAGGACAGTAACTGAATTCAAAAAAGCATGGGACCAACACAGAGGATCTCTAAAGGTAGAAAGTGGACTGTTGTAGTTGTTGTTATGGAAGGACAGACTAGATGGGCCTTGTGGTCTTTTTCTGTCATCATGTTTCTATGTTTCTATGCATTAGCACGCCGAATGGAAAAGAATCTCTCGGGAGGGAATGAGGACTAAACTGGACCCTCCAGGAACTACAATTACCAGGTAAGTGTAATTTCTATTTCCTGAGCGGTCCTCCAGTTTAGTCCTCCACATCAGGGATGTAACAGAGCAGTAATTAATGGGAGGGACCAACCCAACCGTCGCGCAAAACAGCCGAACCGAAGCAAGAATCCCTGGAGGCCAGGACATCCAGCCGATAATGCTTACTAAAGGCATGCAGCGACGACCAAGTAGCCGCCCTGCAAATGTCTACTGGCGGAACCAAACTGTGCTCCGCCCACGATGCCGCCTGCGCCCGAGTGGAATGGGCCCGCAATCCTAACGGAACCGCACGGCCCTGCAGAATATATGCCGACGCAATGGCCTCCTTAATCCATCGGGCAATGGATGACTTTGCCGCCGCCTCTCCTTTCCGCTTACCACCAAACAGGACGAACAGGCGGTCCGTCTTACGAAAAGACTCGGTAGCTCTCAGGTAGCGGCGGAGCACCCGCCGAATGTCTAGTCGATACAACCCATCAGCAGACGCGCCCGTCCCCGGGGAGTTAAAGACCGGGAGAAACACGGCCTGATTCAAATGAAAAGGAGAGACCACCTTAGGGAGGAAGGAAGGAACAGGCCGCAAAACAACTCTGTCCCTAGAGAATGATAAGAACGGCTCACGACACGAAAGCGCCTGCAATTCCGAAATCCGTCGAGCCGAACAGATGGCCACCAAGAAAACAGTCTTCAACGTGAGATCCTTCACGGACGCCAGGCGAAAAGGCTCAAAAAACTTCTGCACCAAGGCTTGTAACACCAGATTCAAGTCCCACGGAGGAATCGTTACCCTGCATAAAGGTCGCAGACGGAATACGGCCCTCAGAGAACGTTGCACATCCGCGTGAGCCCCCAGGGGAACCCCCAACACCTTACCCCTGTAACACGCTAGGGCCGCCAATTGAACTTTCAGAGAACTGGCAGCAAGACCCTTGTCAAAACCGTCTTGCAAAAAGCTGAGAATGGCTGGTACTGAGGCCGTCGCGGCCCGGATATCGTGCCGCGAACACCAATCTTCAAAAATTCGCCATACGCGCACATATGTGAGCGAAGTAGATGCTGTTCTCGCCCGAAGAAGAGTGGCAATGACCGCTGAAGAATAACCTTTGTGCCTCAACCTAGCCCTTTCAATGGCCATACCGTAAGCGAGAACCGATCCACCTGCGGCATCCACAGCGGACCCTGAAGCAAAAGATCCCTCAAGGTCGGCAGCCGCCACGGTTCGCCGTCGAGAAGCCGAATCAGATCCGCATACCACGGACGTCTGGGCCAATCCGGTGCCACTAGAAGAACCTTCCCCCCGATGCGCCTCTATGCGTTGAACCACCCGACCGATCAACGCCCACGGAGGAAAGACGTACAGGAGCCCGCAGCTCGGCCACGGGCAAATAAGAGCGTCTATGCCCTCTGACATGCGTTCCCTTCGCCTGCTGAAGAACCGAGCGGTTTTGGCAGACTGAAAGGTTGCCATGAGATCCATGACCGGAGGCCCCCATCTGCGGACTATTTGAGCGTACACTTGCGGGTGGAGTTCCCACTCCCCGGCATCCACCTGCACTCTGCTGAGGAAATCCGCCATCACATTCTCCTTCCCGGCGATATGCCCTGCGGAAATGGCTAGCAGCCGAGGTTCCACCCACTGGAACAACATGTCAGACTCTTCTTCCATTGCTCTGCTTCCCGTGCCGCCCTGACGGTTGAGATATGCAACGGTCGCCGAGTTGTCTGAGAGGATCCTCACAGCCCAGCCCGTCACCAAAGGTTCGAACGCCTGTAGTGCCCGCATCACCGCTCGCAGCTCGAGGCGGTTGATCGACCAAGAGGCTTCCAGAGCTGACCACGCTCCCTGCGCGAAACGACTGTCGCAATGAGCCCCCCAGCCCGCTAGACTCGCGTCCGTCATTACCGGCATCCATACCGGCTGCTCTAGAGGAACTCCCGCTTGCAACGCCGTCGAGCTCAGCCACCAGCGTAACGACTGCCGCACTCACCGCGGACAAGGCAACCGCCTGTTCATGGAATCCGTTCGATTCGACCAACGCCATAAAAGGGCTCGTTGCAGCGGACGCATGTGAAACCTGGCCCAGGGGAATACATCGAGAGTCGCCGCCATCGTTCCCAACACACGAAGGTACCACCAAGCTGACGGAGCCGGGAACGCTAAAAACCTGTGAATCAGAAGGCGCAAAGCTCGCGCTCGGCGATCCGGCAGAAACACCAACCCTTTTGCCATATCGAAGCGAACTCCGAGATACTCGAGGGACTGAGTTGGCACTAAATGGCTCTTTTTCTGGTTTACCACCCAACTGAGACTTTGCAGTAGAGCTATCACTCTGCCCGTGGCTTGCAAGCTCTCTCTCTCTCGGTCTTTGCTCGAATTAACCAATCGTCGAGATAAGGGTGAACCAAAACACCTTCCTTCCGCAACGCCGCCGCGACTACCACCATGACCTTGGTGAAAACACGGGGCGCCGTGGCCAGGCCGAATGGCAGCGCCTGAAACTGGTAATGACCCCAAGGAAGGGCGAACCGTAGGAACTTTTGATGAGCCGCCCTGATCGGAATATGTAAGTAGGCCTCCGAAAGATCGAGAGACGTTAGGAACTCTCCCTGACGCACTGCAACTAAGACGGATCTCAGAGTTTCCATGCGAAAATGAGGCACCCGAAGGCAACGATTCACGCCCTTGAGATCCAGGATAGGACGGAGGGACCCGTCCTTCTTTGGCACCACGAAATAAATAGAGTACCGACCTGCACTGAGATCGGAATCGGGAACAGGCACCACCGCCCCCAAGGCCAGCAGGTGGTCCAATGTCATGCGAACGGCTAACACTTTTTGAGGACTTTTGCAGGGCGACAGAACGAAGACATCCTGGACGGGACAAGCCAGTTCCAGAGCGTACCCCTCCCGAATGATCTCGAGGACCCACTGGTCCGAAGTTATCTGGACCCAGGAAGAAAGAAAATGACGAAGTCGACCTCCGATCCCCTGACTTCCTCCCGGGGTCCGCCTCGCTTCATTGCGGCTTGCGACTAAAGGAAGAGGACGACGAAGGGGAGGCAGCCGAGAACCCTCTACCCGCTCCTCGAAACCCTCGAAAACCCGAGGATCTAGTTGCCAGTCTTCCGCGCTGGAAACCCCCAAGCCGGGAAGACCGGAATCTGCGAAAGTCCCGAAAGGGCGCTCTAGCCGAAGAGACACCTCTATTCTGTCGAGGCTTATCCTCCGGAAGCCTTCCGCCTTTAGAATCTCCGAGGTCCTTGACCAACTTATCCAGGTCGTCGCCGAATAACAGCTTGCCTTTAAAGGGAAGCTTGCTGAGACGCGCTTTGGAAGACCCATCAGCAGCCCAATTACGAAGCCAAACAGTCCTGCGCGCCGCGACTACCGAAGCCATGCTGTTAGCCAACGTCTTGATCAAATCATAGTGAACAACCGCCAAATACGCCGACCCCGATTCCAAGCGGGTCACCTCCAACAAACCCGGTTGGTCCAGGCGGGAGTCTTGCCGCAAATGCTGCGCCCATCTCAAACAGGCTCTAGAGACCCAGGCTCCACAAATCGAGGTCTGTAAAGCCAAGGCATTAGTCTCAAAGGCCTGCTTTAACAATCCATCCACCTTCCTATCTGGAGTGTCCTTCAAGGCCGCACTGCCTTCAACCGGAATCATCGTTTTCTTAGTCACTGCCGAAACCGCCGTGTCGACCCGTGGCGAACGAAACTTCTCTTTGTCCTTGTCCGCCAGAGGATAGAGTTGGTTCATCGTCCTGATACCCTTCAAGCCGGACTCAGGTTGATCCCACTCAGCCTCAATCATCTGATCGACCACTCTATGGACCGGGAACACTGTCTGAGAATCTCGCACTGCTTTAATAAGAGGGTCTTCCGAAGCCTCCTCCTCCACGGGTCGCCCGACAGTCAAGTTCAGGGCTTGCAGAGATTCAGTGATCAAGGGAAGCAATTCGTCTTTGCGAAATACTCGGATGATACGAGCCTGTTCCTCAGGTTCCGGAATCTCCCCTTCCTCCAATTCGTCGAGCCTGTCCTCGGGCTCTCCATCAGACCATACCTGCTCCTGCCACTCCATATCAGGGTGTTCCATTTCTGAAACCCGGGACAGCTTGGCTGCCTTAGGAGTGTCCACTCTCGCCCCCCCGTCCTTGAGGGACGGTGGAGCCTGCGCAACTGCGGTCAGCTCAGAAACCTGTCTGAGGCGGCCCTTCTGGAAAGCTTGATGCATAAGAAGGACAAAATCAGGGGAGAAATCCCCCCAACACGCCTCGCCGGCCCCTACTGCCTGCAAGCCCCCTGGCGCAGACGGAGAAGGAGAAGAGGACGGAAGGAGAGTCCCTGGAGCTAGCTCTTCCGCACCGGAAACCGGTGGATCAAGGGCTCCAAAGGCACACTGGGCTCCATTTGTTGCGGAAGATCTGGCTGACCGCAAGCGCAGCCCTTGCAGACACCAGCGTCAGAAACGGAGCCTTTGCGAGACCCACAGATCACGCACTGCGCCCGACGGGACATGGAAGATCAACCCAGAAGGGCAGCACAGCTGAAGAAGAAAGCAGGCCAGACCACAAGCAGGACTGCAACAATCAACAGCCCCGCCGTTGAAATCCCTGTCTTTTCTGACCTTTGGGCTTTTTTATTTTATTTTTATTTATTTATTTATTTTATTTTAATTATCTTGGAGCACTGCAGTGCGAGGACAAGGGCAACTCTGGCTAGGTGGCACAGCCCCGGACCCCCGCAGCACGGCCCAACGAAAAAAAAAAACGGGAACTGAAAAAAGAAAATGGCCGCCGGCACTACGGCGAGGAAAAAAGGCGTGAAAAATAAAACTAAAGTAAAATCAAAGAAAGAAAACAAATCGCACTGATTTCGCCGCCCCGAGATATCCGGGAACTCCAAAATTGACAAGAAGGGCACTTACCCCGTAGACGCTGCGAGACAACGGAGCTGAAATGAAGAGAGCAAAGCACCAGAGCCCCACGGTGAGAGCACGCACCGATCGGAGAGAGGAGCGTTCTGGGGTCCCCCGAGCAGCGGGATCGCCGTTCAGAGAAAGTCACCAAATAAATAAGGTGGTGAATATCGCCCGATTCCTCCTCCGTGCTTTCTAGGAGGGGAGATCAAAGGCTACAGACTGCACCCGACATGCCGTTAGGCAGTAGCAGGCAGACGGGCAGTGCAAGCTCAACTCCCTCATTCAGAGGATTTAAAGAGACAGACCTAATCTGAAGGAAAGAAAGGAAATCAAAGACAAATCAAACAAAAACCCAAAAAGTAGAGATCTAAGCCCTAAAGTGAGCCCCGACCAGGCTCACACCGCCTCCTGCTGCAAGGAGACTGGACACACTGGGGGGCTGATGGGAGCTCCAGCAGTATACATCCTGATAGGGGAAAGATTTGATTGGTCCAGTCTCCTTGCTGTAGGAGGAGGTGCACTACCCTGATGTGGAGGACTAAACTGGAGGACCGCTCAGGAACTAAAGGAGGTGGGAGATGGCAGGGTGGGAGGGGGAAAGGTAGTAGGGGGCTGGGGGGGGGGGTGGAGGGGTGTAGTAGTAGGCTAGGAGGGGTATGATGCGGGAGGGGGTTTGCACCAGGCTGATGGGCACTACTCTGGAGGAGGCCTCCGGGGGGCGGAGGGGTGGGGGGGAGGGACGGGGATGGTGGGGAGCGGGGGGAATGGGGGGGGAGGGGAAGAGTGGAGTAGGGGAGGGGGGGGGTAGGATAAGGGGGCAGGGGAAAGGGGAGGGGGACGGAGGGGGGGCAAGAAGGTAGGTGCACAACATATGGTGGTGGCTACTATTAATGTGAAAGGACTTAGAACTTGGAGGAAACGGAGACTGGTGGAGAGGGAAGGGGAGGTTAAGGGCGGACTTTTTGTGTATACAAGAGACACATTTGAAAGTTGGGCAGGAGAGAATGTTGCAAACTAAAAAATATTCGAAGGTAGTACTAGCGGGACAAAGGGCAGAGCCACGGAAAGGGGGGGTTGGTATAATGGTGGGGGAGGATTGGGTGGAGAGGGTTGTGGGGGAGTATAGGGATAAAAAAGGTAGAGCGGTGGGAGTGGAAATTCAGGTGGGGAGGGAACAGGTATGGGTGGTGAGCCTATATGGACCTAATGAGAGGCAGGGGGAATTTTTTGAGAGGATGAAGGGGGAGTTGGAGGGGTTGGGCACGACATCGCTAATTATTGGGGGAGATTTTAATATGACGGTGAATCCGCGGTTGGATAATGGGGGGGGGGGGGGAGTGGAGTGGGCAAACGCTTTGATCGGGGAAAGTTATTGAAAATGAGGGAGGGTTTGGGGGTGGTAGATGTATGGCGTTGTAAGAACCCAGGGCGTAAACAATACACTTTCTACTCTGCACCGCATGGTACATACAGCCGAATAGACATGCTTTGGGCGGGAGGAGGGTGGGTGAATAGGGTGGTGGAGGTGGAGCAGGGTTCTATAACATGGTCGGATTATGCGCCGGTGAGTGCTAGGTTTAGTTTGGGGTACGTGGATGAGGGGCTTAAATTTTGGAGGATTAATGAATCTTTGTTGGAGGAGCCTGCTATAGTGGAGAGGATTGGGAAAGTAATACAGGAATATCAAGAATTTAATCTGAATGGGGAGGTGGGATTGGGGATGGTGTGGGATGGATTAAAAGCGGTGGTGAGGGGGCATTTAGTCCAGGAGGCAGCAAGGGAGCGTAGGAAGCAGGAGACACGACTATTGGAGGATATTGGGAGATTAGAACGGGAGCATCAGAGGAGTAGAAAAGGGGAGGTGTTGGGGGAGCTTAGGGCTTTGAGGGGTCAACTAGGACACTTGCGGGCGAGTAAAATAGCGCATGATCTGAATGTTTCTAAGCAGGTGATGTTTGAGGGAGGGAACAGGGTGGGGCGGCGGCTGGCGCAGAGGCTGCGGGGGAGAGTGGCACAGAATACCATTGTGAATATACGTAATGGAGAGGGGAGGTTAGTTCATGGCAATAATGAAATTCGTTTAACATTTGAGGAATACTATAAAAAGTTGTATAGTAGTGAGGTAGCGGGGGGGGGGGGGAAGGAAAAGAGTGAGGAATATCTGGGGGCGTGTACGGTGCCCACAATAATGGGGGAAGAGGCGGAGTGGATCGATCAGCCTATAACGGAGGGGGAGGTGGAGGAGGCGATCCGGTCCTTAAAGCGGGGTAAGGCTCCAGGGTTGGATGGCCTTACGGCGAGATTTTATAAAGTGTTCCAGCCAATAATACGTCCACTGTTGGTGGAGGTGTTTAACGGGGTATTAACGGAGGGGGGGGGGGTGCCTGGGTCGACGTTGGAGGCGGGGATAACTGTTATTCCCAAGCCAGGAAAGGATCCTATGGTGTGTGGCTCATATAGGCCTATCTCCTTGTTAAATGTTGATGCAAAGTTGTTGGCTAAGGTGTTGGCCAGTAGGTTGAAGGAGGTTATGCCTAAATTAGTTAATGCGGATCAGGCAGGGTTTATACTGGGAAGGCAAGGGGGGGATAATATCCGGAAATTGTGTAACCTCACATGGGAGGTACAGCGGACAGGTCAGAAGGCGGTGTTTCTCACTGTGGATGCTGAAAAGGCATTTGACAGGGTGGAATGGCCGTTCATGATTAGTGTATTGGAAAAGGTGGGGTTGGGCCCCCGCTTTATTCAGTGGGTTCAGGCAATGTATAAGGCTCCACGTGCGAGGGTTCGGGTAAATGGAGGATATTCTAAAGCCTTTAGGTTGGAGAGGGGGACTCGGCAGGGGTGCCCCTTATCTCCCCTTCTCTTTGCATTAGTAATTGAGCCTCTGGCGGAAAAGGTGCAGAGGATGTCAGATATCAAGGGGATAAATATGAGTGGGAGCGAAACTAAGATTACCCTCTTCGCGGATGATGTAATATTCATGATCAGGGAACCGTTGATTTCCCTGCCCGTGTTAATGAGGGAAATAGAGAGTTATAGTAGGGTGGCGGGGTATAAAATAAATAGGAGCAAGTCGGAGATTATAGGGTTTAATTTACAGGATGAGTTGGTCGCGAGTTTGAAGGGTGGTTTTGCGTTTAAGTGGGGGGAGCGGACCTATCGCTATTTAGGGATTACTATGGGGAAACGTATTGAGAATCTCGGGCAATGGAATTATGGGCCGCTACTGTAGGAGGTGAGGAAGGATTTGCAAAAATGGAAGGGTTTATATCTAACGTGGTTGGGTAGAATAGCGGTCTTAAAGATTAATGTACTTCCTCGTTTTCTATTCTTATTCGGAGCTTTGCCGTGTAGGCCACCCCGGAATTATCTGAAGCAGGTTCAGAGGGTGATGATGGAGTTTATCTGGGAGGGGAAGGCCTCAAGAGTGGCAAGGCGTACGATGTACAGAGGTACGAGGGAGGGTGGCCTAGGGGTGCCCTGGGTGGAGAAGTACTACTTGGCATCGCAATTGCGGGCTCTGAAAAGCTGGCATGGGGGGGCGGAGAAATGCCCAAGTGGGTGCACTTGGAGCAGGAGCAGGAGCAGCAACAGCAGGGTGGGCAGAGTCTGGGGGCGTGGATCTGGGACCCGGGGGGGAAAAGAGAGGAGGGAGGGGGGGGCTAATCCATTTCGGGCGTATACGAAAGAATTGTGGCTGCGTGCAAGGGGCCATCTGCTGGGGAGGAAGCAGTATACTAGGAATATGCGTATTGTGGGACTGGGGGAATTTCTGCTGGGGCAAGAAGGGGGAGTGTATAGGGGATGGCAGGGCAAGGGGTTAGTAGCTATAGGGCAGTTTCTAAATAAGGCCGGGGGGGGTGAAGAGTTGGGGGAGTTTGCAAGCGGAATTTGGGTTAAGGGACGTGGAGTACTTTGCCTACCTGCAGGTGGGGTCCTTTTTAAGTAAACGAGGGGTGCGGGCTGATCTTCAGAGGGGAGTTACGAGCTTTGAGAGATTAATGGAGAAGGGGGGTAGACAGGGGGTCATTGCCCAACTGTATGTGGAGTTAACATCCCCGGGAGGGGGAGGGGGTCAGGGGGGGACCCCAGCGGATATTAGGGGGGAGGTGGAATGGGAAAAGGCCCTGGGTGGCAGTTGGGATAGAGAGAGGTGGCGCAACATTTACACCTGGTCCAAAAGGCTGGCACCAGGAACATCGTATCTGGAGAATAGTTTGAAAGTGCGGTACCAGGTGTACTGGACGCCATGGAGGTTGAGGGCTTTTAACCGGGAGGAGTCGGGTGACTGTTGGCGGGGCTGCCACGAGAAAGGGGATTTAAAGCATCTCCTGTGGGACTGTCCGGTTATACAGCGGATGTGGAAGGAGTGGGAGGGGGTAATAAGGGCTGTTACAGGGGTATTGGTTAATCTCACACCAGCTATGGTGCTCTTGAATGAAATGGTGGATGAGGGAGAGAGGGAGCTGCAGTTGCTGATAGGGTATTGTATAGAGGCTGTGAGGGGGGGATGTTATGGCGCACTGGAAAGGTCTTGCAGCACCATCAGTGAGTGAGATAGTGACCCGTTTGAATAGTTTGCGCACTATGTGTGAAACTGCTGCGTATAGGGATCATAAAGTGGGGGCCTTTAGGAGAGTATGGAAGGGGTATGATATTTGGTTAGGGGGAAGGGAGGGGGATCGTAAGCAAGGGGAAGGGTACAGCAGGGGAGGGTGGAGTAACGGGGAAGAGGTTTTACGGAGGGGAGGAGTGGGGGGAATCGGGAGGGGGTATAAGGGGGTGAGGGAAATTCTATGCGTATAGATGTGTTAAATGGGGGATTAATGTGTTGCACCTAATGTAACTACCTGGACTGAAGTCTGGGGGTTTGTACTAGGGGGTGGGGGGTTGTTGGGTTTGGGGTTATGCAATGATAGTATCCGGCTGTATAAGAGATAAGAGCTCAGTCTGTTAGTAGTTGTGTAACTTGTTAGCAGCAATTGTTAGAGTCATGGAAGTTTTGTTTATTGATGTATTATGATGGGTTCCTCACTAATGATGTATAAAGGGGGAAGAGAGGATCAAGTTGGGTGGAGGAGGATGGCAGGGATTGAGGTCTGTTCTTTGAATACTATGGCCTATGTATCACTCTGTATTGGAATAGTTCCAAGGGGTAATGTGTTAACTTTGTTACTTGGTGGAAAATTAATAAAATATATAAATTGCAAAAAAAACAGGTTTTCCGTGGGAAACATGACTATTCTCAAGATTGACAGAAGTATGCAAATTCAAACCATCTAAAATATCTTAATCAAAACAGGGGGTTTTCTACATAAATCCTTACACACTGCACAATAATTGCATAAACATAAACAATAGAACAGTTATTGAACGGAAACAAAAATTAAATTACTGAATCTCACCTGCCAAATAATACCTAAATGAAACATATGTGAGTCACCAGAACCATTAGGGGATCAAAAAATTGCCAAATTTCATTATTTTATGAACATCGGTCCTCATTAGTTTATGATTGTTTTTAGGAATCCATAACGCCGAAATTGGTTTGTTTTGCCTTGATGCTTAGGTTTTGTTTTATATTGAACATAGATACAAAAATTTATATACTATGGAAAGAGTTAAGGCTTGTAATTCATGTATTGATATGCCATCATTTTTAGATAAACCAGATAGGGCCGATTATAATATAGATAGCATCGTTGATGATTATGTGAACATCGGCAGTAGTACTCAGGGATAGCTATTGCGTGTGGATGAAAAAAGACAAAAGATTTGACATGAATTTTTAGAAAGTATTATCACAATGGTTTGTTGTTATGGTGTGCTCATTTTATGTTCATAACACAAATTTCAAAATTGTTGTTTTGTATCAGGGGTACTCTACAATTGTGATACCTGGATATTAGTTTTAGATATTTAACGACGTATCCATTATTAAAAGATTTTCCGGTTTTAATTTGGCAGCCTCTGTTTGTTCTGACTGCCCATCCTCAATATGAGAGATTTTATGCTATTCAAAGATTTTTCATTGAAGTTTTACAAGAAACATCTTATTAAGATGAAATGACCTATCGTTTTCCGTTGCGCTTTTTCTTCCTTTCTTCTTTGACAATGGATTACATATCTTATTAGTGAGTCTTTATCATCTTTTTGTAGAAAACACAGATTGCATTGAATTAAATATACAACATACAGATATGTTTCATTTTATTTTATTTCACAATTAACATCAGTATTTCAAGTTACTTCCAAATGACATTTGTTTAAAAGCTTGATAAAATCTATAAAACATTGGTTTTAGTTATTTATAAATTTTATAGTCAATGTTTTTGGTATGTTTATAACATGGATGTTATTAGCTGTATTAACCAAGCGTGTATTATTAAATGTTTTTTAATTCACATTTATTTATGTATTATACACACGGTTTTGTGGTGCTTTTTTGATTTGAATGGTTTATATGTTTTAATTATTTGTTTTTTTATGTATTTATTTACTCATTTGTGTAATTTTATATGTTGTATTTTTTAGCCAAAAAAGCCCCTGATGAAGGCATAGTGAAACACGGCCTGTGTCAGGCCTTGGGTAATAGGTGTTCAATAAAAGATTCCTTCTTCTGCTATCCACGTTTCTTGTACTGGGTGTGTTGATTGCACGTGGATCCGTGCTCCTTGGTTGGACAGCAACATCAGACAGGCCAGGGCCACTGTGCAACCCTGCAGGTCCTATGCCAGGGCTGCCAGGTGGTGAGCTCAATCTATGGTTAGAAAGGCCTTGGCCTGAACCGTGTCCAGGAAGGCTCCGATGAACTCCAGGTGCTAAGCAGGCTGCAAGTGGGACTTGAGATAGCTGATGACAAACCCCAAGTGTTCCAGGATGAGGATGGTGCGATGTCCCTCTTGACAGACCTCATTGGTGGAGCCCGCCCCTTATGAGCCAGTAATCCAGGTAGGGGAACATAAACACCCCTGGAGGTGCAGGTGAGCGGCGACCACCGCCAAACAGTTCATGAACACCCGGGGGCGGATGCCAGCCCAAACAGCAGAACACGGTACAAATAGTGCTGTCCTCCGATGATGAAGCAGAGGTACTGCCGGTGCAAGGGATAGATCAGGATGTGGGTTTAGGCATCTTTGAGATCCAAGGAACATAGCCAATCTCCCTGCTGGAGGTAGAGCAGCAACATTCCAAGAGAAAACATTTTGAACTTCTCGTTCACCAAGAACAGATTGAGGTCACGCAGATCCGAGATGAGCCGATATCCTCCCGTTCTTTTTGGAACCAGGAAGTAGCGGGAGTGGAAAGCATTGTTACTCAGCTATAATAGGTGATCTCCGGGAACAACAGAAATCAGTCTTCACAAATGGGTATTGTCGTACCAACGGAGCCTGCGTGGGAGCGCTCCCCAGTGTCCAATAGGAGAGCTTTTGGAAGCACGCCACTGTGCCTGCACAGCTGCCTTCCTGCCTTCCTCACAGCTCTCTTCAGTTGTGTTTGTAGCTGAGTGATAGGGGATACATTTTACCCAATAACTCCTAGGGAGGACGGTGGGATGTGAAGCCCGATTCCTGCTGTTCTTGGAGATCACCTGTTACAGGTGAGTAACAATGCTATCTCCAGGAGCAAGCAGGAATGCAGTCTTCACAGATAGGACTCACTAGCTCCCAGACACCAGACAAAGTATGTCTATGAGGCGGAAGAATGGAGCCAAGTAGGTATGGACACAAGATAGCCTTAACAGATTCAAGTGCAGTAGCCAAGAGCATGGAAGAGGGGGTCAGGTGCCAGAATAGAAGTGGTAGAGGTTAAGTCCCAAATAGATGCTGAAGCACAGCCTGGCCAAAGACAGCATTCTGAAAGGAGTCCCTGTCCAGGCAGTAGTGAGTAGCAAAGGTATGAACAGAAGACCAGGTGGCTGCTCGGTAGATCTCCTGTATCAAGAAAGAACAGAGGTTGGTGACTGATGTCGCCATGGCTCTGACATTATGAGCAGTAACATGACCCTCAAGAGAGAGACCAGCCTGATTATAGGCCAGCGAAATGCAGTTCGCAATTCAGTTGGATAGGGTGTGTTTTGACTCCAGAAGACCTAAGTGGCTGGGGTCAAAAGAAACAAACAGAGGATTTTCTGAAATCCTTAGTGCTATGTAAGTAAAAGGCAAGAGCATGCTTGCAATCCAGGGTATGCAATGCTGCCTCAGCCTTAGAGGCATGTGACCGGGGGAAAAAGACCGGTAGCATCACTGAAAGAGTTGAGATGAAAAGTGGAAACTACTTTTGGAAGGAAATGTGAATGGGTCCGAAGAACTACTTTGTCATGGTGGAATACAGTGTAAGGAGGATCCGCCACTAAAGCCTGTAGCTCACTGATGCGATGAGCTGAGGTGAGGGCAATGAGGAAGATAACTTTCCATGATAGAAGTTTTAGAGGTGTGGTAGCCAGGGGCTCAACGGGACTTTGGCAAGTTGGGCTAGGATCACATTAAGGTCCCAAGTCACTGGCAGTGGTTTGATTGGTGGCTTGGAAAGGAGAAGACCCCCACATAAATTGCTGCATGAGGGGGTGCACGGAAATAGAAAGTTTATCTTGAGGCCTGTGATATGTGCTATCGCAGCCTAAGACTAACTCTGTCAGAGTTCATTTAAGTCCTGTGGAGGACAAGTAGAGAAGATATGGTAGAAGAAGCTCCACTGGGCAATCCGATGAGTTCATCTTTTTGGTGGTGCAAAAAAGAGTGAACCATCACCTCTTTGAAGGCAGAAGATTGGCTGGTTGAAGGCTTGTGGGAGGCAAGCAGGATGTCCTTGACCGGTTGCGGAAGATCGAGGTCATCAAAGGTCATGCTTTCAGGAGTCATGCCATGAGATGGAGGGCTCGTGGACTGGGATGAAGGAGAAGTCCCTGATCCTGGGCAAGGAGATAGGGGGCATGACCCAAATTGAGGGGTGGATCCTGTGCTAGACAACATAGCAGAGGAAATCATGGCTGAGAGGCCACCAAGATCAGAGAGCCTCTGTTGGCCTGCAGCTTGAACAGAGTCTTGGGAATCAGAGGGGTTGGTGGGAATACATAAAGCAAGCCCTGTCCCCAATGTAGCGGAAAAGCGTCGGTTGCTTGATTGAGTGGGGAGGGGACTCTGGAGCAAAAAAGCAGTAGACGTGTATTCTCCTGAATGGCAAACAGATCTATTTTGGGAGTTCCCCACATCTGGAAGATTCACTTGTGTAGATGGAGAATGCAGCTGAGTCTGTCCACCAGGACATTGAGATGATCCAGGAGATACACCGCTCAAAAGGTGGATGTGGTGTGTGATCGCAAAGGACCAGAGGTGAAGGGCTTCCTGACAGAAGGGATAGGAGCCAGTTGCTCCCTGCTTGTTCACACAGAACATGGCTACCTGGTTGTCTGGACTAATACGTATTTGCCAGATAGTTGGGGTTGAAAAACCCAAAGGGCATTCGTGAGAGCATGAAGCTCTAGGAGATTGATCTGCATCTCGGATTCGTGATGTGTCCACTGCCCCTAGTGGTGAGGTTGTTCAGATGCGCTCCTCAACCGAGTTTGGAAGTATCCGTGGTACGGGTGCACTGGGTTGGAGGCATCTGAAAAGGTGACCCTCCGAGAAGATTTTGGGGTGAGAACACCACCACTGAAGGGAGTTGATTAGAGAAAGCATTACACGAGTCTCGTCTGAGAGGCGGCCCGTTGCCTGAGACCATTGGGATGAAAGTGTCCATTGGACGTCTCACGTGGAGATGGACATATGCTACAGCATGTACCGTGGAGGCCATGTGTCCCAGTAAGTGTAGCAGGTCTCGAGCCATCACGATGCTTTGGCCTTGAATCGCGAGGGCCAGCTTGATGAGGCATATAGAATGATTCTTGAGAAGGAATGCTTGGCTCTGACATGTGTCTAGAAGTGCTCTGAATTCCAGCTGTTGTGCTGGATCTAGATATGACTTTGGAAAGTTTAGAATGAATTCTAGACTCTGGTGCACTGTGATAGTGCGATGAAGAGATAGTCTTACCTCTCCTGGGGAGTCTCCCCTTATCAACTAGTCATCTAACATAGAAACATAGAAATATGACGACAGAAAAAGACCACATGGCCTATCTAGTCTGTCCTTCCATAACAACTACAACAGTTCCCTTTTTACCTTTAGAGATCCTCTGTGTTTGTCCCATGCTTTTTTGAATTCAGTTACTGTCCTCATCTCTCGGAAGAAAGGCCTGGCAATCTACTTCCAGTGACACTGCCAAGAAAACCCAGGAGCTTCTGGGTCGCCAGGAGTCAGGACTGACTCAAAGGCACACATTGCATTTTGCTCTACCACCTACACTGGGAGACTATTCCACGGATCCACTACTCTTTCCATAAAGAAATATTTCCACATATCACTCCTGAATCTATCTCCCTTCACCCTCATCCCATGTCCCCTCGTAGCAGAACTTGCTTTCAATTGAAAGAGGCTCTCTCCCTGAACATTTATGCCACAGAGGTATTTAAACATCTCAATCATATCACCTCTATCCCGCCTTTCCTCTAAGGTGTACATATTAAGATCCTTCAGTCTGTCCTCATATGCTTTATAATGAAGACCACTAATCATTTTAGTAGCCACCCTCTGCACCGACTCCATCCTGTTCACATCCTTTTGAAGGTGCGGTCTCCAGAATTGCACACTACACTCCAAATGAGGTCACACCAAAGACTTATACAGAGGCATTATCACCTCCTTTTTTCTGCTAGCCATTCCTCTGCAAATGCACCCAAGCATCCTTCTAGCTTTTGCCGTCACCTTTTCTACCTGTTTAGCTACTTTAAGATCATCAGACACAACCACGCCTAGGTCCCGCTCTTCTTTAGTGGACAAAAGTACTTCACCCCCTATACTATATTGCTCCCTTGGATTGCTGCAGCCCAAATGCATGACCTTACATTTTTTAACATTAAATCCCAGCTGCCAAATTCTAGACCATTCTTCAAGCTTAGCTAGATCCCTCCTCATGTTATCTACCCCTTCCTGGGTGTCTACTCTATTGCAGATTTTGGTATCATCCGCAAAGAGGCAAACCTTACCTGAAAGCCCTTCCGCTATATCACTAACAAAGATGTTAAAAAGAATCAGACTAAGGACAGATCCCTGGGGCACACCACTGATAACATCCTTCTCTTCAGAGTGAGCTCCATTTACTTGTACTTTTTGTCGCCTCCCACCCAACTAATTTCTAACCCAAGCAGTAACTTTAGGGTCCATCCCTAGGGTGCTCAGTTTGTTTATAAGTCGCCTGTGAGGAACAGTGTCAAAGGCTTTACTGAAATCTAAATACACCACATCTAGGGCTCTCCCTCGGTCCAACTCCCTGGTCACCCAGTCAAAGAAATCAATCAGATTTGTCTGACAAGACCTGCCTCTGGTGAATCCATGCTGCCTCAGATCCTGTAATCTGCTGGACTCCAGAAACCTCACTATTTTCTCTTTCAGCAGCATTTCCAATAATTTACTCACCACCAAAGTTAAACTAACTGGTCTGTAGTTTTCAACCACATCCTTACTTCCGCTTTTGTGTAAAGGCACCACATGAGCCTCTCTCTAGTCCTTTGGCACCACTCCTGACTCCAACGAGGCATTGAAAAAGTCAGTCAGTGGAGCTGCTAGAACGTCCCCAAGTTCCCTAAGTATTCTCGGGTGTATCCCATCCGGTCCCATCGCTTTGTCTACTTTTTTTTTTTTTATTAAGCATTTATAGTGAAATATACACCAAATTGAAAAAGGAAAATAATTAAAGTTAATACTACATACAAAGTAATAGGAAACATGTTACAATATATAGTCCACATTAAATGATGCTGACAAATTTAACTAGGAAAGACAATTAAGTTTATACTGAAAACCAGGCTAAAAGCCTACACTATTTGGAGAACCTACCATCTAATTACCAGACTTATCTCCAGAGCCTACACCTGAACGATCAATCACAAATTTCTCAAGGTGAGTTATATCCATAAAAACATAAGAGGCCCCTTCAAACCCAATCAAACACTTACATGGGAAACGTAGAAAAAAAGTGGCCCCTAGGGCCTGGACCTTGGGTTTGAGTGCCAGAAATTGCCGCCTACGAAGCTGAGTCT
This sequence comes from Ichthyophis bannanicus, assembly GCA_033557465.1. NCBI lineage: Eukaryota > Metazoa > Chordata > Amphibia > Gymnophiona > Ichthyophiidae > Ichthyophis > Ichthyophis bannanicus. The sequence goes on along the minus strand of CM066035.1, from coordinate 139,064,640 downwards.
CGCGAGATACGTCGGGAAAAATATTAAGAGACTGTCCACAAAAGGGGACAGACTTTTTCTTAAAGAAAGCACAAAGTATCCGCAGCTTAACCTCGATGGAGGCAAAAGTGACTAGTAAAGTAGAATGGGTAGAAATATTGTCAGTAGAGTCTTCTAAGAACGCAATTAGATTTGAAATAGCTGGCACAATTTCATCCATCCCCCCTTCCTGAGGATTAACATTTTTACTACTAGCAAGAATATAATAAGCCTGTGACACAACGATTGGCTCTTGAATATTGAGGATTTCTTTGAAATACTTTTCTAAAAGTATTCCAGGAGCTAATAAAGAAGTGTGAGGAAAATTAAGAAACCTAAGGTTGCATGCACAAAAAGAATTCTCAAGGGCCTCCACCCGAGAATACAACACCAAAGAATTTTTAACTGCAACTGTATGGGCTACCTGAAGAGGAGGAACTTGAGAATTCAAAGACTGAACAGCATTATCAAGAATATTAACCCTCTCATCAAGTTGCTGAAAAGTTAAAACAGCCTCTTGAGAGAAGGTACAAAGCGCATTTAAAGTAGAGGAAACTTTCTTATCAATAATTACTAAAACAGACCAAATATCTTTCAATGTTATATCACCATCAGGAGAGGTAGGCGAAATATCAGACACCACATTCAAGGATTGCAATTGTACAGGAGTAGGTAAAACCAATGGTAACTTAGCTATACTTGCGGAGTCAGAAGCCCTGATTGACAAATCCATAGACTGTAAAGGTGCAGGCAATGGAGGCGGAGATCGCCCACTGGAATTGAGGGATACTTCGTCTGGTGAAGACTGCGCAAGGAGGACAGGTATGAAATGCCTGTCCAATGGACCAATCTGTTTCTCCCCGGAACCTGCTGCAGCAGCAGGGGCCTTGTCAGCATTCTTGGCCTTCCGTTTCCCCATCACTTCACCAGTAGCAAAACAAATCGCAGAGCAGAGCCGCAGTATCGCCTAAGGAGCGCCTAAAGACCAAGGCCTGCTCCTTTAATCACGCTCCTTCGATCCACGCTCCGCGATGGCAACAGGAAACCAAATATATAACAAGGTCCCCACTGAGAGGAGGGTGCCTAGGGCCCGCCTGCCCGATTTCCTGAGGCATAGGGAGAGAGAAACCACGCTGAAGCCGAGCACCGGCTACAGCAGTCCAGGCAGCCTAGGAGCTGTTGTTCTGCCCCAATCCTCCGCGTTGCTCTGTCAGCACAAAGTACTTCAGCAAGAAGCTATTTTTAAAGGTAAAGAAGTCCCCGCCGACACGAGGGTGCCCGGGGCCCGCCTGCTCGATTTCCTGAGGCACAGGGAGAGAGAAACCAGGCTGAAGCCGAGCACCGGCTACAGCAGTCCAGGCAGCCTAGGAGCTGTTGTTCTGCCCCAATCCTCCGCGTTGCTCTGTCAGCACAAAGTACTTCAGCAAGAAGCTATTTTTAAAGGTAAAGAAGTCCCCGCCGACACGAGGGTGCCCGGGGCCCGCCTGCTCGATTTCCTGAGGCACAGGGAGAGAGAAACCACGCTGAAGCCGAGCACCGGCTACAGCAGTCCAGGCAGCCTAGGAGCTGTTGTTCTGCCCCAATCCTCCGCGTTGCTCTGTCAGCACAAAGTACTTCAGCAAGAAGCTATTTTTAAAGGTAAAGAAGTCCCCGCCGACACGAGGGTGCCTGGGGCCCGCCTGCCCGATTTCCTGAGGCACAGGGAGAGAGAAACCACGCTGAAGCCGAGCACCAGCTACAGCAGTCCAGGCAGCCTAGGAGCTGTTGTTCTGCCCCAATCCTCTGCATTGCTCTGTCAGCACCGCTTTGTCTACTTTAAGTTGAGATAGTTTCTCACGAACACAGTCTTTTGAAAATTGTTCAAGATGTCCTTTGCTTCTGTTCCTATTTGTGGGTGTTTTCTGAGATCCTGCTCCTGGTTCTTCATCTGTGAACACAGAACAAAAATATTTGTTAAGCAATTCTGCTTTATCCTTATCAGCTTCTACATATTCCTCCCCTGCACCCTTGAGTCTGACAATACCACTCTTGCCCTTCCTCTTCTCACTAATATATCTGAAAAATGTCTTATCTCCCCATTTTATTGCATTGGCTATTTCCTCCTCCTTTTGAATCTTTGCCTTCTTGACTACTTTGCTAGCTTTTCTAAGTTTTTCCAAATACAGATGCCTGTCTTCCTCTCTCTGCGATCTCTTGTATTTCATGAAGGCCTCCCTCTTTTTCTTCACTTTTTCAGCTACTTGTTTCGAAAATCATAGCGGTCTCCTTTTCCTTTTGCCTTTATTTACCATTTTAACAAAAAGGTTGGTTGCCCTTAAAATATCCCCTTTCAGTTTTTCCCACTGTTTTTCTACATCCCTCAGCTGTTCCCATCCAACTAACGATTCCCTGAGGTATTGGCCCATCTTCGCAAAGTTAGTCTTCCTAAAGTCGAAGATCCTCGCCTTTGAATGGATTCTAACAGCCCTAGTCCTAATACTGAACCACACCATCTGGTGATCACTGGATGCAAAATGATCTCCCACTACAACATCAGAAACACTTTCACCATTGGTAAGCACCAAGTCCAGTATGGCCCCTTCACGTGTGGGGTCTGTTACCAATTGCCTGAATAGTTCTCCCTGTAGAGAATCCAGGATCTCCTTACTTCTAGATTTATTTTATTTTATTTATTTAGCTGTATTTATATCCCGCTTTTCACCGGATCAAAGCGGTCAATTGGGGGATACATTTAACACGAGGGGATATGAGACACACACACACTAATACATACAGGGAACATGGGCAATGGAGGGTTAAGTGGTTTGCCCAAGACCACAAGGAGTGCCTATAGGACTAGAAATCCCGGTCCCTCCAGCCTGAGATTGCTGTCCCCAGGTGGGGCTTGAACCCCTGACCCTCTGGCCTGAAGTAGATGATACTGCAGCAGGAATGTGCCAATCAACATCTGGCATACTGAAATCTCCTATCAGTAGCACTTCCCCTTTCCTATCAATGCTGCACATGTCTTCAATTAACTCTCTGTCCACCTCTTCCTCTTGTGAGGGAGGTCTGTATATCACACCAATGTAAATAGATTTCTCTTTCCCTCTTTCTAGTTTAACCCACAATGCCTCCCCTCTCCTTTTAAGCTCTGTAATTCCAAAGCTTTAATAGTAGTTTTTACATATAGTGCCACTCCTCCTCCCCTACTTCCTACCCTGTCCTTTCTGAATAAAGTATAGCCAGGTATAGTTACATCCCAATCATGGTTTTCTGTGAACCATGTTTCTGTAACTGCCACTAAATCCAAGTCAGCCACTCCCACCAAAGCTTCAACATCAGGGATCTTATTTCCCATGCTATGGGCATTTATACACACTGCTTTCCATATGTTACCCCTGTTACCCATTTCCATAAAGTTATTTAATGTATCACCTACCTGGGGGCTTTCACTTACCTGGGGGCTTTCTTCACCCATCCCCAACAAATCTAGTTTAAAGCCCTCTTCAGTAGATTAGCCAGTCTACTACTGAAGACACGTTGACCTTTCTTGGATAGATGGATGCCATCTCTGCTCTGCAACCCTTGGAACAGCATCCCATGGTCTAGGAAACCAAAACGCTCTCGAAGACACCATCCACGCAGCCATGCATTCATCTCCAGGATGCGAGCCTCTCTGCCTTGGCCTTTACCCTCAACAGGGAGGATTGAAGAGAACACCACCTGTGCACCTAACTGCTTCACCCTCTGTCCCAGAGCCAGTAATAAATAAAAATAAATAATAAATGAAGTCACTTTTGATACGTTCTGAGGTATACCTGGCAGTATCATTTGTTCCAACATGGATTAGCAACATTGAGTAATAGTCAGTGGGCTTGATGAGTCTCGGCAAACTCTCCGTAACATCTTGGATTTTAGCACCTGGCAGACAGCATACCTCTCTGGACATCAAGTCTAAGTAGGGAAAGATTGAGATCCCCAGCGTGCACAGGTAGGCAATGACAACTGACATGTACTTTGTGACGATTCTGGGAACAGAGCGTAGCACTCGATACTATTAATGATCTTGCTGAATCCTGATGTGCAGATATTTCCTATGGAGAGGGTGGATCAGCAAATACGTGTAAGCATCCTTGAGATCTAGAGAACATAGCCAGTTACCTTTCTGTAGATAAGGCAGAAGGGTACCGAGGGAAATTACCTTGGACTTTTCCCGAATGAGAAACTTGTTGAGATCTCTTAAATCTAGGATAGGCCTGTACCCTTCCGTTTTCTTTGGAATAAGAAAGTAAGGAGAGTAGAAGCCCATGCCTCTTAGGTGGGAGGGACTCTTTCGATAGCCCCCTGAGTTAACAGGATAGCCACCTCTGAGGATAGGAGACTTGACTGTGAAAGATTTACAGGGTAAGCTCTTGGAGAGGTGGTTGGGGGTAAGCTTTGAAAGTGAAGCAGATAACCCCCTTGTGACTATGTTGAGAATCCAGTTCTCTGATGTGATGAGATGCCACCTATGGGCATAAGCACAAAGGTGACCTGACATGTGCAGATGTTGGGACCCAGCAGAGGTCTAATAGCTATGCTTTCTAGGAAGGAGTCAAAAAACAGGTGCTTGCTGTTGTGTAGCAGCTGGTTGGGGTTTAGGAGTCTTGACCTTCTTAAGCTGACGAGGACTCGGAGGCCTCTGCTGTTGTTTCTGAGGCTGATAACCAGTAGATGGTTGGTAAGAAGGATAATATCCCTTCTTTCTAGCATAAAAAGACTTCTTAGAAGTGTGTTTTTTCCTAGAAGGGTTTGAAGTCTTCCTGGAGAGGCACTTGAGGGTAAGATCATCTGCCTCAAGGTCTCTTGCTTTCTTTCTCCAACCTTACCAAAAAGATTTTCACCAGAGCAAAGAATGTTGGCTAACTTATCTTGAACCCACTGCTCCAGATCTGATGCTTGAAGCCAGGCAATCCTATGAGCACCTATCCAGACTGCAGCTGCTCTGCTAGTAGACTGAAAGGTATCAAATGCAGCCCTAGTAAGGAATTTTGAGGTGCTTTGAGCTTGCTTGACTGTAGTCAAGTATGAGTCTTCATTTATCATCTGGGAGGATAGGAGCAAAGTTTCCTAAATCCCTACAGACATCCTTATGGTACATGCCCCTGTAAAGGGTATAGGATGTAATTCTAGAAGCAAGCATACAAGCTTGGAAGCAGCAGTGTCTAAAAGCAGCGAGAGCCCTGGCATCCTTGCCAGGAGGCACTGACGAATGAGTCTTAGAACTCTTAATGCATCTCATTGCCGATTCCACCACCATGGAATGGTGTGTAAGTTGAGGGTTTTCAAACCTTGGGCATGAAGGAACGCGATACATATTTATGCAATTTCTTGATATACCACCCAGGCTGAAGGGCATCGGAGCGGTTTACAATCACTACAAGCAGGTACTGGATACATTCCCTCATCCCCAAAGGGCTCATAGTCTACATGTGTACCTGAGGCAATGGACGGTTGTGGCTTGCCCAAGGCTACAAGGAGTGCCTATAGGACTAGAAACCCCAGTCCCTCCGACCTGAGATTGCTGTCTCCAGGTGGGAACAAACCCCCAGCCCTCAAGCCTGAGGTACCTTGTCCTAACCACTAGGCCACTCCTCCCTAGACATTTATTTATAGGTGCAACAGTTAGCAGGGCCTCCCACATACGTAGCATTAGATCCTGTAGGATTCGATGCACCGGTAATGTTGCGCCTCCTTGGGTGTCGAGGGGTATTGGAGAATCTCCAATTCCTCAGCCCTCAGTTCCATTTCAGATGAAGCAGTAATTTGAAGGCCTGCCGCCATATCTCGGATGAAGTCCTGAAAGGACATGTCCTCTGGCAGGGATCAACGCCGCGTATGAGGTGGAGTAGCATCAGAGGGAATATCTCTGCTGACCCTGGAGTCCTCTGTTGTATTTTCGGAATCAAAGGAAGTAGAGTCTGGCTCCGAAAGGAAAGCAAAGTATCAACGTTCTTGAGCTCATGTTGATACCCGATATCAGTGTTCAGAGCATACTGCACCGGAACAGGGAACCGGTTGGGTACCAACGATGCCTACCGGTTCCAGCAGAGGAATTGGAGAAAGGGGTCCCACAGATACCAATTCCAATGGAGGAATCGGAGGGAGGGGTCCCGACAATACCATATGAAGTGGTGGAATTGGCGGGAGTATTCCCAATGTGACCAGTTCGAGAGCTGGCATCAGACCCACAGGTACGGGCACCGAAGTAGAAGGTGATGCTAGAATCATTAGAACTGTCGATACCTGTGGTACCGCAGCAGCCAAGAGCTTCTCCAAGGTCCTTATGAAAGCTAAGAAGCACTGATCGATGGACGCTACCGATGCTTGGGTTAAATGCAATATGGGGCTGAGAGCCACTGTCGATGCCTTGGGAACATCCTGGTGCCCTGAGTGGCTTTGGAGGGTTGGTCCTCCCAACAGAGCTCCTTGGCATCCGATGCATCTTTCAATGCATTTCTTGGACCATAAGACTTACCTTGAAACTCGGTACCCATTGCCGATTAAGATTTTGACTTATGTTTGGACCTTTTGGAGACCTTAGACCCAGTACAGGAGGCCGAGCCCCTCTATGATGCTGAGGCTACTGAAATCGAATCCGGGGTGAACAGTGAGTCATACTGCCTGGCCCTGTTCTGTAGGCCTCATTTGGTCATTTGCTTGCACAAAGGACAGTTGTTGGCTATGTCCAGGTCTAAACATTTAAGACACCAATCATGGGAATCAGTGACTGACATAGTGCCAGAGCACTTGGAACACTTTTTGAAGCCACTGATGTGCTTGTCCATGACAAACAAAAAAAATATAGGCCTGAGGCCTAAAACGGTGGTGGAACTACCTGAAAAAAAAAAGATAATAAAATTAAAGAAAAATCTAAGAAAGAGTAGATCCAGTATCTGGGGAGGGTATTGGCGTTGACAGGAAGGCAAAGAACAGAAATAAAACCAAAAAAGAAGAGACCTTTTTGGTGGTGACAGGAAAGGCTTCCTGCTGGCTCCGCGGAAAACGAAGAACTGAAGAGAGCTTTGAGGAAGGCGGGAAGGCAGTTGTGCAGGCACAGTGGAGTGCTCCCAAAAGCTCTCCTATTGGACACTGGGGAACGTTCCAGCGTGGGCTCTGTCAGTACCGATGATACCCATCTGTGAAAACTGCATTCCTGCTTGTTCCCGGAGATCCCTGTTCCCCTCTGAGCCTTGTCTGCCAGCAGGTCCACAAGTTCCTATTGCAGGAGTCCTCCGTGAAGAGGAGTCATAGGAAGTACCACGGGAAGAATGGAGGTGGCCATCTGTTTGAAGTGGAAGAGGTAATCCTCCCTGACCACCTGCTGAGCCCAAGCGACAGTGGTGATGCTGGGCTACTAGTGAGCAAAGAAGACCAGACATCCCACTGTATGCTGCAGCTCCTGACCCAGGATGGGAAGAGTGGCTATGCCCAAGGAGTCAAAAGCCCCCCCCCACCAGTCTGCGGCGGAGGTACTGTCTGGAGCTTGGGGACCTTAGGCTTACGAGGGCTGTGCCCCTGGCCCTTGGCCTGCTGTCCCTGTTGGGGAGATCGATAGGCCAGAAATTGGGGGTATGTTCCATAAGCCTTTCTTTTTTTCGGGTAAAAGGGATTTTTCCCTGAAGCCTTCTATCGGGATGGATCTGCAGTCTTCCTGGACAGCCTGGTTCTGGTCATGAAATCGGACTCCAACTCTGCAGCCTTGTCCATCATGGGCTTGCCAAAGAGATTCTGTCCTCGGCATGGGAAATCAACCAATTTGTCCTGAACCCATTGCTCCAGGTCTAAGGACTATAGCCATGCCAGGCCTCAGGCACCAATGCCCACTGCAGCCACTCTAGCTATGGACTCGAAGCTGTCATAGGCCGCCCAAGTGATATTCCTTGACTGTCGATACCAGTGTCCAGAACTGCTGGAGAGGTTCATCATACAGACCAGCTGAGAACCTGGCAAGCTCTTTTGCCAGGTCTCTCAAGTACATGTAAAACTGGTAGGCCTAGATATGAGCCATAAGCATAGAGCCTGGGTAACACTTCCTACCATAGGCACCCATGGTGCGGGACTCCCTGCCCAGGGGCATCGAGGAGTGCATCTTCTGGCTCTTGATCCAACGCATGGCCAACTCCTCCACCACAGAGTTATATGGTAGCTGTGTATTCTGGAAGCCAGAGCTCTTGCAGACCCAATACATGGCAGGGGGAGTCACCAGGGCCTGAGGTTCCCGGTGATCCAACCCTAAAGCACTGGGGAGGTTCTGGCCTGTGTGGGGGAGGTAGACCGATGCCTGGAATCAGAGCCGGGTTGGAACCGTTCCAACATAGGCTGAACATCTGTTGGCAATGCCCACGAGGTGGAGGGTCTGGTTGCTGGTCCCGAGGAACCGTCGTTGGGGCCTGCTGTACTGCCAGGAGGCAGTGAGGCTGCGCTCCAAGGTGGCTATCCTGACCTCCAGGCCAGTAGGCTCCGCAGACAGTGGCGTGGGCACTGAGGAAATTGGACCTGACACACACTGGCTCTGTCAAGGGTGTTTCCTTGAGGAGGATGACCCCAGAGAAACCTTGCTGATCCCCTGAGGCTTTGGGAATCTCCTCCTGCAAGGGCAGCTTGGAAGGCTGCTCCCAGCCCTCACACTTGGCATTGGCTCGGGGGCTCCAAAGTCAGAATCCCTTGGCATCAGAATCGGTCTTTGATGCCAACTTCAATGGGGTCCAATCCTTCCACGTCCAATCCAGAGTACGATGCCCTGCGACCTTGGGAGAGAGAGCATGGTCCACACATGAGGCCTAGTTCTCATCTGCGCTCTTGAGGACACTGTTTCCCCAGACAATGCTGGAGCCGAACAGGAGGGCCTAGGGCCAAAGAGCAACTCCTGATGCCTTTCACAATTCTTCCGACCCTTGCTCATCATCTGGAGACAGAAAGGGCAGGAAGAGTTGTCATGGTCAGCACTGTAGGTGACAGTCGTGACCGTCCATGCAAGACATGATACAGTTACAATGATCACGCTGCTTAAAGCCACTGACCAAAGCCATAGTGGGGAAGATGGCACCCACAAGATCAAACTTGGTCAGGAGGGTACAAGAAAAACCCATGCACCTAAGGAGAAGTAGAAATAAAAGGAGGGATCCTGGAAAAAAAACATGACGCTGAGATGACAAATCCAGGAATCGAGAAAGTGATGGTACGCAACTCGAGAAAAGAAGAATTGCAAAAAAATCATGTCAAAAATCGGAACTTTTTCCAGGGACATAGACTACATGTCTGATGGGTTCAGTGGAAAAAAGAAGACTGAGGTAAGATGGCATATTTGGGCGGGAAGGTAATCACGCATGCATGGTAGAACTCCCAAAGGCACGGGCTCCATCAGTGCCAACATCACCCATATGTGAGGACTGACTTCCTGCTTGTTCCCAGAGAATCATTTAAACAATTAGCACATACAGTCATTCAATAATTATTCTCAGATTAATCCTAATATCTTTTAATCCAATTAATTTAAATATCTTAAATTAATTTCAAATTGATCTTAGATAATTGTAAATATATTGATACATATGTAAGTAAATGAACACAATTTCTTAACCAATTAATTCTAAAGATTTTCCAGTTGTAGCATTTAAACCATTAGGGTCAATTATGTTCAATTTGTTATCCACCTTTGTTCAGTACGAAGCAATAAAGTTTCTCTTTCTCCCCTGTTGCCCCTAATGAGTTAAAATGCTGCAATTAATTGGAAGATCAACATTGAGATATGGATCAGTCTTCTGATGTACATATCTAACCCTTTTCCCCAGTTACTCACCGATTGTTTCAGTGGCACTCTTCTCTCTGAATCATAATTTTCAACCCAGCCTCCATAGTCATCCTTCTGATTTCATAATATTGAACGTCAATTGCAACATTAGCAAATAAACATCTATTTTTTTATTTTATATTTATGCACTTTTACACTTTAAACAAGAAGGGGTTTTTTTCAAGTTCTGACAGGTAAATCTTCCTAAATACATCAAATTAAGTTTGCAAAATGTACAAAATTGAGAAGAATTAGTAATGTGTAAATTTCTTATGCTTTTGTAATATTTCTGCTTTATCTGAAAGCGCATGATTATCTTTTATGAGTGCAATTTCCTGCAAAGTAAAGGTATCACAATCACATTTCTGCAAGCATCCACCATGTTTAGAAAAAACCTTATCTTGATTATTTAATTTAGCAAAGGTTTTCACAGTACACTCACATAACTGAGTCATGCAACTTGTGAATGAGGTTTTTGTGGATAAGACCAGGGCCCAAACAAGTGATGCTTGAGCTTTCCTTGCTTAGCCTCGCATTGCCTACTGTCTCCATTGAAGCCTGAAATAGGCATTCAACCGCTAGAGTGACAAATTTATTCACCACCATTTGAGCTTCTTTCTGTTAGGTCTGTTCCTGCCATTATTGTGGTATCTTCTGGTGTTGGCATCCCCAGTGAGCCAGAGATTTTCCCTAGAAATAATCAATGCCCAAGGCATATCCATCACTTTTAGCTGGATGTCTTCTCCCCAATCGCCTAAGGATTCACTCTTTGATGATAATTGGACAAATGAGCCCATAGGATCAACCACTAGCAGAGTGAGAATTTTATTTTAGAACATAAGAACATAAGATATGCCATACTGGGTCAGACCAAGGTCCATCAAGCCCAGTATTCTGTTTCCAACAGTGGCCAATCTAGGTCATATGTACCTAGCAGTTTCCCCAAGGGACACAGGTTCCACAATGCTTGTATTGGTTCAAGCATTGATATCCTGGGTCCCTTCTTAATAATGGTTTATGGACCTTTCCTCCAGGAACTTGTCCAAACCTTTTTTAAACCCAGCTACACTAACAGCCTTTACTACATCCTCCAGTAACAAATTCCAGAGTTTGATTATACGTTGAGTGAAAAAATATTTTCTTTTATTAGTCTTAAATAGTTTACCCTGTAGCTTCATTGCATGTCCCCTAGTCTTTCTATATTCTGATAAGGTAAACAATCGATCTACGTTTACCCGTTCCACTCCATTCATTAATTTATAGACTTCTATCATATCTCCCCTCAGCCGTCCCTTTTACAGGTTAAAGAGCCCTAACCTTTTTAGCCTTTCTTCATAGGAGTATCCTTCCATCCCCTTTACCATTTTGGTGGCTCTTCTCTGAACCTTTTCTAAAATCTCTATATCCTTTTTAAGATACGGCGACCAGATTTGCACACAATATTCAAGGTGCGGTCTCACCATGGAACGATATAGAGGTATTATAATATCTTTTGTTTTATTTTCCATTCCTTTCCTTATCATACCTAGCATTCTATTTGCTCTCTTGGCCGCCGCTGCACACTGGGCCGAGGGTTTTAACATGGTATCCACAATGACGCCTAAATCTTTTTCCTGGGTGGTGGTTCCTAATGTGGAACTTTGCATCGTGTAACCATAGTTTGGGTTGTTCTTCCCTAGGTGCATAACCTTGCACTTGTCCACATTAAATTTCATCTGCCATTTTGATGCCCAGTCTTCCAATTTATCAAGATCCTCTTGCAATTTTCCACAATCCTCTTGGGTTTTAACAACTTTAAACAGTTTTGTGTCATCCGAAAATTTGATAACCTCACTCGTTATGCCACTTTCCAGGTCATTTATGAATATGTCAAAAAGCAGCGGACCCAGCACAGATCCCTGGGGTACACCACTATTCACCTTTCTCCATTGGGAAAATTGGCCATTTAGCCCTACCCTCTGCTTTCTATCTTTTAACCAGTTCCTGATCCACAATAGTACACTGCCTCCTATCCCATGACTCTTTAGTTTTGCCAAAAGTCTCTCATGAGGGACCTTGTCAAAGGCTTTCTGAAAGTCCAGATACACAATATCAACAGACTCACCTTTGTCCACCTGATTATTCACTCCTTCAAAAAAACATAAAAACATAACAGATTAGTAAGACAAGATCTTCCTTGTCTAAAGCCATGTTGGCTGTCTCCCATTAGGTCATGACTGTCTACATGCTGAGTAATTTTATTCTTTATGATGGTTTCTACCATTTTTCCCGGAACTGATGTCAGGCTCACCGGTCTGTAGTTTCCCGGATCACCCCTGGAACCCTTTTTAAAAATTGGTGTTACATTGGCGATCCTCCAATCTTCAGGTATTAGAGATGATTTTAATGATAGTTCACAGATTACTAATAGCAGGTCTGCTATCTCATATTTCAGTTCTTTCAACACCCTTGGATATATACCATCCGGCCCAGGTGATTTGCTACTCTTCAGTTTATCTAATAGTTGTAATACATCTTCCCGATGTATCAATATTTCCTTCAATTCTTCCGCACCTTTAAATACCACTTCAGTCATGGGTAACATCCCTACATCTTCCTCAGTAAAGACCGAAGCAAAGAATTCATTCAGTCTCTCCGCTATCGCCTTGTCGCCTCTTAGTGCTCCTTTAACCCCTTTATCATCTAATGGACCAACTGACTCTCTCACAGGTTTTTTGCTATGAATGTACTTGAAAAGGTCTTTACTTCGCGTTTTTGCTTCTGCAGCAAGTTTCTTCTCAAATTCTCCCTTTGCCTGCCTTATTAATGCCTTGCATTTGACTTGCCAGTGCTTGTGCTGTTTCCAGGTTTCGTCGTTTGGCTCTTTTTTCCATTTCCTGAAAGATGCTTTTTTGGCAACAACAGCCTCTCTGACCTCACCTTTAAACCATTTTCCTCTTGTCTATTGTGCAGACTGCCTAAGTCTAGGTGTGATCTTTCCAACTCAGGAAACTCCCAGGCAACAACTTTATTCATCAGCCATCTTGGCAATGGTGTAGCCAGGACTGTTTTTTTGGTGGGGCCTGAGAGTAACATGGGTGGGCACAAGACAGGGCAAATGTTGACCCTGCCTGCATTTCTCCTCTTAGTTGACTGTTCTGAAGCTGCTGACTGGGTGGGCCTGACCCCAAAGTTGAATGGCCATGACCCACCCTTGACTATGCCACTGCATCCTCCTATTGCTTTCAATGTAGGGCCTTTCTAGTGTAATATGCACAGTTGTTAAGTGCCGTTGACTTGAAGTTGACTCCTAGTGATCCTGTGGATAGTTGTCCATGTTGTGGCTATCCCATGGGTTTGGCAAAGGGTGACAAGAGGTATATTGCCAGGCCTTCCTTTGGTGCATGGATTCAAGGTGGTCTCCCATATAAGTACCAACCAGGCTCGACTCTGCTTAACATCTCAGATCACATGAAATCAAGCACACACAGGGTGGCGTGGCTATAATATGCACAGCAAATACATATAATTTGAACATTCAAAATGTTTTTAATAGAGTAGGATACAAAACATATCCTTTTTATATTTAAATGATCACTCACATTAGTTTGTAAAACCCAGCACTAGAAAAAAAGATATACTCAGATATACAACACAGATGCATCTCTGTATCAAAGACAAGATATGCATGAAAGCATATTTACTCACTGGAAGCAGGTGTTCTCCAGGATCAGCAGGAATCAGTCCTCAAATATGGGTGATGCCATTGAAGAAGCCCATATGGGAATGCTTCCCAGTTTCCAAAGGAAGCTTTTGGAAGATGCTCCATACATGCATGCCGGTCTTCCCACCCGAAGGAGCCATCTTACTTCACTACGATGACACAGCTTAATCAAGCCAAAAATAAAAAACAAGAGGGAGGGTAGTGAGGGCTGATTCCTGCTAATCCCAGAGAACACCCGCTACAGGTGAGTAACTGCTTTCTCCGGGACCAAGCAGGAAGTCAGTCCTCACATATGGGACTCCCTAGCTACAGATTACTGAAAAAAAAAACTGTAAAAAGGCCCACCGGGGTAACCAAAAAAATAAACTGAGAACAAGCAGCATGAGTAATCGCTGAGAGGTTCTGAGAGTCAGTGTCCAGCAGGGACATCAACATCAGATCGACTCTACATTAGCCTGGATGGACAGAAGGGCTGGTGGGAAGGAGTTGCTTCAATTCTCAAAGAGATGTCGGAGTACGGCCTGGCTGAAGTTGCTGTCATATTGGACATCTCCATCCAGACAATAGTGAGCTGGGAAGGTGTGGACTGAAGACCATGTAGCAGTCCTACAGATCTCCTCTGTGGAGATGGAACGCAAGTTGGCCACCGAAGCGGCCATAGTGCAGACATTATGAGCCATGACATGGCGTTTCAAAATAAGCCCAGCCTGAGCATTAGCAAAAGAGATACGGTCTGCCACCCAGATGGACAGGGTGCATGTCAACACTGCCACTCCCAGCTTATTGGGATCAAAACAGACAAAGAGCTTGGAGGAACGGCTATGGGCTTTCATCCTTCTCCAGGTAGAAAGCTAGTGCTCTCTTACAGTCCAAGGTGTGCAATGAAGCCTCAGCTCTGTTGGCATGAGGCCTTGGGAAAAAGGTGGACAATACCACTGATTGATTGAGATGGAAAACAGAGACCACTTTAGGTAGGAATTTCGGGTGAGTTCGGAGAACCACCCTGTTCTTATGAAACCTGGTGTATGGTGGGCGCATCACCAGTGCTTGCAATTCACTGACTCTGCACGCCAATGTAAGCCTAACAGAAAAATGACTTTCTAGATAAGGAATTTGAAAGGGCAGGAGTTATGCGGCTCAAAGAGAGGGGGGTGCAAGGAGCTGTTCGAGCATCACATTGAGGTACCATGCCACCAGGGGTGGTTTAACGGGGGGGGGGGGGGGAGGTTAGCGAGATAGTAGGAGGCCCCACATAAAGCAACCCACCAAGAGGTGAGCAGGGATCAGTTGATAAGCTATGGGTCGATGATAAGCGGCTCAGCACTGAGGTGTACTCTGAGTTGGACTTTAGACCAGAGTCTGACAAGTGTAGAAGATAAGACAAAATGGACTCCACAGAGCAGGAAAAGGGGTCTAGAGACTTGTTCTCATACCATTTGGAGAACCTGTGCCACTTGGAGGCCTAAGCACATCACGTCGAGTCCCGCGTGAGGTGGGAAGTATGTTCTCCATGTCCTGCGACAAGTGGGGCTCTGCAAGTACTAGCCGTTCACCAGCCAAGCCATGAGCACTAGTGAGAACATGTTGGGATGAAGCAGAGTCCCATTATCCTGTGAAATCAGGTCTGGGGCGCAGCCCAGCCGGAGCGGTTGCCATTGAGACAAGAGAAGGAGTGGAAATCAGGGTTGCCTGGGCTAGTGTGGTGCAATGAGGATCATGGTGGCACCGTCCGCCTGCACCTTGAAAAGGGTCTTTGCCCCCAGAGGGGTTGGTAGGCAGGCATAGAGAAGATCCTCGTCCCAATTCAGGTGAAAAGCATCGGGAGCCAAATGATTCTGGCAGGGCACTCTGGAGCAAAACAGCGGGAGCTGGGTGTTGCTGTGAATGGCAAAGAGGTCTGTGGATGGCATGCCCCACATCTGGAAGATGCGGTCAGCCACCTGTCTGTTCAGAATCCACTCGTGTGGCTGAAGGACCCTGCTGAGGTGATCTGCCAGGATGTTAAGCTCTCCTGGTAGGTATACCATTCAGAGAAGCATACCGTGTGAGATTGCAAACTTCCAGAGGCAGACTGCCTCCCAGCAGAGGAGGTACAAACCCGTGCCACACTTTGTTCAGGTAGAACACGACAACCTGGTTGTCCATCTGTATGAAGACGACCTGGTAGACAAGCTGTTACAATGGTCCGAAGCTCCAGGAAGTTGATTTGATGTCGACTTTCCCCTACAGTCCAGAGGTCTTGTGCGGATAGGCCATTCAGGTGTGCCCCCAGCAGAGTTTGGAGGCATTGGTCATGAGGACTTGTTGATGCAGCGGGGCCTGGATGGGAAGCCCCGCAAGTAGGTGAGTGTGTTGCAGCCACCAAGGCAAGGAGTGTTGGAGAGGCGGAGTCATTCTAATCCTGTCTGACAAAAGTCCCCTTATGTGACACCATTGTGTGCACAGTCCACTGTTTCTGACGCAGCTCAAGTCGGGCTGAGGGGGTAACATGGACCACGGAGGCCATGTGACCCAGAAGGCACAGCATCTGTCGAGCCATGAAAACTGGGCAACTCTGGATGCCCTTGTCAAGGTGAGTAGGCAGTGGGCTCTGTCTGTCAGAAGAAATGCTCGAGCCAGTGTGGTATCGAAGAGCCACAATAAACTCGAGGCATTGAGAGAGTTGCAGGTAGGACTTTGGGCAATTGATGACAAAGTCCAGCTGTTTCAGCACCTGAATGGTGCATTGTCAGACCTCATCCAGTGTCCTGCCCCTGACCATCCAGTCGTCCAGATAGGGGAAGACAAAGATTCCCCTGAGCCAGAGGAAGGTGGCAATGACTGCCAGACATCTGGTAAAGACTCTTGGGGCAGAGGCAAGGCCAAAGGGTAGAACCCTGTACTGATAGTGCCATCTGCTGAGCATAAAGCGGAGGTACTGATGGTACAGGGAATGGATGAGGATGTGTGCATAGGCGTCATTGAGATCCAAAGAGTACAGCCAATCTTCCTGTTGAAGGTAGGGTAACAATGTTCCAAGGGATACCATCTTGAACTTTTCCCTTCACTAGGAAGCGAATGAGATTGTGGAGATCCAGAAAGGGTTAAAACCAGCCTGTTTTCTTGGGGACTAGAAAGTAGCGGGAGTAAAAACCCTGTCCTCTTTGGGAGGGGGAAACTGGTTCCACTGCCCAATCTGCCAGCAGGGTCTGGAGGAGTAGGTCGCTTTGGTGATTCTCAAGAGGATACTCCCCTGGAAAGAAGGCAGGGGAATCAGCTCAAAGTGGAGCAGATAGCACTCATGGACCACTTGCAGTGCCCAGGCATTGGTTGCTATGCTGGCCATCTGTGAGGCAAAGTGTATCAGCCGTCCTCCCACCTGTGGCAAAATGGAAACTGGAAGGGAGAGATGGGCCATGCTCCAAAGTCAGGAGTCAAAAAACATCACCTGGCTGTGGCACTGGTTGAGGCTTTGGGAATTTTGGCTTGCGCTGTGGCCTCTGGTTCTGACCCTTATGCTGTTGCCCCTGTTGGAGTGGTTGGTACGAATAATATGGGGTATAAGTACCATAGGTTAAAAAGACTTCTTCCCTGAAGTCATTCTCCTGGAAGGATCAGCGATCTTCCTTGAAATCCTGGGCATGGTGAGTTGCTCCATTTCCAACTCTGCGGCCTTTTCCGCCACGGCATCAGTCAACTTATCCTGAACCCATTGTTATAAGTCTGAGGACTGTAGCCATGCCAGACAGCAGGCACCGATGCCCACTGCAGCCACCCTGGCCACGGATTCAAACCCATCGTAGGCTGCCCGGGTGACATACTTGGAACACTCCTTAATTTTGCTCACCAGGCTCCGGAAGCACTCAAGGTGCTCTCCAGACAAACCAGCCAAGAATCCGGCAAGATCCTTCACCAAGTCATGTAGGTATATACCCATGTACAACTGGCATGCTTGGATCCGAGCCACCAACATCGACCCCAGGTAGCACTTCCTCCCAAAGCCATCCATGATGCAATGCAGACCTCCCTATCCGGGGGCACCGAGAAGTTCATCTTGGAACTTTTAATCAGACACATGGCCAATTCCACCACCATGGAGTTGTGAGGGAGTTGAGCCTTTTCAAACTCAGAGCTCTTGCATACTTGATACATGGAATCAAGGTGGCAGCTCACTGTGGGCACCAAGAGCAGTGTTTATTACATCCTAAAGAAAAGCCATTCCAGGATAGGGTGAATAGTAACCATAATGGCCTCTTTAGTGGGAGTCGGGTACTGGAGGATTTGCAAATCTTCTGCCAGAGTTTCCTCCTTCGCCTCAATAATGAAAGGCAAAGTCTTTCCCACGTCCCGCACAAACTCAAGGAATGAGGTCCTTGGGAGGGGACCTCCTCCATTCATACAGGGCAAGGGATCAGAGGGGACATTGTGGTGATGGGCGGTCTCAGGCGATTCCTCCTCGGTCTCTCAATTAGTCCGAGAGGAGCTCGAAGTACCTCCTTGAATGGTGACCGCGCCAGTGGCATTCAGGCTGAGTCAAGGGAGTCTTCAGCTCCCATCTGTCTGAACCCGAAGCACTCGGGGGAACACCCGCTGCACTAAGAGACCTCGAATGCTCATGGGAACCGTCCAAGAGAGCATGGACCTCCAGGATGGGCTGCACCTCCGCAGGTGAGGCACCTGCCGTGGACAGGCCCATCACTGATGCCAAGGAACCTGCGGTCACTGGGTCCCTGGCAGGCTGCTGAGTCATGAACGCAGCAAGGCTATACTCAAGGGCCTGCATCTTCTATGAGAGGACAAAGGTCTCTGCAGCTGCTGGAGTCAGCGTCGCAGCCTTCGGTGCCAATGTCGGCTGTCTCGGCAGGGATTCCTTGATGGTTATGGACTTGGGACTCCCACAACAGCTCTCCAGGGCCTCAGGAGGCAACCTCTCCCACCAGGGCAGCTTGGAAGTCTGCTCTCACCTTCGAAGTCACGCTGAGAGCTCCAATGCTGATGCCATTGCCTTTTATCATTGATGCGGTCAAAGTCCAGTCCTCCTGGGGCTGCTCCTTATCACAGGAGAGCCACTGTTCCGGTGTCCTTCGACCCGGCCTCCACATGAAACTGAAGCCTCGATGGGAGGCCTTCAAGGGTGTTGATGCCGATTTCTCAGAACCGAACAGCGATTCCCACTGCCATTCCCCGTTAAGTCCCTTGCGCATCATCTGCAAGCAGACAGCACAGTCCGAGGACTCATAGTCGGGCCGAGGCATTGAAGGCACCAGTTGTGGCTGTCCATGATGGAGATGGTCCAGCCACACTGAGTGCATGTCTTGAAGCCCCTGGCTGGCTTTGACATGGCAGGGAAGACGGCTTCCACCAAGTCAAAGGACTCCAGCGTTCTCACTGACCAGGCGGGTGCGAGAGAAAAATCCCACCCACCGAGAGAAAAAGGGGGGAACCCCCCTCTAGAAAAACGTGACACCAAAGCACCGATGTTCCCGGAGAAGGCAAGAAGACCCTGTACAGCATGCAATACTGAAAAATAGAAAAAAAAAATGTAGCGAAAAATGGTAATCTTTATTCCGAGACACAGACGATATCTAGAGGGCTCCGCAGAAAAAAGACTGAGGCAAGATGGCTCCTTCGGGAGGGAAGACTGGAACACAAGCATGAAGCATCTTTTGAAATCTTCCTTTGGAATCATTCCCGTGCGGGCTCTCTCTGTGACGTCACCCATATCTGAGGACTGGCTTCCTGTTTGATCCCAGAGAATAAATAATTTCTAAGACACGTTTTCTATTTGCACAACACAATTCGTCTTTTGATTATGTAAGCTAAAAAGAGATACAGAGTTTCATAAGGCAGAAAGGATACACCTACGGTATGTACTAAATCAGAGTTTTACAGCAGTGATACTTCGGTTTGTCTGACTTATTTCAAATATGACACAATTGCTTCTCTTTTAATACAAAGAGGAAACTATTTTGAAAGAAATCCAAATTTATTTGTGACCTACACGCTTTGCTTCAATCAGAAACAAATACTTATTATTACATAGTATATAAGACATAATGGATCACATATGTCTAGTCTGCTTAAGATGAGTGAATGTACCAATCACTATTCTGGAATTCGATTGCAATTCTTCTATGTGGGAATTTAAAATCCTTTCAAATTCTTTAGCTCGTTTGTCTTCTTCCTGGAAGAATTTCTCAGCTGCTGCAGTAGAAAATGAGACCTCTGGGGAAAACTGTAAAATAGAAGATAATTGTGAGAAAAAGCCAAAAAATTATGAGGTGACTATTCAGTATGTCGTTGATGGGGAAAATTACCTAGACCTTTTTGTCCGACTAACTTTTTCCTGATATTCAACCCATATCTGTTCAGTCTGAATATACCTGGATAAAGTTAACCAAAGTTGTCTAACTTTGCAGCATCTATTTATCTGCACATTAACCCAGCTAAGGGGCCCTTTTACTAAAGTGCGATAAGTGATTTCCATGGAGTTCAGCATGTGCTATAACACCCCGGTAATTGCTACCGCATATCAGGAGCAGAAGTGTGGAAAAAGGTCTGAGATGACAATGGGTATTGTGGCTGGTGACAGCTAGTACACACAATGTTGCGCGCTGTCATGACTGCTAATAGAGAGGCTGCAATTTACCTGCACTCAAGAGGTGGAGGTAATTGCAGCCATGCCACTGGCAGCATGGCTGCTGCCCATGCAGGCTGCAGAACCTCAGTGCCCCAACCTCCCGTGATCCGATCCCCCCCTGATCATGCTTGCCCTGCAATCCAATCTGATTTCCCCCCCTTTCAGGACTTCCAGAACCAGAAAACATTCAAACCATGTAGGCTCTGAAGAGAGGCCCACCAATACAGTGACCTAGCCAGACCCAAATTGCCAGACCCAAATTTTTGAGGGGATCCAGAGATAATACAGGTGGGCACTAGGCATATAGAGGTCTGAGCTGTGCTAGTTATAATCTAATACCTCAGAGTGCACCTGCTGAAAGATTTTCAGGTAAACAGTCTGCAACATTAAATCAGTGGTTAAACATATAGATATATATAATACCGCATGCTGTCTGCAACTTTGCCCATAGAGTAACATAAATGCCGCAGCAGATAGCAACATCACCCACAATGTACACATTATAATTTACAAATTTAAACTAAAAACAAACTGAAAAATGTCAGGTTATAGCACAGAAATCTGTTGGCTGGGCTCTAAACTTTTGGTCTGACCCAACATGGCACATTTTGTTTTCATGTCACTGTGCTGCTAGATGCTTCCACCTACTGCTACTAATGCAAAAAATGTTGATGTCATCTCAGTTCAATGCCAATCTCCTCACCCTGAAGTAACACACAACTCTTAAAAAAACAAACAACCCCCCCCCCAAAAAAAACCCCTCAGCTTCTGTGAGGTAACCCTACCATTCAATACTAACTCCAATGACTCTCATAGCAACAACTTTTACCTAGCAAGAGGTAGGAATACAAATATTACACCAAGCTCTGTAACACTAATATACTTTCTACCGGGAAAACATAAGCTGAAATGCAGCAGATACCCACATAATACAAATTAGCGGACTACCAAACCTCAGTCACACACCTTCACCAAATCCAGTATAAGGGAACACGGCCGATTCAGGTCACGGACCTGTATGTCCAGCGAGGCAAAGACGGATGTCGGACTTATTCTTCCTCGGAGGTAGAATAAGTCTGACGAATGGCGGAGATCGGTCCAGGCCCCCCCCCCCCCAAACCACAGTGCAATGTCAGGTAGGCATCTGCCATCTGATCCCGGCCCTGGCATCTCCTGCCAAGGCGCAGACGGCGGGAGTAAAGGCTATTTTGGTTGTTGGGCCTTTCTTGCTTGGCGTCGTGTCCCGATGCATGCGGTGGCCACCCTAGCCAATGACTCAAAGCCATCATAGGCTGCTCAGGAAAGAAACTTTAAACATTCCTTTACCGCCGAGGTTACGGTCTTCAACCTCTATAGGGGTTCTCCATTGAGGCCTGCTGAAAATCCCCTGAGCTCTCTCAATAGTTCCTTCAGATACATACCGATGTAGAGCTCATATGAGTGGATTCAGCATGTTAGCATCGAACCCTGAAAGGCCTTCCAGCTGAGGGCATCGAGGGTTCAGGCCTCCCTGTTGGGTGGAACTGACGAGTGGGTTTTTTGACTCTTAAGCTTGTGCATGGCCGACTCCACGACCATTGAGTTGTGGGGGAACTGGGCCTTTTGGAACCCAGGACTCTGGTGTACCTGGTACATGGCATCGAGGCACCTGCTGACAATTTGTACCGATGCCAGTGTTTCCCACATCTGGAGGAGGAAGCGGTCAAGGATCAGGGGCACTGGGACCTAAGGTTTTCCTTCGAGGGTGCCTCGTATTGGAGTATCTCCAATTCCTTGGTTTGCAGATCCTCCTCTGCCTCACTCAATTGCGATAGCCTTGGTCATATTCCTCATAAAATCAAGGAACACAATGTCCTCTGGTGGGTAGTGGCATCGGGTCACCGGGGGAGATGGGTCTCAGGGCACGTCATGGTGTCGCCTTGTATCAGGGGACTCTTCATCCCAAGTCTCCCATTCAGACTCAAAATCAGAGTAAGAGTCCAACGCCGCATGATCACCTCTGTCGAGAACTGCTCTTTGTAGTGCAGGACCTCCGGAGGACCACTGGTCCGAGCTGCGGGCGCTCGCCTGGGAGGACCGGTGTCCTGAGGAATGGGACCTCGACTGGGGCCAGGGGCTGTCTCAAGGCTGGTGGCGCTTGAGGACTGGCTCAACATCCGGGGAAGCTCTCGATGTTGAGGGTCCTGTTGTTGGGGCGAATGAACCAGATGAGCCAAACATAAACACCTGCTGCATGGCCACTAGGGCAGATATACTGCTCTCTAGGGCTGCTATTCTGGTCTCCACACCAGTTGGCTCCGCAGCCTTCGATGCAGGCACCAAGAACTTCAGGTCCAGCATCGGCATATTCCTCGATGAGGATGGCCTCAGAGGCCCCAGCCAGTCAGCGGCAGCCAACGACTTCTTGTGGGGCAACTTGGAAGGCTACTCCTGCCCCAACTCCTCGGACTCACGCCTAGGACTGCAGGACCTGGGGTGGGATTTCACCTTCTTCCTGGATCTGTCCTCCGAAGCAGTCTTTGAGGATTTCTTCTTCTTATGCTCCACCTCCGGGGATCTCCACTCAGAGGAACCACAGCTGCGGGACTCCAAGGAGGCTCTGCCTTCATGGAGCACCAAGGTATCGGAGGGGGCCCTGGAGAGTGGTATTACGGAAACTCCAGGGTGGAGTTGGACTTATGAAAAATTTTTTCTTGTTGCTGCTGATGACCCTTTAAGGCCATTGGGGTCATTGTTTTGCAGAGTACACAGTCGGAGTCATCATGCTCTGGGCCAAGGCATTCGAGGCAGCAGTCGTGTGGGTCGGTAAGTGATATCACTTTGCCACACCAGTCACACTTTTTGAAGCCACTTGAGACCATCGGAAAAAGATGGTCCCCGCCTCCTGGCAGATGTCAGAGGCCTTCAGCTGAAAAAGGGCGCTAACGCCGGTTGAGGTGGACCTCGATGAAAAAAGTGAAAAATGGATAGGTGAACCAGAAGAGCGATGCCGAGGCAAGCTGGCTTAGGGGTGGGAAGGAATGGTATGCAAACCGGACAAAATTCAACTATAAGAAAATCAGACTTATTCTGGGGAAAAAAGGATAACGTATGAAGGGCTCCATGGAAAAAAGAAGAGTGAGGCAAGATGGAACCTTTGAGCAGGAAGGAGACCATGCATGCGTGGTGCATCTCCCAAAGGCTTTCTTTGAAAGCTGGGGAGATGCTTCCGCGCGGGCTCCATTGATGCAGACATCACCTATATGTGAGGACTGTTTTCCTGCTTCTTCCTGAAGAAAGACTTTTCAAAATTATCCTCATCTGATTCATGCAGATGGGTAGACAAAAAGTCTGAAAGCTGTTCAGGTTCAAAAAAGAAATATCTTTTGCCCTGGTAAATTACCTGACATTTACTAGGATATTTAAGAGAATATAAAGTCCTTAATTCTAACATCTCGAACTTAAAAGAGTGAACATTTTTTTCCTACAGTATTGAGTCTCCCAAGTCAGGTCTGGACAGATCCTGATAGTTTGTCTGAGAAACTTCTGATCATGTTTAGAGAAAAGAAACAAAGTGGCAAAATATACAGTACATTTTCTGGCAACAGACTTGAGGAATTATCCAACACAGACTTATCGAGATTCCCCTCCCTTTGCCTATCAAACACTTTTTCCCCCTCCCTGAAGTATTCAGTCATGAAGGTAAATAATAAGCCAAAACTACCAGATGTAAAGCTGTTTTAGGAACTTCTAACATATCTCTCCTATAATTACAAAACATATCTTTTGGAGTAATAGTAGCCATCTTAGGAAAATTAGGCAATCTTATGATCTTCTTCCTCATAAGATTCTCTAAATTTTCCATTCATCGAGTCATAACAGTTTCAGATTTAACAATCTAAAAACAATTATCTTGACGAACAGACAGCAAATTCAAGTGAAGCTACTACTACTACTTATTTGTATAGCGCTATTATTTATTTATTTTATTTATTTATTTATAAGGCATACACAGCGCTGTATATATACATGTGAGAGATAGTCCCTGCTTTAGAGAGCTTACAATCTTTTTTTTTTATTTAATTTTTTCAGAAAGCACAGTTACTTACCTGTAACAGGTGATCTCTGGGAACAGCAGGAATAAGTCTTCACATATGGGTATCATCGGTACCAACGGAGCCTGCGCGGGAACGCTCCCCAGCGTCCAAAAGGAAAGCTTTTGGGAGCATCCCACAGCACCTGCGCACTGCCTTCCCGCCTTTCCCAACTGCCTCTCTCCAGTTTGAGTTTTAAAGCTGAGACAAAGAGAGAGTGAGGAAGGGAAAGATAGAAAGAGAGAGATACAACTCCTAGGGGAGGTGGGTGGGTTGTGAAGACTTATTCCTGCTGTTCCCAGAGATCACCTGTTACAGGTAAGTAACTGTGCTATCTCCAGGAACAAGCAGGAATGAGTCTTCACATATGGGGACTCCCCAGCTAGAGATGCCTGGGAGATCCCCCAGGTTGTGAGTCCCTGAGAAGGGCTTTACCTCCCCCTATGGATATCAGGCATCCAGTAAGGGATGGAGGGTAGGAGTTGATTAGGTATGGAACAGGTGCTTGAGAACAGCCTGACCAAACAAGGCATCTCGGCGGGAGTCCTTGTCCAAGCAGTAATGGGCTGTGAAGGTATGAACCGAGGCCCAGGTGTCCGCTCGACAGATTTGGTCGATGGACACAGAGTTTAGATGAGCCATAGAGGCTGCCATGGCCCTCACATTGTGAGCTGTGACATGGCCCTCCAGAGAAAGGTTCTTACTCTGGTAGGCGAAAGAAATACACTGAGCAATCCAATTAGACAGAGTTCTCTTAGAGACTGGAAGTCCTAAATGAGAGGGATCAAAAGCAACAAAGAGTTGAGAAGACTTTCTATGTTGCTGTGTCCTTTGTAAGTAAAAAGCAAGAGCTCTCTTACAATCCAGGGTATGAAGATTTCTGTCTGCACTTGATGCATGAGGTCCTGGAAAAAAGACAGGTAAATAAACCTCCTGGTACAGATGAAAAGGTGAAACCACTTTAGGCATAAAGTGTGGATTAGTCGTGAGGACTACCTTGTCATGATGGAACCTTGTATAATTTATTTATTTATTTACATTCTCTTATATACCGCGCTATTCTGCATCAGTGCGGTTTACATTGAACAAACTGAAATTACATTGAACAGGGCATTATAACTTGGAGATAACTATTTTACAGGGAACATGGGCTATGGAGGGTTAAGTGGCTTGCCCAAGACCACAAGGAGCACCTGTGGGACTAGAAACCCCAGTCCTTCCGGTCCAAGGTTGCTGTCCTCTAGTGGGATTTGAACCCCCGACCTTCCGGCCTGAAGTACCTTGCCCCAACCACTAGGCCACTCCTCCACTCCATATAAGGAGTGGAGGAGTGGCCTAGTGGTTAATATGGCTAATCCTCCATATAAGGAGGATTAGCCACCAAGGCTTGCAGTTCACTGATGCGGCGAGCTGAGGTGACTGCAATTAGAAAAATAACCTTCCAGGAATGGAATTTCAAGGAGGTAGTGGCTAAGGGTTCAAAGGGTGGCTTCATAAGCTGGCCAAGAACCAAGTTCAAGTCCCATGCCACTGGAGGTGGTCTAATGGGAGGTTTAGTTAAAAGAAGGCCTCTCATAAATCTTGCAATAAGAGGATGAGAGGAGATAGGCTGTCCATTGAGAGGCTTAAGGGATGCTGCAATAGCACTCAAATGGACTCTTACTGAATTCATTTTAAGGCCTGCATGTGATAAATGCAGCAGGTACTCTAGTAAAGAATTCAGAGGTATTGCAGAAGGGTTAAGACCCTTCTCTGCACACCAAATGGTAAACCTTTTCCATTTAAAAGCATAGGAACGTCTAGTGGAAGGCTTTCTGGAAGCATGAAGGATATCCTTCACCTGCTGAGAAAGATGCAAATCTTGAAGGTCTAGGCCTTCAGCAACCAGGCCCTGAGATGAAGGGACTGGGGATTTGAGTGCCACAACGTTCCCCCCTCCTGGGATAGGAGGTCTGGAGCAGATCCCAAGTCCAGGGAGGGAGCTTGAGAGAGATGCAGAAGTAGAGGGTACCACACTTGGTGTGGCCAATGTGGTGCTATGAGGATCATAGACCCCTTGTCTATCTGAAGTTTGAACAGTGTCTTGGGAATTAGGGGAATGGGTGGGAAGGCATAGAGGAAGTCTCGCCCCCAGTGAAGGAGGAAGGCATCCCTGGCCTGAACTCCCTGACACGGAATTCTGGAACAGAACCGGGGAAGTTTGGCATTCCACGGACTTGCAAACAGGTCTATGTCCGGGGTTCACCAAATTCGGAAAATGTTGGCTATCTGGTCCCCATGGAGGGACCATTCGTGTGGAAGCAGAACTCGACTGAGTCTGTCTGCCCAAGAGTTTTGAACTCCTGGAAGATACACGGCCATGAGATGAATTTGATGCTCTCTGGCGAAGGCCCACAATCTCAGAGCTTCGTTGCAAAGTGACAGAGAGCCAGTCCCCCCCTGCTTGTTCATGTAGAACATGGCTACTTGGTTGTCCGTGTGGATGAGGACTGTCTTGTAGCTGAGCAGGGTGTGGAAGACTCTGAGAGCCAGAAAGATTGCTCTGAGTAAGAGGTTGATATGTAGAGATGTCTCCTGTGGAGACCAGATGCCCTGGGTGGAGAGATCTTGTAGATGAGCTCCCCAACCCCTTGGGGAGGCATCTGTTGTAAGGATTGCCTGGGGTAACACCTGTTGGAAGGGGGACCCCAGCAACAGATTTTGAGTGGATTTCCACCACTGGAGAGACCAAAAAAGGTGACTGGAGGTTGCTATTTTGTCTGACAGGCATCCTGATGCCTGGGTCCATTGGGTGGACAGAGTCCATTGAGCTGCCCTCATGTGAAGGCGAGTATAGGGGACCACATGCACTGTGGATGCCATGTGGCCTAACAGTTGTAACATCTCTCGAGCAGTTAAATGGGACTTTAACTGAATCTGGGAGGCTAACTGCACCAAGCGTAGGCAACAGGCCTGAGGAAGATAGGCCCTTGCAGTGGTGGTATCCAGCAAGGCCCCTATGAACTCTAGAGATTGAGTAGGGGTGAGATGGGATTTTGGGATGTTTATTACAAGTCCCAGATACTGAAGGATACGCCTTGTGCAGGCTAGGGAAGCCTGGGCCTCTGACTGGGATGGAGCTCGGATGAGCCAGTCGTCCAGATATGGGAATACAAATATTCCTAGAGTGCGTAGAAATGCAGCTACTACTGCCATGCATTTTGTGAACACCCTTGGTGCAGAGGCCAGACCGAAGGGAAGCACTCTGTATTGATAGTGCTTTCCTTGGAAAAGGAACCGAAGGAACCTTCTGTGTGTTGGATGGATGAGGACATGTGTGTACTGTCATGAGGTAGACAGCACAGACCCTGAAATATTAAGAAATGAAAAGGAAGAAGAGCTTACCTTGCAGCCTCAGGGGCAGTTGCAGCATTCACAGTACAGAGAGGCAGGGAAAAGGAAAACAAACTTTCCACGTGGGTGTAGTGACGCAGTAAGAATTGAGAGTGCCAATCAGGCTCACCTGGACTCAGACTCACGTTCCAAGTTAGAGGAGCTGAGAGATAAAAGCAGGTGGGGAATCTCGCAGAGACAGAGTTGGAGTGGGAAGCAGATTGGAAAGGGGAAAGAGAATTGTAAGCAGCAGAATGAGCATTGGCAGTGGAAGCTGGAGCCTGGATTAGGGCGGGAGCCGGAGCTTGAATGCCAGGAGGAAAGCAGAGACCAAAGGAACTCTGACTGGTGTTTCAGGCAGGCTAGGAGAGAAGGTGAGAGTAGAAATCCCAAGCAATTGCAGGAAGACACGTTACCTTGGAGAACCAGGGCTGGAGAAAGGCAGGCTGGCAAACCCAGGTGGGATAAGCAAAACTGCAGCAAGGTCTTCCCAGCCAGAGGGGTCCTCACACCAAGGCAAACTGTCCAGTTAACAGGAGGCAGAGGTCACGTCCAAAGAAGCACACAGGAAGCAGGAAGTGAGTTTCCCTCAGCCAGACATCGTAACCAGGGTTCCCACAGAAGAGCAGGCTGCACGGCAGAAAGAAAGCCTTGGCTGGAGACAGAGGAGTTTGAGACCATCTTCTCCAAAGGAAAAGATAAGTACCCTGTTTCTGCTAAGGGGAGAAAAGGGAGTCTCCGGGATAGAAGCCAGGCTTATAACCGGCAAGGGAACTCTTATTGGCCCAAGCCGTGGGAAGAAATCCCCAGCACAGCTCCTGATATCTGGGACTTACAAAAGCAGCTCCAACTGGGGGCAACTGAGGTATCCCCAGGGCAAGATACAGAGAGCAGCTTCATAGGGGCTCAGTGTCCTTATACAGGGGCAGGTCCTAGCCCTATGCAATGGGAGAGCAATAGCTCAGAAAATATCCCTGAAACGATGGAATGTGCTGTATGCGTGACTGATGATATAGAGAGCCTTTGTTAAACGGAAACAGCAAGAAAGAAACTGTATTTTGCACATTGAAAAGTGTTGGACTTTATTGCTGGAAAGAAGCAGGATTATTATTGGTTAAACATCCTTTACCCTGGTGAAAACAACCGTTCTTTATGTTGTCCCTTATTCTACGACATCCTCAAGGGAAGGGGAATAAAACCCAACTTTAATTTCATTTGGATCACGACTACAGTGTCCTTTATTTACCACAACTCCAGGCTATCCCGAGTCTAGGCAACCGCCTAGGACTGGCATGGTCTCACAAATGGCATAGTTGGCAGGATGCCAGAAAAGAGGACACCGTGCAAGAGGGACGGAGTCACCAGGGCCAGAGGACGCAACCAGGAAGGAGGTGGAACCACGCCCAGACAACTCCAGGAACCGGGAGCAGTCAAAGACCTTCTCAAGGCCAGAATCACCACCTGACTCAGGTAATAGTATCTGGGACAGCCAGGGTGGGATTCTGAGGAGGTATCTGAGGGATTGAAAATCCCAGTGGGGGAGCAGTGGAAAAAAAAAAGAGAGGTTCCGCACTTGGTTTTTTTTCTCTTCTCTGATTATTGCAGGTTGCCAACATGGAGTCTCCAGTGGATATCCTGAAGTGGATGGGGCTCCAGTTTGAGAAGCAACGCGAACTTGCCCAGCAGTGCCAAGAACAAGCCCTAGCCACCATGCAGTTACAGCAAAAGCCGCTGACGGACTTGTTGCAGGCGGTACTGCAGGAGCGGCAAGCCGAAAGGAAAACCGAAGGACACTTTGGTGGGGTAGGCCCACAAACATGTGGCATTTTGTCTTTTGGACAGTGGTCAGGAAAAGACAATATAGACGATTTTCTGGAAGCCTTTGAGCGTGTAGCTCGTGGTGCAGGCTGGCCCGAGCAACAATGGGCGGTTCGCCTAGCTACCTCCCTGACGGGAGAAGCCCTGGCGGCATACAAGGCTATGCTGGCCGCCCAGGCTAACAAGTATGCCAATGTGAAAGCAGCCATACGGGATAGGCTAGGCCTATCGCCTATGGTATACCGTAGAATGTTGAGAGCTACAAAGATCCAACAGGGTGAAACTCCAAAGGCACTAGGCCAGCGGATTCGTAGCCCTGTATGGAAGTGGCTCATGCCGGAAGGGAAGACAATGGAAAGTATTTTAGATATGCTTGTGTTAGAGCAATTCTGTGAAGCTGTGCCTGTAGAGGTAAGGTCATTCCTCACTCTACAGAACTGCCAGACGACGGACGAGGCTACTCTCCTAACAGAGAGATTCATGGAGGCTCAGGTAGCCCATGGATCCCAAGGAGGGGCTAGCGGCTCGCATGGCATGGCAAACTCTGGTAGAGTTATGAAAGACCCAGGATTGAGCATACAGAAAAATGTAGAAGTAAAGGTATAGCGCATGACTCTTGCATAATATGTTTTAAATGTGGGAGGTTGGGTCACAAGGGGTATGAATGCAAAGAGCGCACAGCACTAATAGGGGAAAAAGCAAAGTATAAACAAGGGGTTTTTTTACCTGGGGGTGGAGGTACATGGGGTGCAGGCCGAGGCCTTGCTTGATTCCGGGGCCGACTAGACTATGATGTTGGAGCGGTTCTGGCGGCGTTTACAGGCCAGCAACCAATCTGCCCCAAGTCAACCAGAAGGCATGGCCAAGATAAAGTGCATACATGGGGCGGCTAACCCTTACACCCTGTACAAGCTGTCCATAAAAGGGTTGGGTGTTAGGAAAGAGATTTTAGTCGCTTTAGTCCCCCGTCTCCCTTTTGACCTAGTGTTGGGCCGTGATTGGCCGTTATTCGAGGAAGGGATAGGCGAAGGCCTACTAAGTGAAGAAGAGAGCGCTCCTAGGGAGTCTTACATCCAGCAGGGGGCGGGCCAGGTTGAACCCCGGAAGGCGGATAAGCGGGGAAAGGGAGGGGCCCCGGAACAGCTGAAGGACAGAGGAGAAGGAAAAGCCTTAATGACTTTAATTCCGGGACCTTTGTTTGCAAAGCCTAAGAAGGGAGAGGCAGGTAAAGAAACCCCGGAAAACATTAAAGAGGCCAAAAAGAAGGCTTTGTGCTGAAGTATTGTAAGGCAGTCCCAAACGCCCAAGCGCCCCAAAGAGCTAGCGCTGCTGCAGCTGGGTACGATCTGTTCAGCGCAGTAGAGGAGGTAGTACATAAGAGGGGAAAGGCCTTAATAAACACTGGGATACAAATTCAGCTGCCAGCAGGTTGCTACGGGAGGATAGCACCCCGGTCTGGGCTCGCGGCCAAACATTTCATTGATGTTGGGGCGGGGGTTATTGACCCCGATTACAAGGGGGTTGTGCAGATTCTACTCTTCAACTTTGGGGAGCAGGATTTTAAGGTCAAGGTAGGGGACAGAGTAGGCCAACTTATATGCGAGCGGGTTGGGTTCCCCGAGCTAAAAGAGATGCCATACCTGACCACCACTAGCCAAGGAGGGGGTGGTTTTGGTTCCACGGGGCAGAATGAGGTTAAGGCTATGGCTGCCCTCGCAGAGGAAAAAGTAGATGAGGACTTAGGACCCCAGGTACAGGAGTGCAAGGAAGACCCAGCTCCAAGAATGGGGGAAGAGTTGTCGCAGCAGCAGCGGGATCAACTAACACGTCTGCTAGCAGGGTTTCGGGATGTCCTCACTCCATTGCCAGGAGAGACCGGGTTGGTAGCCCATGAAATTCACACTTCACCGGGAGAAATAGTGCGGCAGAGGCCTTATCGCCTGCCGGAGGCCCGTAAGAAGGAAGTGGTAGAACAGGTCAGGGAAATGTTGAAAATGGGAGTCATCGAGGAGTCCAAAAGCCCGTGGTTCAGCCCGGTGGTTTTGGTACCAAAACCGGATGGGAGTCTACGTTTTTGTATAGACTTTCGTAGAGTCAATGCCATCTCCCTTTTCGATGCGTACCCCATGCCCAGGATCGAGGAGTTGCTCGACAAGTTAGGGCAGGCCCGCTATCTGACCACCCTTGACCTTACGAAGGGGTATTGGCAGATTCTGCTTACCTGGGCCTCTAGGCCTAAAACAGCTTTTAGCACACCCCTCGGCTTATTTCAGTTTAAGCGAATGCCGTTTGGCTTGCATGGAGCAGCCGCGACGTGCCAACGCTTGGTTGACCAGGTGCTACGTCCACACCACCAATACGCAATGGCATATATGGACGACATAGTGATCCATAGTGAGAACTGGGCCCAGCATCTACCTAGGGTGGAGGCTGTATTAAAAGCCCTACGACAGGCCGGGCTGACCCTGAATCCGGCCAAATGTTTGTTTGCCGGGGAGGAGGTGAAGTATTTAGGGCACATGATCGGGAAAGGTATGGTGCGGCCGGTAGGTAGTAAAGTAGAAAGTGTCCAGGAGTTCCCTCGGCCAATGACCAAGAAACACCTCCGTAGTTTCCTCGGGTTGGTCGGTTATTACCGCCGGTTCATACCGCGGTTTGCGGATGAAAGTGCGGTCTTAACTGACATGTTAAAAAAAAATGCCCCAAATAATTTGGTCTGGTCAGCAGAAGCGGAGAGGGCGTTCCTCCGGTTAAAAGGGAAGCTTTGTCAAGCCCCAGTATTGCGAGGGGTAGACTTCCACAGACCTTTTATCCTACAGACGGACGCCTCCGAATCGGGTCTCGGGGCCATCCTATCACAGGAATTTGAAGGAGTAGAGCACCCCATTTTATATTTAAGTAGGAAATTGTCCGGGGCAGAGTTTAATTACGCAACAGTGGAGAAAGAATGCCTGGCGATTAAGTGGGCGGTAGAAGCTCTTCGTTTTTACCTCACGGGTCGCCGATTTATACTCGTCACTGATCATGCACCCCTAAAGTGGCTAGGTACGATGCAAAATCATAATCCGCGGCTCACTCGCTGGCATTTGGCCCTGCAGGCATTTAATTTTACGGTGAAACATAGGGCAGGCAAGCTCCACCTTAACGCAGATGCATCGTCGCGTATTCCGTGCTGTACGGACACTTGTTCCTCAGCCCCGCAATAGCTTAAGAGGGGGGATATGTCATGAGGTAGACAGCACAGACCCTGAAATATTAAGAAATTAAAAGGAAGAAGAGCTTACCTTGCAGCCTCAGGGGCAGTTGCAGCATTCACAGTACAGAGAGGCAGGAAAAAGGAAAACAAACTTTCCACGTGGGTGTAGTGACGCAGTAAGAATTGAGAGTGCCAATCAGGCTCACCTGGACTCAGACTCACGTTCCACGTTAGAGGAGCTGAGAGATAAAAGCAGGTGGGGAATCTCGCAGAGACAGAGTTGGAGTGGGAAGCAGATTGGAAAGGGGAAAGAGAATTGTAAGCAGCAGAATGAGCATTGGCAGTGGAAGCTGGAGCCTGGATTAGGGCGGGAGCCGGAGCTTGAATGCCAGGAGGAAAGCAGAGACCAAAGGAACTCTGACTGCTGTTTCAGGCAGGCTTGGAGAGAAGGTGAGAGTAGAAATCCCAAGCAATTGCAGGAAGACACGTTACCTTGGAGAACCAGGGCTGGAGAAAGGCAGGCTGGCAAACCCAGGTGGGATAAGCAAAACTGCAGCAAGGTCTTCCCAGCCAGAGGGGTCCTCACACCAAGGCAAACTGTCCAGTTAACAGGAGGCAGAGGTCACGTCCAAAGAAGCACACAGGAAGCAGGAAGTGAGTTTCCCTCAGCCAGACATCGTAACCAGGGTTCCCACAGAAGAGCAAGCTGCAGGGCAGAAAGAAAGCCTTGGCTGGAGACAGAGGAGTTTGAGACCATCTTCTCCAAAGGAAAAGATAAGTACCCTGTTTCTGCTAAGGGGAGAAAAGGGAGTCTCCGGGATAGAAGCCAGGCTTATAACCGGCAAGGGAACTCTTATTGGCCCAAGCCGTGGGAAGAAATCCCCAGCACAGCTCCTGATATCTGGGACTTACAAAAGCAGCTCCAACTGGGGGCAACTGAGGTATCCCCAGGGCAAGATACAGAGAGCAGCTTCATAGGGGCTCAGTGTCCTTATACAGGGGCAGGTCCTAGCCCTATGCAATGGGAGAGCAATAGCTCAGAAAATATCCCTGAACCGATGGAATGTGCTGTATGCGTGACTGATGATATAGAGAGCCTTTGTTAAACGGAAACAGCAAGAAGAAAGAAACTGTATTTTGCACATTGAAAAGTGTTGGACTTTATTGCTGGAAAGAAGCAGGATTATTATTGGTTAAACATCCTTTACCCTGGTGAAAACAACCGTTCTTTATGTTGTCCCTTATTCTACGACATCCTCAAGGGAAGGGGAATAAAACCCAACTTTAATTTCATTTGGATCACGACTACAGTGTCCTTTATTTACCACAACTCCAGGCTATCCCGGGTCTAGGCAACCGCCTAGGACTGGCATGGTCTCACAGTACGCATCCTTGAGATCTAGAGAACAAAGCCAGTCCTGACTCTGGAGGTATGGAAGGAGAGTACCGAGAGAAATCATCTTGAATTTCTCCTTGCATAGAAACTTGTTCAATTCTCTGAGATCTAATATGGGTCTGTAGCCCCCTGTTTTTTTTGGGATGAGAAAGTAGGGGGAGTAGAACCCTGAACCCTGTTGAAGAAGGGGTACTTCTTCTATTGCCCCTTGAGCAAGAAGGGTAGCAATCTCTTGACCCAGGAGGTCGAGGAGAGATGTTGGAGAATTGAACTGTCTCACCATGGTGTGAGGAGGAAGGTTTAAGAAATGAAGCTTGTACCCCTCCCTTATGATGGAGAGGGTCCATTGCTCTGCTGTGATTTGTTCCCATCTGGGAGCAAAGTGAGCTAACCTTCCTGGAATGGTGAGAGGCTCTGGATGTTCTACAGCCAGAAAGGCTAAGTTCTCTAGCTGCAAGTCAAAGGCCCTGAGGAGGCTGAGGCTGTTGGGCCATAGCAGTCCTAGCAGCCTTAGGCTTGGCCTGTTTTGGTTGTTGTTGTCTCTTAGTAGCAAAACGACCTGCAGAAGATGTCTGCTGACCATAAGCAGAATAATATCTCCCCTTTTTGGGAAAAAACCCCTTTTTGAACAACCTTTTTTTAAAAGGAGCAGAAGTAGACTTTGAGAGTCTATCTAAAGCAGAATTTTCAGCATCCATCTGGATGGCCTTTGCTTGCCAATCTTTGCCAAAAAGGTTTTCACCTGTACAAGGAAGGTTTCCTAATCCATCCTGAACCCAGGGTTCCAAATCAGAAGCTTGTAACCAAGCAACTCTGCGTGCACCTATGGCAATAGCCGAGGCTCTGCTGGCACACTCAAAAGAGTCAAAGGCTGCACGGTTGGAGAATTTGGAAATATCCTGGGCATGTTTGAGCCAGGTGAGAAACTCTTCCCTTTTATCTTCTGAAATAAAAGGAGATAAAGTTTGCAGATGATCTGTAACTTCTTTTAGAAACATCCCCATATAGAGACTATAGGAGTTGATTCTGGCAACAAGCATATTGGCCTGGAAAATCCTCCTGCCAAAGGCATCTAAGGTTCTGCATTCTCTTCCTGGAGGATTAGAAGAGTGCCTTTTGGTACTCTTTATCTTCTTCATAGCAGACTCCACCACAATGGAGTGGTGAGGAAGCTGAGTCTTATGAAAGCCAGGACAAGGAGGAACACGATACATGGTGTCCAACCTATGAGAATGAGGGGAGGTGGTGAGAGGAGTCTCCCATATGCCCAACATGTGATCATAAAGAATCTCATGAATTGGTAAAGTGGCTGCCTCTTTAGGAGCCTTAGGATATTGTAAAATATCTAATTTTTTGGCTCTAGGCTCTGCCTCAGGGGCCACTGAAATGGAAAGGCCCCCGGCCACTTCCCTAATGAAGTCTTGAAAAGACAAGTCTTCTGGAGGAGACATTCTTCTTTTTGGAGAAGAGGGCTCCTGAGGAAGGATCACCGATGCTTCGAAAGAGGCCTCTGATTCATCAGAGTCTTCAGAGGAATCGAAGTATTGCCTGTCTGGATGCTCCTGTAGAGCCCGATACACGTACTGGGAGGTATCGGCATCGGGAGTGATCACAGAACAGTGTACCGCTGCAGTCGACACCGAAGCTGATGTCGATGCAATCGGTACCGGTGCCGGAGTCGGTACCGACAACGGAGTTTGTTGCGGTACCGACGGCGTCGCAGCTTGTATGAAGGCCGTAATGGCACGCTGCATGGTCAGGATATTCTGATCCATCGACGCCGCCAATGTCTGGATGTCGGTACCGGTGGGAACCACCGGTATCCCAGAACATGGAAACAGGTGATCAGTCGAGGCCGAGCCATCGATGTCAACCTGTAACCCTATAGGTAGAGCTTTGGAAGCCGGAGCCTCCCGCCGGGGTAATTTTGCCGGTGCGGATTCCTCGAGAGCAAGCTCGGAGGCATCTCGATACTTGGAGGGAGATCTACCCTTCGAGGACCGGCTGGACTTAAGTTTGGTTACCTGAGATCCATGAGAGGAAGAAGTAGCCCTGGAAAACGTCGATGCCACCAAAGCTGCATCAGAGGGAAACAGGGTACTGAGCTTGGCTGCTCGATTTTGTAGACCTCTTTTAGACATCATTGAACAGGACTCACAATCCGTAATGGAGTGGTCAGGACCTAAACATTTTAGACACCATTCATGGGTGTCGGTGACAGAAATAGTGCCGCTGCACTTTGTGCACTTTTTAAACCCGGAGGCAGGCTTTTCCATGAGGAAAAGTTTCCTAGGCCTAAGGCCGAAGAAAAGAAAAAATGCACTGAAGTGAAGAAAACAATAGTAGTTTTTTTTTTTTTTTTTTTTTTTTGAAGAATAAAGAAAGAAAAGACCGGCGGTACCGGTCCGGCATCGAAGAAGGCAGACACGCGACCAAAGAAATAAAAGAAAATAAGAAATTCTTCAGCGGTGACAGGAACACGACCTGCTGGCTCCGCGGAAAAGAAGAACTGGAGAGAGGCAGTTGGGAAAGGCGGGAAGGCAGCGCGCAGGCGCTGTGGGATGCTCCCAAAAGCTTTCCTTTTGGACGCTGGGGAGCGTTCCCGCGCAGGCTCCGTCGGTACCGACGATACCCATATGTGAAGACTCATTCCTGCTTGTTCCTGGAGATACAACAAATACAAATATCAAAAACTTCAAATATTAATACATTAGAAACCTATCAGGCAAAAGCAATAATATAAAACAAACTAACAAAAAAAAGGGGGGGGGGGCAGAGGCCATTCCAAAAATAAAACAATACTTTCAAAGGCTGGACAGATAAACAACAAGGGACCTCCAAATTTTTTCAACTTTGGCAACGCAATTAGTAGATATTGATGCAGCACTCTCCAGCCTACAGATGGTCTTTCTAAAAGGTTTAGTCGTGATTTGGATGTCTGCAGATGTGCATGTGGATGTTGAAATCAAGGACACATCTACATAACCATTTCACAAAGGCTGTTTGCAAACGTCTCCAGTACAGGGACGTTCAAGTAGGTACAGGGGTGTGGCGGAGGAGTGTCTGGGGAGGGGCAATGGACTTACATGTCATCATTCGATCCCAGAAGCAAAGCCACCTGCAGGTACGTGCATATTTATTCCTGCTCCAGGCACAAATAAGCATCAGAAAAGTTTTGTTTTCATCTTAAAACATCCAGAGTGTAGAGAAGATGGAGTAGCACTTTATAAATAATTAATAGTAGTTGTAGTAGTAGAATTAAGTGACTAGTGATTACAAAGTTCCACACTGGGATTTGAACCCTGGCCACCCAGATCTTAAGCCACTACTCTAACAAGTATGCTATTAGGCATCTTCAATTTGAAATGCTCTCCTGGGAATGTCTATATAGACATTTGATATACATGCATATCAGGCACATCCTCGTTTCTGGAACTGTGCCTGAACTTGCATGTGTCTGCCTTTTTTTTCAGACATTCTGGCTTTGATGTCCCAAATTGAACTTGAATGTCCCATTTGAAATATGTCTCACAATGTTCCACCAGAATGTCACATTAAAAAAGGATGTATCCTTCCAGTTTAGCAAAATATGCTGCACAGCTAGAGATATGAGGATATCAAACAACTTCTTCTCATACTTGGTGAGCTCTGTATGCATACATAATGACCAAAACCGAACAATCTGTAAAGTCAAGTTGATATGGAATTTGAAAATGTCACAGGTAAGCAACCATACACCATCGTAAAAGCTCTCTACAAGTGCACGTTCAAATAATACGTATATGTGCTAAGGTACCCACTGCAGAGGAGCAGTTCCAGCATGAACTGGATGAGAGGAGGCTTGCCCTGTGTAAGTGCGGTGGTGTCCAAACCGCACGATTAGTCACAAAAAATAATGACTGAGATAAGCTACTTGACATAGTCTGTCGTACTGTATGGCTCTAAAAGATGCTCTAATTTATACCATCAGGTGGTAATTCAACATCAAATTCCCATGTCTGTTGAAGTCCCACAATAGAAGAGTTTTTGTTTTGCATTAACATTGTGTAAAAACTTGAAATTAATTTAGCATTTATTATAACACACACATCTGGTGCTTAATAAATATTTCTGTTCTGTGTTCACAGATGAAGAACCAGGAGCAGGACCTCAGAAAACACCCACAAATAAGAACAGAAGCGAGGGCCATCTTGAACAATTTTCAGAATACTGTATTCGTGAGGAACTAGCTAAACTTAAGTAGACAAAGCAATGGGACTGGATGGGATACACCTGAGAATACTGGGGGACGTCCTAGCAGCTCCACTGACTGATCTTTTCAATGCCTCTTTGGAGTCGGGAGTGGTGCCAGAGGACTGGAGAGAAGCAAATGTAGACCCTTTACACAAAAGCAGACCACATGTGCTTCTCTCTACATGTGCTACAGGCCGGTTAGTTTAACCTCGGTGGTGAGTAAATTATTGGAAGCGCTGCTGAAAGAGAAAATAGTGAGGTTTCTGGAGCCCAACGGATTATCGGATCCGAGGCAGCATGAATTCACCAGAGGCAGGTCTTGTCAGACAAATCTGATTGATTTCTTTGACTGGGTGACCAGGGAGTTGGACCGAGGGAGAGCCTTAGATGTGATGTATTTATATTTCAGTAAAGCCTTTGACACCATTCCACACAGGCGATTTCTAAACAAACTGAACACCCTAGGTATGAACCTTAAAGTTACCGATTGGATTAGAAATTAGAAATTGGTTGAGTGGGTGGCAAAAAAGGGTACAGGTAAATGGAGATCACTCTTGAGGAGGAGGTCACCGGTGGTGTGCCCCTGGGATCTGTTCTTGGTCCGATTCTTTTAAACATCTTTGTTAGTGATATTGCGGAAGGGCTGTCGGGAAAGGTTTGCCCCTTTGCGGATCATACCAAAATTTGCAATAGAGTAGACACCCAGGAAGGTACAGATAACTTGAGGAGGGATCTAGCTAAGCTTGAAGAATGGTCTAGAATTTGGCAGTTGAGATTTAATGTTAAATAATGCAAGGTCATGCATTTGGACTGAAGCAATCCAAGGGAGAGATACAGTATAGGGGGTGATGTACTTCTGTCTACAAAAGAAGAGCGGGACCTAGGCATGATTGTGTCTGATGATCTTAAACAGGTAGAAAAGGCAATGGCGAAAGCTAGAAGGATGTTTGAGTGCAGA
The DNA here is from genome assembly GCA_033557465.1 of Ichthyophis bannanicus. Classification (NCBI taxonomy): domain Eukaryota; kingdom Metazoa; phylum Chordata; class Amphibia; order Gymnophiona; family Ichthyophiidae; genus Ichthyophis; species Ichthyophis bannanicus. The sequence goes on along the minus strand of CM066035.1, from coordinate 139,025,440 downwards.
GGGAAAGGAATGGCCAGCAGAAGAAAGGAGGTGATAGTGCCTCTGTATAAGTCTTTGGTGCAACCTCATTTGGAGTATTTTGTGCAATTCTGGAGACCGCACCTTTAAAAGGATTTAAACAGGTTGGAGTAGGTGCAGAGGGTAGCTACTAAAATGGTTAATGGTCTTCGTGATAAAGCATATGCGGACAGACTTAAAGATTTTTATATGTATACTTTAGAGGAAAGGCAGGATAGAGGTGATATGATTGAGACGTTTAAATACCTCCATGGCATAAGTGTACAGGAGGAGAGCCTCTTTCGACTGAAAGCAAGCTCTGCTATGAAGGGACATAGGATGAGGGTGAAAGGGGATAGACTCAGGAGTAATATGCAGAAATATTTCTTTATGGAAAGAGTGGTAGATGCATGGAATAGTCTCCTAGTGAAAGTGGTAGAGATGAGGACAGTATCTGAATTCAAAAAAGCATTGGACAAACACAGAGGATCCCTAAAGGAAAAAAGGGGACTGTTGTAATGGTTGATATGGAAGGCTATGTGGTCTTTTTCTGCTGTTATGTTTCTATGTAAGCTGTAAATGAGAAGGGAACCAGGTCATCCAGGACAATTGGTCACTGAAACAAGAAGCCCCAAGATGGAGGCAAATGAAGAGGAGGTGCCTGCAGGAGCCATATATCAGGTCTCGAACCATGCTCTCCTTGGCCAAATTGACGCCATCAGAACATTCCTGCCCAGGTGACATTCTACACGCCGAATCACACACTCCTCCTGGGACCATGGAAGAAGCACATACAGCCGGTGCTGACTTTACCAAAGCTGGGTCCAAATGTCGATGCCCTTGGACCCCATCTCTGTATGTCGACTGAAGAAGTGGCAAACTTTGGCATTGGAGCGGGTCACCATCAGATCCATTTTGGGGTGACCCCAGCAGTGCAGAATCAACTGAAATACCTCTTGACTCAATTCCCTCTCTCCTTGATCCAGAAAGTACTGGCTGAGAAAGTCCATTGTGCTGTGCCGCACTGTGCTGAGCCAACATGACTAGGAAGTTCTTCTCTGCCCAGGCAAACAGGAGAACCATCTCCAGAGCTACACCGGCACACTTCGTGCCGCCCTGCCAATTGACATAAGCCATTACCATGGCATTGTCTGAAAACATTTGAACCACCCGGCCCTCCATCAGAGGCCAGAAGTGCAGAAAAGCCAACCTGATGGCCCTCGCTTTGAAGCAGTTGATGGATCATGCTGCTTCCCTGTGGTTCAAACGGCCCTAGGATGCACGGTGTTGGCAAGGGGTTCCCCAGCCCGAGAGACTGGCATCCATCGTCAGGAGGATCCAGGAGAAATTATCCAGTGGCATACCCTTCCTTAGATGATAGGGCTGCAGCCACCACCACAGGCTGGACTTTACTATCAATGGGAGCGGGAGCCTGCGCTCTAACTCCTGAGAACTCTGGGACCACTGAGTTAACAAGGACCACAGGAGCAGTTGCATGTAAGCATGTGCCCATGGCATCATCTCTATGGTTGCAGGCATCAAACCGAAGAGCTAAAGAGAATCCCAGACTGGGAGCCTGCTGCACCCAGAACAGCATCAAGGAATCCAACAGACTTTGACGTTCTCCTCTGGCAGGAAAAGTCTGCCCACTCGAGAGTTGAAGCATGCTCCCAGAAACTCCAGGGAGAGAGAAGGCCACAGCTAGATTTCCCCCCACCACTCCCAACATCCCTGGTACCACCCTGGCCTTAAGCTTCTGTGTTCCCATCTCCGTCGTGCAATGCGCCATTGGCGCTCTCATCCCTCCCCCTACACTCGCTCAACCTTCCATCAACGTCATTGCGAATACCATCAGGCCATCGGACTAGCAAAACGTGACTTCTACTCCCGGCAGATATCCTCTGCCTCTCAGTCCTCACATCGTATTTACTTGGTCTTCTGAAACCTCTCCTCTCTCCCCTCTTCTTCTTCCCCCTGTATGTCTGCTACCCCTGACCTGTCCATCCTTCTTGGGCAAGGTACAGTCTCTCCGGTCCTCTTTTCCCTCCTGTCCTGCTCCTCTCTCCCCTGATCCAGTATATCTTCTCCTCTGCCCCTGCCTTCCTCGTCTCCCGCTCATATGCATTCCTGGTCATCCTTCAGTCTGCTCATCTCGTCTGAATTAGCTACCTCTCTGTCAGCTGCCCATAAGACTACCTGCCCGCTTGACCCCATCCCCTCCGCTTGGCTCCTGGAGCCCTCCTTAGGTTTACTTCCCCCTCTCCTGACCATGCTCAATGCTTGTCTGACTTCTGGATGTTTCCCAGCCCCTTGGAAGCATGCTCTTGTCTGTCCTATCCTTAAGAAGCCCTCCCTTGAACCCTCTCTCCCTGCCAGCTGATGACCGGTGTCCAATCTTTCCTTTCTGTCTAAGGTTCTCGAGCGCTTCGTTTTCTCTCAACTTTCCTCTCATCTACTCACTATGAATGCACTTCATCGGCATCAGTCTGGTTTCCGTGAGGGCCATAGTGTTAAATCCATTTTTCTCTCAGTGTTGAACGAATTTCACATGGCCCACAAACAAGGTGATTTCACGGTGGTGGTCTTTCTTGATCTTTCCTCCGCTTTCGACCTTGTCAATCACTGCACTCTCCTCTCTCATTTGTCTGGTTTTGATGTTGCTGGTACCCCCTTTAAATGGTTTAGATCCTTTCTGACGTTGTGCTATTTCTCTGTCCTCTCGGGCTCCTCATCCTCCTCTACTATCCCCTTGTTCTATGGTGTTCCCCAGGACTCAGTCCTCTCTCCCTTGTTGTTTAATGCTTTCTTGGTACCCCTTTGTCTTTTGGTTCAGCAGCTGGGTGTTTCGGTTTACTATTATGCTGATGACATTCTTCTCCTACACCGCACTCCCTTCCACAGCTCCGGACCTCTCTGCCCTTAATGCCTGCTTAGCCCGGGTCCACTCCTGGCTAGCAGACAACTTTCTCCATCTCAACCCTGTGAAGTCCCCAGCCACCTGGATAACCTTTGGTTCCCATCCTCCACCTCTAGGGTCCTGTTAATGCATCCACTGCTATCCCTGTGGTGTCCTCTTTTAGGTATCTTGGGGTTATTTATTTATTTATTTAACAGTTCTTATATACCGCGCTATTTTTTATCAGTGCGGTTTACATACAACAAAATTTTACTCAGACATTTAGGACATGTCTTAAGCTTACAAATAACAGGGAACGTAACTTGGCTTACAACTGGGGAGAACTAAGTACAATTTAATTTTATCCTAGACTATGACTCTGAACATATCTCCTAGGTGTTGCACCATTGCTTCTTTCACCTGTGACAGATCCACTTGGTCCGGCCATTCCTTTCCCGAGGCTCTAGTTATACTACTTTCAAACCTAGTTATTTCCTGGATTGACTACTGCAATGTAGTTTTCGCTGGCCTCCCACAATACCATCTCCACAGACTACAGCTTCTTCAGAATACTGCCGCACGAATCTTCACGCATTTCTCCCATTCTGATCATATCTCCCCCCTGCTAGCACAACAGTACTGGCTTCCCGTTCCATATCGTGTCCAGTATAAGTTTCTTATCATGGCACACAAAGTTATACATACCTCCACTCCTCACTGCTTTGCTGATCTTATCCACTTCCATCACCCTCTCCAGCTCCTTCACTCCCTCCACCCTCACCGGCTTGCCCTTCCCTCTGTCTCCCAGGCACATCTGGAACACACCCGACAGGGTGCCTTCTTTTTGGCCCCAGCGTTATGGAACTCCCTCCCTTTAACCCTTCGCTCTGAGGTGTCATTCCCCAGGTTCAAGATGGCCCTGAAGACCTATCTCTTTCAGTTGGCCTTCTCAATCTCACCCTGACCATCCTCCCTTTTCTGTCGATTTCTTAACTTTTGTGTACTTCCCCCTTGTATGTGGTAGCGTCTCCTTTTATAGTTATGTTGTCCTTGTTGTCAGTTTTTATTTCTTCTGATGTCCATGTACGCGTATCGTTGCCTTCTGTTCTCTCTCGCTGTCTCTCCTGCTTTTTTTTTCTGTTCTCTTCCCTTTCCTATCTTATATTGGCGTTCTTTTCCTTTTTTTCTTTGCAGCCTTTTTGGCTATTGTAAACCATTTTTATGCCTCGGCCCTAGGTATCAAGTGTTGCTATAAATAAATAATCCTGGAGCCTGTGAGTGGACGGAGTCCACTGCATGATGAGGTTCCACTGAGCCTGTCTCAGTCTGAGATATGTCATGGGTGTAACATGAACCATTGAAGCCATGTGGCCCAACATAGTCCTCGCTGACATTGACTCTTGCATTTTCCCAGGTGGGTTAGACAGTTTTGGGAGAAAAAAGCTTTCACCTGAGTTGTGTCTAGCAGAATTCCAATGAATTTCAAGGTTTGTGATGGGCTCACACAGGACTTGAGATAATTTGTGATGAATTCTAGTAACTCCAGCATTCAGATGGCTATGAGCGCAGATTCCTGAATTCCTCCTTCTGTAGTGCTCTTGACCAACCAATCATCCAGATAGGGAAACACATGCACACCCAGTCTCCAGAGACACTCTGACACTACTGAGAAACATTTTGTGAAGACACTAGGCATAAATACAAGGCCAATAGGCAGAATGCAATACTGGTAGTGGTATTTCCCTAGGACAAAATGCAGATACTTCCTGTAACTACGATCTATCTGAACGTGAGTATATGCATCCTCTAGATCTAGACAGAGAACATAGCTAATCCTCCCTTATGTAGAAAAGGAATGAGGGTGCTAAGGGAAACTATTCTGAACATTTCTTGACCTCAGGTCTAAGACTGGATGAACCCCCTTCCCACAGGGCCGGCGCTGCCCTGAAAGCAGAGTAAGTGCAACAGGGGGGTGCTAATCTCCATGGCATGGTGTTGTTAGTCACCCCATCCCTCCAAACAGGAAAAGAAGTGCAGCTGGAGAAGCAGAGCTTGCCTGCGGTTCCAGCATGTCCGTAGGCAGAATTCTGTGCAAGGCTGCTATTGCTGCCTTAAGCATCCTCTGCCCACAGGACACGCTACTACTGTGGGTATGCTCAGCTTTCTCTCCACTGCGACTGCTGCCTTGATGGGCCTCTGCCCATGAGACACGCTACTCCCATGGGCAAGTTCAGCCCTTTCTTGGCCACGATTGCTGCCGGGCTCAGCCCTCAGCGACCTTAAACCGCTGAACACTGAGCCCAGCAGCGATCACAGCCAAGAGAAAGCTGAGTCTGCCCGCGGAAGTAGCGTATCCCACGGGCAGAGGCTCTTTAAAGCCTTTGCCCGCGGGATGCGCTACTTCCATGGGCAGCTCAACTCTCTCTTGGCTGAGAGGGAGGGAAAGTAAACAGGGGGGGGGCATTGGGATGAGGAGATATACTGACCACCGGGAGATAGACAGGAGATGCTGAATGCATGGAGAGGGGGGAATAGGGAGGCAGAGGGGACAAACTAGAGGTGGGGGGCTAGGGAGATAGGAGGCATAGTAAGAATGGGCATAGGGATAAGCAAGAAGTGAAGATTTATTTATTTTATTTATTTACATTCTCCTATATACCGCGCTATTCTGCATCAGTGCAGTTTACATTGAACAAACTGAAATTACATTGAACAGGGCATTATAACTTGGAGATAACTATTTTACAGGGAACATGGGCTATGGAGGGTTAAGTGGCTTGCCCAAGACCACAAGGAGCACCTGTGGGACTAGAAACCCCAGTCCTTCCGGCCCAAGGTTGCTGTCCTCTAGTGGGATTTGAACCCCCGACCTTCCGGCCTGAAGTACCTTGCCCCAACCACTAGGCTACTCCTCCACTCCAGATGGAGTGGTGATGCCGGATATGGGTTATAGGGAGACAACAGGAAGATCCTGGGCATGAGGGGGGGCAGAGGGAGACAGAGGAGAGATGCTAGATATGGGGGCTAATAAGGGGAGGGGGACATGAAGTACATGGGGGTAATAGGGAGAGAGAGGGGAGAAGATGGAAGGAGATGGAGATATGCTTGAAATGGAAGTAATAGGGGTTGGGATGATACAGATATGGGGGAGATGCTGGACGCAGGGGAACAGGAAGGGAGCGGGCAGACATGAAAGGATAGAAAAAGAGAGAGTGGAGATACTGGATGGACGGAAAGAGAGAGAGAGGGAGAGAGACACTGGATGGGGGGGGGGGAGAGAGAGCAAGTGAGTGAGACTAGGACCCAGTACAAGCATTGCAGAACCTGTGTCTTTTGGGGAAACTGCTAGGTACGTGTGGCCTGGATTGGCCACTGTTGGGGGCAGGATGCTGGGCTTGGTGGACCTTGGTCTGGCCCAGTATGGCATATCTTATGTTCTTATGGTGTGTATTTTTGAAGTCTGATGCTGTTAAGGTATGTAGGGGATTTTTTGTAAAATTTTGAATTAATTCACAATATACCCAGTCCTGGAGAGGGTTTATATTGTGGTTGCTGAGATGACACTGTATATCCCAGGATGAGCATTGTGGAAGCTGTGGATTTTGGATACCTGCTAGGTACTTGTGACCTGGATTGGCCACTGTTGGAAACAGGATACTGGGCTTGATGGACCTTGGTCTGACCCAGTATGGCATTTCTTATGTTCTTATGTAAATAATGGACCAGGAAAAAAAGAGGTGGGGAATGGAAGGACTGGGGTGAGGGTTGAAAAGTAGTAGGTAGATGGAGTAAAAAAGAGGGGGATTCAGGACTGAATAGTAAGAAAATCTGAGTGGACAGAGAGAGAGAAAAATAAAAATAAATGGAAGAAACTGAAGGGAAAAGATCAATATCCAAGATGGAATGAAATGAAGAACAAAAAGAGAAGACAAGAAATGGCAGATGGACTAGAGTCCATAGAAAGAGAGCTAAGAGAAGACAGAGGAAAGCAGAAACCTCAGACTGGGACCAGCATGATCAGAGAATAAAATGATCAGACAACAAAGGTAGAAAAAAAATTATTTTCAATTTAGTGATCAGACTTTGCGCTGTCTTTATATTTTATACAGTACGGGGAAATACATCTCTTTCTATTTCTCTGGTTTTGCATTGTATGCAGAATCTGACTTTTTGGGGCTGCAGTTTAATTTTTATTTACATATTTTTATTTTTAGGTTGTAATCACTTATTCTGTACTCGGTGAGGGTTTGTGTTCTGAGTATGTCTCCAAGGCCAGGTATTCTGTTAAATGGAGTTTTTATGTAGGGATCTGTACTATACTGATCTGAATTGTTCAGCTTTTCAAAAAGGTGATTGGATGTTCCAGGGCCCGCTGCAGTATTTACAGTGCTTCTTTTTTTGAGTAGGCTCCTCATGTGAGTTTTGGAAGTTAGTGCTAGTATGGTATGGTAGATTTGCTCTATAGATCCTCAGTGACTTTTGTAGGGTTTTGTATTCGTTTATAATATACCTGGTACTGGAGAATGTTTATGTTGTTAGTGAGATGAGCAGAATTAGATTTTTTTTTTTTTTTTTAGATATCAAGTTCTGTGGGTGAATGTCCTAGTTCTGCTCTGCGCCCATTGTCAAGGGAGGGGGTTTTGTGGATGCAGAATATATGTTCAAAAAGAAAAAGAATCATAACATAGTTATAACAACAAAATAAAAGGAATTATAATTTTATAATTTGGTATTATAAACTGTGCTCTGGTTCTCGCTTTTTCTTTTAGTTTCTTGGTGTGTGAACAACTTGCATTTCCTTTGTTTTTGTGACAAGGCAGTGGCACTGATGCAGAATAGCACGGTATATAAGAGAATGTAAATAAAAAAAAATAAAAGCGAGAAGTTGCATACGGAGAGGAATTACCAGCAGAAACGAAGAGGGACTAATGCCACTGTACAAATCGCTGTTGAGGCATCACTTGTAATATTGTGTTCAGTTTTGGAGACCGTATCTTGCAAAGGATATAAAAAGGCTGGAAGCAGTTCAGAGGAAGGCGACCAAAATGATTTGGAGCCTGCGTCAGAAGACTTATGAGAAGAGACTTGAAGACCTAAATATGTACACTCTGGAGGAGAGGAGGGACAGGGGAGATATGATTCAGACCTTTAAAGAGTATTAATGGACAAACGAACCTCTTCCAAAGACGGGGAAGCTGTAAAACTAGAAGGCATAACATGAAGCTGCAAGGGGGTAAACTGAAAGGCAATGTTAGGAAATACTTTTTCACTGAAAGGGTGGTGGATGCTTGGCATGCCCTCCCGATGGAAGTGGTGGGGGCAAACACAGTGACAGAATTCAAAATGGCATGAGACAGACACAGTGGATCCCTTTATAGCAACAGGATAAAATCAAAATAAGCATAACTATCTCTTATATCTGAACAAACAGGGGTGACCTACATGGAGCGGTGGGTACACCCCTAAACAAAGGCATGGGGAGAAGTGACCTGCATGGAGTGGCAAGTGCACCTACTCTTGCCGCCTTACTGGACAGACTAGATGGACCATACTGGTCTTTATCCACCATCATGTACTATGTTACTATTTATTTTTATTTATTTATTTAGCAAACATTTATATACCGCTGCTTCCAGCGATCAGCAGCGGTCTGATTACACAAGGAGAACATAAGGAGGACTGTCAATCAGTACAGTAAAATTTGGGTGTGTACAGGTTGATCAGGAGGGTAGGCACATCACACGAGGGGTTTGTTAAGTAAATGAGTACTAATTACATATATACATATATACATTATACAAAAATGAGCAGGAGTACATAAATATGTTCTGGACTTAGACCCCTTAGGTTAATTCAAATTATAATGACTCTGGAAAAGATGAGTCTTGAGGTTTTTCCTGAAGACAGTTAGGTCTTTGCAATCTCGTAACTCTGGCGGCAGATGATTCCAGAGTGTAGGTGCTGCGTATGAGAACGCTCTATTACTAGTAATGGTTTTAACAGTTCTTATATCAGCTGGAATGAGGAGGGTGTTGGAGTTGCAGGTTCTTCTGCTTCTGTTGGGTGGTTGTGAGCATATCAAGGTGGAGAGGAAGGATGGAGCAATGTTATGTAGGAGCTTGAAAGTGGTCGTGAGTGATTTGTATTTTATACGAGCCGTGATGGGGAGCCAGTGGAGCTCAATCAATACCGGGGTGATGTGATCAGCAAAGCCTTTTTTCGTGATGACCCTAGCGGCTACATTCTGCGCCATTTGCAGAATGTTCAGAGTTTTCTTTGGGAGACCCTGCAGGATGGCGTTGCAGTAGTCGAAATGTGGCATGATGAGTGCCTGGGCAATGGTCCTGAAGTCCTGAGGTTCAATAATGCTCCTTAGCGGTTGGAGGACCCTAAGCTTGTGGAATACAGCTTTGTTTGTTTTGCGGAGGTGTTTCTCCATTTTTAGATTACTATCGAACGTTACTCCCAGATATTTTATTTCCTCCTTCGTTTGGTAAGTATTGTTACATAAGGTGATTGTTGCGGGGGGATCGAAGTTTGGCTTTCTGGAGATGTACATTACCTCTGTTTTTTTGTGGTTGATCGTCATGTTACTTTGGAGTAACCAGGCTTGCATCTCACTTAGGCATTCTTCGAGTTGGGTGTAGTTTGGGTTGTCAGTGTCGAGTTGTGTGTACAGCATAATATCGTCTGCATAGACGTGGTATTTGATATTATGATGTTGGAAGATTTTGCAAAGTGGTTGCATGTAAATATTGAACAGGAGTGCTGAGAGAGCCGAACCCTGTGGTATACCCTGTGTTTGCGTGAATGCTTCTGCCTTTTCTCCGTTGAACTGGACCTGTTGCATTCTGTTTGATATGTACGAGGAGAACCATTTTAGAGGGGTTCCTGTTATTCCAATGGATTTAAGCCTGTTTAAGAGGGTGCCATGGTGAACTGTATCGAATGCTGCAGATATGTCTATGAATATGAGTAGAAACATTTTCTTTTTGTCTTCTAAACCCTTGAGGAGGTTGTCAAGCAGCGCAAGGAGTAGTGTTTCAACGCCATGATATCGTCTGAATCCATATTGTTGTTTATCCAGGGTTTCGTTGTCATCCAAATGGTCTTGCAGTTGTAGTAGCACGGCCTTTTCAATGATTTTGGCCAGGAACGATATGCTCGATATTGGTCGATAGGAAGCGGGGTCTTCTCTATTGCTTGTTTTGTTTTTTAAGACAGGTCTTATGATAGACTTCTTTAGTTGTGTGGGCATGATTCCTTGTTGCAGTGATAGGTTTACTATGTGCGAGACAAGTTGAGTGATGTCCTGTTTCACTGCCTTGATCCAAGTGGCTGGGCAGGGATCTAGTGGGGAGGTGGTGGTGTTGATGCTTGTGATTATGTTAGTTATTTGTTTGTCATCAAGTTTGTGAAATGCGTTCCATATCATGTCTTGACTGTCGGTGGTTGCCATGGTTGGGTTTGGCATTGGGGGGGTTGGGCCCAGGTATTGCGTGGGAGTTGAAGCCGTGAGTTTGCTTGCATAGTAGTTTGCCAAAGTTTGAGGCTTGATTACGTTGTCAGCAAGGTCAACCAGTGTTGTTTTTGTTAGAGATTTGACCAGTTCGAATAATTCGCGGGGCTTATTGATGGCGTTGTTCAGTAAATTTGTATGATGAGTTCTTTTTGCAGAGTTCATCTCTTCTTTGTATTTTGCGAGGAGGGTCAGGTATTCTGTCTTGTGTACAATGGATTTTGTTTGTCTCCACTTCCTCTCTGATTTACGGAGTGCCCTTTTCATTCCGGTCAGTGTAGCTGTGTACCAAGGTTCCGATCGAGGTTTAGTTGAGTCTGTAGTGGTTTTCCATGTAGGGTTTGATGTTTTTTGTATACCTTCGTTCCATCTGCTGGTTAGAACCTCAAGGTCCGTACATTCCATATCTAGGTGGGAGGCAATGGAGCCTATGAGATTTTCCTTGTTGAATTTGTTGAAACTCCTCTGCGTGTGTGTTGTCCTCCTGGATTTTGCATTTTTGGGTGGGGAGGGCAGTTTACTTTGAGATCTACTTGGTGGTGGTCTGACCATGGTACTGGAGTTATTCTGATCACGGGTTTCTCCTCGCCCGTCCGTTGGTTGGTGGGTAGGAAAACCAAGTCTAGGGTATTTCCCTTCACGTGGGTAGCGTCAGTTATGATTTGTTGGTACCCCAGTTGTTCCATGGCTTCCATGAAATTGTTTGCATGACTAGTTGGTAGTGATGCTAAGTTCAGGTCTCCCAAGATGATTTGGAATTTTCTGATCTGAGTGGTGGAGATGCTTTCTAGTGCTGAGGCAAGTGTTTCGTGCATTGATGAGGGGGACCTGTAGATAAGACAGATAGAAAGAACTGAGTTTTCTACTTTGAGTATGTCTATGTCCATATTTGAGTTTAGGGAGGTGGTTGTTAGTTGTAAGATGGTTTTGGCTATTACGATGACACCTCCACCCCTTTTATTGGTGCGTGGGCAGTTGAACACTTTGTATCCAGGTTTGTTTAGTTGATTTATTATTGCAGGGTCGGAGTCAGTGATCCAGGTTTCAGTTATACAGTTATTCAGTTATACATACTATGTATGTTACTATGTTATTGGACTTGATATGATCATAAATTCAATCTGCATCTATTGCAGTGAACAGCTTATGAACAGCTTATAGATTGTAGGTAGACAAGTTATTGGTCTGTAATTATTGGGAATATTACTTGGGTCCCCCTTTAGATAGAAAAATGTTCTTCCTGTAGTAAGCCATTGTGGTATTAAGCCTGGTTTCTTGAACAATTCAATTTTTGCAGTTTGCCAGGTCTTGGTGGACTGATGTTAACTGAGTCAAAAGTTGGTTACTCCATCTGGGCCAGGGCTCTTCCAGTTCGGGGCTTGTTTTAATCTGCTTTCCAGCCTTTCATTGTTACTGCAGGCCAATCTATAGGTTTGATGTTACCTTTTTCTAAATGCTCCTGTATGCAGGGTAACCATTCTGCTTCTTGATTGTGCTCTATATGGTCCTCACAGTTTTCTCCAGAAGGTTTCTGTTTTGGCTTTGGTTGGTGGTGCTTTTTTATGTATTTATTTTATTTATTTATTTAACTGTATTTATAACCTGCTTTTCACCGGGTCAAAGCGGCTTTTACCATATTAATGCTCTGTCCCAATTCCCTGTAGAATTGTTTTGGGTTCTCTCCAAATAGTTGATTTTGATATATTTTCTGTTTTCTTCATTGCAGTTTTTGCACTTCTGCTGATACTTTCAATTTATTGTTAGAACATATAAATTTCAGGTCTTCTTTAGTGCACCTGTCAGCTTGATGTCTTGGATCTTCCTCATTATCTTTGATGATCTTAATCCTTTTAGATTCCTGTCTATCAGGGAGGGATTCCTCAGCACACAATGATTATATTTTTTCCTTTGATGCGCTTTTTTCAAGAAGGAACTGTTATTGTTCTCTTTTTCTTCTGGCCCCAAACTTTAGTTGGTAGTATTTTTGCAGTAATAATTTTAGCTGCACAATATTGTATTTATTTTGGTGATGTCAATAAATGGTCCCATTATACTGGATATGGTCTTGTTCATCTTAATTATCATACTTCTAACCTTAGATGTTAAATTTAACTTGGGTAATCTTTCCCTTACCTGGAACCCAGCACATTTCATCACTTTCATGTGGACTAGGACTTCAATCTTGAATTCCTCTACCTATGGGTCTTTCTCTTTCCTTCCTTCTCTGGTTTGTTGACCTGTCCTGTATTAATCTCACTCTCCTGTAGATCTAAGATCTTTAAACTCCATTTCCCCCTAAACTGCTCTTTCTTTTTCTGTGTATTCCTTTCATCTGGTACTCTCACCTAGGTTTCCTCCTCCTCCCTGTATTTATTTTTCCACCGAAGCCCTTTGTTACTTCAAGATGCTATCATTTACATATTTCTTTACTTTGATCTGTGAAATTAAAGATCTTAAATTTGCTTTTTGCAGTTTTTTCTTGTGACAATTTTCCTCTTTCTTCCAGTTTTTGGTGGATTCTCTTTGTATTTACCCTCTTGATTTAAATATAGGGTTTGTAGCATAAAAGCAGCAGTACGTTATCTCCTCTTTATCTGCAGAAGTCCACTTAAACATAGCTAATCCTCTTAATTTTTTCATTAATTTCTGTGGTTTATCTCTTGCCTTTTTGACCGTATGGTTATCATAGTAACATAGTAAATGACGGCAGATAAAGACCAGTATGGTCCATCTAGTCTGCCCAGCAAGGTGGCAAGAGTATCATGTTTTTGATTTCTACATTCTGTACAAAATCTTTCTCCTGCATATTTTTTCAATGAGTAAAATATTTTTTGAGCTGTCCGTACAGCTAAGCCTTTCTCTTTTGATCCATATCAAAAATTTAGCATGGTCTTGGACTATCACAGCCTGTTCATATGATGCTAAGTACTTACTGCATAGTAGTAATTTTTATTCTGGCTATGCATTTGTCCCTTCACTGCAATTTCTTTCAACATTGGACTTGGAGGAGAAATACTATCATCATGTGAACAGTTTACAAAGGAGTTTTGGGAAAAAGAGGGGTGAGTAGCAGCCAATATTAATAATGAGGGAGGGGGTGCCAGCCTATAGGTTGCAGGGGTGTACCAGAAACCCTAGCAAGGGCTCTGCGCCCCCCTCCTTTCATCTTCATGACCAGGAAGTACCTCAAGTAGAATCTCTGCTCTTCTTACCCTAGTGTAAGAGTCGTTACTCAACTGTACCAGGTGTTCTCCAGGAGCAGCAGGAATCAGTCCTCACATATGGGTGACATCGACGTCGATGGAGCCCTTGCGGAGCATTTCCCCAGCTTTCTATGAAAGCCTTTGGGAATGCAGGCACGCATGCGCGGTCCCCTTCCCGCCTAAAGGTGCCATCTTGCTCAGTCAAATGACATAGCTAAAAACAGCACACAAAAATGTAAAAATAAACTATGTACAACTGCAACTCCCAGGGGAGGAGGGAGGGTTGTGAGGACTGATTCCTGCTGCTCCTGGAGAACACCTGTTACAGGTGAGTAACTACTCTTTCTCCAGGACCAAGCAGGAAGTCAGTCCTCACATATGAGTGACTCCCTAGCTCTGGGCTACCAGGAACCCAGGCTGAACAAGAGAACTCCCTCTAGTCCCAGCATCAAAGAAAGGCTTTTCACTGAAAGGACCTCCACTGGCAGCCCAACGGAGGGCTGCAGGGCAGGAGTTGCCTAAACCTTAAAGAGACTGCGGAGTACTGCCTGGCCAAAAGCACTGTCCCTACGAGACTCCCTCTCCAGACAGTAATGATCTGCAAAAGTCTGGCTTGAGGACCAAGTTGCAGCCCTGCAGATGTCTACCAATGGTACAGAGTGGAGGTGAGCCACTGAGGCAGCCATTGCCCTGACACGATGGGCCGTGACCCGACCCTGCAAAGGAAGGTCAGCCGCCCTGTAAGCCCAGGTGATACAGTCAGCCAACCAGATGGACAAGGTACGCTTGGACACAGCTAAGCCCAAATTATTAGGGTCAAAAGATATGAAGAGCTGAGTAGCCCTTCTATGCCCCTCTGTACGGTCAAGGTAGAAGGATAAGGCCCTCCTACAGTCCAGGGTATGCAGAACTGCTTCAGCCTGGCCTACATGAGGCCTAGGGAAGAAGGTCGTAAGAACCACCTCCTGGTTGAGGTGGAAAGAGGAGACAACCTTTGGGAGGAACTTTGGATGAGTCCTAAGGACTACCCTGTTCCCATAGAAGCAGGTGTAAGGCCTGTCACAGACTAGGGCCTGAAGCTCACTCACCCGCCTGGCCGAGGTTAAGGCTACCAAGAAGAGTGTCTTCCAAGAAAGGAAGCGGAGAGGACAAGTAGCCATCGGCTCAAAAGGTGGGCGAGTCAGTTGCTGCAAGACCACATTCAATTCCCACTCAGGAGCTGGAGGACGGATTGGAGGCTTCAGCAAGAGCAAGCCTCTAAGAAATCTGGACACCAATGGGTGAACCGACAGAGAATGTCCCTCCACCAGTGAGTGGTGAACTGCTAGAGCTAAGAGGTGGACAGAATTGGACTTAAGTCCCTGATTGGATAAGTGCAGCAGGTACTGAAGCACTACTGGTACAGCACAGCAGAAAGGATCCTCTGTAAGTAGCTGACACCACACAGAAAACCTTTTCCATTTCAGGGCATAGGTTTTTCTAGTGGACTGCTTCCTAGAGGCTAGGACAACAACCTCAACTTCCTGAGGTAGGCCCCAGGGGGCCAAAACTACCCTTGCAGCCTCCATGCCATCAAATGGAGAGCTCTGAGATTTGGGTGCAGAAGGGAACCCTGATCCTGAGAGAGAAGGTCGGTTGCAATCCCAGAGGCAGTGGGGGATCCACTGCCAGCTGAAGCAGAAGTGGAAACCAAGGCTGTCTCGGCCATCTGGGAGCTACCAGCAGGACCGAGGCCTTGTCCTGAAGAATTTTGAACAGGGTTCGGGCCACCAGGGGCGTGGGAGGAAACACATACAGGAGGCCCTGGGACCAGGAAATCAGAAAAGCATCTGCTGCCAGCCGCAGAGGATGCGGTTGCCTGGAGCAGAACCTTGTCAGTTGTTTGTTCGATGGACTGGCAAACAGATCTATGGTTGGAAGTCCCCATTTCAGGAAAATCTTCTGAACCACTAAGGGATGGAGCTGTCATTCGTGGGGCTGCAGAATCCTGCTCAACCTGTCTGCCAGGTAGTTGTCCTGGCCAGGTAGATACACTGCCTTGAGGAGCATGTTGTGCCTGAGAGCAAACAAGCAAAGGTCCTGTGCCTCCTGACAAAGGAGCCTGGACTCAGTTCCGCCCTGCTTGTTCACATAAAACATGGCTACTTGGTTGTCTGTTTGAACTAGGACAGACTGATGAGCCAGTATTTGAGAGAAAGCCTTGAGGGCTAAACAAATAGCCCTGAGTTCCAGTAGATTGATCTGCTGTGTGGCCTCCCAGGGAGACCACAGGCCCTGGGTGCACTTGCCTAGACAATGAGCCCCCCCAGCCTTGCAGGGAGGCATCCGTAGTCAACACCACTGTGAACCCAGGAATCTGAAAAGGCATCCCTTGCAGTAGATTGGGTGGGTGCAGCCACCAGCGGAGGGAGTTCAGAAATTGTCTGGACACCCTTACTCTGTCTCTGAGGCTGCCTGTGGCCTGTGTCCACTGAGTTCGGAGGACCACTGTGCAGGCCTCATATGGAGCCGGGCATTGGGGGTCACATGTACTGTCGAAGCCATGTGGCCAAGAAGCCTCAGGTAGAGTCTGGCGGAGACCAGTGACCTGCTGAGAAACTGGTTTGCCAAGTTTAATCAGTCTTTGGGCTCTGTCTTCTGGCAAGAACGCCTTTGCCAGCAGAGAGTCCAACCTTGCCCCTATGAACTCCAAGTTCTGGGAGGGGAGCAAAGTGGACTTTGCGAAGTTTATGACAAACCCCAGGTTTTGAAGAAGAGCAATAGTTCGGAGGGTGGCTTGTCTGGCCTCCTGGCATGTCTGACCCCTGATGAGCCAGTCGTCCAGACAGGGGAAGACAAAGATACCCTGATTTCTCAGGTAGGCCGCCACCACTGCCAGGTATTTGGTAAAGACCCTGGGAGCGGAGGTGAGGTCAAAAGGCAGTACTCTGTACTGATAATGGTTTCCTCCCACAATGAACCTGAATGAGGATGTGAGTGTACGCATCCTTTAAATCTAAGGAGCATAGCCAATCTCCCCCTGCTGGAGGTAGGGCAGCAGTGTTCCAAGAGTAAGCATCTTGAATTTCTCTTTCTCTAGGAACTTGCTGAGATTTCTGAGGTCGAGAATAGCCTGGAGGCCACTGGTTCTTTTGGGTAAGAGAAAGTACCTGGAGTAGAACCCTTGACCTTGGAGGTGGGGAGGCACAGGCTCCACTGCCTTGTCTTGGAGCTCCTGAAGGAGAAGATCTGTGTGCAGGGGAGGCCTTGGAGGCTCCCCTGGAATGTATAGAGGAGACAGCTGTTGGAAGTGTAGCATATAGCCTTTGTGGACGATGCTTAGCACCCAACTGTCTCCAGTGATGAGTGGCCACCTGTGGGCAAACAGGGTAAGTCGACCTCCTGTGCAGGGTTGGGAGAGCAGGGACGGAGAGGCTATGCCTAAGGAGTCAAAAGACCCCACCCTGCTGAGTGAGAGCAGGGGCCGGA
Source organism: Ichthyophis bannanicus (assembly GCA_033557465.1). Classification (NCBI taxonomy): domain Eukaryota; kingdom Metazoa; phylum Chordata; class Amphibia; order Gymnophiona; family Ichthyophiidae; genus Ichthyophis; species Ichthyophis bannanicus. Next base: position 139,008,357 of record CM066035.1, on the reverse strand, counting down.
GGCTTGGGGGACCTCTGCCTATGGGGCCCATTACCCTGCCCCTTGGCCTGCTGACCCTGTGGGGGAGCCTGGGAGGCCTGGTACTGTGGGTACTGTTTGTAGGCAGTGCCCTTCCTCGGGTAAAAGGGCTTTTCACCCGAGCCCTTCTTTTTGTGAGAAGGGGCAGAAGTCTTTCTAGACAGCCTTGTCCTTGTGAGGTGCTCGGTTTCGAGCTGTGCGGCCTTCTCGGTCATGGGCTTGCAAAAAAGGTTCTCACCTCGGCAAGGGACATCGACCAACTTGTCCTGAACCCACGGCTCGAGGTCCGATGACTGCAACCACGCCTGGCATCAGGCCGCGATGCCGGCTGCCACAACACGGGCCGAAGCCTCGAAGCCATCATAGGCAGCGCGGGACATAAACTTGGAGCATTCCCGTATCCCCGAGGACAAGGACTTGAACCTCTGCAAGGGTTCCCCGGAGAGACCAGCAGAGAACCCGGACAGCTCCTTGGCCAGGTCCCGCAAGTACATGCCCATTTACAGCTGGTAAGACTGGACACGGCAAGCAAGCATCGAGCCCTGGAAGCATTTTCTACCAAAACCATCCAGGTTCCGGGCCTCCCTGCCAGGGGGCACCGCGGAGTACATCTTCTGACTTTTCAGGCGATGCATGGTCGATTCCACCACCATGGAATGGTGTGGTAGCTGTGCCTTCTGAAACCCAGGGCTCTTTCGGAGTCGATAGATGGAATCGACCCGCTTGCTTAGAACCGGCGCCGAGTCCGGTGCCTCCCACATCCGGAAGAGGAGCCGTTCCAGCATCGGAGGAACCGGAACAGTAAAGGTCTCCTTCGGAGGAGAATCATACTGTAGGGCCTCGAGCTCCTCGGCTCGAGGCTCCTCCTCGGGGTCCGCAAGGATAGCCAACGCAGTGGCCATATCCCAGACGAACTCCGAGAACCGGGTATCCTCCGGAGGGGATCTACTCTGGGGCTCAGACTGCGGTGAGTCCGACGGGACGCACCGAGTCCGGAAGGTGTCGGGGGACTCCTCGTCCTCCATCTCCCAGGCGGACTCGTCCGATGAGGAATCGGGCTCCGACCGCGTGGGGCCTGTGAGCACCCGCCCCGATGCCGAAGGCACTGGCGTCGACGCCCTCGGTCCCAAGCGGGAGGTCGAGGGAGACCGCGACTGAGGTCGACCTCGAGCCTTCATGGTCTCGAGTATTGGCTCGGTCTCCGGGGTCGACTTCGATGTCGATGTCCCGGTGGTCGGGGCAGATGCGCCAGACAGGCTGGCTATCAGCGCCCGCAGCTGTTCCATGAAGGCAGACAATCTGCACTCCAAGGCTGTCAGCCTGAGACCCAGCTCAGGAGACTCAGCAGCCACCGACTCGGGCCCCGGCGGTGCCGGGCGCGTCGGCTGTCTGGGAGGAGAGTCCACAAGGATCACAGGACTTACGTGTCCAGCAGACTCCGGCTCCACACGAGGTACTTTTGGAGGCTTTTCCTGTTCCACAGGCTCGGGGCGGCGGTCGGGGGTCTGAGACCTAGCTCTCGAGGAGCCAGGGACCTCTTTCGATGACGCCCTCGCGAGCCGCTTCTTCCTCTTTCGTTCCCGGTCGGGGGACCCCCTATCCGAGAAGCCCCGACGGTGCTCGGGATCAGATTCCTGAGATGTCGAGGCCTCAGATGAGGTCCGGGCCCAGCCGGAGGCCGAGTTGGAGAAAAGCCTTTCCTTTTGGTGCTGACGACTTCGAAGCGCCTTGGAGGACATCTTTCCACATGGTCCACAGATCTTAGGATCGTGGTCAGGACCCAGGCACCGAAGGCAGCAGTCGTGTGTGTCGGTGAGAGACATTAGTTTCTTGCACCGACCACACTTTTTGAAACCACTGGAAGCCATCGGGGATAAAAGAGTCCTTGCGAGGTCAAAGGACTGGCCTTCCAGGGAAAAAGAAAAAAAGGGTGTGAACGCCAGCCACAAAGGGCAAAAACCGAAAAAATAAGATCGGGCTCGATACCGGTGTACCGAACCCGGCGGGAGGGGAACTGGCGTCGAACCGGAGAAAAAATAGTGAAGGAATCGCAAAAAAATCCAACTATTTTCCAGGAGGACTAGGACACACGTCCGACAGGCTTCACGGAAAAAGAGAGACTGAGCAAGATGGCACCTTTAGGCGGGAAGGGGACCGCGCATGCGTGCCTGCATTCCCAAAGGCTTTCATAGAAAGCTGGGGAAATGCTCCGCAAGGGCTCCATCGACGTCGATGTCACCCATATGTGAGGACTGACTTCCTGCTTGGTCCTGGAGAAATAGGCTTGACTACATTCACCTGTCAAAGGGCTGAGAGCTCCTGTAGAAGTATCTCCTGGTGCTGAGAGTTGACAGACAAGACTCTCAGTGGGCAATTTTGGAGGAAGGTTGAATAGACATAATCTGTACCCATGCAGGACTATTTTGAGAACCCAACTGTCAGAAGTTACAAGGGGCCACCAATTTGACAAGGTGAACCTTCCTCCAACAGGAAGGCTGTCTATTATCAGGACAAAAGTGTCAGCTATGTTCTCTAGGAGCCAGTCAAAATCCCATCCCTTCTTTTGGTTGGAATGCAGGCTGAGAATTCTGGGCACTCTGCTGACAGGATTGAGATAAGAACATAAGATATGCCATACTGGGTCAGACCAAGGTCCATCAAGCCCAGTATCCTGTTTCCAACAGTGGCCAATCTAGGTCATACGTACCTAGCAGTTTCCCCAAAAGACACAGATCCCTGCTTAAGAACCTAAGAACATAAGATATGCCATACTGGGTCAGACCAAAGGTCCATCAAGCCCAGTATCCTAACAGTGACCAATCCTGGTCATACATACATGCCAGGTTCCCAAAAGATAGAGAGACTACATGCTGCTTATCCCAGGGGTAAGTAGTGGATTTTCCCAATCCATTTAAAAATGGTTTATAGACACTTCTTCCAGGAACTTGTCCAAACCTCTTTTAAACCCAACTACACTAACAACTTTTACTACATCCTCTGGCAATGAATTCCAAAGTTCAATTATGTGCTGAGTGAAAAAATTGTTTTTCCAATTAGTCTTAAACATACTACACTGTAGCTACATTGCATGTCCCCTGGTCTTTCTACTTCTTGAAGGAGTAACCAACTGATCTATGTTCACCCATTCCACTCCAGTCATTATTTTATAGACCTCTATCATATCTCCCTCCAGCTGTTTATGTTCCAAGCTGAAGAACCCTAACCTTTTAAGCCTTTCCTCATAGGGGTATTTTCCATCCCCTTTATCATTTTGGTCATTCTTTTCTGTATATTTTCTAATTTCGCTATATCCTTTTTAAGATATAGCGACCAAAATTGCAAACAACATTCTCTTGTCATAAGAGTCCAAGGTCCTAGCCTCCCTCCCTGGGGGTGCTGAAGTATGAGTCTTGAAACTCTTGGCCCTTCTGAGGGCAGATTAGATGACCATGGAGTGGTGTAGCAGCTGGAGCTTCTTGAATCTGGGAGTCTTCTTCTTGACAGGCTGTACAGAGAAGGTCTCACATATTCTCATCTCTACCCTTTGGAGGATGTGCTGCAGGGGTACTGACAATGCTTTCTTAGGGGGGCTCACAGAACTGGAGGATTTTCATCTCTTCGGCTCTGGGTTCCTCATCTGTCTCCAACTTAAATGGAACAGACTGAGCCATTATCTGAACAGAATCAATGAACGAGTGTTCCTCTGAAGGAGACTTGCATCTCTCAGAAACAACAGAAGGCTCTCTCCTCCTAGAAATACTCAGAGTTATACTTGGACTACCAAGAGAACTCAGATGCAGACTCAGAAAAGTACTCTAATGAGGTGTAAGTCTCTGTCTGGGCCGACCTCTAGGGATGCGGATCTCCTGTGAGAATGTCAGTGCACCAGTGTTTTCTGATGCCTTGGTGAATGATCATCCCAATGCACCAGGAGATAGATACCATTCAGGCAATTACCAGTGTTGAGGCCTTTCAAGGTCTCGATGATGGCAATTCTCCCACAGGCAGGTGATGAGACTCGATGATCAGCTCAATGTCTCAATATACCAGCCTCAAAGCAGTCAAAGCAGCAGCTTTGTGCTGAACGAATAAGACCTCCATCCATTCCTCGAAGCTCCTCATGAGATGCTCCTTGAGGGCTGCCATCAACAAAGGAGAATGGATTACAGAAAATTTGGTTGATGATTGCAGAATCTGGTGGGGAGTTTTGGCAGGCTGATCTTAATATCTTAGAAGATGGCATGGCCCCTCCAGTACCACGGAAGATGAGCTATCCTCACATCAAGGCAGCTTCAAGGATACTAGTACCTTGATAACTTTCAGTTTCTGCATCCAGTTTGAACTTCTCCTGCTGACCTATAAGTGCATTCACTCTGTAGCTCCTCTCTACCTTTCCTCTCTTATCTCTCACTACACCCCTCCTCAGAAACTGTGCTCTTCTGGAAAATCGCTTCTATCTGTGTCCTTTTCTACTGGTAACTCCAGGCTTCGCTCCTTTCACCTTGCTACTCCTTATGCCTGGAACAAACTACCTGAGTCTGTACATCAGGCGCCTTGTCTGACCCTTTTCAAATCCAGGCTGAAAACTCATCTCTTCGCTGCCGCTTTTGGATCTTGACTCACTTGATCTCCTTTGTGTTTCCTTATCATTCCCCCTAGATGTATCCCATGTCTACAGCTATTGTGTTGACTGTCTCCATTAGATTGCAAGCTCTGATGAGCAGGGGCCATCTTTTACATGTATCTATGCAGTGCTGTGTATGTCTTCTAGTGCTATATAAATGTTCAGTAGTAGTAGTAGTCTGCACTGTGGGCATCATGCTCTGATGAACTGCAATGTCTATGCATCCCAGCCTCTGTATGATTTTCAACATCCCAAGATCTCAATGCTGAGGAAAAATCCTTCTTCTTCTTTGGGCAGGAATTGGTAGATGACCACTACTTGGATACCCTATTGAAGCTCGACTCCAAGTGAACTTGAAGATCTTGTAATGTTGATGCACCACCAGCATTCCATGCAGCTCCTGGGTCCATAGAGATTGATGTCACTGATGCTGAAGTTAGCTGGATTTCTCTGCACCAAAAATTATTTTGCACGTTCTTCATGACCTTTGGACCCTCTCTCATTTGCAAGAACAAAACACAATGAGAGGGTTCATGGTCAGACCCCAGTCACTACATGCACCATCTATGAATGTCTGTGATGGAATGGTCCAGCTGCACTTGAACATTTTTTAAAACTGCTGGCAAGTTTGTGGGACATGTTCAGAAAAATAGCCACAGTGAAATCAAATGAATTGATTGTGAAGCAAAAATCACAGCCAAAGCATTTCAGGTCTAAATGCAGTCTGTGCGGTGAAGGGAAAATAAAGAAAACTTGAAAACACCTGAAAACACTAACCAAAGGAAATAAACTAAAGGGTCACCATACGGCCACAGCAGAAGGTAGCAGGAACGTATGTAGTACAAGAAAAAGTACAAACATACTGGCAGAAGCCGAGCATGCAAGAGAATTTTTCTTTGTGGGACACATACACACATCTGAAGAGGTCCATGAAAAAATGAAGACTGAGGAAAGGAGGTGCAGCAGCGGCAGGTGGGAACAGAAACACAGATGTGCTGGATCCCTTCCAAAAGGGTCTAGAAGCTGGGATGGTTTTCCTGTGCAGGGCTCCATCGGCAACATCACTGATATGTGAACACTTATTGTGCTTGTCCACAGAAAAATCTTTTCTATTGCTTGAAGGATGTAGCCTGGAAGTGGCTACAGCAGATAGAAGGGACTGGTCTTGAGATGGTCAAGCTAATATTTTTGGAACATTTTCCAAATAGCTCAAGAACCTCTATGCAACAGTGAGTACATCAACACCCGAACCTTACCCTAGAGGGAACTGTGGAAGTTATGAAAGTCCTCCATCAAGTCAAATGGGTGCCCAAAACTGTAAATATATACAAGCAGAAATCTAAGTGCTCAACACAAACTATTGAGGAGGAATGGTCTATGTCTGTGTGGCCTCAGATGTTGGAAGCCCTAGTCTGCTTTGAATACAGAGAATGCAGCCACTATGCCAGGGAATGTCCAGGAATAGCAGAAGATAGCATGGGAGTCAACGGAAATTTCCCACGCATGTAATTTTGTTGATGCACCAAACTTAAAGACTGCAATCTAGCAAGGGCTGTGCAAGCAGTGCAGTTGCACAGGGCACAAATATAGAAGGGGCACTGATGTCCTTGCAGGGTCTTCCAGGAAGCCCATAGTCCAGGGGGAGGGGGCCCCAGTTTTGCAAGTTGCACAGGGAGCATTTCCAGTTTGCTACATCCCTGATCCCAGGTATTATATTTGTGTAAATTAACGCTGCATCCTGACTTAAGCTTTGTTGCTTGCCTTTCACACACTACTCTGTGATGATGTTCCCAGGTTGCAAATTGGGACTAATGTACCCACTTTTCTGTGTCTGGTTCAGAGAACATGGTTCCTATAAAGGCTCTACTGGCAACCATGATGATTTAGTCATCAATGCTGCAAAGATGTCTGCTGAAATTTTCATCTGCCAGTCCTTCCTGCAGTTGCCCTATTTATACCCTCACAATCATGAAACAGATGGCTAGGAACCAGGACAACAGCTGCATAATAATTTACTCAGTGCAAAAAGGTCTAGGTCTTCTTGATGTGAATCTTAGTTCCAAAACAAAGTGACAATTACCAGTTGTGTATGAAAATCACTGATCAGCAACAAAATGTTATGAGGAAAGAAGGGAGAAAAAATATAGTTAGCTGTAAATAACCATTAAAACAAGTTATTCAAGATTTCTTTTTTTATAAATAATTAAAATGGCTCTGTACCAGATCTGCAAAATTTGTTTGCATCTGGTGGATAAGAGATGTTGGCAGCATCTGCTCTTCAGTTAAATCAAATGAGCCAAATGGGCTGCAAGAACTAGTATAAAGAATGTACTGCTCATCAGATTCAGCTCATGGTTATGGAAGATTATAAATCGGATAAGATACTGACAGCCAGGATGTTTTAGTTTGATTTCAAGGACAACTAATTTAAATGAAAAAAAAAGAGGCATACAGATTATGTAAAAACTGTAAAGCTCAGTTATATAACAAAAGGAAACACAGCTTCAGTTGTGTTTGCAAAATGAGAACAATAGATCTAATTTTTCTACTGACTATTGTAACATAATGAGTTTTACAGTTTGAGGTCAGAAATGGATAGCAATACTAGATATTTGCATAGCTATGCCATAGTAGTAGGTGCTCTATCTGGCTATTAAACGTCTCAGAGAATATGAAGCAATAAAGCTGGCAAAGTCACACTCTACAGTACATACAATAAATAGTATAATGGTTAAGAAAAACAAATTTTGTCATAACAGAATTTCATTTAATTTTAAATGTCTGTCATACTACCATGCTTTTACGTAGCTATGAAAAATAGTTCAAATATCAAAGCAAACCTTGTAACATTCATCCTTCAGCAACCAGGACACACAGAGGCTGATTTTCAAAGGGAGTTATACATTGGCTGCCAGGTGGCCAAAGCATAACTCCCATATCCTTATAGCTTCAAAATTTATAGGGCATAGTTTTTGTATTGATGTTGTTAAGTGCCATCCAGTCAATGTCTACTTCTGGCGATCCTGTGATAGTTGTCCTAAGGTGTGGAGGCCTATTCCATTCAGGCCGTGCAGCCCTTGTGCGGCTGATCAGAAGGTGGGCGTACAGAGGTAGGCCTGATTTTGATCCAGTGGGGGCTAGACGTGCCCATGGGATCAGAATCGGGTCTACGGCCTGGACATGCAAGCCAGGCCACATACCCAGTTAATTAAGCCAGGCTCCTGAATAAAGCCACAGTGTCATGGCGTCCTGTTGCCATGGCACCCCGGGCCACCGACCAAACTCCTTATTCCCTGCAGACCGACCTCCGATCTGGCCTTCCAAGGCCTGGGTCGGGCTGCGGGGAACCCCCTGTGCCCCATCACCTGCATCCCCAGGTTCCGCGCCATGATCCCCCTCCATCCAGGGGGACTTATTCTACTTTCGAGGTGGAATAAGTCCCCCAGTTACATTTGAGGCCCCGGACGTACAGGGCCAACATCAGAATTGGCCCTATATGTCCCGGGTCACGGCTTGCCCATGCCCTGCACTCACTCGGCCTCCGGAACACCCCCTCCTGCTCCCATTTAGGCCTCCCCGTACAAACACGCCATTTGTACAGGGAGGATAGTGCCGGGGCCAGCAGGGGGACAAATGACCCCCATAGTATCCAGTTATTTAAATTGATAAATGGCTTGATACTATCAGAATGAATGTGAGCCAGGTAAGGTTAGCTAGATTAAACTAAAAGGAAAGTACCAGCACAGTCACCACAGAACAAATATATTTGATCCTGCTACCTGTATGGATAACATTGCTGAATATAAGCATTAAGCTAAACACTGGTGCTGGCATTTAACTTAATCAGATGTCTGTGCCAGCAGAATATTGATTCCATTATAAATCAGGAATAGAACACAAGAGTTGATGCTTGCTTGGTTTATAAAATAGGCAGCAGAAGACTGACAGGCCGATTTATCTATATTTTGCTTCAATTTTCATAATGAATACAGCCTAGTATTTTCAATGGAAACAATGCTGGGAAAAAAATAGTGCAATTTTTTATTTAAATAAAATATTGATACATCTGCCCCGGAGTGATACATCAGAAGTGTACACAATATGGCATAGATGATTTTGCTTATAAAATGGATATTCAATAGTAAGAATTCGCAGTAATAAAAAGTCATTTTATGTGACTGCTATATGATTTTCCTATCATATTTCTGTTTAAATTCATTTTTGATGCATTGTCATGAGACAGAAAAGACAGCAGAACTGAGAATTGCTTCTTCATGAAATGATCAGTAAGTGACTGATTTCATCACTTCATCTTCAGAAAATATTGCCCTTTTGATCCCATCCCGTCTAAATGAGCTAGGAAGCCTGTACTAGATTTCTCACCCTACCTTCTATCTATGGTCAACCTTAGCCTACAAGGTGGCACCATTCTAAGCTCTTATTTTTCTAAAGCTCAAACATCCAACTCTAGATCCTTCTGATCCCGGACATTACCATCCTATTTGTAACTTACCATATGCATCTAAAATAGTTGAGAAAACAGTTGCTACTCAACTAACAGTTTAATTGAAAAAGTTAATGTCTTGCATCCCCAACAGTCTGGTTTTCGCAGCAGAGACAATGGTTGATTCTGGACAGGCAGCAACCGTTGCCCCTTTGGATCTATCTGCTGCTTTTGATCTGGTCAATCAAACTTTTGCTATCTCAATTCAAATATAATGGAATTGATAGCACTGTGTTAAAATGGTTCACCTCCTTACCTTGAGAACAGAACATATCAGGGTTTTTTTTTTCAACTCATCACACTCTCCACGTTCTCATTAATCTTGTGGCGTCCCTCAAAGATCACTCTTCCCATCAATTTTTTTGTAGTATTTTCCTCAGTTCTCCAGCTACCCTGACTTCAAGATCAGGGTATTTCTGGTTATATTTATGCAGATGACATTCAACTTGTTGCGTAGACAGATTAATCCTAATTTGACACTCCTAAATGCCTGTCTTAACCTGGAGTCAGTGACTGGCTTACTTAGCCATGGACTTAAGTGAAAATGCTCAAAAGCCATTGTGATGTGGCTTTCAGGCCGCAGTAGCAAAATCAGAATTCTGCTTCTACTGTATAACACTGCAGTTACCCTGACAGATTCAATAAATATCTTAGGTTGTATATTTGACTCCATCAAAAAACAATCCTCATCCAGGCAGCCTTACACATTCTGATCCATGCATTTGTTATTTCCAAATTTGATTATTGCAATGTTTTATATAATGGGATTTCAAATATAGATATGACAAAATTCAAAAGGGTGCAAATACAGCCATCAAACTCATTTGCACTACCTGGAGATTTACATAGAAACATGACGACAGAAAAAGACCACATGGCCTATCTAGTCTGCCCTTCCATATAAACCACTACAACAGTCCCCTTTTTTCCTTTAGAGATCCTCTGTGTTTGTCCCATACTTCTTTGAATTCAGATACTGTACTCATCTCTATCACCTCCACTGCAAGACTATTCCACGGATCCACCACTCTTACCGTAAAGAAATATTTCCGCATATCACTCCTGAATCTATCCCCTTTCACCCTCATCCCAGGTCCCCTCATAGCAGAGCTTGCTTTCAATCGAAAGAGGCTCTCCTCCTCTGCATTTATACCACGGAGGTATTTAAACGTCTCAATCATATCACCTCTATCCCACCTTTCCTCTAAGGTGTATTTATTTATTTATTTATTTATTATTTATTTATTTATTACAATTTCTTATATACCGCACTATTGTCAGCGCGGTTTACATAAAACAAAATGACCATAACAAACTGTTTGGCTTCACATAGAACAGGAGAAAACAACTTGGATAACATGCTTCTGGTTTACATAGAACAGGAGTAATAACTTGGATAACGGGGTATGCAAACTAAACTACTTACATATGTACAATGAGATCGAGTATTGGGAATTCAGTGTGAACATGTGTACAAAAGAGTTGATATATTAACTTGAGGGGGTGAGGCACTTATGTAGGGGTAGGGTTAATCTGGTAGTATTGAGTAAATAAATGGGATTTGAGAGCCTTTCTGAATTGTGATAGGTCAGTAATCGCACAGATGCCTGGTGGTAATGCGTTCCAACATTTTGGGGCATAGATACTGAATGCCCTGTTAGATGTTGCGGTTGTGTACTTTGTTGAAGCCTTTGGAATTACTAGCACATTTGTAGATGGGGTTCTCCTTGTTCTGTTGGGAGGAGCGGGCTGGATGATGTTGGTTAATGAGGGGGAGGTGATGCCATGGATAGATTTGAAGGTAAGTAACAAAGATTTGAATGTAAGCCTTCCTTGTACGGGGAGCCAATGAAGTTGTATCAGGATAGGCATTATATGGTCGCATCTTGCTGCTCCCACCAATATTCTAGCTGCGGCATTCATGGCAAGTTGCAACGGATTCAGAGATGACTGAGGGAGACCTTGAAGAATAGCGTTGGCAAAGTCAAAGTGTGGCAAGATAAGGGCTTGGTATATTGTCCGGAAGTCTTCAGGTCTTAGAAGGGATTGCAGGTGTCTGAGTGACCGGATTTTGAAATATTAAGATATTAATATCTTATATTAATATTAATATCTTATATTAAGATCCTTATATGCTTTATAATGAAGACCACTAACCATTTTAATACCATCCTCTGTACTGACTCCAGCCTGATTATATCCTTTAGAAGGTGTGGTCTCCAGAACTGCACACAATACTCCAAATGAGGTCGCACCAAAGACTTATACAGGGGCACTATCACCTCCTTTCTTCTACTGGCCATTCCTCTCCCTATGCACCCAAGCATCTATCTAGCTTTCATTGTCACCTTTTCTATCTGTTTAGCTACTTTAAGATCATCAGACATAATCACTCCTAGGTCCCACACTTCTTTAGTGGACAAAAGTACTTCACCCCTATACTATATTGTTCCCTTGGATTTCTGCAGCCCAAAAGCATGACCTTGCATTTTTTAACATTAAATCTCAGCTGCCAAATTCTAGACCATTCTTCAAGCTTAGCTAGATCCCTCCTCATGTTATCTACACCTTCCTGGGTGTCTACTCTATTGAAGATCCATCCAGACAACATACATCCACCAGCTAGCCGCTCACCGCGAAGCCATCACAAACAAAATGAAACAGCACCACACAGACACCCTGAAACGCTCGCTAAATAAACCTCATGATCTGTTTAACCTTGTCAAGTATCTATCCAAGGAGCCAACACCTGAGCACCAATGTGAAATTCATCCGCAGGAGTTTGCCACCTACCTACAATCCAAGTTATGTCAGACAAATAAAACTTCAATTGGTGTCTCTTCCACAGACCAAGGGTGTACAACATGTGCAACATCTTTAACGTCTTTCTCGACCCCTTCCAAGAAATGCATCGAAGATACTATCATGAACCTCAATACCACTACTGCGCAATCAGATCCTTGTCTGGCTTTTTGGATAAAGGAACTGCGCAGTGATCTCAGTCCGATAAGAACGAAAATAATGAACCTATCTTTCACAAGTGGTTACTTCCCATCTGCACTCAAACACACGTCGATCAGACCTCTGCTAAAAAATAGTAAACTAGACCCCCAAAAGGTAGACTCCTACAGACCCATTTCAAGTATACCTTTTCTTGCAAAGTTAATCGAAAAAGAGCTGCAAAGGCAGTTACAAGACCACATCGACTCTGCTGCTCCACTAGATCCATGCCAACATGGATTCAGGGAGTCACATGGAGTGGAAACACTCCTTACCACCCTTTTCAATAATATAATCACCGGCATTGACAGCATCTGTCAGGGTTTTGCACTCATTTTCCTAGACATTGCTGCAGCCTTCGACTCAGTAAATCATGAGCTTCTCCTAGGACGGCTAAAAGAGAAGGGCATCTGCGGAACAGCACTGGATTGGTGCAGATCATACTTGTCTGGTAGATGGCAGCACGTACGATCAGGCGGAACATCATCAGAACCGTTTCATCAAGGTCAAGGAGTTCCTCAAGGATCCTCCCTATCGGCATTGATGTTCAACATATAGTAACATAGTAACATAGTAGTTGACGGCAGATAAAGACCAGCACGGTCCATCCAGTCTGCCCAACGAGATGGCAAGAGTAGGTGCACCTGTCGCTCCGCGCAGGCCACCCCTCTCCATATCCTTGTTCAGGGGTAAACCCACCACTCCATATAGGACACCCCTATTTGTTGAGACGTTATATGGTTCGGAAGTTAGATGGTACCGTTTATTTTGTTTTTTTTCCTATTTCTGTAAAACATATACATGCAACCCATCTGCAACATCATCCGAGCTTTCAATGTCAGTATATGGTATATGCTGATGATGTCCTGCTCTATATGCCATTCTCCATAGATCAAGTTGACCTCTCCCCTTTGACCAACTGCTTCAATGCCATATCTGAATGGCTCTTGTCACAAAACCTTCTAATTCAGCATAAGAAAACTGAGGTGCTCTTCATTACGAGGAACCCAAATTTCAACCCACCCCAATACTTGAAGGTGAAAGAAGCTGATCTTCAAGCAAAACCCACAATTCGTTATCTGGGAGTTACACTGGATCAAAACCTTGACATGAAAGCACACATTGCTAATACTGTAAGAGCAATCTATTTCAAGATCCGTTCACTCAGACATCTACGCCCCTTGCTTGAACCAGAAGATTTTCGGACAATTTACCAGGCTCTGATAATACCACACTTTGATTATGCCAACGCCATATTACAAGGTCTCCCCCAAGCCACTTTGAACCCCTTGCAACTTGCCATGAATAGTGCTGCGAGGGTTCTCCACGGTTCATCTAAGAGAGACCATGTGACGCCCCTTCTAAAGCAGTTACACTGGCTCCCTGTACAAGCCAGGATTTTCTTCAAAACTGTGCTGCTGACATTCAAAGCAGTAAATAAACTCTCTTCATCTTCAATATCTGACCTTATCCAAACAGCTAGATGCTAGATGTGCCGAGAGAATTAACAAGATGCACCTCGACAACTGCAAACAGGGCCTTCAGACTCTGCGCCCCAAGATTCTGGAACTCATTACCATCAAACATCAGGGCAATCACTAACCTAACCCAGTTTAGGAAGGTCCTTAAACACTTCCTTTTCCTCAAATACTTCCCAGAGAGCAGTGAATCTCATCCCTATTCAAATACATACAACTGTGCCACCACACCCTATCAGCCAGGTGACCACACCATGCAAGGAGTCCCTGACCATTAAATCACCCTCTTGCTATGTCTTTATATGACACCATTGTGTAAATAGTTACTTTTGTTATCCAAGTTGGTTCCCCTGTTAATTGTAAACTCAGACTTATGTACCCTGTCTGATTGTTATGTTCTATGTAAACCACGCTGATGCTGAATAGTGCGGTATAGAAGAAATTGTAAATAAATAAATAAGATTTTGGTATCATCTGCAAACAGGCAAACCTTACCTGACAGCCCTTCTGCTATATCATTAACAAAGATGTTAAAAAGAATTGGACCAAGGACAGATCCCTGGGGCACACCACTGGTAACCTCCTTCTCCTAAGAGTGATCTCCATTTACCTGTATCCTTTGTTGCCTCCCACTCAATCAATTTCTAACCCAAGCAGTAACTTTAGGGTCCATCCCTAGGCTGCTCAGTTTGTTTATAAGTCGCCTGTAAGGAACGGTGTCAAAGGCTTTACTGAAATCTAAATACACCACATCTAGGACTCTCCCTCAGTCCAACTCCTTGGTCACCCAGTCAAAGAAATCAATCAGATTTGTCTGACAAGACCTACCTCTGTTGACTCCATGCTGCCTCGGATCCTTTCTCTTTCAGCAGCGCTTCCAATAATTTACTCACCACTGAAGTTAAACTAATTGGCCTGTAGTTTTCAACCACATCCTTACTTCCGCTTTTGTGTAAAGGGACCACATGTGCCTCTCTCCAGTCCTTTGGCACCACTCCCGACTCCAACCAGGAATTGAAAAGGTTAGTCAGTGGAGCTGCTAGAACGTCCCTAAGTTCCCTCAGTATTCTAGGGCATATCCCATCCGTTCCCATCGCTTTGCCTACTTTAAGTTTAGCTAGATTCTCATGAACACAGTCTTCTGAAAATTGTTCAAGATGCCCCTCGCTTCTGTTCTTGTTTTTGGGTGTTTTCTAAGGTCCTGCTCCTGATTCCTCATCTGTGAACACAGAACAGAAATATTTGTTAAGCAATTCCGCTTTATCCTCATCAGCTTCTACATATTCCTCACCCTCGACTCTGATAATACCACATTTGCCCTTCCTCTTCTCACTAACATACTGAAAAATGTCTTATCTCCCCATTTTATTGCATTGGCTATTTCCTCCTCTTTTTGAATCTTACCTTTCCTAAATACTTTTCTAGCTTCTCTAAGTTTTTCCAAATATAGATGCCTGTCTTCGTCTCTTTGTGATCTCTTCTATTTCATGAAGGCCTCCCTCTTTTTCAGTTACTTATTTTGAAAACCATAGCGGTCTCCTTTTCCTTTTACCTTTATTTACCATTTTAACAAAAAGGTTGGTTGCCCTTAAAATATCCCCTTTCAGTTTTGCCCACTGTTTTTCTACATCCCGCAGCTGTTCTCATCCCGCTAATGACTCCCTGAGGTATTGGCCCATCTTGGCAAAGTTGGTTTTCCTAAAATCTAAGACCCCCACTTTTGAATGGATTTTAACAGCCCTAGTCCTAACACTGAACCACACCATCTGGTGATCACCGGATGCAAAATGATCTCCCACTATAAAATCAGAGACACTTTCACCACTGGTAAGCACCAAGTCCAGTATGGCTCCTTCACGTGTGGGTTCTCTTACTAGTTGCCTGAATAGTTCTCCCTGTAGAGAATCCAGGATCTAGATGATATTGCAGCAGGAATGTGCCAATCAACATCTGGCATATTGAAATCCCTTATCAGTAGCACTTCCCCTTTCCTAGCAATGCTGCGTATTGTGACGGCGCGCCCCCGGCCGCACAGCACCCCCTGGTGGCGGCGTAGTAGTTCCACCGGAGGGCTGGAGCCGGAGGGGGTCACTAAGATGTTGTTAATCAGGGTTGGCCAGGTGCGAGGGTCGTGGGTCAGAGCCTTGTCTCAGCCTCGTTACCAACTCCTGAAGAGATTCAGACTTGCACAAAAGTGGTGGGAAAAAAAACAGGCTTTATTTTCCCCTTTAAGCACTAAGGGTTCAAAAACAAAGGATATACACTCCGGTACGTGGCAAAATAAGTCTTTACAGCAGATTTTTAAAGGTGAGAACTAAAATAACCAAACACTGTTAACTTCACAGTATTCAAATATGTAACAGCCAAAAAGGCTTCCTTCGCTCAATGACTCTGGAAGGCCTCTATTTCGCTTCCAGCACAGTATGTGCATTCCATGGGACTATCACTGTCTTCATATACAGATTCCACTTGCATGGCCTCCTCTGACTGCTCTGAGGTATCAGGGCAAGTGTCCTTCATGGGATTTAGTCTTACTGTTTCCCACGGCTTAGCAGTCTGTCTAGGCCCACGATTCAGCTTAGTGGCATACCAGAAAGGCATTCCTTGCTCAAGAGGTTTAAAAACATTATCTCTATGTTTTCCTCTAACAGTCCTTTTGTTGCACAAACTATCCTTTAACTTTTGCTTCTGCTCTTGTCTTCTATATGGAGAATCTCCTTCCCAGGATTCTTCTCTTATCTTAAGTTCAGGTATACAATGACAAAGGTTAAAAGTGTTACCTTTTGCTTTGTGTTTGATTCTCTGGGGTGAGGCTGGAGGCGTACCGTGACTGCTGCCTTCAGTATCGGTGCTCTCTGGAATATACCTCCTGCTTTTCCAGTCTTTCCTTCTCTGGCCCTTAAGGCCTGTTCTCTTGTGGGCTTCTGGGCCCGGTCTGGCTTGGCTTCGGCCTTCTCGGCCTGTCCTCTCTCTCTCAGGACTGGTTCTCCTCTCCCAGCCTGTCTTTTTTCTCTCAGCTGATGAGGCTTTGGCAGCTGAGCTCCTTACAGGCAAGTCCCTTGACTCTTGCTTGCCTCTTAACTCTTGCTGGTCTCCAGACTCTTGCTTGTCTCCAAACTCCGGCTTCCCTCCAGCTTCTGGCTTCCTTCCAAACTCTGGCTTCCCCCTAAACTCTGGCTTGCCTGCTCTTAAATGTGAGCTTTTGGAATAAGAGTCCTGCCCACTAGGGCGTGGTTCTGTGGTCTCTGTCTTAGCTCTCCTGCTCCCTCTAGGTAAGTTCTCTGGAAATTGCAGGCAATTTCTTTTTCTTTCAGAGTTTAAAACTTTTTTTCTCTCCAGCAGAGGGCCCGCTGCATCACAGTATGTCTTCAATTAACTCTCCATCCACCTCTTCCTCCTGTGAGGGAGGTCTGTATATTACGCCAATGCAAATAGATTTCTCTTTCCCTCTTTCTAGTTTAACCCATAGTGCCTCCTCTCTCCCTTTTAAGCTCTGTAGTTCCAAAATTTTAATATTATTTTTTTTTACATATATAGTAACATAGTAAATGACGGCAGATAAAGACCAGTATTGTCCATCTAGTCTGCCCAGTACGATGGCAAGAGTAGGGCACCTGCCGCTCCGTGCAGGTCACCCCTCCCCATGTCTTTGTTTAGGGGTGAACCCACCGCTCCATGTAGGACACCCCTATTTGTTGAGAAATTAGATGGTTCAGTTTATTTTGATTTTATCCTGTTGCTGTAAAGGGATCCACTGTGTCTGTCCTATGCCATTTTGAATTCCGTCACCATGTTAGTGCCACTCCTCTTTCCCTTCTTACTACCCTGTCCTTTCTGAATAAAGTATAGCCTGATATAGTTACATCCCAGTCATGGTTTCTGTGAAACATGTTTCTGTAACTGCCACTAAATCCAAGTCAGCTTCTCCCATTAAAGCTTCAGTATCTGGGATCTTATTTTCCATGCTACAGCATTTATATACACCGCTTTCCATATGTTGCCCCTTTTACCCATTTCCATAAAGGTATTTAATGTTTCACTTACCTGGGGGCTTTCTTCACCCATCCCCAACGAATCTAGTTTAAAGCCCTCTTCAGTAGATTAGCCAGTTTGCTACTGAAGACGTGTTGACCTTTCTTGGACAGATGGATGCTATCCCTGCTCTGCAACTCTTGGAACAGCATCCCATGGTTCTAACTTTGGATCACAAGGTTCTACAATCTGATCCATTTCACTATCTTTTTCTGTTATCCCTTATGTTCCTTTTTATCAGCTTTATTTATTTATTTATTTATTTATTTATTTAACTATTTCTTTTATACCGCCCCTTCCAGAGATCAAGGGCGGTTTACATATAACAGATTAACAGTCTTGTACACAATTTGTATACATTTTACATAGAACAGTAGAAATCAACTATTTACATTGAACAGTAAGTATAAACTTTGTAGGTATTGTAACAAAAACAAGCAAACATATCAAACTTTGTACAAAAGTATATTTACATCGTGTAGTGTGTGTGGTGTATGGGGTAGAGATTGGCGTAGGTGCTGGAATTTAGTTCCTTTTATTTTTGTCATCTTTGGGGCGTGTGTGGGGGGGACAGGCTTGTGGTTAGATTGTTGGGGTTAAGGGAGTTTGTGCATGGGTGCCCACATTTGTGGTAGAGCTGGCTTTGGGGGAGTAGGGGATTTCGAAGTGTTCAGTGAACAGGTAGGTCTTTAATTCTTTTCTGAATTGGATGAGGTCTCTTATGGTGCGAAGTTCAATAGGGAGGTCGTTCCAGAGTGTAGGAGCAGTGAATGAGAATGCTCTAGAGCTAGTGGTATTCTTGGTTTTACAGATGGCTTTAGGTATGATGAGGGAGTGGGCTGCGTTTTGTCTGAGGGTCCTTGTCGATGTTGGAGACTGCAGTAATGTGGTTAAGTGTGAGGGGGCTATGTCGTTTATGAGTTTATAGGTTGTTAGGATAATTTTGTATTTGATTCGGCTGTTTATAGGAAGCCAGTGGAGTTCCAGCAGTATTGGGGTTACGTGGTCTGTTAGGTGGGCTTTAGCAATTACTTTTGCACAGATGTTTTGTGCTCTTTGTAGAAGGTATGTGCTTTTTTGAGGGAGGCCTATTAGGAGACTATTGCAATAGTCGAAGTGAGGGGTGATCAGTGTACTTACTACGGATCTAAAGTCTTGTGTTTCAAGGAGTGGCCTTAGGTGCTGAATAGTTTTGTTCAGCTTTGTTCACAAGTGCAAACTTACTCGTTCTTCCCTCACCAAATCAGGCACAGTTAAAGTCTACTTAGCATCTTTTATTTTCTTGCCCCTTCACTCTGGAATTCCATACCTGCTGACTTGAGACTCAAACTAACACTGCAGAAAAGAAGACTAAGCCAGAAAACAAACATGCAGGCACTGGACGTAACAAACTATACAGAGACAACTTCAAGGTTTCAGTTTTGAACAATGATTTGTTGCTGCAAGGACATGCATTAAACGTGCATTAAACAATTTGTTTTGACAAGAAAATAATACATTTAGGGGCCTATTTACTGAACTGCATTAGGTGGATACACAGCTTTTAACATATGCTGCTAGCACAGTGCTGAACTGTTAGCCTTTGCTAGTAATTGCATTAATGTGGGATTCATGTTACAGAATGGAGTAGACTATGTGTTGCGATTAACATGGAGGTTGTTACATAGCATTAACTGCTACTGTGGCAGATAATGTGTTGCAGTTAGGTATACCTCCAGAGATGTAGCTAACTGCATCCACATTACTGGCTGTGCTGTTGCTTTGTATTATCTCCATGGCTCTCTTCCCAAAAGTGCAGGGGATATTTCCAAGTTAATGCAGAGATTTTGCATTTAATACACCTTCACTTTGGCTGTTAAACATGCATTATGTGCAAAATCTTCATGGAGATTAGTAAAATAGGTCCCTTAAGGATTTATTAAAAGCATCTATACTAACAAGTAAAGCAGTTCCAATAATTTAGTTCAAATGCTAATAACTGTACATTAAAAAAACTATAATTAGAGCTTCTGGTTCTAGGTGTTTATTTTTTAGATAATTAGGTGTTTTCCCAGGATCAGAAAAACAGGGGCTAATTTTTAGTGATATTTTAGGTGGATTCCAGGTACCAGCTGAGTCCTGTGTCTCCCTTCGATTCCGCAGAAGCTGGGAAAAGGTAAGCTGGAAGCTTGAGCACAGATGTTTCCCAGGCTGCAGCGCACACCTGTGCCCTCACAGATATAGTGCTCTTTCCCAGTCCCGATCAGTGTGATGCTCTTAGATTCAGGTTCCAGTCTCTGGTTTTAACTTTCTTGGTCTTCTCTTAACTCGCTTTCTAGAGTCTGCCATCTGACACTTCTTTCCTGTCTTCCTCACTTCCTTCTGCCTCCGACATTGATCTTTTTCTTTCAGCTTTCTTCCATTTATTTTTTAAGTCTGCCTCAGAGGGGGCAGGACTGGGAGGGACTTCATAGCTTGCAGGAGTCACAAAGACTCTGCACTTTTGCTTTTAATTGCATACTGTACATGGCTGCTGCCACAGACTATCTGAATAGTGGCGGTGGCTGGGGAGATGCTTGCCACTTGATGCCAGCTCGGTGCCAGAGCTGATGCTGCTCGTTGCTCAGCTTTGCACTGCTGTCTACTCACTAATTCTGACCCCTGACATCACCAGTTTCTGATGCTAGCTGCCAAGCAACATTATTGGAGCTCTGTGGAAGGGGGCATTTTTTGGAGTTTTTCAATTAGAACTGTAAATCAGAAGCACTATCTGGAATACATTTATTTCATAACTGCTACCAAAGGAGATTTTATATCTTATTTATATCAGAAAATAGAATCTCCAATTTCTGATCATACAGGTAGGATCATACAATCCTACCTGAACAATAGACAACAACTAATCCGCACAAACTTAACAACCTCCCCCCCCCATTCCAGCAACACCAAGGAGTACCCCAAGGATCCACACTATCCGCCATGCTCTTCAACATCTACCTACAACCATTCTGCTCAATCATACGTGCTCATAACATCAACTACCACATCTATGCAGATTACATAATGCTCTATGGACCAATCACAACCACCAACCCGGTGAACAACCACCTATCAGACTGCTTCACAAAAGTCTTCTGCTGGCTACAAAGGAACAACCTATTCATCAACATAAAAAAAAAACAGAAGCCCTCATAGTAACAAAAGACCCAAACTTCACCCCACCTACGCACCTCAACTTAGGAGCCACACAAATACAAATTCAACCACACATAAAATACTTAGGAGTCATCATAGACCAAGCACTCACACTCAAACAACAGATCAAAAAAACTACCGGAATAATATTCCACAAGGCTAAAACAGTACAACGCCTAAGGCCCCTTATTGACCCACAGGACTTCAGGACAGTTATGCAAGCTATGACGCTCCCCCACCTGGACTACTGCAATATAATCTACCACGGACTGCCCGCCACCCACACAACCCACTACAAACAGCCTTAAATACCACAGCAAGAATTATCCAGAAAGCAAAAAAACAAGATCACATCACCCCAGTCCTGAGAGAACTGCACATACTCCCTCTCGAAGCAAGAATCAAATACAAATCTGCCCTACTTATCCACAAAGCCCTCTACCAAACTCAGACTTCCCAGTTCCACACTCTATTGCCCCAACCCACCTACAACAGAACAACCAGACAAACCACCAACACCCTTAACCATTCCCCACGAACAAACTAAATACAATCAACGGACCTGCAACAGAGCCTTCAAACTGTATGCACCATCCCTCTGGAACTCTCTACCAAGTCAAATCCGAAACAACGGAAATCCCTCAACATTCAGGAAACAACTAAAAACCATCCTGTTCCAGGAATACCTCAGACCAGAAACAAACATCCATCACTAAATACTCTTCCAGACCTCATAACATACCCTCAGATCTATCTACTAAGAGTCTCATGTCCACTGTTTGTCCTTAATGTTTGTTCAGATCATTAATGTTGGCCCCCTGGTGACAGACCCCCCCACCATAGAATTGATCACTGTCCCCCGTCCTTCAATGTTAAGCCGCTTTGACCCGGTGAGCGGGATATAAATACAGTTAAATAAAAGTAAATAAATAAATAAGTTTATTTCGGTGATAACTACATAAGTCTGAAATTACAAACATCAGTTTTCCAATAATATGTTTCTTTGCATGAGAATTGCCGCATTGTTTTGTGATGCAATGCCACCTTAGTGCAGAAATATCCCCTGATTTCAATGTTAATCAGAAGCAGCCTATAACATTTTGGTAGCATGTCAATTGCCCTTAAATTCCTAAATACGGGCAGAAATATTGAAAAATGGTGACCAATCTTAAAATTATTTTTTTTTAAAGAATATCAGCAGTTTCTGCGAGCTGATATCCAGCAAGTCTCAATCCCCTTAAAGATAACCAGGTGACTTATCCATTTATCTTTAAGAGAATTTTTAGTCAATTTATCTTCCTAAGTCAGATCACTGCAGTCCTTAACTTAAACCAATACATTTGGTGCACTCACTTTCAGGTTTAATTCATTATTTTCATCAGAAGTTGTTAGGCCTTAGTAAATTAAGTCCTTGCAGTTCTCCTTGAGGTTAACCCTAAAAGTCCTTTATACTTATTAGGTAAATTGCATTGGTTCAAATATTCTTACTCCCCTAGCAACTTTAACTGAACAACTTTAAATAGCTAAAAGAAATCTTTAAATCTAAAATGCAGACAGCATGCAAGCAGTGAAATGGTGGCTTACTCAGTCTTTTGCATTAAGTGTTACACGTATGATTTTCTCAGAGTTCGTGAGAGGTCCTACGTGTGCACTAGGGGAAAAGAGTTCTTTGCTCTCAGGGAACGAGTCCGATCTCTGGAGGCTAGAATAGCAGACTTGGAGGAGCTGAGGCAAACACAGAGGGATACAGATGAGACCTACAGAGATATAGTAAAGAAGTCCCACCTCCAGCCTTGTAGGGTCTCTGATGCCATGAAGGAGAGAGGTCATGTGAAAGAAGAGCATCACCTTGCTGTGGCAAGAAGTGATCCTGTAGCTAGGACATTCTCCAAGTGATGTAATACCCTCTCATACTGAGGATGTCTCTCCAGGGCCATATGCCCATGAGGGAAGGGTTAGGACAGCTGTTATAGATGGCAATTTTTAGGCATGTAGGTAGCTGGGTGGCTGGTGGACATGAGGACTGCCTGATTATCTGGCTGCCTGATGCGAGGGTAGTGGACTTTACATGTTGAGATCCCAAGAAACTAATGGGTGGTTTATATGGAGGCTTCAATAGTAGCAAACCCTGCATAAAGTGAACAACTAAAGGCTGTACCAAGATAGGTCTTCCCTCTACACCTTGATGATAAGTTCCAATTGCACTGAGGTGAACCCTAATAGAGTTGAATTTTAGTCCAGACTCAGAGAGGTGCAGAAGATATTCAAGCAGTTTTGTGTGGGAAAGGCAAAAACACTTACACTAGACAGCAAATCTCTTCCATTTACATTAATAGGATTTTCTCATTGAGGCCCTCCTGGAGGCCAAAAGGACATCAGTTACAGCGGCCAGCAGAGTGAACTCGGATAACATTAGCCTCTCAACATCCAAGTCGTGAGAGTCAAGGACTTTGATGTTGGGATGCAGCATCATTCCATTCTCCTGTGATATCAAATCCAGTGCATGGCCCAACCGAATTGGTTCCCAACATGATACTTGTAGCAGGAGAGGAAATCAAGATTGTCTCGGCCAGTAGGTAACAATGAAAATCATCAAGTCTTTGTCTGTTTTGAGCTTCAGGAGTGTCATTGCAATGAGAGGAATTGGAGGATATGCATACAGAAGACCTTCTCCCCAATCCAGGAGGAAAGCATCTGAGGCTAGTCTGCTGTGCAACCTTACTGTGGAGCAGAACTGATTCACCTGGGCATTCTGAGGAGTTGCAAAGATATCTATTACGGTGATGGCCTCACTCTTGAAAGATGCAGGTTGCAACCTTCCTGTCCAGGATCCATTTGTGTGGATGAAGGATTTGATTCAGTTTGTCTGCCAGTCCATCCCAAAGGTGATGGCAAATTTCCACAACCTGTTTCCCAACACAGGAGGTACAAGGCTGTTCCTCCCTGCTTGTTGATACAGAACATTATTACTTGATTGTTGGTTTGAATCAGGACAATTTGGTTGGCCAACCGATCTTTGAAAGCCTTTAGAGTGTTTGCTACAGCTCTTAGTACCAAGATGTTGATATGATGTAGATGTTCTTGGAAGGACCAATCTCCCTGAGTGTGAGACCCATCAGGATGAGCTCTCCAACCCAGTCTGGATGCATTTGTCGTCAATATTTTTTGTGGTGGAGCAATTTGGAAGGGGAGACCTTTGAGCAAATTGTGATGAATCATCCACCATTGCAAAGACTGAATACGAGTAGATTGGTGACATTCAGATGATCCCTGAGTCACCCTGTGACCTGGGTCCACTGGGTTCTCAAGAGTCCATTGAGCTTGTCTCATTTGGAGATGTGCCAAGGGTGTTACATGTATTGTAGAAGCCATGTATCCTAGTACAGTTAATAACTTGCAAGCTGTTACCTGCAGACTCACTTCAGTCCATCACACTATCACTGTCAATCTATGAAATCTGTCGTGTGGGTGGAAGGCTCTCGCCTGAGTCATGTCGAGCAGGGCTCCTATGAATTCTAATTGTTAGGAAGGTTGTAGGTGGGATTTCGGGTAATTTATGATGAACCCTAGTAGTTCCAGCACCTGAATGGTCAACCATGTTGATTCTTGCACGCCTTCATGAGTGGTACTCTTGATCAGTCAATTGTCAACGTAGGGAAAGACAAATGCTCTCAGGTAAGCTGCTACTACTGTGAGGCATTTCATAAAGATCAGAGGTGCTGAGGCTAAGCCAAAAGGCAGAACTCGGTACTGGAAGTGCTGTCCCCCTAAAATGAATGGGATGGATGTATCTGTATGTGGGTATATACATCCTTTAGATCATAAGAACATAAGATATGCCATACAGGGTCAGACCAAGGTCCATCAAGCCCAGTATCCTGTTTCCAACAGTGGCCAATCTAGGTCATAAGTACCTAGTAGTTTCCCCAAAAGACACAGGTTCCTCAATGCTTGTATTGGGTCAAGCAGTGATATCCCGTGTCCCTTTTGGTAATGGTTTATGGACCACTTGTCCAAACCTTTTTTTTATGTTTAAATGTGTTTATTCATCCAACAAGTTTCTGACAGAGTGCATATCCTAAAATACAGAGTACATCACTCTTATTAGGCATATAACCCCCGTCTTTACTAACCACCCATCACATGCCTACTACATCATCTTATCACTATAAGATGACAAACATTAACCCATATTCTGTCTAATACATAACTTGTAATAGTTAGTCTAACAGTTTTCAAAATTTTCCAGAACTCCTCAAAAATTTCCCTCGCCCTCTCTCCCTCTCCCCTCCCTCCCATACCCTTCGTCTCATTAAATAGTTATTATAAGTCTATGTAATTCTGTACTAGTCAGAGGAGAATTTGCCATCAACCCTACCATCCTTTTTTGACCTAGATCCCTCCCCCTTCCATTACCCTATGTAACCTCCTTTGCCCACTAGTAGATTGAGTAATAGAGGGTGCAACTATTCCAATAGGTTTCCTTCCTTTCACACATAATAAGGACTTTTTCCATGTCAGGGGCCCCCAGCTACCCTAGATTACTCTTCTTCTCACAAATAACCCTCCCTCCTATTTCCCATTCCTGGCGACATCTCCCTCCCATACCTATCCTTGTCCATTATCCCACCTGACATGAGCCGACTCACCTTAGTGACCCCCCCATCCCTCCCAATCTTGTCATAGCTCCATGGTGTTGACTGACTGACCCAGGGATGGCTTCTTCTCCCTAGGCTGCCCCCAACACCTTCCTTATATCCTCTTCAACTCCAATTCTCAATTTATCTCCTCCCCTTTCCCTATCCCTCCCTTCCTTCCCAAAGAACCCAACCAACCAAATATACTTGTCTACATTACCCTGCCTTACCTTGTCTATTAGATATCTCCACCAAGAATCCTGCTTCTTACCCGTGCCGGTAGAGATTGGAAGTACGGGCCCCACCCCACTAAGAAATCTTCCCATCTCTTCTGGTGTCCCCTTGCCCTATATCTTTCCATCATTAATAGGATGTGCAGATGAATTCTCCACTGTCCATATGTCAGTCCCCATTTGTCCACCCAACTATGCAATATTGTCACTGGAGCTGTCACCAGCACTAGTCGCATCCACGACCATTCTATTTGTCCCATACCTAACACCGTGTCCTCCCCCCATATATCCAATACCATTCCAACCGGTGGCAATTCCAATGTTCTCCCCATTGCATTGGTTGAGCTTTCCCCATTGGTTCCATCACCATTTGTCTAAGTAGTGCATATAGACAAATGGTGATGGAACCAACCAGGGAAAGCTCAACACTGGATTTAGTGCTCACCAACGGTGATAGCATGTCGAATGTCTGCGTGAGTGCCCCCTGTGAGCAACAGTGATCATCACACGGTGTGGTTTGCGTGATATCCCTACATTGCCTATATAGATACCCCTGTATTTTCAACCAGAAAACCAATACTTTTGGGCAATGCCAAACATATGTCCCAATGTGACCTCTTCTGAGAAGCATCCATTAAGCTAACCTTTCTATCTTCTCTGCTGGTTTAAAACTATAAATTCTAACTTGATTTTTGGAGAGATTACTAATATAGCTTTTAACTGTGGTTTTAGATTAAGCTTGGGAACATTTAGACTGCTTTCCTTGTATAGACTTAAATCAGATATCTGTGTGTGCGTACGGTTCAGGAACAGCCTACTTGCCAGAGACATTTAGGTTACTGCCCACCCTACCCCTCACCCCACCCCCCAGGGGCTACATTGCCTATATAGAGGTCACATACGTGCCATCTATCCTTCCTAACTTGGGTTAAAGCCCACATCGTCTTCATCTTTTCTTCTTTTTCTTCCTCTTCTGTTGTGTATTCAGTGCAATAACTGCGGTAGTTTCATTCCAAGATGAATCATTTGGAGCCTAAGAGCTTGTCCTATGTGCCTCAAGTCAGCTGCCATGCATGAAGAACTGACTCTACTAAGGAAAGACCTAGCTGCCATGCATAAAGAAGTGACTCTCCTGAGGGAGAAACTGGCTACAATGAAGCGCACCTCTTCTAGGATACAAACTGAACAAAGTCCACCACCGCTCCCACAAAGAATCAAACACCCCAGGAACAAATGGATCACAGTGGGTTCTGGAAGATTGCGACCTGTAACGCAGAGACATCCTACACATCAAGAGATATCCCTGCACAATGCATTCTCTGCCTTGGCTAATGAGGCTGTCCAATCTAAAGAAACTGAAGGGCACTTAAATGAGTCAGACAATGCCCATTCTCCTGCTAAAGCACCAAATATGAAGAAAACCTCACCAAACAGAAAACTACTACTACTTGGAGATTCCGTCATTAGAGGCACCAACTTGGGAACACAGTTCAAAGGAGAGAAGATATTCATGTGCCTACCAGGCTCTTCAGCCAGCAGGAATACAAACCAAGTTGTTGAAGTACTTAGCGAAAAAAGTGAACACTCCAAACTTGATGTTGTTATCCACATGGGCACAAATGACCTGGCTAGAAACAGTGCCTCTACAGTCCAAAAGGACTTCCAATCTCTGGGAGAGAAACTCACGCCCATTGTTAACACTGTTGCATTCTCAGAAGTTCTACCTGTTCTTGGTAAGGGGACAAAAAGGCTGCATCGCATTAACAGCTTTAATACATGGCTCCAGACCTGGTGCAAACAAGGAGGATTCAGATTTATTGGCGACTGGGGAAACAGATGGGCCAACAAGAGACTATACTGTGCTGATGGACTACATCTCTCTGTCGCAGGGAAAATAATCCTAAGTGAAAAATTCAGGCAGTATGTGGATATGCATTTAAACTAGCAAAAGGGGGTGACAGATGTGGAAGGTCAAGATCTGCATGCCACCTCCTGCAAAAGCAGAACATCATCAGAAACAGCCACACTTTTAAACCACACATCAAAAATAAGTGGGAAGAAGTGGGCAGAACAAAATCAATGCAAAATACACACAAGCCAGGTAAATGCTGGAAAGCAATGAGCACAAATGCTTGAAGGTTAGCCAACAAAGTTCCAGACCTGGAAGCCCTAATGGTGGAAATGGATTTGGACATTGTAGTCATTACAGAAACATGGTTTAATGAATCTCATGATTGGGATATAGCCATAGCTGGCTATAATCTATTCAGAAGAGACAGAGAAAATGGAAAAGGAGGAGGAGTAGCCTTGTATGTCAAAAGCAATATTAAAGCTACTGAAATGCAGGGGACATAGGGAAAAGAAGCGGCGCTCTGGATTGCGTTGGAAAGAGGAGATGGCACTGTCATCCATACTGCTGTAATCTACAGACCTCAGACTCAAATTGAAGAGAGAGATAACGAATTGATTATAGATATTGCCAAGATAGCCACAAAGGGGGAAGTGATCATATTGGGTGACTTTAATCTACCTGATGTGGATTGGATTACTCCTTCTGCACATCTGGAAAGAAGCAAAACAATTGTGGATGCTCTCCAAGATGCACTACTTAGACAAATGGTGATGGAACCAACCAGGGAAAGCTCAACGCTGGATTTAGTGCTCACCAACGGTGATAGCGTGTCGAATATCTGCGTGAGTGCTCCTGTGAACAACAGTGATCATCACACGGTGTGGTTTGAGATAAAAGCCATGGTACAGGCCAATCATAGCAAGCTCAAAGTCCTAAACTTCAAAAACACTGACTTCAATAAAATGGCCGAGTACCTAAAGGAGGAGATGACGGGGTGGAAGGAGATAAGGGAAGTGGAACTGCAATGGGCTAAACTAAAGGTGGCAATAAAAGGGGTAACAGATAAATATGTAAGAAAAGTAAATAAAAACAAGAGGAGAAGGAAACCTATTTGGTTTTCCAAAGAAGTGGCTGCTCAAATAAAGGCAAAAAACACAGCTTTCGCAAAATTCAAAAGCTTGCAAACAGAAGAACACAGAAATGAATACAGGATCAAACTCAAAGAGTCAAAAAGAGAAAAAAGGAAAGCAAAATCAAAGGCAGGGGAAAAGATGGCTAAAGATATTAAGGGTGGCAACAAAACTTTCTTCAGGTATATTCGGGAAACGAAGAAGATCAGAGTTGGAATTGCAAGGCTCAGAAGTGCTGGGAAAGGACTCGTGGAAAGTGACATTGAAAAAGCAAAATTGCTAAACAAATACTTCTGCTCTGTTTTTACTAAAGAAAATCCTGGAGATGGACCAGCTGTGACTCCCAAATATAAAAATGGGAATGAAGTAGATATCACACCATTCACAGAAAATGAGGTGTTAGAAAAACTTGCTAAACTGAAAGTGGACAAAGAGACCGGATGGGATACATCCCAGGATACTGAAAGAGCTCAGAGAGGTTCTTGCAGGACCGTTAAAGGATGTCTTCAACAGATCCTTGGAAACAGGAGCGGTTCCTCAGGACTGGAGAATGGCTGATGTCGTTCCTCTACACAAAAGTGGTGACAGGGAAGAAGTGTCAAACTACAGGCCTGTGAGCCTTACCTCGGTGGCGGGAAAAGTAATGGAGGCGCTCCTGAAAGAGCAAATAGTGAACTTTCTCAAAACCAATAGGTTGCAAGATCCGAGGCAACATGGTTTTACCAAATGATGGTCTTGCCAAACAAATCTGATTGAGTTCTTTGACTGGGTGACCAAGGAACTAGATCAGGGGCATGCGATGGATGTCATCTACCTGGATTTCAGCAAAGCCTTTGATACTGTTCCTCATAGAAGGCTTGTCAATAAACTCAGTAGCTTGGGGATGGGTCCCAAGATAGTAAACTGGATTAGAAATTGGTTGACTGACAGACAACAGAAGGTGATGGTACATGGAGCTCACTCGGATGAAAGGAAGGTGATTAGCGGGGTGCCCCAGGGTTCAGTCCTGGGCCCGGCACTGTTCAATGTATTTGTGAGTGATATTGCTGAAGGACTGAATGGAAAAGTCTGTCTCTTTGCAGATGACACAAAAATTTGCAACAGAGTGGACTCCCTCAAGGGAGTGCTTAACATAAGAAAAGATCTACAAAAGATGGAAGAATGGTCTAATGCTTGGCAATTAAGATTCAATGCAAAGAAGTGCAGTGTCATGCACTTGGGCAGCAGAAATCCAAGGGAAATGTATGCGATAGGGGCGAGAGGTTGGTGTGCACGGATCAGGAGAAAGACCTTGGTGTGATTATTTTTGTAGATCTCAAGGTGGCAAAACAGTGCGACAAGGTGGTGGCAAAAGCCAGGAGGAGGTTGGGCTGCATACAAAGAGGAATTACCAGCAGAAAGGAAGAGGTACTAATGCCACTGTATAAGTCACTGGTGAGGCCTCACTTGGAATACTATGTTCAGTTTTGGAGACCATATCTTGCAAAGGATGTAAAAAGAAAGGAAACTGTTCAGAGGAAGGCGACCAAAATGATTTGGAGCCTGCGTCAGAAGCCTTATGAGAAGAGACTTGAAGACCTAAATATGTACACTCTGGAGGAGAGGAGGGATAGGGGAGATATGATTCAGACATTTAAATACTTAAAGAGAAATAATGAACAAACAAACCTCTTCCAAAGACGGGGAAGCTGTAAAACTAGAGGGCATAACATGAAGCTGCAAGGTGGTAAATTGAAAGGCAATGTCAGGAAATATTTTTTTCACTGAAAGGGTAGTAGATGCTTGGAATGCCCTCCCGATGGAAGTGGTGGGGGCAAATACGGTGACGGAATTCAAAACGGCATGGGACAAACACAGTGGATCCCTTTACAGCAACAGGAGGAGGAGGGAGGAGTAGCCTAGTGGTTGGGGCAAGGTACTTCAGGCCGGAAGGTCGGGGGTTCAAATCCCACTAGAGGACAGCAACCTTGGGCCGGAAGGACTGGGGTTTCTAGTCCCACAGATGCTCCTTGTGGTCTTGGGCAAGCCACTTAACCCTCCATTGCCCATGTTCCCTGTAAGTATTAGTGTGTGTCTCATATCCCTGCGTGTTAAGTGTATCCCCCAATTGTGTTGTGACCGCTTTGATTGAAGGATAAGGCGGTATACAAAACTGTCTAAATAAAATAAAATAAATAAATAAAATAAAAACAAAATAAACTGAAACATATAACTTCTGAACCATCTAATGTCTCAACAAATAGGGGTGTCCTACATGAGTGGTGGGTTCACCCCTAAACAAAGACATGGAGAGGGGTGGCCTGCACCTACTCTTGCCATCTTGCTGGGCAGACTAGATGGACCATGCTGGTCTTTATCTGCCGTCATCTACTATGCTACTATGTTACACCTGGGGCAGCAATTGGTTCTTGCTACTCCAGCCCGCCATGCCCTACATGGGGCAAAATATAACTGACGAATCAACTTATACTGCATGTCTCTATGTTCTACAACTGCACTCAGCTTAGGAATATTGGCTATAGCCTGCACTACTCACTCTTCTTCTACCTGTTCCCCGAGATCTCACATCCAAGCACAAACTAAATCCTCTTCTGATATCCGTGAATCAAGCTCCAACAGAGCCTTTTGTAGCTGGGATACCCTTGCCGCCTGATCTCCACCCATCATTAGTTCCTCAATTCGCGAGCATACTTCCCCCTGTAAGGAATCCTTCGGCAAACTTCTAATGTAGCTCTGCACCTGGGCATATGGGAACAAGTCCATCCCTGTCAGCACATAATGCTCACTCAGCTTAGCAAACGTCTCCACTTTCCCTTCTTCTGTTACCAAATGTTCCAAATTGAGTATCCCCACCCTTGCCCAACGCAAATAATTCTTTTTCGACATCCCCGGCAAGAAGTCTTTATTCCCACATACTGGAAGGAAGGGTGTGCTATGTGCGGGCCTTCTCATCTTGTCACACACATATCTCAAAGCCCGCCTAATCGGGACCAACATCACTTCCCGTAACACTCGATCAATTCCTTCTAAAGATTTCATATGCAACACGTATCTTACATGCAGAGGTCTAACCAAGGCACCAATCATTTCTATCGGTGTATATGCCCCTGTGTCCCAAATCCAGTCCCGAACAGTAGACACACCATATTATACCTTTTATCGTCTGGTAGGCCCTTTCCCCCATGAGACCAAGGCTGCCTCAACACTGCCGTGCAAACTCGTGGTTTCCGACTCCTCCATAGCAAAAGATTTATCTGATTTTCCAACTTGAAGATGTCTTTATGTTTCAGCACCAGAGGTAGCGTCTGAAGCATATACAACCATTTGGGGAAAGAGTCATTTTAAATAAAGCAATTCTACCACCATTTCTGTACTTTCACACTTAAATCTTTCATATTTTTTGTTACATTAATTTGGTAAAGCTCCAACAAATTGGCTGGCAGATATATCCCCGAGTATTTAAAGCTTCCGCTAGCCCACTTCAGTGGGAAGATTTCCTTCCATGTACGAGGTATTTGTGGATCCAATGGGAGAGCCTCAGATTTATCCAGATTTAATCGTAATCCTGATGGCTTACCATATTGCTTAAACAACTGCAACAGAGCTGGCAACCCTTCTTGAGGGTCATCAATGTGGACTAAAAGATCATCGGCAAATGCTGCCACCCTGAATTCATTCCTCCCCACTGGAATACCCCGAAAATCCATAGATGCTCTAATCCTATTTAGCAAGGGCTCTAATGTCAGGATGAACAGCAATGGAGATAGGGGACACCCCTGACGAGTACCCTTTTGGATCTTGAATTCCGAGGACATATTACCATTAACCATAATAGCCCCTCTGGGATCAGCATACAGGAGACGTACCTATCTACAAATAATCCTTCAAACCCCATCACTCCTAACACTTGATACATAAACACCCAATTCACTCTATCGAACGCCTTTTCAGCATTGAAACTTATTAACATGGACAACCTTCGCTCTATTCGACTGGCATACATAGATGCCAAAATACGATGCACACTATATGCCACATGCCTACCACTAACAAAGCCAACCTGATCTCTATGTACTAGGTTTCGCAGGAATTCAGCCAATCGATCTGCCATTATTTTCGCCATTAATTTGATGTCCACATTCAAGAGTGAAACTGGTCTATATGAGCTTGGAAGAACTGGATCCCTACCAGGTTTTGGCAACACAGTGACCAGCGCTTTGTTTACCTCATATGGAAACTTCCCTTTTTGGACGAGGTCCACAAAGAATTCCGCCAAAGGCACAGCCACCTTTTCCCCCATTACTTTATAGAATTCCCCACGGAGTCCATCTATTCCTGGAGCTCGTCCCCTTTTTAAAGTCTTAATACCTTTCTGCACTTCTTGCGGAGATATGGGCACATTCAAAGCCTGCAGTTGTTCAGTTGTTAACTTCGGCAAAGCACAGTTTTGCAGGAACTCACTTCCCCCAGCAGCCTCCTCCCGTCTACCTCGTATAGGTGCTGAAAAAAGTCACAGAACACCTGTTCAATTTCTGCTGCCTCTGTTCTTAATGTACCATCTCTGTGCCTCAATACCCCTACCATTCTGGGACCACCTTCAGAATGCACCAAGGTGGACAACAATTTGCCTGCCCGATTACCATGACAATACAACTGATACCGACTTTTTAGCCCTTTGGTGAACTAATATCCTCATTTTGTTTTGCAGTTCATTCAATCTGATCCTAATCTCCCCACTCTTGGTTGCTGCGTGCTGTCGTCGTGCTTTCATCAATTCCTTTTCTAACTGCAGTATTCTGCTGTTTATCCGCTTATGCTTCTGATTGCAATAGCTTATGATTTCCCCCCTAATTACAGCCTTGACTGCCTCCCAAAATAGGGCCGGATTATCCATATGTGTAGCATATTCCTCCCATTTATTCCGTATATATTTTTCAAATACTAAGTCCCCTTTTAGGTCTAATGGATATCTCCATATTTTTCGTCGCCCCAGGTCTTTCAGCCTTATCTCTACTATCACCACAGTATGATCTGAAATTATTGAGGGACCAATTTCTGCATGGGAAACCCAACTAAACAAATCCCCTGAGATGAGAAAATAGTCAATTCTAGACCAGGTCCCATGAGCCCTCGACAGGTGTGTATAACCTCTATCACTTGGCTGTATGATCCTCCATACGTACATCAGGCCAAATCCTTCACAAAAACCCCATATATGACTTGAACCATGTTGATCCCTGAAACCAGCCACTCCAGATCTATCCAACTTTTCATCCAACACAGAGTTAAAGTCCCCACCTAGAATCAAGTGATATTCCCCTACCTGCTACACCAGTCTTGTCACCCGTTGATAGAAGCGGGCCTCGTACGCATTCGGTGCATAGATAGAGCCCAACATTACCCACATTCCATTTAAAACCCCCCATACAAAGACATGCCGTCCCTCTGGGTCCGCTTCCACCCGTTCCTCCGACCATCCAGAATTTTTCTCTATCAATATTATTACCCCCCTTTTTTTCCCCACTCCTGGGGCCACATATGCTTTACTAAACCATCCTCTACATAATTTATCATACTTCATTGATGTTTGATATGTTTCTTGTAAAATCGCAACTTCAATGCGCCTTGATCTTAACTGCTGCAACACTTTATCTCTCTTTATTGGAGAGCCCATTCCACATACATTCCAGGATACTATCTTCATACGTTTCCCTATTTACCATCTGCATCAGCGTTACTTTACTAAGATAATTAACCTCTATATTGTGGAACAGACCCTCCCCCAGCACAGAGCCCACACCTCCATACCTACATTTCTCCAGCTCCAGACCTGCCCCATTCTTTGGAATATATTCACCTGTTCAAGGACTCTAGGTTCTTCTTCCCTCCTATCCCCCCTATCTCCCTACAGTTCCATTTAGTTATTCCAAGTGTCCTTCCCTTCCCCCCCCCTTATACCCCTCTTAACTCCCCTTTCATTCTATTACACCTACACAACCCCTTAGGGCCCTCCAGTACTCCCGTGTCATGTAAAGCCCCTCCCTCCCCGTACTTTATACCTTCCACCAGCACTCACTCAGTCCCATCTTAACATTTATACCTCACCGACCCTCCCTACTACCCCAGCTTATCTCAGTTCCCTTTCTGACTTCAGAAATAAAAGTCAGGCTTATCCTCTTTCCCCCTTGTCCATTAACCCATATTAACCTTAAATATCTATTATCATACGCTCTAAGAGATTAAAAAGCAAACATACAAAGAAAAAAAATCCTTCCCAACTATCCCCTTACATGTATCGTCCCTCCCTCCATCAACCTTATATTGCCTCTCTAATATCCCCCCAACTCCCCTTTACCATACCTTTCCCTAGTTTATCCGAAATTAAGATATACACTTGAAAGTGAGTGTGATGGTACATATGTACTTAAAAAGAAACAGAAAAAACATTGCTCCCCGCTCTTATTCCTACCCCGTACCTTTAACAAAATTTAACAGAACATTTGCATACTTCTTCCCCACCCAACACACATCTAATTATGTTATATACTTTAACCCATGTAACTCAGCTATTATTTTAACAGCTCACATTAAGTACATTAAAACAACCCTGCATAAACAAATCTAATAATTATTATCTCCATGATGGAACAGCTCCTTCATATTACCACTTTCTCGGTCAAGCTACCGTGTTAGCCTCTGACAAATTCTGATATAAAATTCACAGTTCACAGTTGCCCGAACAAATGTAGCCTGAGCCCGGTCCACTTATGGCATTTCGCCACAGTTACATATACTAAGTACATATTCCGCCTGAGCAGTTTTCTTCATTCCCTACTCAGCATTTATGGACTTCACGGGCCAACATTTCTGACAGAATGACATGGCCTCCACTGGTGTAGGGAATACATGTTGGAGCCCCTCATACTCCACCCATAGCTTGGCCAGATACGCAAACGTGAATCATGTTCCATGCTCCACCAAGATACCGCAGACTTCCTTATAGGCCCTTCGATGTGCAGACACTCCTGCTGAGTAATCTTGGAAAAAGAGAATTTTGGTTGTATTTCCATTTCCCCTCCGTTGCTTATGTGCGGCCCTCAAAATGCAGTCCTTTTGGTATGCATTAAGGAACTGAACTATCACAGCTTGAGGGCGCTTATCTGCAATTCGGCGTTGTTCCAGCCTGTGGACTCTTT
Organism: Ichthyophis bannanicus; assembly: GCA_033557465.1. Lineage (NCBI taxonomy): Eukaryota > Metazoa > Chordata > Amphibia > Gymnophiona > Ichthyophiidae > Ichthyophis > Ichthyophis bannanicus. Next base: position 138,972,479 of record CM066035.1, on the reverse strand, counting down.
CTATTATGATCTCACCTGCTCCCTCCTCCAGGCTCAAATTAGCGGGAATCCATTGTTTCAAGTATTTTTTTAGTTCTCTATCTGCAACCGATTTCTCTATTCCTATGAACCGGAGATTTTTCCTTCTTCCACGATTCTCCAAGTCCTCCAGTTTCTCTATCTGTTGTTGTATGATGTCCTCCACGTTTTTAAGCCTTGCTTGGGCCTGGGCCTTCACGTTCTCCAAGGAGCCTATGTGCTGCTCGGCCAGTTCCGCCCACCCAGTAAAATCCGATACTGCTTGCGCCACAGCAGACATCTGTGTTGCCAGTCCACTTAGCCTGTCCTCCAAAGCCTGCACCACTGCCTTGGATACTTTGGCCACCATTGCTCCCATTGATTCCATGCTCAGACTGTCCGCTCTGTTATCCGCCATTTTATTCTCCGCCGCTCGTGGTTTTTCACGCTTTGCTGTTTTAGTAACCATGAGTCTTCGGTCAGTGTCAACAGAGTTCTGTTCCTCCTCTCCCACTCTCCTGTTATGCATAACATCGCTCCTCTGTAAAAATTCACTACCGAGTATGTTTTAAGTGCTCGGGGAGGGAGAAGGGCTCCGGAGCTAAGGAACACACATCTTCCTTAGTCCACCATGCCACTGGAAGTCCCCAAACCTTTTTTAAACCCAGCTACACTAACAGCTTTTACTACATCCTCCGGTAACAAATTCCAGAATTTGATTACACGTTGAGTGAAAATATATTTTCTCTTATTAGTCTTAAATAGGTTACCCTGTAGCTTCATTGAATGTCCCCTAGTCTTTCTATATTCTGATGATGTAAACAATCAATCTACGTTTACCTGTTCCACTCCATTCATTAATTTATAGACCTCTATCATATCTCCCCTCAGCTATCTCTTTTCCAGGTTGAAGAGCCCTAACCTTTTTAGCCTCTCTTCATAGGGGTATCCTTCCATCCCCTTTACCATTTTGGTGGCTCTTCTCTGTACCTTTTCTAATAATCCAGGGAGCAGAACCAATCTCCTTTTTGAAGATAAGGGAGTAAGGTCCCTAGAGAAATCATTCTGAACTTCTCTGACCAGGTATGTATTCAGATCTCTTAGGTCCAGGATGGGATGATATCCCCCCATTTTCTTAGGAATCATGGAATATCTGGAATAAAACCCTTGCCCTCTTTGCAATGGTGGCATAAGCTGAATCGCGAGATCTGAGAAGAGGGTGGTGATTTCTCTCTGAAGTAGTTCTTGATGCTGAGAGTTCATGGAATGATCCCTCGGTGGGCAATTTGGAGGAATGTCAAATAGATGTAACTTGTAACCGCTTTTGGAAAATTTGAAAAATCCAGTTGTCCATGGTTATAAGGGGACATCTTTAGGCAAAAAGAGTGAGCCTCCCTCCAACAGGACAGCCCTTCATTGCGGTTACAAGAAGAATGGCTATGACCTTCAGAAACCAGTCAAAACCCAGCCCCAGGCTTTGGCTGAGGGGCAGGATGTGCTTTTTGAGGCTTCACATGGTCAAGGATCCTGTTTAGATTAGGAATGGTGGGAACCAGTTAAGTACCTATGCCTGTGAGAGTAATAGGTCTTTTTCTGCCTACCACCTTGAAAATTACTGCGCTAGGATGCCGGCTCAGATGTGTGCCTTGAGAGATTTCGAAGAGTGACGTGTTGCTTTTCAATGAAGCCAGGCTTCTCTTTGACTTGCTCTCTGAAGAGATTCTCTCCATGGCACGGTACATCAGCAAGCTTATCCTGCACTGATTGTTCTAGATCTGAGGTCAAAGCCAGGTGAGTCTCCGAGCATCAATGCCCATTGAATAGCTCTCAATGCCATTTCAAAGATATCATAGGTCGCTTGGACCCTGAACTTTGAGTAGTCCTTATCGTGTCTCACAAGGGAATGATACGGTTTCAATCTCTCTGGAGAGAGATATTGGGACAGATCAGCGAGGTTACACATGATGTTCTTCAGAAACATGTCCACGTAGAGCTGGGTAAGAGGCCATGTGGGCTATAAGTATGGAACGCTGGAAACACCTTCTCCCAAAAGAGTCGGACATCTGAGCTGTCTTTTCTAGAACACTGATGAATGAGTCTTGGAATGTTTGGATCTCTTAAGGGTGGATCCAACCATGAAGGAATGGTGAGGAAGCTGGAACTTCTCAAATCCAGGAGCCTTATAAATTCTATACATGGAGTCAAGCTTTCTACTAACAGGAGGTACTGTGAGGGGATTCTCCCACATTCTTATCTGTACTTTCTGAAGGATACAGTGCATGGGCACTATCACTGCCTCCCCTTAAGGGCAGAGGAGTACTGAAGGATCTCCAATTCTTCTGCCCTGGGCTCATCCTCAGTCTTCAAAGAAAATGGTATGGCCTTCGCCATACCCCTAAAAAAATCCTGGAATGATATATTCCAACGGCGATCAGGGCCACGGAGGAAGCAAGGGCCGGCATCGGGGCTGCGAGTGGGAGCTCCAAATCATTCCCTGCACCAGCCAATCAGACCAAGGCAGCAACGGTCTGTGGAATCGCCATTCCAATGGCAATCAGGGCCATGGAGGAAGCAAGGGCCGGCACTGGGGCTGCAAGCAGGAGCTCTGCCTCATCCCCTGCACCTGCCAATCAGACCAAGGCAGCAACGGACTATAAAACCACCTTTCCAATGGCGCACCCGTGCCTTGCGGGCCCGCGCCTAAGGACTACGCCAAAGAGCCCTTTGGCATAGGACCGTGGGGGACCGAAGAACGGCCGATTTATGTTGGTTCTATTTGTCAGCATGCTTTATGTAGTTAAATGTAATGTTAGACATGTACTGTATTTCCCTATGTATACTGTTATGTATTGATAATGTGATGCATGTTTCTCTTACCTTTGCGTAACCTGTGTTGTATTGACCGCTTTGATTGAAGGATAAAGCGGGATACAAAACGTGTTAAATAAATAAATAAATAAATATCCTCAGGAGGTGACCTGCCCCTCTCATAAGAAGGAGAATGGTCTGATAGACGTTCGGGGGACCTGTCCTCCAACAAGTCATCTGACTCTACATTGGTGACCCAGCCTTCTGAGTCAGAATCAAGAGAGAAAATCAAAATAATTTTGAGTCCCTGCCTGGGTTACACACCTGCCCTTTGGGGATCAGGAGCTCCTTTGGGAGCGACGATGCACTGATAAATTCTTAGACTTGAGGGAGCACTGGACATCAATGCACTAGAAAGTGAGATTGGCTGGGCAAGCTCCAGTGTTGGTGCCCTTTGATGCCCTGATGTGGATGCCTCTCCTACAGGCAATCTATGCTTCTCAAAGATCAGCTGGACTGTTGCCAATGTCAATGCAGCAGACAATGAGGAACTGATATGCTGCATGGCAAATAGTATCATGATGCATCGAGAGCTCTCAGAAGATACTTCTCCATGGCTGCCATCTTCGAAGGCAGTGGGGCCTCAGCAACATCAGCGGATGTTCCCGGAATCTGAGAGGGAGTATCGGCTGCTTGGTCTGAGCATACAATAGGCCAGTGCTGCCCCTCTGATGTCCAAGAAGATGAGCTCACCTCTCTTTGGGACAGCTTAGAGGGGTGCTCCTGTGAACCCTCTTTGCTCTTGATGTCCTGCCTCGGAAGGCTTTGATGATGAAATGCTCCAATAAATCAAGGAAGCTAACAAACGTTACAGCACAGTAATAATAATGGGTGATTTCAATTATCCTGGTATCAACTGGGTCAGTGTCGCAGCAGGACATGGTAGGGAGATAAAGTTCCTAGAAGAAATAAATGACTGCTTCTTGGAGAAGCTGGTTCATGAACTGACCAGAGGGGAAGCCATAGTGGAAACCAGATCTGGTGCAAGAGATAAGGGTGTTGGGGCAAGTTGGCAATAGTGATCATAGCATGATCGCATTTGATTTAATTAGTGGAGGAAGAATGAAGCACAGTTACTTACCTGTAACAGGTGATCTCTGGGAAAAGCAGGAATAAGTCTTCACACATGGGTATCATTGGTACCGACGGAGCCTGCGCGGGAACGCTCCCCAGCATCCAGTAAGAAAGCTTTTGGGAGCATCCCACAGCGCCTGCACGCTGCCTTCCCGCCTTTCCCAACCGCCTCTCTCCAGTTCGAGTTTTAAAGTTGAGACAAAGAGAGAGAGAGGAAAGAAAAGATAGATAGAGAGATACAACTCCTAGGGGAGGTGGGTGGGTTGTGAAGACTTATTCCTGCTGTTCCCAGAGATCACCTGTTACAGGTAAGTAACTGTGCTATCTCCAGGAACAAGCAGGAATGAGTCTTCACATATGGGGACTCCCTAGCTGCAGATGCCAGGGAGAAACCCCAGGTTGTGTGTCCTTGAAAAGGACTCTACCTCCTCCCATGGATCTCTGGCATCCGACCAGGGTAGGTGGGTAGGAGGTGATTAGGAATGGAACAGCTGTTTGAGAACAGCCTTACCAAACGAGGCATCCCGGCGGGAGTCCTTGTCCAAACAGTAATGGGCTGTAAAGGTATGAACCGAGGCCCAGGTGGCCGCTCGACAGATTTGGTCGATGGACACAGAGTTTAGATGAGCCATTGAGGCTGCCATGGCTCTCACATTGTGAGCTGTGACATGGCCCTCCAGAGGAATGTTCCTACTCTGGTAGGCGAAAGAAATACACTGAGCAATCCAGTTGGACAGTGTTCTCTTAGAGACTGGAAGTCCTAAATGAGAAGGATCAAAAGCAACAAAGAGTTGAGAAGACTTTCTATGTTGCTGTGTTCTTTGTAAGTAAAAAGCGAGAGCTCTCTTACAATTCAAGGTATGAAGATTCCTCTCTGCACTTGATGCATGAGGTCCTGGAAAAAAGACAGGTAAATATACCTCTTGGTTCAGATGAAAAGGCGAGACCACTGTGGGCATAAAGTGTGGATTGGTCCTGAGGACTACCTTATCATGATGGAACCTAGTATAAGGTGGATTAGCCACCAAAGCTTGCAGCTCACTGATGCGGCGTGCTGAGGTGACTGCAATGAGAAAAATAACTTTCCAAGAAAGAAATTTCAAGGAGGTGGTGGCTAAAGGTTCAAAGGGTGGCTTCATAAGCTGGCCAAGAACCAGGTTTAAGTCCCATGCCACTGGAGGTGGTCTAATGGGAGGTTTAGTTAGAAGAAGGCCTCTCATGAATCTTGCTATAAGAGGGTGAGAGGAAATAGGCTGTCCATTGAGAGGCTTGAGGGCCGCTGCAATAGCACTCAAATGGACTCTTACCGAATTTGTTTTCAGACCTGCATGTGATAGATGCAGGAGATACTCCAGTACAGAATTCAAAGGTATTGCAAGAGGGTTAAGACCCTTCCCTGAACACCAAATGGTAAATCTTTTCCATTTGAAAGCATAGGAACGTCTAGTAGAAGGCTTTCTAGAGGCATGAATAACATCTCTGACTTGCTGAGAGAGATGAAAAAGCGTAGTTACTCACCTGTAACAGGTGTTCTCCAGGAGCCGCAGGAATCAGTCCTCACATATGGGTGACGTCGGCGCCGACGGAGCCCTCGCGGAGCAATTTTCCCCAGCTTTCAAAGAAAGCCTTTGGGAATTGCAGCGCGCATGCGCGGTCCCCTTCCCGCCCAAGGGTGCCATCTTAGCCAGTCAGATGACATAGCTAAAAGACAGCATAAAAATTTGCAAAAAAACTAAAGCAGATGATTGCAACTCCAAGGGGAGGAGGGAGGGTTGTGAGGACTGATTCCTGCTGCTCCTGGAGAACACCTGTTACAGGTGAGTAACTACGCTTTCTCCAGGACCAAGCAGGAAGTCAGTCCTCACATATGGGACTCCCAAGCTTAAGGCTACCGGAGACCCTAAGCAGAAAAATGAGCTCCCTCTAGCTCAGCAGCACAGAAGGAAGGAATCTTCACTGAATTATTACCCACCGGTAGCCCTCATCCGGGATGGAGGGTAGGAGTTGCTCAAACCTCGAAGAGATTTCGGAGGACTGCCTGTCCGAAAGCACTGTCCCTGCGGGACTCCCTCTCGAGGCAGTAATGGACCACAAAAGTCTGGCTCGAAGACCAAGTAGCGGCCCGGCAGATATCTGCCAATGGAACAGAGCGGAGGTAAGCCACTGACGTAGCCTTCGCCCGAACACAATGAGCCGTGACCCGACTTTCTAACGAGAGTCCGGCTGCCCCATAAGCCCAAGCGATACAGTCAGCAACCCAGATGGACAGAGTACGCTTGGAGACAGGGAGCCCCAATTTATTGGGGTCAAAAGACACGAAAAGCTGAGCAGCTTTACGGTGCTCCCGCGTACGGTCAAGGTAGAAGTTCAACGCCCTTCTACAGTCCAGGGTATGCAGGACCATTTCAGCTCAGCTGGAGTGTGGCCTGGGAAAGAAGGTCGGAAGTACCACCTCCTGATTGATGTGAAAAGGGGAGACCACTTTTGGAAGAAATTTAGGGTGAGTCCGTAGGACTACCCTATTTTTGTAGAACCGAGTGTAAGGGGGATCAGACACGAGGGCCTGCAATTCACTTACGCGTCTAGCGGAAGTGAGGGCTATCAAGAACAAGGTTTTCCAAGAAAGAAAACGTAGAGAACAGGTAGCCATAGGTTCAAAAGGCGGACAGGTGATCCGCTGTAAAACCACATTCAGATCCCAGTCAGGTGCTGGCGGGCGCAGAGGTGGTTTAAGTAGAAGGAGACCTCGTTGAAACCTGGCCACGAGAGGGTCGTTGGAAAGAGGTCTGCCGTCCACCGGCACATGATGTGCGGAAAGAGCACTGAGGTGAACTTTGACGGAGTTGGACTTAAGTCCCAGATTAGAGAGGTAGAGCAAGTACTGCAAGATCACCGACACCGAGCAGGAGAAGGGATCCTGAGACTGCTGGGTACACCAAACGGAAAAACGACGCCATTTAAGGGCGTAGCATTTGCGGGTAGAAGGTCGCCGGGAAGCTAGGACGACCTCTTCCACCTCTGCCGGCAGGAGAAGGGGAGCAAGGTCTACCCTTTCAGCAGCCAGGCCATCAGATGTAGAGATCTGAGGTTGGGGTGTAGCAGGGACCCCTGATCCTGTGTTAGGAGATCTGGTTGAAACCCCAGAGGGAACGGAGCCTCCACCGCCAGTTGCAGCAGGAGTGGAAACCACGGCTGTCTGGGCCACCGAGGAGCTATCAGGATTATGGAAGCTTTGTCTCGGAGAACCTTGAAAAGAGTCCGAGAGATTAGCGGTATGGGAGGAAAGGCATACAGAAGGCTTTTCGACCATGAGAGCAGAAAAGCATCCGCCGCTACCCGGAGGGGATGCGGCTGCCGAGAGCAGAAACGAGGAAGTTGCCGGTTGAGAGGACTGGCAAAAAGATCCAGCGTGGGGAGGCCCCACTTCAGAAAAAGTTTCTGAACTACCAAGGGATCCAGTCGCCACTCGTGCGGCTGGAGGATTCTGCTGAGTTTGTCCGCCAGGCAATTTTCTTGGCCTGGGAGATAAACAGCCTTGAGAAGAATGCCGCGGCTGACGGCCCAAGAGCAGAGCCTCTGCGCTTCCCGACAGAGAAGGAAGGAGCCCGTGCCCCCGTTTGTTCACGTAGAACATGGCAACTTGATTGTCCGTCTGGACAAGGACGGACCGGTGAGAAGTCAGGTGGGAGAAAGCCTTGAGAGCCAGACGGATTGCTCTGAGCTCCAGGAAGTTGATCTGCTGCGCAGACTCCCACGAGGTCCAGAGACCTTGAGTACGTGCCCCTTGGCAATGCGCTCCCCATCCCAGGAGAGAAGCATCGGTCGTCAGCACTTGAGCAGGCGGAGGAGATTGAAAAGGCATTCCGAGTACTAGGTTCGGCTGATGAAGACACCACTGCAGAGAAGAGGCCAGCGGCTTGGAGATCTGCACTAAGTCGGCGAGGCCGCCCGTGGCCTGTTGCCACTGCTTGCGAAGGCACCACTGAGCAGGCCGCATATTCAGGCGGGCGTTGGGGGTCACGTGGACGGTGGAAGCCATATGGCCGAGTAGTCTCAGGAAGCGCCTGGCCGAGACCAGGGACTGGCTGTGAAAACGGCCGGCCAGGTCCCTGAGCCGTTGAGCCCTGTCGAGAGGCAGGAAAGCTCGCGCCTGAAGAGTGTGCAATCTTGCGCCGATGAACTCGAGATCTTGCGAGGGGAGCAAAGTGGACTTTGCAAAGTTTATGACAAAGCCCAAGTACTGGAGAAGAGTCACAGTGCGGTGTGTGGCTTTTGCGACTTCTGGAGAGGACGATGCTCTGATGAGCCAGTCGTCTAGGTAAGGAAAGACATAGAGGCCCTGAAGCCGGAGATAAGCCGCCACCACCGCGAGACATTTTGTGAAGACTCGTGGTGCGGAGGATAGGCCAAAGGGCAGTACTCTGTACTGGTAATGATTTCCTGCCACCACAAACCTTAGGTATTGGCGGTGGCTTGGGTGGATGAGGATGTGCGTGTAGGCATCCTTTAGATCCAAGGAGCATAGCCAATCTCCCTGCTGGAGGTAGGGCAGAAGGATTCCAAGGGTAAGCATTTTGAACTTCTCCCGCACGAGGAACTTGTTGAGGTTGCGCAAGTCCAGGATGGGTCTGAGGCCTCCCATTCTTTTTGGTATTAGGAAATACCTGGAATAGAAGCCTTGACCTCTCAGGTGGTGGGGCACCGGTTCCACAGCCTGTTCCTGAAGAAGACTGGCTAACTCCTGAAGGAGTAAGTCCCTGTGCAGAGGGAGTCGTGGAGGCTCTCCCGGGAAATAGGAGGGAGGGAGGGACCTGGTGGAAGTGGAGAAGATAGCCTTCTCTCACAACATGAAGCACCCAGGCATCTGATGTGATGTTGGACCACCTGTGGGCAAAGTGGACCAGCCGGCCTCCTGTGCTGGGAGAAACCAGCTGAGGGGGAGAGGCTATGCCGATGAAGTCAAAAACCCCCACCCTGCTGAGCAGGGGCCGGTGGTGCAGGCTTGGGGGTTTGCTGCCTATGGGATCCGTTACCCCGTCCCTTGGCCTGCTGACCCTGTTGGGGAGCTGCGGAGGCCTGATATTGAGGGTAGTGTTTATAGGCAGCCGCCTTCCTCGGGTAAAAGGACTTCTTTCCCGAGCACTTCTTCTTCTGGGAAGGGGCAGAGGTCTTCCTAGAGAGCCTAGTCCTGGTGAGAGTCTCCGTCTCGATTTGCGCAGCCTTCTCAGCCATGGGCTTGCCAAAGAGGTTCTCACCTCGGCAGGGGACATCGAACAACTTGTCCTGCACCCAGGGTTCAAGGTCAGACGACTGAAGCCAAGCCTGTCGGCGGGCACTGATGCCGGCTGCGGCCACTCGAGCCGATGCTTCAAAGCCATCATAGGCTGCTCGAGAAATGAATTTGGAGCATTCTCGAATTCCAGTGGACAAGTCTAGGAACCTCCGCAAAGGCTCCTCGGACATCCCAGCAGAGAAGCCGGCTATCTCTTTAGCCAGGTCTCTAAGGTACATGCCCATGTAGAGCTGGTAGGTCTGGACCCGACAAGGAAGCATAGAGCCTTGGAAACACTTCTTACCGAGGCCATCCAGGTTGCGGGCCTCCCGGTGCATCTTCTGGCTCTTGAGCCTATGCATGGCCGATTCCACCACCATGGAATGGTGCGGTAGCTGTGCTTTCTGGAAGCCAGGGCTCTTGCGGACTCGATAGATGGAATCGACCCGCTTGCTTAAGACCGGCGACGATGCCGGACTCTCCCACATGCGGAAGAGTAGTCGTTCCAGCATGGGAGGAACCGGTACAGTAAAGTGCTCCTTTGCTGGAGAGTCGTACTGAAGGGCGTCGAGCTCTTCGGCTCGAGGCTCCTCCTCGGGATCCGCAGGGAAGGCCAAAGCCTTGGCCATATCCCTGACGAAGTCCGAGAACCGGGCATCCTCCGGGGGGGGGACTGTTTCCGAGGTTCGGACTCAGGGGAGTCCGAGGGGACACACCGAGTCCGAAAAGAATCAGGTGACTCTTCCACTTCAGATTCCCAGGCCGACTCCGAGGAGGAATCGGTGGGGTCGGTTCGGGCGGGCGGAGGCGTCGGCCGCCCCGACGCCGAGGGAGTCGGCGTCGACGACCTCGGTCCCGAACAGGAGGCCGAGGGAGACCTCGACCGAGGATCGACTCGAGCCCGCATGGACTCGAGGATCGGCTCGGTCTCCGGGGTCGACTTAGACGTCGACGTCCCGGCGGCCAGGGCAGAGGCGCCAGCGAGGCTAGCGATCAGTGCCCGCTGCTGGTCCATGAAGGCAGATAGTCTGCTCTCCAAGGCCGTCAACCTGAGTCCGACCTCAGGTGACCCAGCAGTCCCCGACTCGGGCCCCGACGGCGTCAGGCCCGACGTCGGACCTCTCGGAGGCGAGTCCAGGAGGACTACAGGACTTACCCGAGCAGGCAATTCCGATTCCAAACGAGGTCGCTTCGTGAGACGTTCCTTCTCCAAAGACCCGGGACGGCTATCGGGGCTATGCGACCTGGCCCTCGCGGAACCAGGAGCGTCCACCGACGCCGCCCTCGCGGGTTTCGCCTTCCGATGATGATCCCCGGAGGGAGAACCTCTGTCGGAGGGAGAACCTCTGTCGGAGGAACTCCGGCGATGCTCAGAGCTGGAGCCTCTGGACGCCGAGGCCTCCGACGAGGTCCGGGTACGGGTGGGATCTGCGAAGATTCTTTCCCGCTGATGCCGCCGACTCCGTAAAGCTTTGGAGGACATTTTGCTGCAGGCCCCACAGATCAGTTCCTCGTGATCTGGGCCGAGGCAGCGGAGGCAATGATCGTGTGTGTCAGTGAGCGACATATTTCTGTCACACTGAACACACTTTTTGAAGCCACTGGCAGCCATCGGGGGAAAAAGGGCCCCTGCAAGGTCAAAGGACCGGGCTGCCAGCGAAAAAACCGAAACTGACAGGAAAAAGTCAGAAAAACCGAAAAATAAGAGAAGGACTCGCAACGGCGTCGCGAGCCCGGGCAGGAAAGAGACCGGCGTCGAACCGAAGAAAAAAGAGAAATTAAACAAAGAAAATCAACTTTTTCAGCGGGGACAAGAAGACCACGTCTGTAGGGCTCCGCGGAAGAAAGAAGACTGGCTAAGATGGCACCCTTGGGCGGGAAGGGGACCGCGCATGCGCGCTGCAATTCCCAAAGGCTTTCTTTGAAAGCTGGGGAAAATTGCTCCGCGAGGGCTCCGTCGGCGCCGACGTCACCCATATGTGAGGACTGACTTCCTGCTTGGTCCTGGAGAATCTTGAAGGTCTAGGCCCTCAGCAATCAAGCCCTGAGATGGAGAGACTGGGGGTTTGGGTGCCACAATGTTCCTTCTTCCTGGGATAGAAGGTCTGGTGCAGAGCCCAAGTCCAGGGAAGGAGCTTGAGAGAGATGCAGAAGTAGAGGGTACCACATTTGGCGTGGCCAATGTGGTGCTATGAGGATCATGGTCCCTCGATCTCTCTGAAGCTTGAAAAGAGTTTTTGGAATTAGGGGAATGGGTGGAAAGGCATAAAGGAAGTCTTGACCCCAGTGAAGGAGGAAGGCATCCTTGGCCTGAACTCCCTGACATGGAATTCTGGAACAGAACCGGGGAAGTTTGGCTTTCCACGGACTTGCAAACAGGTCTATGTCCGGGGTTCCCCAAATTCAAAAAATCCTGGCTACCTGGTCCATGTGGAGGAACCACTCGTGTGGAAGCAGAACTCGACTGAGTCTGTCCGCCCAAGAGTTTTGAACGCCTGGAAGATATACTGCCAGAAGATGGATGTGATGCTCTCTGGCGAAGGCCCACAGTCGCAAAGCTTCGTTGCAAAGCGACAGAGAGCCAGTCCTGCCCTGCTTGTTTACATAGAACATGGCTACCTGGTTGTCCGTATGGATGAGGACTGTCCTGTAGCTGAGCAGGGAATGGAACACTCTGAGAGCTAGGAATATTGCTCTGAGTTCCAAGATATTGATATGCAGGGAAGTCTCCTGTGGAGACCAGATGCCCTGGGTGGAGAGATCCTGCAGATGAGCTCCCCAACCCATTGGAGAAGCATCTGTTGTAAGAGTTGCTTGGGGTAGCGACTGCTGAAAAGGGGACCCCAGCAACAGATTTGGAGAGGACTTCCACCACTGGAGAGACCAAAAAAGGCGACTGGAGTTTGCTATTTTGTCTGACAGGCAACCTGATGCCTGAGTCCATTGGGTGGACAAAGTCCACTGAGCTGCCCTCATGTGAAGGCGAGCATATGGAACCACATGCACGGTGGATGCCATGTGGCCTAATAGTTGTAACATCTCTCGAGCAGTTAAATGGGACTTTAACTGTATCTGGGAAGCTAACTGCACCAAGCGTAGGCAACGGGCCTGAGGAAGATAGGCCCTTGCAGTTATGGTATCCAGCAAGACCCCTATAAACTCCAGAGACTGAGTAGGGGTGAGATTGTAATTTGGGATGTTTATTACCAGTCCCAAATACTGAAGGACACGCATTGTGCAGGTTAGACAAGTCTGGGCCTCTGACTGGGATGGAGCTCGAATGAGCCAGTCGTCCAGATATGGGAATACGAATATTCCTAGAGTGCGTAGAAATGCAGCTACCACTGCCATGCATTTCGTGAACACCCTTGGTGCAGAGGACAGACCAAAAGGAAGCACCCTGTACTGGTAGTGCTTTCCTTGAAAAAGGAACCGAAGGAACCTTCTGTGTATTGGATGGTTGAGGACATGGGTGTACGCATCCTTGAGATCTAGAGAACAAAGCCAGTCCTGACTCTGAAGGTATGGAAGCAGAGCACCGAGAGAAATCATCTTGAATTTCTCCTTGAATAGAAACCTGTTCAATTCTCTGAGATCTAATATGGGTCTGTAGCCCCCTGTTTTCTTTGGAATAAGAAAATAAGGGGAGTAGAACCCTGAGCTCTGTTGAAGAAGAGGTACTTCTTCTATTGCCCCCTGGGCAAGAAGGGTAGCAATCTCCTGACCCAGAAGGTTGAGGAGAGATGTTGGAGAATTGAACTGTTTCAGACACAAAGAGAGCAGGACGCTCTTGCTATTCCAACAGGAGACAATGAGGCAAGAGATGGGATGAACACAGGTGCCTTTATTAGTAGGCACCTGTGTTCATCCCATCTCTTGCCTCATTGTCTCCTGGAGAATTGAACTGTTTCACCATGGTGTGAGGAGGAAGGCTTAAGAAATGGAGATTGTACCCTTCCCTTATGATGGAGAGGGTCCATTGCTCTGCTGTGATTTGCTCCCATCTGGGAGCAAAGTAAGCCAACCTTCCTGGAATGGTGAGGGGCTCTGGTTCTTCCAGAGCTAGAAAGGCTAAGTTCTCTAGTGGCAAGTCAAAGGCCATGAGGAGGCTGAGGCTGCTGGGCCGTGGGAGGCCTGGCAGCCTTTGACTTGGCCTGTTTAGATGGTTGCTGACGCTTTGCAGCAAAATGACCTGCAGAAGATGCCTGCTGACCATAAGCAGGATAATATCTTCCCTTTTTAGAAAAAGATGTCTTTTTGAACAATCTTTTCTTGACAGGAGCAGAGGTAGACTTTGAAAGTCAATCCAAAGCAGAGTTCTCAGCATCCATCTGAGTGGCCTTTGCTTGCCAATCCTTGCCAAAAAGGTTTTCACCTGTACAAGGAAGATTTCCTAATTCATCTTGGACCCAGAGTTCCAAATCAGAAGCTTGTAACCAAGCAATTCTGCGTGCACCTATGGCAATAGCCGAGGCTCTGCTTACACACTCAAGAGTGTCAAAGGCTGCACGGTTGGAAAATCTGGAAACATCCTGGGCATGTTTGAGCCAAGTGAGAAATTCCTGCCTTTTGTCTTCTGAAATAAAAGGAGTTAAAGTCTGCAGATGATCTGTGACTTCCTTTAGAAACATCCCCATATAGAGACTATAGGAGTTGATTCTGGCAGCAAGCATATTAGCTTGGAAAACCCGTCGGCCAAAAGCATCTAGGGTCCTGCATTCACGTCCTGGAGGATTAGATGAGTGTGTTTTTGCACTCTTTATTTTCCTCATGGCAGACTCTACCACAATAGAGTGGTGAGGAAGCTGAGTCTTATGAAAGCCAGGGCAAGGAGGGACACGGTACATGGTGTCTAACCTACGAGAATGAGGAGAGGTGGTAAGAGGAGTCTCCCACATGCTCAACATGAGATCATAGAGAATCTCATGAATAGGTAAGGTAGCTGCCTCTTTAGGAGCCTTAGGATATTGCAAAATATCTAATTGCTTGGCTCTAGGCTCTGACTCAGGGGCCACTGTAATGGAGAGGCCCCTAGCCACTTCCCTAATGAAGTCTTGAAAAGACAAGTCTTCTGGAGGAGACATTCTTTGTTTTGGAGAAGACGACTCCTGAGGAAGAAGTACCGATGCCTCGACAGAAGCCTCCGACTCGTCAGAGTCTTCGGAGGAATCGAAGTATCGCCTGTCTGGATGCTCTTGTAAAGCCCGATATGCATACCGAGTGGGAATGACATTGGGAGTAAGCGGTACCGGTTCGGTACCGATGGGCATCATAGGACAGGGTACCGTTGCAGTCGACACCGAAGCCGATGTCAATGCAATTGGTACCGGCACCGGGAACGATGCCGGAGCCGGTACTGGCAACAGACATTGTTGCGGTACCGGAGGCGTCGCAGCCTGCATAAATGCCGTTAGGGTGCACTGCATGGACAGAATCTTCTGATCCATGGACGCCACCAGAGTCTGGATATCGGTACCAGTGGAGGCCACCAGTACCCCAAAACATGGCAACAGGTGATCGGTCGAGGCCGAGCCATCGATGTCAACCTGTGACCCCATAGACAATACTTTGGAAGCTGGAGCTTCCCGCCGGGGTAATTTTGCTGGTGCGGGATCCTCGAGGACAAGCCCGGAGGCATCTCGATGCTTAGAGGGAGATTTGCCCTTCGAGGACCGGCTAGATTTATGTTTGGTTACCTGAGATCCATGGGAGGAAGAAGCAGCCCTGGAAGACGTCGATGCCACCGAGGCTGCATCAGAGGGAAACAGGGTACTGAGCTTGGCTGCTCGGTTCTGCCGACCTCTTTTAGACATCATGGTACAGGACACACAATCCGTGATGGAATGGTCAGGACCCAAATATTTTAGGCACCAATCATGGGTGTCGGTGACAGAAATAGTACCGCCACATTTTGTGCACTTTTTGAACCCGGAAGCGGGCTTCTCCATGAGGAGAAAAATATTCAGGCCTAAGGCCCAAACTGAAAATGCACAGTTGAAGTAAAGAATAGTTTTTTGTTTTTTTTTAAAGAAAGAAAAGAAAAGACCGGCGGTACCGGTCTGACGTCGAAGAAGGCAGACGCGACACAGAAAAATAAAGAAAAAAATAAAGAACTTCTTCTGCGGTGACAGGAACACGACCTGCTGGCTCCGTGGAAAAGAAGAACTGGAGAGAGGCGGTTGGAAAAGGCGGCGCGCAGGCGCTGTGGGATGCTCCCAAAAGCTTTCTTACTGGACGCTGGGGAGAGTTCCCGCGCAGGCTCCGTCGGTACCAACGATACCCATGTGTGAAGACTCATTCCTGCTTGTTCCTGGAGATTAAGGAAATCCACAGTACTACCCTTTTAACTTTCGAAAGGGAGACTATGATAAAATGAGGAAAATAGTTAAGAAAAAACTAAAAGGAGCAGTTGCAAAGGTTAAAGACTTACATCAAGCTTGGGTGTTGTTGCAAAATAGTATCTTGGAAGCCAAGACCAGCTATATTCCATGCTTTAAGAAAAGAGGAAGGAAGTCCAAAAAACTGCTAGCATGGTTTAAAGGTGAGGTCAGAAAGGCTGTTACCAAAAAAGCATCTTTCAAGAAATGGAAAAAAAGAGCCAAATGACGAAAACTGGAAACAGCACAAGCACTGGCAAGTTAAATGCAAGGTATTGATAAGGCAGGCAAAGGGAGAATTTGAGAAGTGGAGGAGTGACCTAGTGGTTGGGGCAAGGTACCACAGGCCAGAAGATCGGTGGTTCAAATCCCACTAGAGGATAGCAACCTTGGGCCGGAAGGACTGGGGTTTCTAGTCCCACAGGTGCTCCTTGTGGTCTTGGGCAAGCCACTTAACCCTCCATTGCCCATGTTCCCTGTGAGTATTAGTCTATGTGTCTCATATCCCCTCATGTTAAATGTATCCCCCAACCGCTTTGACCCGGTGAAAAGTGGGATATAAATCCAGCTAAATAAATAAATAAAATAAATTGAGAAGAAGCTTGCTGCGGAAGCAAAAACGCGTAATAAAGACTTTTTCAAGTACATTCGTAGCAAAAAACCTGTGAGAGAGTCAGTTGGTCCATTAGATGATAGAGGGGTTGAAGGGACACTAAGAGGCGACAAGGCGATAGCGGAGACACTGAAAGAATTCTTTGCTTCTGTCTTTACTGAGGAAGATGTAGGGATGTTACCCATGACATGGAAGAATTGAAGGAAATATCAATACATCAGGAAGATGTATCACAACTATTTGATAAACTGAAGAGTGGCAAATCACCTGGACCGAATGATATACATCCAAGGGTGTTCAAAGAATTGAAATATGAGATTGCAGACCTGCTATTAGTAATCTGTGAACTATCATTAAAATCATCTGTAATACCTGAAGATTGGAGGATGGCTAACGTAACGCCAATTTTTAAAAAGGGTTCCAGGGGTGATCTGGGAAACTACAGACCGGTGAGCCCGATATCAGAACCGGGAAAAATGGTAGAAACCATCATAAAGAACAACATTGCTGAACATGTAGATAGTCATGGCTTAATGGGAGACAGCCAACATGGCTTTAGACAAGGAAGATCTTGTCTTACTAATCTTTTATGCGTTTTTGAAGGTGTGAATACAGAGGTAGACAAAGGTGAGTCGGTTGATATAATGTATTTGGACTTTCAGAAAGCCCTTGACAAGGTCCCTCATCAGAGACTTTTGGCAAAACTAAAGAGTCATGGGATAGGAGACAGTGTACTGGTTAAAAGATAGAAAGCAGAAGGTAGGGCCAAATGGCCTATTTTCCCATGGAGAAAGGTGAATAGTGGTGTACCCCAGGGATCTGTGCTGGGTCTGCTGCTTTTTGACATATTCATAACACAGGTCTGCGACTAAAAAGCTGTTTGATTATTTTCATTTAATTTCCATGTATTTTGGTGTGCTGAAAACAAATAAAATATTGAAAAAACTCCTAGACGTCATGATTTGCCACAACATGCAAAATTATCTTCAGATTTATCAAATGTTTTCAAATTACTATCAATTAATTCACATAAGTGCATTTAAGATATAAAATGCCAAAAAAACCTTAAAGGGGTTGTCCGAGATATGTAAAAAAAAAATAGCACTGTAAATCTGATGGTCAGCAATATATACATAAGCTAAGCAAGTTTTAAGTCCGTGCTTCTAATGGTAGAAGGGGTTAATCTTTCCTGAAGAATCCAGTGGGAAGGAGACACAGGGCAGATAGCAGCAGCTCCGGTCAGTGCAGGGGGGCGTGGCCAGCACTGTGACGTCTCGTGTACAGACACAGAGCTGCTCTCTCCTGCATGCCACATTTGTGCACGAATCATCATCAGGTTCTTGGTTTTAGGCTGTTCACACTTTTTCATCGCAATTCGTGTTAGCTCGTCATTCTTCAACCGTTATGTTATGGCTCCGCAAAAGTGTATTAATTCGCCAGACAGTTTCTGTTTCATCTGTGGTGAATATACAGTGTTGAAACAACAGCAGAATATCACAGACTTTATGAAAAAAGTATACTTTGCATACTTTGGACTAAAAATTGGAGATCAAGATAAAGTCTGGGCGCCTCATAAAGTGTGCAAACGGTGTGTTGAGGACCTCCGAAACTGGTTCAAGGGTAAGAAAAAATCTTTCCGTTATGGGATTCCTATGGTATGGCGAGAGCAAAAGAACCATAGTGAAGACTGTTACTTTTGTTCATGCGACGTGAAAGGGTTTAATTCCAAATGGAAGCATTCCATATCATACCCCAATCTTCACTCGGCAATTCGTCCCATCCCCCATGGCACAGATATACCAGTACCCAAGCCCCCTGCTACCTTGGAAGAGATACCTAGCTCCGATGAAGGTGAAGTCATACCTAAACCAGATGACGAATCAAGTTCTGACTTTGAAGATGATACAAGACCAAAATTGTTTTCTCAGGAGGAGATGAATGATTTGGTAAGAGACTTGAATCTTCCCAAAGATGCCGCTGAGTTACTCGGATCAAGGCTGAAAAGCAGGAATTTATTGTTGCCAGGAGTGTCATCTTCATGGTTCAGACATCGTGAAAAGGAGTTCGTTCCTTATTTCGCCCAGGAAGACAAGTTAGTTTATTGCATCGATGTCAAAGGCCTGATGGGTCAATTTAAAATCCAATATGATTCAGAGCAATGGCATCTTTTTATAGATTCTTTAAAAAGAAGTCTCAAAGCAGTTTTACTCCACAATGGTTTTTACGCTTCCATACCTGTAGGTCATTCCGTACACTTGAAGGAAACCTACGAGAACTTAGAATTGGTTCTTCGTAAACTTAAATATGAAGACCATGGTTGGCAAGTGTGTGGGGACTTGAAGGTCTTGTGCATGCTGCTCAGGCAACAAGCTGGGTATACAAAATATCCTTGTTTTCTGTGTCTATGGGACAGTCGAGACTGACAAAATCACTGGACCAAGAAGAGTTGGCAGCAGAGGGTGCTAACATTCGGTGAAAAAAATGTCCTCCGAGAAACTTTGGTACCTTCCCATAAAGTTCTTCTACCACCTCTCTACATAAAATTGGGATAGATGAAGCAATTCGTAAAATCACTTCCAAGAGATGGAGAATGCTTCAAATACTTGGTCACCAAGTTTCCAAGCCTGTCGGAGGCAAAATTGAAGGAAGGTGTGTTTGTCGGACCAGACATTAGAAGGCTTATAATTGATCAAGAGTTTGTCAATACCATGACGGATCCTCAAAAAGAAGGGTGGATTGCATTTAAAGAAGTCGTACAGAAATTTTTAGGCAATAAAGATCCTCACTACAAAAAGATCGTCGGACGAATGCGGAAAGCATTTCAAGCTTTAGGTTGCCTGATGAGTTTGAAAGTGCATTTCCTCCAGTCCCACCTTGACTACTTTCCTGAAATTTTGTGAGCTGTGAGTGAGGAACAAGGTGAACGATTCCACCAAGACATTAAAAAGATGGAAAGGAGATACCAGGGAAAATGGAGCATTACAATGATGGCAGACTACTGTTGAATGCTTCAGAGAGACATTCCAGATGCTACTCACAAGCGTAAATGCACCAAGAGGAGCCTCACAAGGAAGAAGAATCGAGTTTAGTGTGTGTAGGTGAGCTCATTTCAGTTCAAAAAAGGATTTTCACGAAAATATTGTAATAAAACTTTAATTTTATAAGTCTATTTCCATTTATTTTGAGGTATTACCTTATTTAACATAGTTACCTAAATTGTCAGGAAACTTGATGTCCTATGACAAAATGGAGGTCATTTTCGGATTCAGCGCACCAAAAAACAAAGATTACGTGGAATAACCAAAACAGCTCTCAAAAAAAATTTTTTTGCAGACGTATTGACCTGGAAAAGGGAATAACGAGTGAGATTATCAAATTTGCAGATGACACAAAACTATTTAAAGTTGTTAAAACCCATGAGGATTGTGGAAAATTGCAAGAGGATCTTGATAAATTGGAAGACTGGGCATCAAAATGGCAGATGAAATTTAATGTGGACAAGTGCAAAGTTATGCACCTAGGGAAGAACAACCCAAACTATGGTTACACGATGTAAGGTTCCACATTGGGAACCACCACCCAGGAAAAAGATTTAGGCGTCATTGTAGATAACATGTTAAAACCCTCTGCCCAGTGTGCAGCAGCGGCCAAGAGAGCAAATAGAATGCTAAGTATCATAAGGAAAGGAATGGAAAATAAAACAAAGGATATTATAATGCCTCTGTATCGTTCCATGGTGCGACCGCACCTTGAATATTGTGTGCAATTCTGGTCGCCATATCTTAAAAAGGATATAGCGTTATTAGAAAAGGTTCAGAGAAGAGCCACCAAAATGGTAAAGGGGATGGAAGGATACCACTATGAAGAAAGGCTAAAAAGGTTAGGGCTCTTTATCTTGGAAACGAGACGGGTGAGGGGAGATATGATACACGTCTATAAATTAATGAACGGAGTGGAACGGGTAAACGTAGATGGATTGTTTACGTTAGCAGAATATAGAAAGACTAAGGGACATACAATGAAGCTACAGGGTAAACCTATTTAAGACAAATAAGAGAAAGAGTACTCACCTGCAACAGGTGTTCTCCAGGAGCAGCAGGAATCAGTCCTCACTTATGGGTGTCATCGACGCCGATGAAGCCCCAGCGGAGCATTTCCCCAGCTTTTCATGAAAGCCTTTGGGAATGCTGGCACGCATGCGCGGTTCCCTTCCCGCCTAAAGGTGCTATCTTACCTCAGTCAAATGACATAGCTAAGAACAGCACACAAAAATGAACTATGCACAACTGCAACTCCAAGGGGAGGAGGGAGGGTAGTGAGGACTGATTCCTGCTGCTCCTGGAGAACACCTGTTACAGGTGAGTAACTACTCTTTCTCCAGGACCAAGCAGGAAGTCAGTCCTCACTTATGGGTGACTCCCCAGCTCTGGGCTACCAGGAACCCAGGCTGAACAAGAGAACTCCCTCTAGTCTCAGCAACACAGAAAAGGCTTTTCAAGAACACACCCTCCACAGGTAGCCCAACCAGAGGGCAGGAGTTGCCTAGACCTCAAAGAGATTCCCGAGTACTGCTTGGCCAAAAGCACTGTCCCTACGGGACTCCCTCTCCAGACAGTAGTGGGCTGCAAAAGTCTGGCTTGAAGACCAAGTAGCAGCCCTGCAGATATCTTGCAATGGAACAGAGCAGAGATGAGCCACTGATGCAGCCATTGCCCTCACACGGTGGGCCGTGATCCTACCCTGCAAAGGAAGGTCAGCCGCCTTGTAAGCCCAAGTGATACAGTCAGCCACCCAGATGGACAAGGTACGCTTGGACACAGGCCTCCCCAGGTTATTGGGGTCAAAAGAAAGGAAGAGCTGAGAAGCCCTCCTGTGACCTTGCGTACGTTCAAGGTAGAAGGATAAGGCCCTCCTACAGTCCAAGGTATGGAGAACTGTTTCAGCCTGACTTGCATGAGGCCTAGGGAAGAAAGTAGGAAGAACCACCTCCTGGTTGAGGTGGAAAGAGGAGACAACCTTAGGAAGGAACTTAGGGTGAGTCCTGAGGACCACCCTGTTTTTATAGAACCTGGTGTAAGGTCTATCACAGACCAAGGCCTGAAGCTCACTCACTCTCCTAGCCGAAGTAAGGGCTATCAGAAAGAGAGTCTTCCAAGAGAGGAAGCGTAGAGGGCAAGTAGCCATAGGCTCAAAAGGAGGTCGAGTCAGCTGCTGCAAGAACACATTCAGCTCCCACTCAGGAGCAGGCGGACGTATGGGAGGTTTGAGCAGTAACAAACCTCTGAGAAACCTGGACACCAAAGGGTGCACAGACAAGGAATGGCCCTCTACTAAGGAGTGGTGAGCTGCCAAAGCAGAGAGGTGGACCCGAACAGAGTTGGACTTGAGACCTTGATTGGACACGTGCAGCAGGTACTGAAGCACTACAGACACAGCATAGGAGAAAGGATCCTCTGCACGCAACTGATACCACACAGAAAACCTCTTCCACTTGAGAGCATAGGTTTTCCTTGTGGACTGTTTCTGAGAAGCTAGGAGAACCTCCTCAACTTCTTTAGGCAGGCCCCAGGGAGCCAACACTACCCTTGCAGCCTCCATGCCATCAGATGGAGGGATTTGAGATTGGGATGCAGTAGAGAGCCCTGATTCTGAGAGAGAAGGTCGGGCTGCAATCCCAGAGGCAGAGGGAGATCCACCGCCAGTTGAAGCAGGAGGGGGAACCAAGGCTGCCTGGGCCACCTGGGAGCCACCAGGAAGACTGAGGCCCTGTCTTGGAGAATTTTCAACAGTGTCCGGGCCACCAGAGGGGTGGGAGGAAACGCATAGAGCAGGCCGTGAGTCCAGGGAATCAGAAAAGCACCTGCTGCTACTCTCAGAGGATGAGGTTGCCTGGAGCAGAACCGTGGCAGTTGGTTGTTCAGAGGACTGGCAAACAGGTCTATGGAGGGAAGACCCCACTCCAAGAAAATCTTTTGAACCACTAAAGGATGTAGCTGCCACTCGTGTGGTTGAAGAATCCTGCTCAATTTGTCGGCCAGGAATTTCTCCTGGCCTGGAAGATAGACTGCCTTGAGGAGCATGTTGTGTCTCAGGGCAAAGGAACAGAGGACTTGTGCTTCCTGACAAAGGGGTTGGGAACCAGTCCCGCCCTGCTTGTTCACATAGAACATGGCTACCTGGTAGTCTGTTTGGATCAAGACAGACTGATGGGCCAGGGAAGCAGTAAAGGCCTTGAGGGCCAAGCGGATAGCTCTGAGTTCTAGGAGATTGATCTGCTGGGATGCCTCCCAAGGAGACCACAGGCCCTGGGTGCACTTGTCTAGGCAGTGTGCTCCCCAACCCAACAGAGAGGCATCGGTGGTCAGCACCACTGTATGAGGTGGTATCTGAAAGGGCAGCCCCACCGGCAGATTGGGGGGGTATAACCACCAGTTGAGGGAGGTCAGAAAACGGTGGGACACTCTGATCCTGTCCCTGAGGCTGCCTGAGGCCTGTGACCACTGAGTCCGAAGGCACCACTGGGCAGGCCTCATATGGAGCCTGGCATTGGGGGTCACCTAAACTGTGGACGCCATGTGGCCTAGAAGCCTGAGACAGAGTCTGGCGGAGACCAGGGACCTGTGCAGAAACGTGCTTGCAAGGTCTATGAGCCTTTGTGCTCGGTCCACTGGTAAGAATGCTCTTGCCAGTTGAGAATCCAACCTTGCCCCTATGAATTCCAAGTTCTGGGAGGGGAGCAAAGTGGACTTTGCGAAGTTGATGACAAAGCCCAGCGTTTGGAGCAGGCCTATGGTTCTGTTGGTGGCCTGCTGGACCTCGAGAGACATCTGGCCTCTGATGAGCCAGTCGTCTAGGTAGGGAAACACAAAGATGCCCTGATTTCTCAGGTAGGCTGCTACCACTGCCAGGCACTTGGTGAAGACTCTGGGAGCGGATGTCAGCTCAAAAGGCAGTACCCTGTACTGATAGTGGTTTCCTCCCACAATGAACCTGAGGTACTTTCTGTGGTCTGGATGAATGATGATGTGAGTGTAAGCATCTTTTAGATCTAAAGAGCATAGCCAATCTCCCTGCTGGAGGTAGGGCAGAAGAGTTCCAAGAGTAACCATCTTGAACTTTTCTTTCACAAGAAACTTGTTTAGGTTTCTGAGATCCAAAATGGGTCGAAGACCACCGGTTCTTTTTGGCACCAGGAAATAAATGGAGTAAAAACCGTGACCCTGGAAGTGGGGAGGCACAGGCTCCACCGCCTTGTCCATCAACAGACCCCTGAGCTCCTGGAGGAGAAGGGCTGTATGCAGGGGAGGCCTGAAAGGCTCCCCTGGATAGTGTGGCGGAGGTAGTTGTTGAAAATGCAGGGCATAGCCTCGATGAACTATGTCCAGCACCCAACTGTCCTGAGTTATCAGGGGCCACTGGTGGGCGAACAAGGCTAGGCGGCCTCCTGTGCAGGGCTGGGTCTGCAAGGGAGGTTTGGCTGTACTCAAGGAGTCAAAAACCCCCACCCTGCTGAGTGGGAGCAGGGGCCGGAGGCTAGGGGGCAGTATGCCTACGGGGCCCATTACCCCTGCCCTTGGCCTGCTGACCCTGTGGGGCAGGTTGGGCAGCCTGATATTGTGCGTACTGTTTGTAGGCAGTGCCCTTCCTCGGGTAAAAGGGCTTTTTACCCGGGCCCTTCTTTTTATGGGAAGGGGCAGAGGTCTTCCTGGACAGCCTTGTCCTTGTGAGGTGCTCAGTCTCAAGCTGTGCGGCCTTCTCGGCCACAGGCTTGCCAAAAAGATTTTCACTTCGGCAAGGGACATCGACCAACTTGTCCTGAACCCATGGCTCGAGGTCCGATGACTGCAGCCACGCCTGGCGTCGAGCCGCGATGCCGGCAGCCGCAATTCAGGCCGAAGCCATCGTAGGCGGCACGGGACATGAACTTAGAGCATTCCCGTACCCTCGAAGACAAGGACTTAAAACTCTGTAAGGGTTCCCCGGAGAGACCAGCAGAGAACCCGGCCAACTCCTTGGCCAGGTCTCGTAAATACATGCCCATGTACAGCTGGTAAGTCTGGACTCGGCAAGCAAGCATGGAGCCCTGAAAACACTTTCTGCCGACTCCATCAAGGCTGCGGACTTCCCTACCGGGAGGCACCGCAGAGTGCATCTTCTGACTTTTCAGACGATGCATGGCCGATTCCACAACCATAGAATGGTGCGGCAGCTGTGCTTTCTGGAAGCCAGGACTCTTGCGGTGCCGATACATGGAATCGACTTGCTTGCTCAAAACCGGCGCCGAGGCCGGTGCCTCCCACATCCGGAAGAGGAGCCGCTCCAGCATCGGAGGAACCGGGACAGTAAAGGCCTCCTTCGGAGGAGAGTCGTACTGCAGAGCATCGAGCTCCTCGGCTCGAGGCTCTTCCTCGGGGTCAGCCGGGATAGCCAGGGCAGCGGCCATATCCCGGATAAACTCTGAGAACCTAGTATCCTCTGGAGGGGATCTACTCCGGGGTTCAGACTCAGGTGAGTCCGAAGGGACACACCGAGTCTTAAAGGTGTCAGGCGACTCCTCATCCTCGGTTTCCCATGCAGACTCGTCCGATGTCGAGTCGGGGTCCGACGCCGCGGGGCCCCTGGGCACCCGCCCCGACGCCGGAGGCACCGGCGTCGAGACCATCGGTCCCGAACGGGAGGTCGAGGGAGACCTCGACCGAGGACGACCTCGAGCCGCAAGGAACTCGTGTATCGGCTCGGTCTCCGGGGTCGACTTGGAAGTCGATGTCCCGGTGGTCGGGGCAGATGCGCCAGACAGGCTGGCCATCAATGCCCGCTGCTGATCCATGAAGGCAGACATTCTGCTCTCCAAGGCTGTCAACCTGAGACTCAGCTCGGGTGACGCAGCAGCCCCCGACTCGGGCCCCGGTGGCGCCGGGCCCGACGTCGGTACTCGGGGAGGCAAGTCCTCGAGGACAACAGGACTTATGTCTCCAGCAGACTCCGGTTCTATACGAGGAACTTTGGTCGGCTTCTCCTGGTCCACGGGCCCGGGACGACGGTCGGGGGTCTTAGACCTGGACCTCGAGGGTCCAGGGACCTCCTCTGACGCCGCCCTCGCGAGCCGCTTCATCCTCTTACGTTCCCTCTCGGGGGACCCCCTGTCCGAGGAGCTCCGACGCCTCTCGGGATCAGAATCCCGAGATGTCGAAGCCTCAGACGAGGTCCGGGCATGAGCAGAGGCCGAGTCGGAGAAAAGCCTTTCACTTTGCTGCTGACGACTTCGGAGGGTCTTGGAAGACATTTTTCCACATGGCCCGCACGTTTTAGAATCGTGGTCCGGGCCCAGGCACCGAAGGCAGCAGTCGTGTGTGTCGGTGAGAGACATAATCTTCTTACACCGATCACACTTTTTAAAACCACTGGAAGCCATGGGGGAAAAAAGGGTCCCCGCGAGGTCAAAAGACCGGCCTTCCAGGGAAAAAGAAAAAAGTTTAGGTGCAAACGCCTAGCCACTAAGGGCAAAAACCAAAAAATAAAAAGGGGGTTCGATACCGGTGTACCGATTCCGGCGGGAGGGGAACCGACGTCGAATCCGAAGAAAAGAAGCGAAACAACGCTAGAAAAAAAATCTACTTTTAACCAGGAAAACAGGACACACATCCGATGGGCTTCACGGAAAAAAAGAGACTGAGGTAAGATGGCACCTTTAGGCGGGAAGGGAACCACGCATGCGTGCCAGCATTCCCAAAGGCTTTCATGGAAAGCTGGGGAAATGCTCCGCTGGGGCTTCATCGGCGTCGATGACACCCATAAGTGAGGACTGACTTCCTGCTTGGTCCTGGAGAAAATATTTTTTCACTCAACGTGTAATCAAACTCTGGAATTTGTTTCCAGAGGATGTAGTAAAGGTTGTTAGTGTAGCTGGGTTTAAAAAAGGTTTGGTTGGACAAGTTCCTGGAGGAAAGGTCCATAAATCATTATTAAAAAGGGACCCAGGATATCAATGCTTGACCCAATACAAGATTGGCCACTGTTGGAAACAGGATACTGGGCTTGATGGACCTTGGTCTGACCCAGTATGGCATATCTTATGTTCGTTGTTGATGCACTGGAGTCTCCACTCGATGCTCGGTGCGATCACACTTTGGCATTGAAAATGATGAATCAGAATCCTTTCTTCACTACTAGTGCTTCGCTCTGAGTGGACTCGAGGACTCCTCAACGTTGATGCACCGCCATTATCTTATGCAGCCTTCAATGCCATTGAGATCAGTGTGGCCGATGCTGATGCCAATGGATCAGGCGTATACGCACAAAAAATTGTTTTGCACTGCTTCTCTTAACCTTTGAGTCCTCTTTTTGACATCTGTAAACACAAATTACAAGAAGATGACCGATGATTGGGTCCCAGACACTGAAGGCACCCGCTATGGAGTATCCATAATGGATATGGTTTTAGAGCACCTGGAACACTTTTTGAACCTGCTGGCAAGTTTTGTAACAAATCGGCTGGAAAAATTGCCACAGCAAAATCAAATGGCTCAATTTTGAAAAATAAAAGGATTTAATTCACAGCCAGAGCACCAACTCCTAAGGGGACAATGGTGCTGCAGAAAATAAAGAAAACTTTAAACAATCGACAAAATCTGAGATTGCAGGTGGGCAAATACTGAGAAAACAATCGAAAGGCTGAAAGAATTTCCCGAGAGGGATAGGAAAGTTACAAAATGAAGAGATTGTTGAAATGCGTCCATTGGGCTCTGTGAAAAAACAAAGACTGAGAGAAAATGGCACCATGGCAGTTGTTAGGAAGATTACATGTGCGTGCGCGTGCAGAGGAGAATCCCAAATGCTTCGAGAAGTAGCTGGGGATTACTCCCACGCGGACTCTGTAGATGACATCACCCTATACGTAAGGGCTTATTTTCTGCTTGTCCATGGAGAAATTTATTTATTGGTGATATTTGATATTTTTTATTTATTTGTAAGTTTTTCTATACCGCCCCTTCCCATGATCAAGGGTGGTTTACAATGAACAAACTAAGATACATAAAACATAGATAAGTGGTAATACATTAAACTGTAAGTGAACTATTTACAGGAAAAAATATTTACAGATAAAATTTTTACAAGTGCAATTTACTCTAATTTAATCCTGCATTAACTATAGGGAATACTTAATGATCATAAGGGCATCTGTAGTGGAGATGGGTATGCATGTAAGTTATAGCTAGGTTGGATAAATTTCATTATTGTCATGAATGTTACCATAGTGTTCAATGAATAAATAAGTTTTAATTTCCTTTCGGAACATTTGGAGGTCCTTAATAGATCTTAATGTTGCCGGTAGAGCATTCCAGAGAATAGGAGCAACGTAGGCGAATGCCCTATTATTTGTAGATCGGTTTGTATTACGAAAGTCAGAAGGGACTATTATTGTGTTTTGTGTGCATCCTCTTCTGATTCTTTCATTAGTAGGTGCATTAATTAGGGAAGCGAGATATGATGGGGCAATGTTATTCAGGAGTTTAAAAGTGATCATTAATTTTTTATATTTGATCCTACTTGTAACTGGTAACCAATGAAGATTATAAAGTATAGGGGTGATGTGTTCTGTGCTATGGGATTTCCAAATGATACAGGCTGCAACATTCTGAGCCATTTGGAGCTGATTAGTAACCTTCTTAGACAAATCTTGTTACAGAAATCAAAATGTGGAGTGATCAAGGCCTGGAGCACAGATCTAAAAGCATAACTACCAAGCAATGGTTTTAGGTGTTGGATCATCCGTAACTTATGGTTTATGGTTTTAGGCATTTGATATACCGCCTTTTACTTACGCATCAGAGCGGTTTACACGTATATACTAACAGGTACTTTTTTTATTCCCTTGTCCCCGAACTTGAAGATAGATCTGGTAACTAGTTTTAAAGTGTGACACCATATTAAGAGACTGATCAAGGGTAACCCAAGGTACTTCAGTTCATTTTTTACTTTCAGTTCAGCTTCTTGAATGGCGAGTTTAGAAGGGGAAGTAAAGTTTTGATTCCTGGTAACATAGGAGTAGCCGCCTAGTGGTAGAGCAATTGCCTAGTACCCAGAAGATCAAGGGTTCAATTCCCACCAGGACCGGATTTACCTATACGCCAGGTACGCCGGTGCGTAGGGCCCACAGCTGGCAAGGGACCACAAAAATTGAATAGCTAAAAAAATTGTTAGTGACTTTTTAGGTTTGTAGCGCCTGAGTTTGAAATAGTTAAATCAGAATGACATCAAAATCAACGTTATCACTCATGCTAATATCCTGAAGGCACTAGCTTTCGGAGAAGGTGAGAACTAACGTACAGACGTGCCTGATACGCTACACATACTTAGTTAATGGTGAAAACCTATGTGCGCCTACTACAGTGTAGTAGGCGCGCATAGGCTTTCACCATTACGCAATATCGAACTCTCCACAAGGCTTAAGATATCTATACTGACGAGGAAGTTGGAAGCGAAGGCATAGATAGCTACATTTGCCTAGTTGAGGATGGAAGAGCGCCTCCTGGCTCATTCCATATCTTGGAAATTTCAAATCTTCGCCGTCCAAATTTCAAATCTTTTTAGACTTCATACTGCCTGCCAGAAATAACACGCTGATAAGAATTTGTCTGCTTTCGATAGAATTCTATTCATAACTCTATGGCTTTTTACACCGGGTATCGATTTCACTGCCAACCATAACGCTGCCAATATAACGCTGCTCAACAATAGCGTATCATATCTACTCTTTCAATATCTTTGGCCCGACCTGACTCCGCCGCTATTCCATCCGCTGTCCTCCGCTCTCAGTCCCCCCTTAATGACGTTACTTCTGCATTGACTTTTGATACAATTATTGAAAAGTTTTCACAAACTAAATTGCGAAAGAAAACATTTTTGTAAGTGGTAACTGATAAAAGTGGTAAGTTGATCTCGTTTTTATTTTTTCTGGGGGCCTACAATTTTTGTTGGCGTAGGGCCTCACTCAAGGTAAATCCGGCCCTGATTCCCACTGCACTCCTTGTGACCTTGGGCAAGTCACTTTACCCTCCACTGCCTCAGAAGAAAAGGCTGGCAATCTACTTCCAGTGATACATTGCCAAGAACACCCAGAGGTAGCTGGGTCGCTATGAGTCAACACTGACTTGATGGCACAAAAAACAAAACAAAACATAGGAAAACTTCAGTTTTATTGCAATTTATTTTTAGGTTATATGTTTTCAGCTACTTCACTCTTTCATTGAGGCAGAATGACATTTGATGTTGGGTGGGCTTTGTTATATCTATGGGGACATATAACATTATATCATCCGCATAGATGAGATATCCAACTTTGAATTTTTTAAAGATATTACAAATTAGTTGTATAAGTCTAAATTAAAGTGGAGTGCTGATAGGGAAGACCCCTGCAGTACGCCTTGCTCCTGTTTGAAGGTTGATGATGTCTGTTGGCCAATCTGAACTTGATGGGTACGGTCCAAGATGTAGGACTGAAACCATTGATGCACAGTGCTTTTTAGCCCTATCTGGTGTAGTCTTGTAAGTAGTATGTTATGATTAATACTATCAAAAGCAGAGGCAATATCCAAAATACGAGGACAACTGCCTGTTTAGGATTGGCACATTCCTGCTGCGGTGTCATCTAGAAGCAAGGAGATCCTGGATTCCTTACAGGAAGAAGTATTCCTGCAACTGGTAACAGAACCTACGCATGAAGGGACCATACTGGACTTGGTGCTTACCAATGGGGAACGTGTTTCTGATTTTATAGTGGAAGATCATCTTGCATCCAGTGATCACCAAATGGTGTGGTTCAGTATTAAGACTAGGGCTGATAAAATCCATTCAAAAGCAAGGGTCTTAGACTTTAGGAAAACTAACTTTGCCAAGATGAGCCAGTACCTCAAGGAGTCAATAGCGGGATGGAAACAGCTGGGGAATGTAGTAAAACAGTGGGCAAAACTGAAAGGGCATATAACACAGTTTCTCAGCTGTAACAGGTTTTCTCCAGGACAGCAGGAATCAATCCTCACATATCAGTAACATCGACACCAACGGAACCCTGCATGGAGCATCTTCCCAGCTTTCAAAGAAAGCCTTTGGGAGATGCCACCACCCATGCTTGGTCCCCTTCCTGCTCAATCTTGCTATCTTGCTCAATCAGGTGCCATAGCTAGAGCCCAACCTGGAAGATGGCCAAAAATGAACAGCAACAAGAAGGGGAGGAGGGAGGGTTGTGAGGATTGATTCCTGCTGTCCCTGGAGAACATCTGTACAGGTGAGTAATTATGCTTTCTCCATGAACAAACAGGAAGTCAGTCCTCACATATGGGACTCCCTAGCTCAAGGCTACCGAGGACTGGCAGAAAACAGGGGCACGGCACGGCCGTGAGTAGCCACAGGAGAATCCTGATGACAGACTCGAGGGACACCAGTATCCAGGGAGAACCATGGCTCTGGTAGCTTGAACAAGAGGGGGTCGGAGGGCAGGAGTTGCCTAAACCCCGAAGAGGTTACGGCGTATGGCCTGGCAAAAGCGCTCCCTCTCCAGGCAGTAGTGGGCTGCAAAATTGTGGATGGAAGACCAGGTGGCGGCCCGGCAGATGTCTGCCATGGGCACTGAACGGAGACTGTGAGTGAAAGCAATACAGTCCGCCACCCAGATGGAAATGGTCTGTTTGCTGACAGTCAGCCCCAGATGGCTGGGGTCGAAGGAGATGAAAAGCTATGAGGCTTTACAGTGCCCCTTGGTCCACTGCTGATAGGACAGGGCTCGCTTGCAGTCCAGGGAATGGAGAACAAAATGGAAAAGGAATACCGCTACTCCCCAACAACAATCATTAGTTAATTTTTGTCGGGCATAAACCGCAAGACAAAGAGGAAGCCCCTCTCCCTCTCACGCAATACATGCCCCTTTTTTAAAATACTTTATTCAAATTTTTGCATACGTTTTATTGTATTATTGTAAGTCCACACTTATCTGATCGATCACGATGTTACAATAATACAATAAGACGTATGCAAAAATTTGAATAAAGTATTTTAAAAAAGGGGCATGTACTGCGTGAGAGGGGTTTCCTCTTTGTCTTGCGGTTTATGCCCGACAAAAATTAAGTAATGATTGTTGTCGGGGAGTAGCGGTATTCCTTTTCCATTTTGTATCTTATGAATACCAGCAATATTGGGTTTTCTATTCAGGGTATGGATAACGGCATATGCAGAGTCGGTGTGGAGCCGTGGAAAGAAGGTAGGCAGCACCACCTCCTGATTCAGGTGGAAGTCTGAGACCACCTTCGAGAGAAACTTCGGATGAGTGCAAAGCATAATCCTGTTCTTGTAGAAATTGGTGTAGAGTGGTTCATCCACCAAGGCTTGAAGCTCACTGGCCCTGTGGGCAGAGGTGAGTGTCACCAAGAAAGCCACCTTCCAGGATAGGTAGCGTAAGGAGCAGGCAGACAAGGGCTCAGAGGGCAGCTTAGTAAGCTGCGCCAGAACCACATTGAGATCTCATTCCGCTGGGGATGGGATGTTGGAGAGCAATAAGCCCTGCTTGAACCTGGTAATGAGGGGTTGCACCGTCAGAGTCTTGCCCTCCACAGAATGGCAAAGAGTGTGCTCAGATGCACCTGGACAAAGATGGACTTAAGTCCAGACCGTGAGAGGCGGAGGAGGTATTGTTGGACCGAATGCACCGGGCAAGAAAATGGATCCAATTGGTGCTCTGTGCACCCCATGAAGAACTGGCACCACTTGAAAGTGTAAGCCCGCCTCGTGGAGTCCTTTCAAGAGGCTAGAAGGATTTCCTCCACCTCGTCAGAGAGGTTAAGGGAAGCTAAGGTGACCCATTCAACTGCCAGGCTGTGAGGAACAGAAATCCTAAGTTGGGATGGAGGACTGAGCCCCCTTCCTCTGTCAAACGTCCCAGGGAGCTCCCGAGAGGGACCGTGGATTCCATCGAAAGACGGAGCAGCAAGGGGAACCAGGGCTGCCTGGGCCACCTCGGGGCCATGAGGATCATCAACACCTTGTCCACTGGACCTTGAGGAGGGTCTGAGCTATCAAGAGCATGGGAGGGAAGGCATAGAGTAGGCCTCTTGACCACAAGATGAGGAAGACGTCTGTGGCCACACGGGAGGGGTGGGATTGGGGGTTGCAGAACCGAGGCAGCTGAGCATTAGTCGGGCTAGTGAAAAGGTCCTGGCTGGGGCAGTTCCACAGCTGGAAAAGCCCGAGTACTATCTCTGGGTCCAGGCGCCATTCATGAGGTTGGAGGACCCTGATCAGCCTGTCCGCCAAGACATTGTTCTGGTCCATGATTCTTGGCAATCTTGGTTCATGTTGTCTTAGAGCAGCGGTTCTCAACCTGTGGGTCGCGACCCCAACGGGGGTCGCCACAGGATTTAGCGGGGGTCGCTTAGCCTCCACCAAGTTTAAAAAAAAAAATTAAGATGTGCACAAGTTGCTGCCGAGTCCGCTTCTCGGCGGCAGCAGCAGCAAACTCACCGCCTTCTTCTGCAGCCGCGGCTCCCTGCCTTTTAGGGAACCGCGGCTGTACTTGTAAAATCGTTGCGGAGCCCTTCCTGTCTCGACGGGCTCCGTGCAGCATTGTCCCGCCTCCAAAGGAAGTGGTAAACAACTTCCTTTGGAGGCGGGACAATGCTGCATGGAGCCCATCGAGACAGGAAGGGCTCCGCAATGATTTTACAGGTACAGCCGCGGTTCCCTAAGAGGCAGAGAGCCGCGGCTGCATTAGAAGGGAGGCAGACAACCTGCAACACGGCTGACATCGACAGAGGGGTGCTGACATGGAGGGAGGGGGGCTGACATGGACAGATGGAAGGATGGGGCTGACATGGAGGGAGGGATGGAGGGAGGGGGCTGACATGGACAGATGGAAGGATGGGGGCTGACATGGAGGGAGGGGGCTGATATGGATGGATGGATGGAGGGGGCTGACATGGACAGATGGAAGGATGGGGCTGACAGGGAGGGAGGGAGGGGGGCTGACATGGACAGATGGAAGGATGGGGCTGACATGGAGGGAGGGGGCTGATATGGATGGATGAAGGGAGGGGGCTGACATGGACAGATGGAAGGATGGGGGCTGACAGGGAGGGAGGGAGCTGACAGGGAGGGAGGGAGGGAGGGAGGGATGGGGGCTGATATGGTTGGAGGGAGGGTGGGAGGGGGGCTGATATGGATGGATGGAGGGAGGGAGGGAGGGATGGGGGCTGATATGGATGGATGGAGGGAGGGAGGGAGGAGGGAGGGAGGGGGCTGACAGGGAGGGAGGGAGGGAGGGAGGGATGGGGGCTGATATGGATGGACGGAGGGAAGGCTGGGGGCTGATATGGATGGATGGAGGGAGGGAGGGAGGGAGGGAGGGATGGGGGCTGATATGGATGGATGGAGGGAGGAGGGAGGGGCCTGACAGGGAGGGAGGGAGGGAGGGAGGGATGGGGGCTGATATGGATGGAGGGAGGGAGGGAGGGAGGGGGCTGACAGGGAGGGAGGGAGGGATGGGGGCTGATATGGATGGATGGAGGGAGGGAGGGAGGGAGGGAGGGGGGCTGTCATGGACGGATGGAAGGATGGGGGCTGACATGGACGGATGGATGGAGGGAGGGGGGCTGACATGGACGGATGGAAGGATGGGGGCTGACAGGGAGGGAGGGAGGGAGGGAGGGAGGGGGCTGACAGGGAGGGATGGGGGCTGATATGGATGGATGGAGGGAGGGGGCAGACAGGGAGGGAGGGAGGGAGGCGGGCAGATATGGATGGATCGAGGGAGGGAGGGGGGCTGACATGGACGGATGGAAGGATGGGGGCTGACATGGAGGGATGGATGGAGGGAGGGGGGCTGACCTGGACGGATGGAAGGATGGGGGCTGACAGGGAGGGAGGGAGGGAGCTGACAGGGAGGGAGGGAGGGAGGGATGGGGGCTGATATGGATGGATGGAGGGAGGGAGGGAGGGAGGGGCCTGACAGGGAGGGAGGGAGGGAGGGATGGGGGCTGATATGGATGGATGGATGGAGGGAGGGAGGGAGGGGGGCTGACATTGACGGATGGAAGGATGGGGGCTGACATGGAGGGATGGATGGAGGGAGGGGGGCTGACATGGACGGGGGGAAGGATGGGGGCTGACGTGGAGGAGGGAGGAGGAGGGATGGAGGGAGGTGGGCTGACATGGAGGGAGTAGGCTGGCATGGACAAAGGGGAGAGACATGGGGACATACTGGACAGACGGGATAAATGCTGGACAGAGGCGAGAGACAGTGCGGGTTAGGATTATAATGGGCTGATGGGGGTGTTAGCACTGGTAATGGGCAGATGGGGGGGGCTACGAATGGTAATGGGTTGATTAGGGAAGGCTAGGACTGGGAATGGACTTATCAAGGGGGGGTAGGACTGGTAATGGACTGATGGGGGTCTAGCATTGGAAATGAGCTGATCAGTGAGGTTAGGACTGGAAATGGGCTGATTAGGGGAGCCTAGCACTGGTAATGGGGTTGAGGGGGGGACTAGCACTGGAAATGAGCTGATGGGGGGTAGGACTGGTATTGGGCTGATTAGGGGGGGGTAGGACTGGTAATGGGGTTGAGGGGGATTAGCACTAGAAGTGAGCTGATTAGGGGGCTTTGACTGGGAATGGGCTGATTGTGGGGAGGGGAGGATAGAGCTGCTGACCCTGGAAGAAAACTGGGGGCTAAGGCTACAAGTGGGCTGATACAAGGGGATGGGAGCATGGAACTGAAAGGGAGTGGATCTGAGAGGGGCTGCCATGGTATTTGTACTAGAAGGGACTGATCAGTGGGGAAGGAGGGGGACTGGAAGGGAATGGACACCAGTGGCAGTCATGGGAATGCAAGTTGACATTGGAAGGTACTGGGAGTGAGGACTGGAAAGGGGCTGATACTGGGGAGGGTTACTGGGACTGGAAATAGGCTGATGGAAAGAAGTGAAGAAAACAAAAGAGATAAGAACTGGCAGATGGACCATAGACCACAGAAAGAGAGCTAAGAGAAGACAGGAAAGCAGAAGCCTCAGATCGGGACCAGCATGATCAGAGAATAAATTGGTCAGACAACAAAGGTAGAAAAAATAATTTTATTTCATATTAGTGATTTGACTACAAAATCATCATAATTTTGAAATCAAATATTGTTACTTGTTGTTTTGATTATTTAAATAAGTATTTTATAAATAAAAACATATTGCAAAGGCCTATAATATATTAATAATTCAACAAATGATTACAGCGACAATGCGTTAACGGTAAAGGAAGAGAGACGCATTTGATTTTATCATTGGGGGTCACCACAAGTTGACCAACGGTAAAAGGGGTCACGGTACAAAAAAGGTTGAGAACCACTGTCTTAGAGGATGAGGCACTGAGTGAGCGTGAGGGCTCCTTGATGTCAATATTCCCCCAGCGTACAATGCAGCTCTTAAAAACATGGAGAAGGATGCCACAGAGGATGAATTGATTTATCGGCACTAAAAATTCTTTTATGCTGCTTCTCTTGACCCCAGAGCCCTTTCCTTGTCATATGTGAACACAAAATACAACAAAAGGGGTCACAGTCTGACCCCAAGCACTGCCGGTACCATTTGTGGATATCTGTGATAGACATGGTCTTATTGTACTGGATGCACTTTTTAAACCTGTTGGCCAGTTTTTAGGGAATGTCATATTGAAAAATAGCCACAGTGAAATCAAATGACTTGATTTTGAAAAATAAGAGTAAAAGCGGATGGTATGCCTAAGTGCGGCCTAAAGTAGCAACATGATAAAAATAAAGAAAACTTGAAATGACCAAAAACACTAAGATGCCAAAAAAGGGCGGCAAAACACAGCAATATGGCAGGATGATTGATTGGTTAAGGTGGACGTTCGACAGCACTTTCAGAAGGAAATTAGAATGTATATAGCGCCACAGTATTGTGAAAAAAATGAGTGTAGGGTAGATCCATTACTACAGACCAAAGCTTGCTAATCCTGTGTACTGAAGTAATCACCAGCAAAAATAGGATCTTCTAAGTCAGAAACTTCAGACCCCAGGTATCCAGTGGCTCAAAAGAAGCTTTCGTCAGCTTAGTTAAAACTATATTGAGATCCCAAGACACTGCTGCTGAGGGAGGCCTTGCATGAAGCATACAACTAAAGGCTGTAGAGAGATGTTTCCCTTTAATATGACGATGGATAAGCACCAATTGAATTAAGGTGGACTCTTACAGATTTGGTCTTGAGACCAGACTGTGAGAGGTGCAAAAGGTATTTAAGCAATTTTTGTGTAGAACATGAGAAGTGATCTAGGACCTGCCCCTCATACCAGATGGCAAACCTCTGCCATTTGAATCCATAAGACCTCCAAATGGGATCACTCCTGGAAGCCAAGAGGACATCCGCTACCCCAACTAGCAGGTTCAAAGAGGTGAATTCTAACATCTCAATATCCAAGTTTTGAGGGCTAGGGACCTGGCATTGCGATTCACAAATCTTCTATGCTCTTGCAAAATCAAGGTTGGAGAGTTACCCAAGTGCAAGGGCTTCTACATGGATAAGTCTAGGAGAAGGAGAAACCAAGACAGAAGATGCAATGAGAATCATGGTGCCTTTGTTTTGTTGGATTTTCAGGAGAGTTCTCAATATCAGAGGAATAGATGGATATGCGTAAAGAAGGCCTTTCACTCAATGGAGGAGGAAAGCATTGAAGGCTAGTTTGCTGTACGACCCTACACTGGAGCAGAACTGAGGGACTTTTTCTAGGGAGTGGCAATATCTATAGAGGTGGTGCCCCACTCTCAAAAGATATTCAAAACTACATCTCTGTCCAGAGCCCACTCATAAGATCAAAGGACTTGTCTCAGCCTGTCTGCTGGTGTTTTTTCTCTCTTAAGTATGTGGTCCCGAGTGTCATCCCATGAGAGATGGCGAAGTTCCACAGTCTGACAGGCTCACATCCAGGAGGTACAAGCTCATCTCTCCCTACTTGTTGATTTAGAACATGGCAACCTGATTGTTTGAATCACCCCAATTTGGTTGGCCAAACGATCTCTGAAAGCCAATAGAGCATTCAAAATCACTCAGTTTCTGGAAATTGATCTGGAGGAGAGTGTACTGGACTGACCATAACCCCTGAGTGTGAATCCCCAGCCCAGTGTGGACGCACATGTGTGGCCAGTAGTTTTTAGTAAGGTAGTTCCTGAAAATGGAAGCCCTTGGCCAGATTGGAGGGAAGCATCCTCCAGGACAGATACTCCTGAAGGGGTTTGATGGTGGAGACGAAGTCACTGAGCCTTTGAAAGGACTGGTCCACTGTGACTGTCTTAAATGGAGATGTACCATGGGAGTGATGTGAATAGTGGAAGCCATGTGGCAAATCATCTTCAACATGGTTCTCGCCAATAACTGCTGACCTTTTTCACTTCTGCCACAAGCGGGCAAGCCTGTCTTGGGGAAGAAAAACTTTTGCCAGTCATGTCCAGCAGGGCTTCGATGAACTCTAATTGGCAGAAGGGTTTAAATTGGATTTAGGATAGTTGATGACGAACCCTAGCAGCTCCAGCAGTGGTACGTTTAATGGCATTTGTCATATGAAGGGCAGAGATTGCCTGTAGAAGTAGCTCCTGGTGATGTGAGATGAGCAGGTGAAGTCTTGGTGTACAATTGGAAGGAGTCTGAATGCACATAAACCTAGCTCTTGGAGGTTATGTGGGATCAACGGTCTGCAAAGATGGTAAACCTACCCCCTGACAGGTAGAATGTCTGATTTCAGTAGTGGAAGATTAGCTATGTTCTTAAGGAGCCAGCTAAACCCTATTCCTAGTTTTGTTTGAGGCGCCAGTTCAGTCTTCTGAGGCCTCTGCTGCCTGGGACGGGAGCAAGGGGCCTGCTTCGAAAACTGTGTGCAGGATACCTATACCTGTGTGAGTAGTAGGATCTTCTCTACCCTCTACTTTGGAACCTCCTTGAAGAGAAGGTCAGGTCAGTAGTGGGCTGGGAGAGGGTTCGCAAAGTATCACTTATGCTGCATGATCATGGTAGCAGCCTCCTGAACTTTGTCTCCGAAGAGATTTTCTCCACAGCATGTCACATCAGCCATGTCTGGCTGTAAATTTGAGGCCCAGAGCTGTGAGAGTTTTTGGGAGCCAATGCTCATCACAGTGGCTCTCGATGCTGTATTAAAAATATCATAGAACATTCAGATCATGTATTTTCCACAGTCCTTCCCTGGTCTCACAAGGGGGCAGAATTGCAAGTCTTTCTCTGGAGGGAGAAATTCTATAAACTCCTTTAGGCTGCATATGGTGTTTTGCAAGTACATGCCCATGAAGAACTGGTAGGGTATTGCACAGGATGTGAGCATAGTGTTCTGGTAAAGCTTACTCTTAAAAGAATCCAGGGTCCAAGCCTTCCTCCCCAGGAACAACAGTGTGTGACTTGGAACTTCTGGCTCTTTAGTGGATTAGATAACCACTGAGTGGTGTGGAAGCTGTAGCTTCTTAAATCCTGGAGCCTTGTGGACTCTAAACATACAGTCAAACTTCTTGCTCACAGGAGGCACAGAGAGAGTGGTCTCACACTTTATCATCTGCAGCCTCTGAAGGATGCGGTGCAGGGGTACTGCCATCGCTTCCCTGTGGGGATCTGGATGCAGGAGAATCTCCAATTCCTTGGCCCTGGGCTTCTCTTCTGTGACCAACAGAAATGGAATAGTTTCAACATTACTAAGACAAACTCATAGAAAGCCAGGTCATCAGGAGGAAACTTGTGTTGTTCATGAGGCAGAGAGACATCATATGGGAGTTCTGAAAACCTCTCCTCCAAGATGTATTCAGAACTGTAGTCTGTTACCTGGGAGCACTCTGACTCAAACTAGTATTCAAAGGATGTCTGAATCACTGCCTGGACTGACGTCTACTCGATATGGGAGTCTGATCTCTTCCGGGAGTGTCAGCACACCAATGGCCTTCAATGCCTCGGGCATTGATCCATTTGATGCTCTCGATACCAGTATTGGCTGGGCACGAGTCAATGTTAGGGTACTTTGAGGTTTCGCTGTTCTGCAAACAGGCACAGAGTTTTGAGGGTTGGCTCGATACAGTTGCTTCAAAACAGATGGGGCTTCTCCTCCATTCTCTTAACCAAATGTTCCTCAAGGGCTGCCATGAACGAAGATATGAGGATCTCAGTGTCCTTTGGATCGGTCGAGGAGTATCGGCTGGCTGGTCATGGACCTTTGGAATCTTGCATGGCCTTTATAATGGCAAGGAGGATCAGATGTCCTCATGTCGGGGCTGCTTTGGAGATCATGTATAGTTTAGTTCCCCGCTGCTCTTAGCATCGTTCTCTGATGAACCTAAATACTGATGCAATGGAACCTTGGCTCGGTGTGTGGCATCGAGAGTTCTCTATGCCATCGGAGACTAGGATGAAACCTTCCTCTTCCTTGGAATGGGATTGAAGGAGCTTCTAGAAAAAGCTGAGAAAGGTCCTGCATGGGAACCATCAGAGATGTGTCCCATATATGAAGACTTTATCCTGATTTTCCACAGAGAAAGTGTAGTTACTCACCTGTAGTAGGTGTTCTCCATGGACAGCAGGAAAGGTCCTCACATATGGATAATACCATCAATGGAGCCCAGAGTGGGAGTATTCCCAGCTCCTTCTAGAAGCTTTTGGAAGCTTGACTGTGCCTGCATGCCCCTTCCTGCCTGCCACTGCTGCTCCTTCTTATCCTCAGTCCTATTACTAGTTTTGAAAAAAGGGCTGTGAGAATTTTCCTGCTATCCATGGAGAACACTTGGCCAGTATCCTGTTTCCAACAGTGGCCAATCTAGGTTATACGTACCTAGCAGTTTCCCCCAAAAGACACGGGTTCCACAATGCTTGTATTGGGTCAAGCATTGATATCTTGGGTCCTTTCTTAATAATGGTTTATGGACCTTTCCTCCAGGAACTTGTCCAAACCTTTTTTAAACCCAGCTACACTAACAGCCTTTACTACATCCTCCGGTAACAAATTCCAAATTACACGTTGAGTGAAAAAATATTTTCTTTTATTAGTCTTAAATAGTTTACCCTGTAGCTTCATTGCATGTCCCCTAGTCTTTCTATATTCTGATAACGTAAACAATCGATCTATGTTTACCCATTCCACTCCGTTCATTAATTTATAGACTTCTATTCTATCTCCCCTCAGCCGTCTCTTTTCCAGGTTAAAGAGCTCTAACCTTTTTAGCCTTTCTTCATAGGGGTATCCTTCCATCTCCTTTATCCAGTCGAAGATGTGCATGTATTATAGTAATTTATTATTTAAATTGAGATCCTTTCCCATTATAGTTTGCATATTCTTAGCAATTCTGAAGCTGAGGTCGTTTGTACTGACCCAGTAGTATAAATTGAAAATTAGAGTCAATAAACAATTTCAAGCATCATTTTCATTCTCAGCCACCCAGACTTAGTAAAGTGTGACTGAATTTATTTCGGAAGCATTTTGGCTGTAGAATAGTTGGTGATTTTGCCATTGGTACATACAAGTAGCAAATGTTAGAAATCTGGATGTCAGTGAGGACTGATTAAGGAGCCATTCTCCAAAACTCAAACCTTTTTGCACTTTGAGATGGTTTTGAACCCCAGCGAGGTAAGCACAATTCCGCCTTTAAGCTATCCCCCAAAGCTTAGGTTCAAAAGAGAAGTAAGCCAACAGTTAGACATGTCTTGAAGTAGGTGTAAATGCCAAAGGGAAAATTTTCTTGTATGTATATGTGCTGCTTTTCTAAAATATGAATACTTGTATACTTGAAGGGCTTTCCAAACCATGCTCAGAACACACTTTAAAATTTCTGCATGCCGTTGGCATATACATTTAAGTAGTGTGTGTGTCGAATCCAGGGGTGGCTCAAGGCAATCTGCTGCCTGAGGCGAAGAATGAGATGGCGCCCCTCTCCTTAGAGGGGGCGGGCTTTTTCAGAAATCCAGTCAGAGACTGAACCAAATCAAAAAACCAATTAGATTATATGGAGAAAATGCAAGATGTTTACACACAGGGCCGTAACGAGCTGCAATTGCGCCCTGTGTGACTTGCAGCTCGGGCGCATGCCCACTTCTCCCCCCATACCTCTGTCCAGTGCTGCCTGCTCTTTCCCTGCTGCTGCCGCCCTCTGTTTTTTTAAAGGTGGCACCGGCAGCAGGGAAAGAGCAGGCAGCGCTGAACAAAGGTATGGGGAGGAGAAGGGGGGCATGCGCCCGATCTGAAAGGCACTGGCACTTTAAGCAGATCTGTCCCTCCCTGCTCTGACATCGCGTCGGAGGAAGGAGGGACCAGACCTGCTTAAAGTGCTGTGAAAAGGCTTGGGGGGCGCATTTTGGCTGCCTGCTATTGTCCTGCCAGCGGCGGCAGGGCAACAGCAGACAGCCGAAATGCGACCCCCAAACATTTGCGCCCTGTGTGGCTGCTCCGCTTGCACAGGGCTAGGTACGGTCCTGTTTGCACACCAAGGAACTAAAAGACAGCAAGAATGAACAGCACAATTTATAAAACTTAATTATAACTCATTTTTATTTTGTTATAAACTGCATTATGGTTCTTGCTTTTTCTTTTTCAACATATACTTTGCATCCACAGTAGGTGCAGAGCAGAACCAGGACATTCACCCACAGAACTCAATATTAAAAAAAAAAAAAAAAGTCTGATTCTGATCATCTCACTAACAACAACCACCACTATTCTCCAGCACCAGGTGTATTGTGAACTAATACAAAACCCTATAACATAGAAACATGATGACAGAAAAAGACCACATGGCCTATCTAGTCTGTCCTTCCATATCAACAACTACAACAGTCCACTTTTTACCTTTAGAGATCCTCTGTGTTGGTCCCATGCTTTTTGAATTCAGTTACTGTCCTCATCTCTACCACCTCCACTGGGAGACTATTCCATGGATCCACTACTCTTTCCGTAAAGAAATATATCCGCATATCACTCCTGAATCTATCTCCCTTCACCCTCATCCCATGTCCCCTCGTAGCAGAACTTGCTTTCAATTGAAAGAGGGGCTCTCCCTGAACATTTATGCCACGGAGGTATTTAAACATCTCAATCATATCACCTCTATCCCGCCTTTCCTCTAAGGTGTAAATATTAAGATCCTTAAGTCTGTCCTCATATGCTTTATAATGAAGACCACTAACCATTTTAGTAGCCACCCTCTGCACCGACTCCATCCTGTTCACATCCTTTTGAAGGTGCGGTCTCCAGAATTGCACACTATACTCCAAATGAGGTCGCACCAAAGACTTATACAGAGGCATTATCACCTCCTTTTTTCTGCTAGCCATTCCTCTCCGTATGCACCCAAGCATCCTTCTAGCTTTTGCCGTCGCCTTTTCTACCTGTTTAGCTACTTTAAGATCATCAGACACAACCACGCCTAGGTCCCGCTCTTCTTTAGTGGACAAAAGTACTTCACCTCCTATACTGTATTGCTCCCTTGGATTGCTGCAGCCCAAATGCATGACCTTACATTTTTTAACATTAAATCCCAGCTGCCAAATTCTAGACCATTCTTCAAGCTTAGCTAGATCCCTCCTCATGTTATCTACACCTTCCTGGGTGTCTACTCTATTGCAGATTTTGGTATCATCCG
The DNA here is from genome assembly GCA_033557465.1 of Ichthyophis bannanicus. Lineage (NCBI taxonomy): Eukaryota > Metazoa > Chordata > Amphibia > Gymnophiona > Ichthyophiidae > Ichthyophis > Ichthyophis bannanicus. Next base: position 138,929,615 of record CM066035.1, on the reverse strand, counting down.
CAAAGAGGCAAACCTTACCCGACAGCCCTTCCGCTATATCACTAACAAAGATGTTAAAAAGAATCGGACCAAGGACAGATCCCCGGGGCACACCACTGGTAACATCCTTCTCCTCAGAGTGAGCTCCATTTACTTGTACTCTTTGTCGCCTCCCACCCAACCAATTTCTAACCCAACCAGTAACTTTAGGGTCCATCCCTAGGGTGCTCAGTTTGTTTATAAGTCGCCTGTGAGGAACAGTGTCAAAGGCTTTACTGAAATCTAAATACACCACATCTAGAGCTCTCCCTCGGTCCAACTCCCTGGTCACCCAGTCAAAAAAATCAATCAGATTTGTCTGACAAGACCTGCCTCTGGTGAATTCATGCTGCCTCGGATCCTTTAATCCGCTGGACTCCAGAAACCTCACTATTTTCTCTTTCAGCAGCGTTTCCAATAATTTACTCACCACTGAAGTTAAACTAACCGGCCTGTAGTTTTCAACCACATCCTTACTTCCGCTTTTGTGTAAAGGCACCACATGAGCCTCTCTTCAGTCCTTTGGCACCACTCCCGACTCCAACGAGGCATTGAAAAGGTCAGTCAGTGGAGTTGCTAGAATGTCCCCAAGTTCCCTCAGTATTCTAGGGTGTATCCCATCCGGTCCCATCGCTTTGTCTACTTTAAGTTGAGCTAGTTTCTCACGAACACAGTCTTCTGAAAATTGTTCAAGATGTCCCTCGCTTCTGTTCCTATTTGTGGGTGTTTTCTGAGGTCCTGCTCCTGGTTCTTCATCTGTGAACACAGAACAAAAATATTTGTTAAGCAATTCCGCTTTATCCTTATCAGCATCTACATATTCCCCCCCCCCCCTGCACCCTTGAGTCTGACAATACCACTTTTGCCCTTCCTCTTCTCACTAATATATCTGAAAAATGTCTTATCCCCCCCATTTTATTGCATTGGCTATTTCCTCCTCCTTTTGAATCTTTGCCTTCTTGACTACTTTGCTAGCTTCTCTGTTTTTCCAAATACAGATGCCTGTCTTCCTCTCTCTGTGATCTCTTGTATTTCATGAAGGCCTCCCTCTTTTTCTTCACTTTTTCAGCTACTTCCTTCGAAAACCATAGCGGTCTCCTTTTCCTTTTGTCTTTATTTATCATTTTAACAAAAAGGTTGGTTGCCCTTAAAATACCCCCTTTCAGTTTTGCCCACTGTTTTTCTACATCCCCCAGCTGTTCCCATCCCATTAACGACTCCCTGAGGTATTGGCCCATCTTCGCAAAGTTAGTCTTCCTAAAGTCTAAGATCCTCACCTTGGAATGGATTTTAACAGCCCTAGTCCTAATACTGAACCACACCATCTGGTGAACACTGGATGCAAAATGATCTCCCACTACAACATCAGAAACACTTTCACCATTGGTATGCACCAAGTCCAGTATCACTTCCCCTTTCCTAGCAATGCTGCGTATGTCTTCAATTAACTCTCTGTCCACCTCTTCCTCTTGTGAGGGAGGTCTGTATATCATACCAATGCAAATAGATTTCTCTTCCCTCTTTCTAGAGCAAACCTACCATACCATACCATATCATATCATATCAGCACAAACTTCCAAAACTCATATAAGGAGCCCATCCAAAAAAGGTGTCACTGTAAATACTACAGTGGGCCCTGGAACATCCATACACCTATTTGAAAAGCTGAACAAGTCAAATTACTACAGTACAGTATAGATCTTTATGTACAAACTCCATGTTAACAGAACACCTGACCTCAGTCACACACTCACAACATCGACCCTCACCAAATACAGAAGAAGTAACCACAATCTAAAGTAAAAATAAACATATGTAGGTTCTTAGGGGAGCCAAGATGGTATCGGTGGTGTTGAGCTGATCGGCACAGCGTTTTGCTTATGGGAAGAAAGCGGAAAGATAGGGGGGCGAAACAGCCTATTGTCCCTCTAGCTTCAATGCCATTACCTGCGGAGGTGGTTGGGCCTCTTGATTCATATTTTTTGCCGGTGCCACGACAGTGGGCTGCGGGGGAGAGTAACCAGGCTAGGCGGCGTTTGGAGGAGGTGGTCTCATCCTCCGCTTCTGGGGTTGATCTCCTATCCCCCGGCTCAACTCGAGCCTCAAAGGTGCCTCGACAATCCAGCGGCGGACCAGGAAGTCAGTGTGAGAGCGTTGAGTCGGTGGACTCCGCTAGTGGACAGAGCCTGGGAGTGGAGTGTGACTTGGGCTCCGCGGCTACTGGTGAACATCAACAGAGGGCTGAGGCTCTGATTGGAATGGCAGCGGGTAGGCGCTGGTTTGGCGTTGAGTTTGCATGCCCCGTCTTCTTCGATGCCGGGCGTTGGGGTTTTGGCTCCTTCGGTGGAGGTCTCCTTGCCTGCATCTATGGCTCCTCCGGAGGTGGTGACACTGGAGGTGATTTGGGCTGCTATTATGAAACTACGAGAGGAGCTGGTTCCACGAATGGCTGTCTTGGATGTACAGGTTTCTATTAATTCTGAGGGCTTGAAGGAAGTCACGACCACAGTTGCTCTTTTACAGACTGATGGTTCTCAAAATCAGACTAAAGTTTTGGACCTTGAAAATGAAGTTGACTCTTTAAAGAAAGTTTCTTTACCTATTTTGTCAAAATTGGAAATGTTGGAAAATCCAGGGCATATGCCGAATATTCGTTTAGTTAATTTTCCTAGAGTGTCATTAATATCAGCAAGAGATATGTTTCGTAATTATTTAATTGACATTTTAGGTATTCCTCCTGAATCTCATCCCCTATTAGTTAAAATTTATTATCTGCCTTCTGGTAAAAAAGAAGTGGGGCATGCTAGTGGTAGTGGTTTACCTCAGATGGATGTATTAAATGTTACTGACATATTGGAGACTTCTAAAGAGGAAAAGATTACATCGTCTACTTTATTGATTACCTTAGCATTAATATCAGATAAGGAATGGCTTATGAAATTATTCTTTAAAAAACGTTATACTTTGTTTAAGGGTCTGGCGGTTCGGATGTTTCCGGATTTATCTAGGGAAACCCAGAGGAGGAGACGCAAATTTCTTTTGTTGCGTTCTGGGATACAGCAGTTGGGGGGGTTATTTTTCCTTAAGTTTCTGTGCAAATGTTTGATTAAATATCATTCTAATTCGTATATATTTTATGAACCTTCCCAATTGATTTGTTTCATTAATGCTAGGGTCTCTGAAGGGGGGGTAGACACCCTGCCTGTTCCTGTTGAATGAATTATATATGCCACTGTTTAGCTCACCCTATTTCTTCTCTGTATAATGTATTGTTATATTATCAAATTATTGTCTCCCCTTGCTTTGAGGGCTAGAGGGAGGGGGATCATGAGTATAATTTCCTTTTGGGGACAAATATGTTTTGTTGTACATATTGTTTCTTTTTTGAAATATTGAGTGTTTTCATGGTATCCAACTCTATTTCCGTTTCAAGATGTATTCTTGATTTGTTTGTTTAAACTCAATAAAAATAAAAAAAAAATAAACATATGTAGACAAAATTTAAACTGAAACCCCAAGAAGCCAGAGTCCACATGCAGTGCAACATCAGATAAATAAATAAACATGTAGACAAAATTTAAACTGAAACCCCAAGAAGCCAGAGTCCACATGCAGTGCAACATCAGATAAATTAGAGATGCAGTTCCACAATACAGTGTAAAATATAAAGATAGCACAAAGTCCAATCACTAAAATTAAATAAAATTATTTTTCTACCTTTGTTGTCTGACCATTTTATTCTCTGATCATGCTGGTCCCAATCTGAGGCTTCTGCTTTTCTGTCTTCTCTTAGCTCTCTTTCTGTGGTCTATGGTCCATCTTCCATTTCTTATCTCTTCTTTTGTTTTCTTCACTTCCTTCCATCAGCCCATTTCCAGTTTCAGTAACCCTCCCCAGTATCAGCCCCCTTTCCAGTCCTCCCCTTCCAGTACCTTCCAATGTCAACCGCCTTGTATTCCCATGACTGCCACTGGTGTCCATTCCCTACCAGTCCCCCTCCTTCCCCACTGTCCATCCCCTTCTAGTCCAAATACCATCCCAGGTATCAGCTCACGTCCACTCAGTGCCACCCTCCCAGTCAGCTCCCTTCCAGTGTCATTTGCATATGTCAGCTCCCTTCCAGCCTCCTCCCCATTACCCAGCCACCTACTACTCCCATCCCCAAGTGTCAGCTCCCTTCCATTCCCCCTTCAGTACATCCTAGGTGTCAGCTCCTTTCCAGCCCCCTCCTTCCCCCGTGTCAGCTCCCTTCCTGCCCTCTCCTACCCCTGGCAGACCCTCTCAGTATCTGCTCCCTTCCAGCCCTATTCTACCATCCTCCTGATTCAGCCCATTTGTAGTCCTAGCCCCTAGTTTTCTTCCAGGGCCAGCAGCAACTTCCTCCCCTCCCCCATTAGCCCATTTCCAGTCCCAGCCCATTTCCAGTCCTAGTCCCCCAATCAGCCCATTACCAGTCCTAGCTCATTTCAAGTGCTAGCCCCCCCATCATCCCATTACCAGTCCTAACCCCCCCAGTAAGTCCATTTCCAGTCCTAGCACCCCAATAAGCTCATTTTCTGTCCTAGCCCCCCTAATCAGCCCATTTCCAGTTCTAACCCCTCCCATCATCCCATTTCCAGTTCTAGCTCCCCCATAGCCCATTAGCCGTCCTAGCCCCCCTCCCGATCAGCCCATTTCCAGTTCTAACCCTCCCATCAACCCATTTCAAGTCCTAGCCCCCCCCCCCATATAGCCCATTAGCAGTCCTAGCCCCCCCACACACAGCCCATTAGCAGTCATAGCTCCCCCTCCCGCTCAGCCATTTCCAGTTCTAACCTTTTATGATTTTATTTATTTTGATCTTCCCTCCAGTTTTATATATTGAATCCTTTCAGACTTCTTTTAAAACATTAAACGTTTAGAAGACCCAAGTTGGCCCCCTCCACATAGCCCATTAGCAGTCACAGCTCCCCCCCCCAGCGGCGGCAGCATGAAACTTCATGCTGCTGCTGCTGCTCTGGCAGCAGCGGCAGCAGCTTTTGCTGCTGGGGTTTTTTTGTTGTTGTTTTATTTTTTTTATTATTTTGAAGGCCCAGTGAGGCGGTCTTTTTGAGGGCAATTTTTGCCGCCTTCAAAAAGATGCTGCCTGAGGCAACCGCCTCACTCGGCCTCATTATAGAGCTGCCCCTGGTCGAATCACTACTTAAATCTACATGCCGATTTACAAGTGTAAATATGTTTTGTATATGTGTAAACCACCTACCTCTTCTAAATTAGCCATCAAATGTATTTAAAAAGGTGGAAAAATAAATGTTTTCCCTATAAGCAGTGCCATACCTAGCCCTGTGCGAGTGGTGCAACTGCACTTGGGTGCAAAGGATTAGGGGCGCATTTCGGGCTGCCAGCCTTGGCTCTCCTCCCCGCTGCCTGCTGTTGCCCTGCCACCGCCACTTTTTTTTTTGTCAGTGGCGGCAGCACCGGCAGAGCAGACCAGAGTTCAAATTGAAAAAAACACACCACCACGTGGGTCTTTCTGACTGTCTTGTATACAGGTCTGGTCCCTCCCTCCCTTCTCTGATGTAGATCACGTCAGAGGAAGGAGGGATCAGGCCAGCATTCAAGCATGGCTTTGCAAAGACCCACGTTTGAATGACTGGCCTGGTCCTTCCCTGCTCTGAGGTGAATCTACGTCTGAGCAGGGGGGAATCAGTTCTGCATGGTTTTGTTCTTTTTTTAAAATGTGAAGTCAGGTCTGCTCCACTGCTGCTGCCGCCACCACCGCCGCCGCCGCCGAGAAAACAAAAAGGGGCAGCAGCAGTACAAGGGCAGGCATCCGGCTGGACATGGAGGTACAGGTGAGTTTGGGGGTGGGGGGAGGGCGCGTCAGATGTACAAGTCACACAGGGCGCAATTATGGCTTGGTACAGCCCTGCCCATAAGTAAAGGTTTTTCTCTACGTTCTAAGTATGTTGACTTACATTGGAAAGACACTGGAAGAAGAAAATATCAGCTACTACTTACAATGGTAATACCATCCCCCTGGCAGAAGTGAGAGAGAAGGGAAAGGTTACACATGTCTTGATTTTTTTCATGGTGTGGACATCCAACAATGGGCACTTCAGTTGCGCCACTTGCTGCTCCCACGGGATCATTAAGAATAAGCTCAGAAAGGCTGTCCCTGTTGCTGTAAAGAACACTTTCACTGTGAGGAGCATGACTTTTGCTGTTGTAATTTCTAGCAGATTCAAACAGTTCTGTTTTTACATTCCACTTATCTTCCTGCTGGAGCATTCTAAAAGAAAGAGAAAAATATTTAACAATGAATACCAAACTATGAAAGAGTAGTTACTCACCTGTAACAGGTGTTCTCCAGGAGCAGCAGGAATCAGTCCTCACTTATGGGTGACGTCGGCGCCGACGGAGCACTTGCGGAGCAATTTTCCCCAGCTTTCGAAGAAAGCCTTTGGGAATTGCAGCGCGCATGAGCGGTCCCCTTCCCGCCCAAGGGTGCCATCTTGCTCAGTCTGATGACATAGCGAAAAGACAGCAAAAAAAAAAAAAAAAGTTAGCAAAACCATATACTAAGAATGGCTGCAATTCCAAGGGGAGGAGGGAGGGTTGTGAGGACTGATTCCTGCTGCTCCTGAAGAACACCTGTTACAGGTGAGTAACTACTCTTTCTCCAGGACCAAGCAGGAAGTCAGTCCTCACTTATGGGACTCCCAAGCTTAAGGCTACCGGAGACCTCAAGAGTAAAAGAGCTCCCTCAAGCTCAACAGTACAGAAGGAAGGAATCTTCTCTGAATACGAATCCGGCCGGTAGCCCAACACCAGGGCCGGAGGGTAGGAGTTGCTTAGACCTCAAAGAGATTGTGGAGGACTGCCTGTCCGAAAGCACTGTCCCTGCGGGACTCTCTCTCCAGGCAGTAATGAGCCGCAAAGGTCTGGCTGGAAGACCAAGTAGCGGCCCGGCAGATGTCTGCTAACGGAACAGAGCGGAGATGAGCCACTGACGCAGCCTTCGCCCTGACACGGTGAGCCGTGACTCGACTCTCTAAGGAGAGGCCGGCTGCCCCATAAGCCCAGGCGATACAGTCAGCTACCTAGATGGACAAAGTACGCTTAGAGACGGGTACCCCAACCGATTGGGGTCAAAAGATATGAAAAGCTGGACAGCTTTCCTATGCTCTCGCGTACGGTCAAGGTAGAAGGATAAGGCTCTTCTACAGTCCAAGGTGTGCAGCACAGTTTCAGCTCTTGGTTGATGTGAAAATGGGAGACCACCTTTGGAAGAAACTTAGGGTGAGTCCGTAGGACAACCCTATTCTTGTAGAACCTAGTGTATGGGGGCTCCGACACTAGGGCCTGTAGTTCACTGACGCGCCTAGCGGAGGTAAGGGCTACCAAGAAGAGAGTTTTCCAGGAGAGGAAATGAAGAGGGCAGGTAGCCATAGGTTCAAAAGGCGGACTGGTAAGCCTTTGCAGAACCACGTTGAGGTCCCAGTCAGGAGCTGGAGGGCGCAACGGAGGCTTAAGCAGAAGGAAGCCTCTGAGAAAACGCGCCACCAAGGGGTGCGAGGACAGAGGCCAGCCTTCCACCGGCGAATGATGTGCGGAGAGGGCACTGAGGTGGACTCTGACCGAGTTGGATTTGAGGCCCAGATCGGAGAGGTGAAGCAAGTATTGCAGTACCACCCATACTAAACAGGCGAAGGGGTCCTCAGAACACTGAGAGCACCAGACCGAGAAGCGACGCCATTTAAGGGCGTAAGATTTTCGGGTAGAAGAACGCCGAGACGCTAGGACGACGGCTTCCACTTCCGGAGGTAGCAGAAGCGGAGCTAGGACTACCCTTTCAGCAGCCAGGCCATCAGGTGCAGGGCCCGGAGGTTGGGGTGCAGGAGAGTACCCTGATCCTGGGTCAGGAGATCGGGCTGAAACCCCAGAGGAAGAGGGGTATCCACCGCTAGCTGTAGAAGTAGAGGGGACCACGGTTGCCTCGGCCACCGGGGCGCTACCAGAATCACGGAGGCCCTGTCCTGGACCACTTTGAACAATGTCTGGGACACCAGTGGCGTGGGAGGGAAGGCATACAGTAGGCCCGTGGACCATGATATGAGGAAAGCATCCAGTGCTACTCAGAGGATGCGGGTGTCGAGAGCAGAACCTGGTAAGCTGCCGGTTCAGGGGACTGGCAAAGAGATCCACGGTGGGGGAGCCCCACCGGCGGAAAATCTGCTGGACCACTGCGGGGTTCAGCCTCCATTCGTGCGGCTGCAAAATCCGGCTCAGTTTGTCCGCCAGGCCATTGTCCTGCCCGGGCAGGTAAACAGCCTTGAGGAGGATGTTGTGACCGACTGCCCAAGAGCACAGCCTCCGAGCCTCCCGACATAGAAGGAGGGAGCCCGTGCCCCCCTGTTTGTTCACGTAGAACATGGCAACCTGATTGCACCAGCACAGACTGACAAGACGTGAGGTGAGAGAGGGCCCGCAGAGCTAGGCGGATCGCCCGCAGCTCCAGGAAGTTTATCTGCTGGGCGGCTTCCCAAGGTGTCCAAAGGCCTTGAGTGAACATCCCTTGACAATGCGCTCCCCATCCCAGGAGAGAGGCATCTGTCGTGAGCACCTGGGACGGTGGAGGAGACTGAAAAGTCATGCCGAGTACCAGATTGGGCAGGTGAAGCCACCATTGCAGAGAGGAGACCAGGCGGTCGGAAATCTGTATTAAGTCCGTCAGCCTCCCTGTGGCCTGATGCCATTGAGTGCGAAGGCTCCACTGAGCAGGTCCGCATATGCAGACGGGCATTCGGAGTGACATGGACCGTGGAGGCCATGTGACCGAGCAGTTGCAGGAATTGTCTGGCAGAGGCCGGTGACGCGCTGTGGAACCTGCCGGCCAGAGCTATGAGCCTGTTGGCCCATTCCAGAGGCAAGAAGGCCCGAGCCTGCAGAGTGTCCAGCCGTGCTCCTATGAATTCGAGATCCTGAGAGGGACGCAAAGTGGACTTTTCAAAGTTTATGACAAAGCCCAAGTGCTGAAGCAGAGCCACTGTGCGTTGAGTGGCCTGAGTGACCTCTAGGGAAGACCGTGCCCGGATGAGCCAGTCGTCTAGGTAGGGGAAGACGAAGAGGCCTTGAAGCCTCAGGAAGGCTGCCACCACTGCCAGGCATTTCGTGAACATCCTGGGAGCGGAGGATAGGCCAAAGGGCAGTACACGGTACTGATAATGATTCCCTGCCACCACAAATCTTAGATATTGCCGGTGGTCCGGATGAATAAGGATGTGGGTATAAGCATCCTTTAGATCCAAGGAGCATAGCCAATCTCCCTGCTGGAGGTAGGGCAGTAGGATTCCAAGGGTAAGCATCTTGAACTTTTCCCGCTGCAGGAACTTGTTGAGGTTGCGTAAGTCCAGAATGGGTCTGAGGCCTCCTGTTCTCTTTGGAACCAGGAAGTACCTTGAGTAAAACCTGTGACCCAACAGGTGTTGGGGCACTGGCTCCACAGCCTGTTCGTGAAGCAGACTTTGCAGCTCCCGAAGGAGTAAGTCCCTGTGTAGGGGGGGTCTTGGAGGCTCCCTGGAAAGAAAGGGGGGGGCACCTGGTGAAAATGCAAGAGGTAGCCCTTTTGAACCACCTGCAGCACCCAGGAATCAGATGTTATGGCAGACCACCGGTGGGCAAAGTGGGTCAGCCGGCCCCCCGAGCTGAGCGAAGGCCCCTGAGGGGGAGAGGCTATGCTGGCATAGTCAAAAACCCCCACCCTGCTGGGCCGGGGCCTGCGTGGTGGGCTTGGGAGCCTTCTGCCTACGGGATCCGTTACCCTGCCCCTTAGGCTGCTGTCCCTGATGGGGGGCAGCTGAGGCCTGATATTGTGGGTGGTGGTGTTTATAAGCAAACACCTTCCTCGGGTAAAAAGGCTTTTTCCCCGAGCCCTTCCTCTTCTGTGAAGGGGCAGAGGTCTTTCTGGATAGGCGAGTCCTGGTGAGAGTCTCGGACTCGAGCTCCGCCGCCTTTTCAGCCATGGGCTTGCCAAAGAGGTTTTCACCTCTGCAAGGGACATCGACCAACTTGTTCTGCACCCATGGCTCGAGGTCGGACGACTGAAGCCAAGCCTGATGGCGAGCCCCGATGCCGGCTCCGGCTACTCGAGCCGATGCTTCGAAGCCATCGTAGGCTGCTCGAGAAATGAACTTCGAACACTCTCGAATCCCTGTGGACATGGCCTGGAACCGCTGCAATGGTTCCTCGGAGAGACCAGCAGAGAACCCCGCAATTTCTTTTGCCAGGTCTCGAAGATACATGCCCATATATAGTTGGTATGTCTGGACTCGACAAGCAAGCATAGAGCCCTGGAAGCACTTTCTACCGAGGGCATCCAGGTTCCGGGCCTCCTTACCCGGAGGCACCGAGGAGTGCATCTTTTGACTCTTAAGTCGATGCATGGCCGATTCCACCACCATGGAATGGTGTGGCAGTTGTGCCTTCTGGAACCCGGGGCTCTTGCGGACTCGATACATGGAATCGACCCGCTTGCTCAGCACTGGCGTCGAGGCCGGGCTCTCCCACATGCGGAAGAGTAGCCGCTCCAGCATCGGGGGAACCGGTACAGTAAAGGCCTCCTTCGGGGGAGAGTCGTATTGGAGGGCCTCGAGCTCTTCGGCTCGAGGCTCCTCCTCCAGATCCGCGGGGAAGGCCAAAGCCTTGGCCATATCCCTCACGAAATCGGAGAACCGGGTATCCTCCGGGGGGGACCGCCTCCGAGGCTCCGACTCGGGCGAGTCGGAGGGGACGCACCGAGTCTGAAAAGAACCGGGTGACTCGCCCTCCTCCGTGTCCCAGCCCAACTCCTCCGAGGAGGAATCGAGTGGCTCCGTGCGGGCGAGAGCCGGGGATCTCCGCCCCGACACCGAGGCCGGCGTCGAGGACCTCGGTCCCGAACGGGAGGCTGAGGGAGACCTAGATCGAGGATCGACTCAAGCTCGTATGGACTCGAGGATCGACTCAGCCTCCGGGGTCGACTTGGGCGTCGACGTCCCGGTGGTCGGGGCAGATGCACTGGCGAGGCCGGTGATCAATGCCCGCTGCTGGTCCATGAAGGCAGCGATACTGCGCTCCAAGGTCGTCAATCTGAGACCAAACTCAGAAGACCCAGCAGCCCCCAACTCGGGCCCCGATGGCGTCGGGCCCGACGTCGGCTCTCCCGGAGGAGAGTCCAGGAGGACTACAGTACTCACGTGTCCAGGCGACTCCACTTCGAGACGAGGAAGCTTCGAAGGCCTCGCCGCCTCCAAGGACCCGGGGCGGCCGACGGGGCTATGCGACCTGGCCCTCGAGGGACCAGGAGCGTCCTCCGACACCACCCTCGCGGGCTTCTTCTTCCGACGGTGTTCCCGGCCGGGGACCCCCGTTCAGAGGAACTCCGACGGTGCTCGGAGCCGGAGCCACGTGACGTCGAGGCCTCTGACGAGGTCCGGGCCCGACCAGACGCGGGGTCAGAGAAGATTCGTTCCTTTTGTGACTGCCGACTCCTCAACGCCTTCGAGGACATCTTGTTGCACGAACCGCAACTCATTGAGTCATGTTCGGGTCCGAGGCAACGGAGGCAGCAGTCATGCGTGTCGGTAAGAGACATAAGTTTGACACAACGATCACACTTTTTAAACCCACTGGCAGCCATCGGGGGAAAAAGGGCCCCTGCAAGGTCGAAAGACCGTGCTGCCAGGGAAGAAGGAAAAAGTGGCGGGAACGCCAGTTGGAGAGAAAAAAATTATGTGAACGGACTCGATAGGGAATATCGAGGCCGGGCAGGGAAAAGGACACACGAACCGAGAAAAATAACAAGAAACAAAATAAAAGAAATCAACTTTTTCAGCGGTGATAACAAACTACGTCTGTAGGGCTCCGCGGAAAAAAGGAGACTGAGCAAGATGGCACCCTTGGGCGGGAAGGGGACCGCGCATGTGCGCTGCAATTCCCAAAGGCTTTCTTCGAAAGCTGGGGAAAATTGCTCCGCGAGGGCTCCGTCGGCGCTGACGTCACCCATAAGTGAGGACTGACTTCCTGCTTGGTCCTGGAGAAAGGAAGTGAAACTTTCTGAAAACCTGCAACAAATTCATGGGCTCTAGTAAGTTATGATGATGGATTTATTTCTCCTTCTTAAAAGCAAAATATTAGTTTTTCTATGCAATTTCTGTCTGTTGTGTTTCTTTCACATTTTGCTCAGGAATGTGGAAGAGATTTATCTCTTTAATCTGAAGACAAGCGAAATGGGTGATGTCATTTGATGAACCCTGGGACAGAGAAAAAGTTAACAATTCTCTTGAAGATCTAATACCGTTCTAGAGCAGTGGACAGCACATTTGTGATGCTTTCCACATCTCAATCATTGTGCATAGTCAGTTCCCCTTTTTTCCATGGGTCTGAGAGGATATCCTTTTTTTTAAAATTCACATTTTCACTGGTTGCTGCAGTCTGAAATCCCAAACACTTGAACCAGGAATCAAAAATATATCGTCCACTTAGAAATGCAGATTACCAAATTGGGTCGTCTAAACTTTTAATGTTTTAAAAGAAGTCAGAAGATTCAATATATAAAATTGGAGGGGAGATCAAAATAAATAAAATTATAAATACTCATACCTTGATCTGTTAATTAACATCAATATTGTATCAAATAATGATTTTAAGAGTTTATTACCAAATTTAACAAAAGAAACAAATATTGTGGAAATCATTTAACAATAAATGTCCAAATCGTGCCAAAGCCCACATAAACTGCAGAGTTCTCTTGTAAAATGTAATGATCACATATAGATATGTGGTTAATTCAAACTCTCAGTGAATGAAAATTAATAGCTTATTGTTCATCTTTGTACATCCAATATTTGTTTTTTTATTGTTTATTTATACAAAGTTTCACATAAAAAAGACTAAGAAAAGTGCATCAAGAAAACAAAATAAAAGTAATAATAATTCTTATAAATAGGTAATAATAGGCACTACTTACCAAACACAAGATGAGAAGGGAGAAACAGAAAAGACCTGACATATGATCCAATAAAAGTCATCTAGACAGCTCAATATTCAAAAGCCTGCATATATCCCACTAACAAAACCTCATTTTAACCTTTGGAGTCCATAAGAAAATGCAGCTTTTTAGAATCCAAAAGAAATCTTAATTGTTGTGGCTCAAAAACCATGCATTTCACATTAGCAAGAACGGTTACACATTTACAGTGATATTTAAGAAGGAAAGATCCACCAAGATCTAAAACGTCTTGATGGAGTTTAAGGAATTGCTTTCTTCTATCCTGTCTCTCAAAACACAGGTCAGGAAAGAGCCAAATTTTTGAGTTAAGAAACAACTCAGCCCTTTTAGTGAAAAATAACCTCAACACATGATCTTGATCTTGGGGGAATGCAAAAGTAACGAAAATTCTCTCTCTATGATATTTCTCCACAATAGACTGCACTAAAAAGTTAGTTAAATCCAAACTATCTGTTGATATCTCTCCTTTTTGTCCATCCAAACTCGTAGCTTCTACTTTGGACACTTGAAGATAGTATGCTTTAGTCAAAGGAGGCAAGGCTAAGTCTGGGATCCCTAGAACCTATTTCATATACTTTATAAACATATTCATGGGGGATAATATAGAAATCTTAGGGAAGTTCAAGACTCGCAAGTTCAAAATTCAAGCACCATTGTCCAAGTTCTCCAATCTGTGATGAAAAATCTTCTTATTCTTCATAAGCTCACTCTGGACTTCTTGAATATGTTTAGAATTTTCCTCTAATTTCTCCAACCTGCCACTTAAGACCTTTAGCGTCCCCCATAGCTTATTTACTCTGAAAGTCAGTTATAGAGGCATTCATCAATAATGGCGACTTACTTAATTCAGAGATGGCCTCCCAAAGGGAATCAAAGGATACATTCTGAGGATTTTTTTTAAAAGTGGTCATCTCTGTCCTTGTAGCAAACAGCCCAACTCTACAGCCCCTCTATTTAGCTACCCCAACACCATTCTCGATCACTCCAGAAGGAAGAATTAAACTTATCTGGGGCCTTCGCTCACTTTCATCCTCCAAGAAAGAAGAGTCTGCTGCATTCTACTGACCAGCACAAACCTCCGGACTTCCATTTTGGTCAGGCGATACCCCTACTGGAGTTGCGGTGACCTCTTCTTCATCAGCCAGTCCCGGGCTCACACTGCCAGAGTAGCTGGTCCAAAGGGGTGGCGGGGCTTCAGGCACACCCAAGTTGAATGATATTTTCAGGACCAAGAATGATGCTGTTTCCACCGCCATTCCAGAGGCTGCTCCGGGTGAGTTCTAAGACTACTGTGGCCGTGTTGCTTGCTCTACTACTACTACTGAGCATTTGTATAGTGCTACAAGTCGTATGCAGTGCTGCACAGACATGTAAGAGATAGTCCCTGCTCATCAGAGCTTACAATCTAGTCAAGACAGACAACACAGAAGGTATAAGGGATAAAACAAGGGGGAAAGGTAAAGAAACAAGGGGGAAAGGTAAAGAAACAAGGAGATCAGGTGAGTCAAGATCAAAAAGCAGCAGCGAAGACGTGACTTTTCAGCCTGGGTTTTGAAAAGGGCAAGAGAAGGTGCCTGGTGTACAGATACAGGTAGTTTGTTCCCAGTTTAAGGTGCAGCAAGGTGAAAGGAGCGAAGTCTGGAGTTAGCAATAGAAGAGAAGGGCACAGATAGAAGCGATTTGCCAGAAGAGCAGAATTCCCGAAGGGGGGTATAAGGAGAGATAAGAGAAGAAAGATAATGAGGAGCTGGAGAGTGAATGCATTTATAGGTCAGCAAGAGAAGTTTGAACTGGATGCAGTAACGGATAGGGAGCAAATTAAGTGACTTGACAAGAGGGGTAATATGGGCATGATGAGGCTGGCAGAAGATTAGCCACGCAGCAGAGTGTTGCACAGATTGAAGGAGAGAGATGATTTAAAGGGAGGCCAGCAAGGAGTAGGTTACAGTAGTCAAGACGAGAGGTGGTCTGATGAAGCTGAGAGATCCAGGATAGTTCAGAGGGCTACAGGCATACTGATTTGTTATGTTTAATAGTTCTTCAACTCATTATGGTAGCTATCCCACTAACGAAGCCAGGAGCTCAAAAATACATGATGTCTCGAATGCCATTTTGCTTCCTTGTCTTTTCATCCAATGCTTGTTTATACAAGTCATCTTTATTAAGGAGGATTTACTTTGCAATGAATGAGACCAGCTTTCAATTTATTCCTAAAATCAATCATGTCATTTAAAGGTCTCAATTCAGGGGAGAACTGATTCTGTAATAAAGGCTCTGAGAAAGGTAAAGTGTAGCTACTTACCTGTAAAAGGATCTCTTGGAACAGCAGGAATTTAGTCTTCAGATATAGGTGATGTCAGCACCAACAGAGCCCAAGTGGGAATGCTCTCCAGCATCCTACAGGAAAGCCTTTGGGAGCACTTCACTGTGCCTGCGTGACTGCCCTCCCACTCTTCTGACTCTCTCTCAGTTGGGTTTGTAGCTGAGAAGGAAGAGTAAAAATAATGTAGTCTTCACATATAGGACTCCCTAGCTCCAAGATCTACAAGAGAGTTGGAAACCAGGTCAGAGATGTCAGATTGAGTTCAACTGGAGATAGACATCCCTGCCATGGAGATCTGGATAACAGTGTGAACGGGGGGTGGAGTTGTAGCTATGTTCCAAAGAGATGCTGGAGGACCGCCTGGCCAAGGCCGAATCCTGGCGAGAGTCCTTGTCCAAGCAGTAGTGAGCGGCAAAGGGGTGGCTAGAGGACCAGGTTGCTGCCCGGCATATTTCGTCAATGGCTACTGAGCTTAGGTTAGCTTCAGAGGTCGCTATTGCTCGGATGTTGTGAACTGTGACATATCCTGTAAGGAAAGGCCCCAGATAAGTGGGGTTAAATGACATGAACAGTTGTGAGGATTTGCGGAGATCCTGAGTCTTCTGGAGGTAAGCGGCCAGGGTCCGTTTACAATCGAGCATATTCAGGGTGGGCTCTGCACAGGAAGAATGAAGTCTTGGGAAGAAGACTGGAAGCGTGATGGACTAATTTATGTGGAATGGCAATACCACTTTTGGTAGAAAGTGGGGATGTGCCCTGAGGACAATCTTGTCATGATGGAATCTGGTGTCTGATGGATGAGCCACCAACACCTGTAATTCACTAATGCGCCTGGCTGAAGTCAGGGCCACAAGGAATATGATCTTCCAAGTCAAGTAGTACAGGTGGGTTGTTTTCAGGGGTTCAAATGGGGGCTTGAGGAGCTGAGCCAAGATGATGTTGAGATCCCATGCCGCTGGAGGTGGTCAAATGGGTGGCGAGGAGGCCTCTCATGAAACGTGCCACTAAAGGATGCACGGAGATGGGTTGGCAATCAATTGGTTTATGAAAAGCTGAAATGGCATTTAGGTGAACTCGAACCGAATTGGTTTTGAGTCCTGAAGAGAACAATTGCAGTACATATTGCAGGAGTGCAGATACTGGTACGTCAAATGGATTAAGATTATCTGTCGAACACCATGATTCATATCTGTACCATTTGCAGGAGTATGTCCTTCTGGTGGAGGGTTTCCTGGAAGCCAGGAGGATGTTCTTTACTTCAGTAGACAGGTTGAGATGCTGAAATGCTATGCTTTGAGCAGCCACGCAGTCAGGTGGAGAGAGATCTCAAATTGGGATGCAGAACTGTTCCGTCTTCCTGGGACAGAAGGTTCAGACTGCAGCCTAGACAGATTGGATTTGTCTGTTGTGGTCGAAGAAGGGGAAACCATGGTTGTCAAGATCAGAAGGGGACTAAAATATCATAGTGCCGCCATCCAGCTGGAGTTTGAAGAGGGTCTTTGGTATTAGAGGTGTGGAGGGAAATGCATAAAGCAGTCCCCAACTCCAATGGAGACGAAAGGCATCATTTGCTTGGCTGAGTTTGGACGGAACTCTGGAGCAGAAGTGCGGAAGTCTGGTGTTTTGTGGATTGGGAAGAGGTCGATGACTGGTGTTCCCCAGGCTTTGAATATCTGGGCCATCTTGTTCGGATGTAGACGCCACTTGTGTGGGTGAAAAATCCGACTGAGTCTGTCCACAAGCTGATTCTGCTTGCCTGGAATATATACTGCAAGCAAGGTGTATGTGATGAGAGATGGCAAAGATCCAAGGCAACAGGCTTCCTCGCAAAGGGGAAGCGAACCTGTTCCGCCCTGCTTGTTCAGATAGAACATTGCCACTTGGTTGTCTGTCCTTAACAGGACATGGCTGTTGGTGAGGTGATGTTGAAAAACCTGTAGGACTGACTCCTGGGTTGTCCCACAGGTCCTGAGTGGAGAGTGACTGCAAGTGGGCTCCTCCAACCGACCTTGGATGCATCTGTCGTAAGGGTGTGTTGAGGTTGAGGCATTCGAAAAGGTGACCCTTCAAGCAGGTTTGCTGTTGTGTACCACCATAGTAAGGAGTGGACTAATGGGTTGGTGATCTGAATTATGTCGTTCAATTGCCCCGTGGATTGTGTCCACTGGGATGATAGAGTCCATTGTGCTAGGCGCATATGTAGTTGTGCATATGGTACTACATGCATTGTGGATGTCATATGGCCTAGGAGATGAAGGAAGTCCTGATCCATTGATGTTGTTTGTTGCTGCATGTAGGTAACTAGGTCTAGTGGTAGAAAGGCCCTGGATAGCTGAGTGTTGATCACGGTTCCTATGAACTCCAATCTATTGAGTTGGGGTTATTTGGTACTTTGGGAAGTTTATTAGGAATCCCAGGTGCTGCAACAATGCTATGGTGTTTTGGCATGAAGAGCAGAGCTCTTTATCAACAAGTCATCCAAGTAGGGGAAGACAAAAATGCCCTTGCTTCACAGATGGGCTGCTACCACCGACATGTATTTTGTGAAAGCTCTGGGAGCCGATGCCAAGCTCAAGGAGAGGACTCGGTACTGGTAATGGGTCCCCTGAGAGGTGAAAACGTAGTTACTCACCTGTAACAGATGTTCTCCAGGGACAGCAGGAATCGGTCCTCACATATGGGTGACATCGGCTCCGACTGAGCCCTCGTGCGGAGAAATTCCCCAGCTTTCAAAGAAAGCCTTTGGGATTGCATCACGCATGCGCGGTCCCCTTCCCACCCAAGGGTGCCATCTTGCACAGTCAAATGACATAACTAAAGAGACAGCAAAATGAACCAAAATTAATAACAGGACTGCAACTCCAGGGGAGGAGGGAGGGTCGAGAGGACTGAATCCTGCTGTCCCTGGAGAACACCTGTTACAGGTGAATAACTATGCTTTCTCCAGGAACAAGCAGGAAGTCAGTCCTCACATATGGGACTCCCTAGCTATAAGCTATTGAGAACCAATAGCTGAAAAATGGTTCCCTCTAGAAGAGCCACAGCAGCTGTGATAAGAATTCAGCAGAGAACGCAACACCTCCGGTAGCCTGACACCAAAGGGCCGGAGGGTCGGGGTTGCCTATACCTCAAATAAGTTACGGAGTCCTGCATGGCCGAAAGCACTGTCTCGTCGGGACTCCCTATCTAAGCAATAATGGGCTGCAAAGTCTGGCCCAAAGACCAGGTGGCGGCCCGGCAGATGTCAACCAGCAGAACCGAGCAGAAGTGAGCCACTGATGCGTCCTTAGCCCTGACATGGTGGGCCGTGATTCAACCCTGCAAGGGGAGATCGGCCGCCCTGTACGCCCAGGCAATGCAGTCTGCCACCCAGGTGGACAATGTGCGCTTGGAGATAGGTAGACCCAGCCTACTGGGGTCATAAGAGATGAAGAGCTGAGTAGCCCTTTGATGTCCTCGCGTATGCTCCAGGTAGAAAGCTAACGCCCTCTTACAATCGAGGGTATGCAGGACCGCCTCTGCCTGGCTGGCATGTGGTCTGGGAAAGAAGGTTGGAAGAACCACCTCTTGGTTGAGGTCGAAAGAAGAGACCACTTTCGGAAGGAACTTGGGGTGGGTGCGAAGGACCACTCTGTTCCTATAAAACCTTGTGTACAGTCTATTTGAAACAAGGGCTTGCAGCTCACTCGCTCGTCTGGCAGATGTGAGTTCCACCAGGAAGAGCATCTTCCAGGAGAAGAAGCACAGATGGCAAATAGACATCAGCTCAAAAGGTGGGCGAGTAAGCTGCTCCAAAACCACATTCAAATCCCACTCGGTTGCCGGGGGATGAACCAGGGGGGTTTTAGTAGAGGTAAACCTCTAAGGAATCTGGACACCAAGGGGTGAGCCGAAAGAGGTTGTCCTTCTACTGGAGAGTGGTGTGCTGACAAAGCACTCAGGTGGACCCTGCCAGAGTTAGACTTAAGACCTAATTCTGAAAGTTGAAGCAGGTACTGCAGCATCACTGGCACAAGGCAAGTGAAAGGGTTTTCATTGTACTGGGTACACCACACCTCAAATCTGCGCCATTGAAGGCATTGGTTTTCCTAGTGGACTGTCTCCTTGAGGCCAGTAGCACGTCTTCAACATTCTTAGGTAGGAGGAGAGGCACCAGTACTACCCTTTCAGCAGAAATGCCATCAGGTTGAGGAACCTGAGATTGGTATGTAAGAGCAAGCCCTGCTCCTGGGACAGGAGGTTGGGCTGCATCCCCAGAGGGAGTGGAGCCTCCACTGCCAGCTGGAGGAGAAGCTGAAACCAAGGCTATCTTGGCCATCTGGGGGCTACCAGAATGAGAGAGGCCTTGTCCCGAAGGATTTTGAACAGAGTCTGGGCCACCAGAGGCGTGGGAGGAAATGCATACATGAGCCCCCCTGACCAGGAGATCAGAAAAGCATCTGCAGCCACCCTCTGAGGGTGTGGCTGTCTGGAGCAAAAGATGGGCAACTGGTGAGTTTGAGACTGGCAAAGAGATCTAAGGACGGATGCCTCCAGCAGTGGAAGATCTGCTGGGCCACTTCCGTATTCAGTTGCCATTCATGAGGTTGAAGAATTCTGCTTAGCTTGTCCGCTAGGAAGTTCTCCTGACCTGGCAGGTAAACTGCTTTGAGAGACATACCCTGCTGGATTGCAAAGGAGCAGAGGTCGAGTGTTTCCTGACATAGGAGACGGGACCCTGTACCTCCCTGCTTGTTCACGTAGAACATCGCTACCTGATTGTCGGTCTGCACCAAGACAGACTGATGCAAGAGAACAGGAGAGAAGGTTTGAAGAGCTAGGCAAATCGCCCAAAGCTCTAAGAGGTTGATCTGGTGTGTACTCTCCCGAGGAGACCACAACCCCTGAGTGCATGATCCCTGGCAATGGGTTCCCCAGCCCAGCAGGGAGGCATCTGTTGTCAGCACTCTTGTGTGTGAGGGAGGCTGAAAGGGCACTCCCTCGAGCAGGTTGGGTGGCTGAAGCCACCACGCCAACGACTTCATCAGTCGTTTAGACATTCTGATCATGTCTTGAAGTTGTCCGGTGGCTTGTGTCCACTGATCTCTGAGGCACCACTGAGCTGTCCTCATGTGGAGATGGGCATTTGGGGTCACATGTACCGTGGAGGCCATGTGGTCAAGAAGGCGTAGAAAGTGTCTCGCTGAGATCTAAGACTTGTGGCTGACTTGGTGCACCAGCACCAGAAGCCTCTGTGCCCTGTCCTCCGGCAGGTACGCCCTTGCCTGAAGGGTGTCTAGTCTTGCTCCTATGTACTCTATGTTTTGAGTGGGGAACAAAGTGGACTTTGCTTGATTTATAACAAAGCCTAAATGCTGTTGCATGTTGATAGTGCGAGCTGTGGCCTGTTGAGCCTCCTGATGTGACTGGGCTCTGATGAGCCATTCGTCCAAGTAAGGGAAGAAAAAAATCCCTTGGTTCCTGAGGAAGGCCGCTACTACCGCCAGGCATTTAATAAATACTCTGGGAGCAGAGACTAGGCCAAATGGTAGTACTCTGTACTGAAAATGGTTTCCTCCCACTACAAATCTGAGATATTGTCTGTGTTCTGGATGTATGAGGATGTGCGTGTAGGCATCCGTCAGGTCTAAGGAGCATAGCCAATCTCCGTGGCGGAGGTAAGGCAGCAATATTCCAAGGGAAAGCATCTTGAACTTTTCCCTCAACAGGAACTTGTTTATGTTTCGCAGGTCGAGGATGGGTCTGAGGCCCCCTGTTCTCTTTGGTATCAGAAAATACCTGGAGTAGAAGCCTTGTCCCTGCAGGTGGTGGGGGATTGGTTCCACTGCCTGATCCTCTAGAAGACCGGCCAACTCCTGCAAGAGGAGGTCCCTGTGTAGAGAGGGTCTGAGAGGCTCTCCTGGAAAGAAGGAGGGAGGTACCTGGTTGAAGTGGAGCAAATAGCCCATTTAGATTATTTGAAGGACCCAGGTATCTGTGGTGATTGATGGCCACCTGTGGGTGTACAGGCTCAGCCTTCCTCCTGTGCAGGACCTCACCCCTGGTTGGAGAGAGACTATGCTTTGGCAGTCAAAAACCCCCTCTCGGCTGGGTTGGAGCCAGGGCCGGAGGCTTCGAGGTCTTCTGCTTACGCGGGCCATACCCCTGTCCCTTGGCCTGCTGCCCCTGTGGGCGAGCTGGGGAGGCCTGCTGAGTGGGGTAGTTGTGGTGAGCAGCACCCTTCCTTGGGAAAAGGGGCTTTTTACTCGAGCCCTTCTTTTTAGAAGGGTCAGAAGTCTTCTTGGATAGTCTTGTCCGGGTCAAGTACTCGGACTCTATTTCAGCAGCCTTCTCAGTCATGGGTTTGCCAAAGAGGTTGTCACCCCAGCAAGGTACATTGACCAACATGTCCTGAACCCATGGCTCCAGGTCAGACGACATTAGCCATGCCTAGTGGTGGGCACCGATGACGGCTGCGGCTACTCGGGCCGAGGCCTCGAAGCCATCATCGGCTGCTCGAGACAAACTTCGAGCACTCCTGAATCCCAGTGGACAAATTCTTGAAGCGCTGCAAGGGTTCCTTGGAGAGGCCAGCTGAGAACCCAGCAATCTCCTTTGCCAAATCCCACAAGTACATACCCATGTACAGCAGGTATGTTTGGACTTGGCATGACAGCATCGAGCCCTGATAGCACTTTCTGCCGAGGGTGTCCAGGTTCCGGGCTTTCCTGCCAGTAGGCACCGAGGAGTGTGTTTTTTGGCTCTTGAGCCTGTGCATGGCCAATTCCACAACCATGGAGTTGTGCGGCAGCTGTGCTTTCTCGAACCCAGGGCTCTTGCGGACTCGATAGATGGAATCGACCCGCTTGATGAGAACTGGCATCGAGGCCGGTGACTCCTACATGCGGAGCATCAGCCGTTCCAAAATCGGAGGAACCGGTATCATAAGGGCTTCCCGAGGGGGAAAGTCATACTGGAGGGCTTCGAGCTCCTCGGCTCAAGGCTCCTCCTCAGAGTCCACCGGGAATGCCAAAGCCTTGGCCATGTCCCTGACGAAGTCCGAGAACTGGGTATCCTCTGGGGGGGAGGGACCTTCTCCAAGGCTTGGAACCCGGCGAGTCCGATGGGACATACCGGGTCCGGTGGATGTCCGGGGACTCCTCATCTTCTGTTTCCCATGCCGTGTTCTCCAAGGAGGAATTGATGGGCTCCGGCTGTGAGGGCTTCAGTCTCGACTGCCCCGACACCGAGGGTACCGGCATCGACGAACTCGGTCCCGAACGGGAGGTCGAGGGAGACTTCGGCCGAGGATCGACCCAAGTCCGAAGAGTCTCGAGGATCAGCTCGGCCTCTGGGGTCGACTTGGACGTCGAGGTCCCGGTGGTCGGGGCGGATGGACCGTTGAGACCGGCCATCAGCGCCCGCTGCTGCTCCATGAAGGCAGACATGCTGCGCTCCAGGGCCGCCATCCTGAGCCGAGCTCAGAAGGCTGCGCGCCTCCTGGTCGGGTCCCGATGCCGGTTCTCCCGGAGGAGAGTCAATGAGGACAACAGCAGTTACCTTCCTCGGCATCTCTGGCTCCGTGTGACGCACCTTTGCAGGCCACTCTGACTCCAAGGACCCGGGGCAGCGGTCTGACTTCGCAACCTGGTCTGCGAGGATCCAGGTCAATCAGAGGCATCCAACGACGTCGCCTTCACAGTTTTCTTCTTCCTCCGGTGTTCCTGTGAGGGAGACCCCCGCTCAGAAGACCCCCGACGATGCTCGGAGTCAGTTGCTCCCGAGACGTCGAGGCTTCTGAAGAGGTCCGGACCCGGGTGGATGCGGACTCGGAGAAAAATCCTTTCACGCTGCTGCTGCCTACTTCTAAGTGCCTTGGAAGACATCTTGCCACACGGGCCATGGTCGGACCCAAGGCAGCGGATAGAGCAGTCATGTGTGTCGGTGAGAGCCATTAATCTTTTACATCGATCACACTTTTTAAACCCGCTGGCAGCCATCGGGGGAAAAAGGGCCCCTGCGAGATCAAATGACCGGGCTGCCAGTGAAAAAGAAAAAAGAATGCAAACGCTAGCCATTAAGGGCAAAAACCGAAAAATAGTGACTGGATTCGATACCGGTGTACTGAATCGAGGTAGGAAGGGGAACTGGAGTCAAACCGGGCCGAAGAAGAGAATCTAAAGTAGTTTTGACGCACTTTTTCCGTGATGGAAGTTGGACTATGTCCGTTGGGCTCCACGAAAAAAGGTAGAATGAGCAAGATGGCACCCTTGGGCAGGAAAGGGACAGCGCATGCGTGATGCAATCCCAAAGGCTTTCTTTGAAAGCTGGGGAATTGTTCCGCATGAGGGCTCCGTCACCCATATGTGAGGACTGACTTCCTGCTTGTTCCTGGAGAAGCAAAGATATCTCCTGTGTTCTGGATGTATTAGGATAAGAGTATATGCGTCCTTTAGATCTAAGGAACATAGCCAGTCTTGTTCCTGCAAATAGGGTAGGAAAGTTCCCAGGGATATCATCTTCAACTTCTCCTTTACCAAGAATTTGTTGAGATTTCAGATATCAAGAATAGACCTCTATCCTCCTGATGTCTTTGGGATGAGGAAGTAAGAAGAGTAGAAGCCTTCGTGTAATTCTTGTTGTGGAACCTCCTCTATGGTTTCTTGGGTGAACAGGTTGAAGATTTTCTCCTTGAGCAAGGCCCTGAGCACGGGTTGGAGGGGATATTCGCCCTTGAAGGGAGGCGGAGGAAGTTATTTGAAGTTTAACTGACAACCCTCCCCGATGATGTTTAGGGTCCACTGCTCTGAAGTGATAGCCTGCCAGTGATTGGCAAAGGAAGAAAGTTGACCTGCTATTTTTGTTTAATTGGGGCCCTGTAGGGGCAGGATGACCATGTTCACCCAGAGTCAAAAACTGGGCATAACTTGTATTTGATCTGGTGGCAGCTGTTTAGTAGTTCTGGGCTTCTTAGCTTGCTTGGTCTCTGCTGCTTGCCCTGCGGCTGGTAAGAGGGCTGTGAGTAAGAAGGGTAGAACCTCTTCTTTTTTGGGTAGAAAGGCTTTTTTTTGCTTCTGGCCTCTTCTTTGAGGGGTCAGACGTTTTCTTGGAGAGCCTTTTTTAGGGTAGTGTTATCAGTTTCAAGCTCTTCAGCCTTCTCTCTCCAATTCTTACCAAACAGGTTCACCCCAGTGCAGGGGATGTTGCTCAGTTTGTCCTGGACCCACTGTTCAAGGTCCAAGGCCTGTAACCATGCCAGTCTTCTAGCACCGATGGCAATAGCAGATGCTCTGCTGGTAGATTCAAAAGCATTGAATATTGCCCTGTTAAATTTGGCATTTGATACAGGGCCTCTGGCTCGAAACGCGCGCGTCATGCTGAACTTTTCCCTTTTGGAGTGACGGAATGACAAAGCTGAGATTGAGAGTTCTAAGCTAAGTACAAATTCTATGTTGTTTAAAGAAATTATCGATTGGTGATACAGGACCATAAAAAGAAAAAAAGGAAGCTAGCTGTCCGGTGTGGGATAGATGACAGTACTATCCCTCCTACAGCTTAGCTTCGACAAAAAATTATATAAGTAGAGAGGTGATGTTTTAGTGATTCTTGATAGCTTGCTGTTAAATTTGGAGACATTTTGACTGTTGCTGAGGAGAGTTTCCAAAGCTGGCTTTTTGTCATCTGGGATGAATGGTAGGAAGGCTTCCTAATCTTTATTAATCTCCTTTAGGAACATTCCCATATAAAAAGTGTAGGGGGTTGATCCTACTTGCCAGCATGGAGGCCTGGAAAGACCGTCAGACAAAAGCATCAAGGTTCCTCGATTCTCTTTCGGGAGGTATCGATGCATGTGTTTTACCACTCTTGATGTGTTGCATCATTGATTCGACTACTATTGAGTGGTAGTTGGGACTTTTGAAAACCTGGGGCCTCCAATACTCGATACATTGTATAGAGACATCTGCTGATAGGTGCTTTTGTGAGCTGGGTCTCCCACATGCGAAGCATTAGGTTGAGGAGGATCTTATGTACTGGTAAGATCGTTGCTTCCTTTGGTGCTATGGGGTACTGGAGAATTTCCAGTTCCTCTGCTCGAGGCTCTGGATCTGCCATGGCTGGTATCGAAAGCCCTGTCGCCATGTCTCAAATGAATTTTTGGAAGGACATGTCCTCCGGTGGGGATTTACGGCGGGAGATGGTGCCCATCGATGATGGCTCTGATACCGTTGCAAAATCCAGGAGGTCCTCAAAGGATTGATGGTCTGAGTCAGATGCATTGGACTCTGTGCTCAGAGAATGTTGTCAGTGCCAATGACCGTATGAATGGTGTTATCTGTGCCAGTCATGCTCAATGTCCTCACCATGCTGAGTAGTCAGCAGCATCAATTGTGGACCTGCTGATGGAACACCGGGTGTCAATGCTGGTAGAGCAGCAGTATAACCTTGACGTGGTAGTACCGGTAACGATACTGATGCCGGTTTTGATACCACCTCCGGTGTCGGTACGGATGTCGATACTGACCCTAGCGGGGCTGGAGTCATTGGTGGACGGGATACCGATGCTGCCCGGAGCGCCGCTAATGTTTTCTCAATGGATAGCATCCGCTGATCCAATGAAATTGCCAATGTCTGGTCTGAGGACGGAATGGGGCCTACAGCCACCATACCAGAACATGGCACCAGGGGTTCTGCCAAGGTCGATGTCTCGGAGGCCTCCCTCCTGGTCCCCCACTGAGGCTTTGGAGGACAAGTTGTCCCGCTGAGGGCATCCGGTCTGATGTCCAGCTTCAAAGGATGTCTTTGGGAAGTCTCTGTGTTTAGAACGAGATCTGTTCCTCAATCCTCAGTGCCTCTCTGGATTCCTTCGACGAAGCTCAAGACTCTTGATGATCCCGTGGTGATTTTGGCAGGCATCTCGAAGTTTTCTTCTTGGAGCATGAGCTGTGCTTCGAGGTTTTGGATACCTTGGAAACCGATGATCGAGAGGATGTCAATGTCAGTGAAACGGAATTTGATGGAAAAGGTTCCGACAGTTTTCTGGCCCTGTTTCCTAAACCTCTCTAAGTCATCTGTTTACAGAGAGCACAAGAATCTGGGTCATGGTCAGGACCGAAGCACTTTAGGCACCAGTCATGTGTGTCCATGACAGAAATAGTGCAGGAACACTTGGTGCATTTTTTAAACCCAGAAGGGTGTTTCTCCATGTTGGAGGGAATAGGCCTGAGGCCTATGCGGGACACTAGGCCCTCGATGAAGCAAGTGAAAAAATAAAACTAAAAATAATGTAGAAAAAAAAAATGAAAATTGAGAAAAAATACGGTACCAGTATCGGGGGCGATGCCGGTGAAAAGTCAGGAAGGCAGAAGTGCGATTCCCAGGAAAACGATTTCTGCAGTGACAGGAAAGAGTAGTTACTCACCTGTAACAGGTGTTCTCCAGGAGCAGCAAGAATCAGTCCTCACATATGGGTGACGTTGGCGCAGACGGAGCCCCCGTGCGGAGCATTTCCCCAGCTTTCAAAGAAAGCCTTTGGGAATGCAGCGCGCCTGCATGGTTCCCTTCCCGCCCAAGGGTGCCATCTTGCTCAGTCAGATGACATAGCTAAAAGACAGCATAAAATCAAAATGAATGATATGACTGCAACTCCAGGGGAGGAGGGAGGGTCGTGAGGACTGATTCCTGCTGCTCCTGCAGAACACCTGTTACAGGTGAGTAACTACTCTTTCTCCAGGACCAAGCAGGAAGTCAGTCCTTATATATGGGACTCCCCAGCTCTAGGCTACCAGGAACCCAAGGCTGAAAAAATGGCTCCCTCTCAAGAGCCTTAGCATCCGTGATAAGAATATCCTCTGAGAACGCCCCCGTACGGTAGCCCAACACAAGGGCCAGAGGGTAGGAGTTGCCTAAACCTCAAAAAGATTACGGAGTACCGCCTGTCCGAAAGCACTGTCCCTCCGGGACTCTCTCTCCAGGCAGTAATGGGCTGCAAAAGTCTGGCTTGAAGAACAAGTTGTGGCCCAGCAGATGTCTGCCAACGGAACAGAGCGGAGATGAGCTACTGACACGGCTTTCGCCCTGACACGGTGGGCCGTGATGCCAATGGAACAGAGCGGAGATGAGCTACTGAAGCGGCTTTCGCCCTGACACGATGGGCCGTGACTCAACCCTGCAAGGGGAGGTCGGCTGCCTTATACTCCCAGGCGATACAATCTGCTACCCAAGTGGACAATGTACGCTTGGAGACAGGTAACCGAATCTTATTAGGGTCAAAGGAGACAAAGAGCTGAGTAGCCCTTCGATGCCCCCGCGTACGTTCTATGTAAAAAGACAACGCCCTCTTACAGTCCAGGGTATGCAAGACTGTTTCAGCCCGGCTGGCATGCGGCCTGGGAAAAAAGGTCGGAAGAACCACCTCCTGATTGAGGTGGAAAGAGGAGACCACTTTTTGAAGGAATGTAGGATGGGTCCAGAGGACCATCCTGTTCCTATAGAACCGCATGTATGGTCTATCAGAAACCAGAGCTTGTAGTTCACTCACACGTCTGGCCGAGGTAAGAGCCACCAGGAAGAGCGCTTTCTAAGAGAGGAAGCGCAAATGGCAAGTAGCTCAAATGGTGGGCGAGTGAGTTGCTGCAAGACCATGTTCAAATCCCACTCAGTAGCCGGTGGATGAACCGGAGGCTTGAGAAGAAGCAGACCCCTGAGAAATCGGGACACCAAGGCTGAACCGACAGAGACTGTCCTTACACCGGTGAGTGGTGCGCTGACAAAGCACCGAGTTGGACCCGTACAGCGTTAGACTTAAGGCCTAGGTCTGAAAGGTGAAGTAGAAACTGCAGTACTACTGGCACAAGGCAAGAGAAAGGGTCTTCATTGCGCTGAGCACACCATACCATAGACCTACGCCACTTGAGAGCATAGGACTTTCTGGTGGACTGTCTCCTAGAGGCCAATACCACCTCCTCAACCTCCTTAGGTAGGAGTAAGGGAGCTAGAACTAACCTTTCAGCAGCCAGACCATCAAATTGAGGGACCTGAGATTGGGGTACAGAAGGGAGCCCTGCTCTTGAGACAGGAGATCGTGTTGCAACCCCAGAGGGAACGGAGTTTCCACCGCCAACTGCAGCAGAAGTGGAAACCACGACTGCCTCAGCCATCTGGGGGCTACCAGAATCACCGAGGCCTTGTCCCGGAGGATCTTGAACAGAGTTTGGGCCACCAGGGGCGTGGGAGGAAGCGCATACAGGAGGCCCATAGACAAAGAGATCAGAAAAGCATCTCCTGCCATCCTCAGGGGATGCGGATATCTGGAGCAGAACCTGGGCAGCTGACGGTTCAGTGGACTGGCATAGAGATCGATGGATGGAAGTCCCCAGCGGAGGAAGATCTGCTGGAGCACCACTGGATTCAACTGCCATTCGTGAGGCTGGAGAAACCTGATTAGCCTGTCTGCTAGGAAGTTTTCTTGACCAGGTAGATAAACCGCTTTGAGAAACATACCCTGCCTGACCACAACGGAGCAAAGGGCCAGAGCCTCCTGGCACAGGAGTTTGGACTCTGTGCCTCCTTGTTTGTTCACATAGAACATTGCAACCTGATTGTCTGTCTGAACTAGGACAGACTGGTGAGAGAGGGCATGAGAAAATGTTTGCAGAGCTAAGCGGATTGCTCGCAGCTCTAAAAGATTGATCTGCTGTGTGGCCTCTCAAGGAGACCACAGGCCTTGAGTGCACGTCCCCTGGCAATGTGCACCCCAGCCCTTTAAGGAAGCATCGATCGTCAGCACCCTTGTGTGTGCTGGAGCCTGAAAAGGTACTCCCCTGAGAAGGTTTGGGAAATGTAGCCACCACTGTAAGGAGTTCAAAAGTGGTTTGGACACCTTTACTCTGTCTCGGAGGTCACCTGTGGCCTGCGTCCACTGATCTCTGAGGCACCAATGAGCAGCCCGCATGTGCAGATGGGCATTCGGAGTCACATGTACAGTGAATGCCATGTGGCCCAGGAACCGCAGGTAGTGCCTGGCGGAAACATGAGAATTGCTGTGGAACTGGTTGGCCAAGTTCATCAGTCTGTGGGCCCTGTCTTCG
The DNA here is from genome assembly GCA_033557465.1 of Ichthyophis bannanicus. Classification (NCBI taxonomy): domain Eukaryota; kingdom Metazoa; phylum Chordata; class Amphibia; order Gymnophiona; family Ichthyophiidae; genus Ichthyophis; species Ichthyophis bannanicus. Next base: position 138,900,178 of record CM066035.1, on the reverse strand, counting down.
GGCAAGTAAGCTCTTGCCTGAAGAGTGCCTAATCTTGCCCCTATAAACTCTAGGTTCTGAGAGGGGAGCAAAGTGAACTTTGCATAGTTTATGACAAAGCCCAGATGCTGAAGAAGAGAGACAGTGCAAAGAGTGGCTTGTCGGGCCTCCTGGAGAGACTGGCCCCTGATGAGCCAGTCGTCCAGGTATGGGAAGACAAAAATTTCCTGATTCCTGAGACAAGCCGCCACCACCTCCAGGCATTTGGTGAAAACCCTGGGGGCACAGGTTAGGCCAAAGGAAAGTACCCTGTACTGAAAATGGTTTCCTCCCACCACAAATCTGAGATATTGTCTGTGGTCTGGATGAATGAGGATGTGAGTATAAGCATCCTTTAGGTCTAAGGAGCATAGCCAGTCTCCCTGCTGGAGGTAGGGCAGCAGAATCCCAAGGGTAAGCATCATGAACCTTTCCCTCTCCAGAAACTTGTTTAGGTTTCGCAAGTCTAGGATAGGCCGGAGGCTTCCTGTCCTTTTTGGTACCAGGAAGTACCTGGAGTAGAAGCCTTGCCCTTTCAGGTGGTGAGGCACCGGTTCCACCGCCTGTTCCTTTAGAAGACTTGCCAACTCCTGAAGGAGGAGGTTCCTGTGTAGAGGGAATCTTGGAGGCTCCCCTGGATAGTAGGAGGGGGGTAGCTGGTGGAAATGGAGCATGTAGCCCTTTTGGACTATGCTCAGTACCCAGGTATCCCCTGTGATGGCTGGCCACCTGTAGGTGTACAGGGTCAGCCGTCCTCCTGTGCTGAGTGGAGCCACCAGCGGAGGAGAGGCTATGCTGTGGATGTCAAAACCCCGTTCCCTGCTGTGCAGGAGCTGGAGCTGGCGGCTTGGGGGTCTTCTGCCTACGGGGCCCATGCCCCTGCCCTTTGGCCTGCTAGCCCTGTTGGGGAGCTGAAGAGGCCTGATACTGAGGGTAGATTTTGTAGGCAGCACCCTTCCTCGGGAAAAAGGGCTTCTTTCCTGAGCCCTTCTTTTTTTGAGAAGGGGCAGAAGTCTTTCTGGACTGCCTTATCCTGGTGAGAGTCTCAGTCTCGATTTCTGCAGCCTTTTCAGTCATGGGCTTACCAAATAGGTTGTCACCTCGGCACAGGACATCGACCAACTTGTCCTGCACCCATGGCTCCAGGTCCTACAACTGTAGCCAGGCCTGACGGCGTGCACCGATGCCGGCTGCAGCTACCCGGGCCAAAGCTTTGAAGCCATCATAGGCTGCTCGAGAGATAAACTTCGAGCACTCTCGGATCCCTGTAGACAAGGCTTTGAACCTCTGCAAGGGTTCCTCGGAGAGGCCAGCTGAGAACCCGGAAATCTCCTTTGCCAGGTCCCGTAAGTACATGCCCATGTACAGATGGCAAGTCTGGACACGGTAAGATAGCATAGAGCCCTGGAAGCACTTTCTACTGAGGGCATCCAGGTTCCGGGCCTCCCTGCCGGGAGGCACCAATGAGTGCATCTTCTGACTCTTCAGGCGGTGCATGGCCGATTCCACAACCATGGAATTGTGCGGTAGATGCACCTTTTGGAACCCAGGGCTCTTACGGACTCGATAAATGGAATCAACCCGTTTGCTAAGAACCGGCGCCGAGGCCAGTGCCTCCCACATACGGAAGAGCAGCTGTTCCAGCATCGGAGGAACCGGTACAGTAAAGGCTTCCTTCGGAGGAAAATCATACTGGAGGGTATCGAGCTCCTCGGCTCGAGGCTTCTCCTTGGTGTCCACAGGGAATGCCAAAGCCTTGGCCATGTCCCTCACGAAGTCCAAGAACCGGGTATCCTCCGGGGGGAGCGGGGGACCTTCTCTGAGGCTCGGATTCCAGGGAGTCCGAAGGGACGCACCGGGTCCGGAAGGTGTCAGGAGACTCCTCGTCCTCCGTCTCCCACGCCGATTCCTCCGAGGACGAGTTGAGCAGATCCGGCCATGTGGGCCTCGGTGTCACCCGCCCCGACGCTGAGGGCACCGGCGTCGATGACCTCAGCCTCGCACGGGAGGGAGGTCGAGGGGGACCTTGGCCAAGGATCAACTCGAGACTTGATGGACTCGAGGATCGGCTTGGCCTCCGGGGTCGACTTAGACATTGAGGTCCCGGTTGTCGGGGCAGATGCACCGGTCAGACCGGCATTCAGTACCCGCTGCTGTTCCATGAAGGCAGCCAAGCTGCTCTACAAGGCCGTCAGCCTGAGTCCGAGCTCAGGAGACTCAGCAGCCCTCGACTCGGGCCCTGAAGGCGTTGGGCCCGACGTCGGCTCTCCCGGAGGAGAATCCACGAGGACAACAGAACTTACATGACTCGGGGACTCCGGCTCCATGCGAGGTAGTTTGGACGGACTCTTCGATTCCGAGAGCCCGGGGCGGCGGTCAGGGCTACGCGACCTGGCCCTTGAGGACCCAGGGGCCTCCACTGATGCCGCCCTCATGAGCTTCTTCTTCCTTTTGTGCTCCCAGGTGGGAGACCCCCTCTCAGAGGAACCACGATGGCACTCGGGTCAGACTCCCGAGATGTCGAGGCCTCTGACGAAGTCCGGGCCCGGCTGGACACGGACTCTGAAAAAATTCTCACACGTTGATGCTGATGGCTCTGAAGTGCCTTTGACAACATTTTGCCGCATGGGCCACAGACCCATGGTCATGGTCGGGCCCGAGGCATCAGAGGCAGCTGTCATGTGTATTGGTGAGAGATCACATTTTTTGAACCCGCTGGCAGCCATCGGGGGAAAAAGGGCCCCTGCAAGGTCAAAAGACCGGGCTGCCAGTGGAAATACAGAAAAAGCGCGAACACTAGTCAAAAAGGACAAAAACCGAAAAAGAAGTTCCGGACTCGATATCGGTGTACCGAGCCCAGGCAGGACGGGGAACCAGCGTCAAACCGGATAAAGAAAAAGCAAAAAATCGCAGAAAAAAATCTACTTTTCCGGGTGATATGAACTATGTCCATTGGGCTCCGCGGAAAAAGAAAGACTGGGCAAGATGGCACCCTTGGGCGGGAAGGGGACTGCACAGGCACGCTGCATTCCCAAAGGCTTTCTTTGAAAGCTGGGGAAATGCTCCACACGGGGGCTCTGTCGGCGCCGACGTCACCCATATGTGAGGACTGACTTCCTGCTTGGTCCTGGAGAAAAGTGGGATACTAATCCTGTTGGCTCCATGGAAAAAGACAAATTGAGGAGAGGGAGTTAAAAGAGCCGGAAGGCAGTCATACAGGCACAGTTGAGTACTCCCAAAGGCTTTTCTATAGGACGCTGGGGAATGTTCCCACACGGGCTCCGTCGGTGCCAATGTCACCCATATGTGAAGACTACATTTCTGCTTGTTCCTGGAGATATTCTATTACAAATCCTAACCCTACGAAATCCCATAGGTGAAGGAACTCTAAGCAAATCTTGTTCTTGAGACCTAAAGCTGCAAGAGACAGAATGGAAAAAAATGGTACCAAAACTCCTTAAAAACCTCCACCTAGTTCACACTATTTTAAACATTAATGTGATAACCTTAAACCACACTCCCCTTTCAAAGAGCAATCAATAAAGCTCCTGCAGGGCTGAAGATATATGCTCATATATCTTTATACTGGTGAATACTGAAGTAAATTTATAGGGAGCCGCATAAAATTACATGCTATCATCACAGTTTTGGCACCATTTTCCATGACTTATTGCACAAAATGAAAATTACACTTACCTAGTAATTGTTGTTCCTTTAGTGACTCCAGTTTAGTCCTCCACCTCTGGGTTGTGTACCTCCTCTGCAGCTTGGAGACTGGGCATATCAAAATCGTGACATCACTGGAAGCAGCCTGCTGGTCTCTCCCATCAGCCCCAGTGAACTATTGACAAAGCACACTCAAAGGAGCAACAAATAAGTAGCTATCATATAAAACATTTTAAACCTATACTGAAATTGAACTCATAACTTAACTGTGTAACATGAATTTCCCCCTAGGAAAAAGGAAACCGCCTTGCACCTTTCCCTTCCGTCCCATACAGAATTAGGAAAACACAGCGTAAGAACAGACAGAAAAGGATTGACACCTACTGGTAGAATTGCACTTCTCCCAACCGAATCTCCACTGCCATGCGACCCCGGGTGGGAATGAGAACTAAACTGGAGTCACTAAAGGAACAACAATTACCAGGTAAGTGTAATTTTCATTTCCTTATCGTTCCTCCAGTTTAGTCCTCCACCTCTGGGATGTAACAGAGCAGTAATCATTGGGAGGGACCTTTCCAGCCAGCACGCACACCGCCGACCTGAAGCAAGCATCAATCGCCACAAGAACACCTAGGCAGTAGTGCTTACTGAAAGTGACGACCAGGTGGCCGCACTACAGATGTCCCCTGATGGAACCAAACTGTGTTCCGCCCAGAAAGTCGCTTGCGCTCTGGAAGAGCGAGCCTGCAAGTCCATCGGAATTGCACGACCTTGCAACAAATATGCTGATGCAATCGCCTCTCTAATCCATCTGGAACTGGACGCCTTCACCGCCGCTTCCCCTTTGCGGAGACCTCCAAAGAACACGAAGAGACGGTCCGATTTACGAAAGGTTTCTGAAACTTTTAAGTATCGCCACAACACTTGTTTTATGTCCAACCGGTGTAAATTACGATCAGAAGCGTTCCCTTCCAGAGAACCTAGCACTGGAAGAGAAACCGTTTGATTCAGGTGAAAGGCAAACCCCACCTTTGGCAAAAAGGACAGAACTGGCCGCAAAGAGTAGTTACTCACCTGTAACAGGTGTTCTCCAGGAGCAGCAGGAATCAGTCCTCACATATGGGTGTCATCGGCGCCGATGAAGCCCCAGCGGAGCATTTCCCCAGCTTTCTATGAAAGTCTTTGGGAATGCAGGCACGCATGCGCGGTTCCCTTCCCGCCTAAAGGTGCCATCTTACCTCAGTCAAATGACATAGCTAAGAACAGCACACAAAAATGAAAAATAAACTATGTACAACTGCAACTCCAAGGGGAGGAGGGAGGGTTGTGAGGACTGATTCCTGCTGCTCCTGGAGAACACCTGTTACAGGTGAGTAACTACTCTTTCTCCAGGACCAAGCAGGAAGTCAGTCCTCACATATGGGTGACTCCCTAGCTCTGGGCTACCGAGGAACCCAGGCTGAACAAGAGTACTCCCTCTAGTCCCAGCAGTAAAGTAAGGCTTTTCAAGGACACAACCTCCACCGGTAGCCCAACAGAGGGCAGGAGGGCAAGAGTTGCCTAAACCTCAAAGAGATTCTGGAGTACTGCCTGGCCAAAAGCACTGTCCCTACGGGACTCCCTCTCCAGGCAGTAATGGGCTGCAAAAGTCTAGCTTGAAGACCAAGTTGCAGCCCTGCAGATGTCTACCAAGGGCACAGAGTGGAGATGAGCCACTGAGGCAGCCATTGCCCTGACATGATGGGCCGTGACCCTACCCTGCAAAGGAAAGTCAGCCGCCTTGTAAGCCCAGGTGATACAGTCATCCACCCAGATGGACAAGGTACGCTTGGACACATCCAACCCCAACTTATTGGGGTCAAAGGATACGAAGAGCTGAGTAGCCCTTCTATGCCCCTAGGTACGGTCAAGGTAGAAGGATAAGGCCCTCCTACAGTCCAGGGTGTGCAGGACTGCTTCAGCTTGGCTAGCATGAGGCCTAGGGAAGAATGTTGGAAGAACCACCTCCTGATTGAGGTGGAAAGAGGAGACAACCTTAGGGAGGAACTTTGGATGAGTCCTGAGGACTACCCTGTTCCTGTAAATCCTGGTGTAAGGCCTGTCACAGACCAGGGCCTGAAGCTCACTTACTCGCCTAGCCGAGGTAAGGGCTATGAGGAAGAGTGTCTTCCGGGAGAGGAAGCGTAGTGGACAAGTAGCCATTGGCTCAAAAGGTGGGCAAGTCAGCTGCTGCAAGACCACATTCAACTCCCACTCAGGGGCAGGAGGACGGATGGGAGGCTTGAGCAAAAGCAAGCCCCTGAGAAAGCGGGACACCAAGGTGTGACCAGATAGAGACTGTCCCTCTACCAATGAGTGGTGAGCTGCTAGAGCTGAGAGGTGGACCCGAACAGAATTGGACTTAAGTCCCTGATTGGATAAGTGCAGTAAGTACTGAAGCACCACCGGCACAGTACAGGAGAAAGGATCCTCTGTACGTAGGTGACACCACACAGAAAATCTCTTCCACTTGAGAGCATAGGTTTTCCTCGTGGACTGTTTCCTAGAGGCTAGGACAACCTCCTCAACTTCCTGAGGTAGGCCCCAGGGAGCCAAAACTACCCTTGCAGCCTCCAGGCCATCAAATTGAGAGACTTGAGATTGGGGTGCAGAAGGGAACCTTGGTCTTGAGTGAGAAGATCGGGTTGCAAACCCAGAGGTAGTGGAGGATCCACCGCCAGTTGAAGCAGAAGAGGAAACCAAGGCTGTCTCGGCCACCTGGGAGCTACCAGCAGGACCGAGGCTTTGTCCTGAAGAATCTTGAACAGGGTTCAGGCCACCAAGGGTGTGGGAGGAAATGCATTGAGGAGGCCCTGAGACCAAGATATCAGAAAAGCATCTGCTGCTATCCGCAGAGGATGTGGTTGCCTGGAGCAGAACTTGGGCAGTTGCTTGTTCAGTGGGCTGGCAAAAAGATCCATCAAAGGAAGACCCCATTTGAGAAAGATCTTCTGAACTACCGAAGGATGCAGCTGCCACTCGTGGGGCTGCAGAATCCTGCTTAACCTGTCTGCCAGGTAGTTGTCCTGGCCTGGAAGGTACACAGCCCTGAGGAGCATGTTGTGCTTGAGGGCAAAAGAACACAGGTCCTGGGCCTCCCAACAAAGGATCCTGGACCTGGTTCCGCCCTGTTTGTTCACATAAAACATGGCAACTTGGTTGTATGTCTGGATCAGGACAGACTGGTGAGTCAGGGTAGGAGTGAAAGCTTTGAGTGCTAAGCGAATAGCTCTGAGTTCGAGGAGATTGATCTGCTGTGCAGCTTCCCAGGGAGACCAGAGGCCCTGGGTGCACTTGCCCAGACAATGCGCTCCCCAGCCTTGCAGGGAGGCATCTGTGGTTAGCACCACTGTGTAAACCTGGAATCTGAAAGGGCACCCCTTTCAGCAGATTGGGTGGGTGTAGCCACCAGTTGAGGGAGTGCAGAAATGGTCTGGACACCCTTATCCTGTCACTGAGGCTGTCTTTGGCCTGTGACCACTGAGTTCGAAGACACCATTGTGCAGGCCTCATATGGAGCCTGGCATTGGGGGTCACATGCACTGTCGAAGCCATGTGGTCTAGAAGTCTCAGGCAGAGTCTGGCAGAGACCAGGGACCTGCTGAGAAACTGACTTGCCAAGGCCATCAACCTTTGCCAGGAGAGAGTCCAACCTTGCCCCTATGAACTCCAAGTTCTGGGAAGGGAGCAAAGTGGACTTTGCGAAGTTTATGACAAAACCCAGGCGTTGTAGAAGAGCAAGGGTCCTGAAGGTGGCTTGATTGGCCTCCTGACCTGTCTGACCCCTGATGAGCCAGTCGTCCAGATAGGGGAAGACAAAGATGCCCTGATTTCTCAGGTAGGCCGCCACCACTGCTAAGCACTTTGTAAAGACTCTGGGGGCGGAGGTGAGGCCGAAAGGCAGCACTCTGTACTGATAATGGTTTCCTCCCACGATGAACCTTAGGTACTTTCTGTGGTCTGGATGAATGAGGATGTGAGTATACGCATCCTTTAGATCTAAGGAGCATAACCAATCTCCCTGCAGGAGGTAGGGCAGAAGGGTTCCAAGAGTAAGCATCTTGAACTTTTCTTTCACTAGGAACTTGTTGAGGTTCCTGGGGTCCAGAATGGGACGAAGGCCACCGGTCCTTTTGGGCACCAGGAAATACCTGCAGTAGAATCCGTGACCTTGCAAGTGGGGAGGCACAGGCTCCACCGCCCTGTCCACCAACAGACCCTGAAGCTCCTGACGGAGAAGGTCTGTGTGCAGAGGAGGCCTTGGAGGCTCCCCTGGAAAATATGGGGGTGGCAGTTGGTGGAAATGGAGGGCATATCCCTTGTGAATTATCTCCAGCACCCAACTGTCCCCGGTGATAAGGGGCCACTGGTGGGCAAAGAGGGTGAGACGACCTCCTGTGCAGGGTTGGGAGAGTAGTGGAGGAGGGGCTATGCTCAAGGAGTCAAAAGCCCCCACCCTGCTGAGTGGTAGCAGGGCCTGAGGCTTGGGGGTCCTCTGCCTACGGGGCCCATTACCCTGCCCCTTGGCTTGCTGACCCTGGGGGGCAGCTTGGGCAGCCTGATATTGTGGGTACTGTTTGTAGGCAGTGCCCTTCCTCGGGTAAAAGGGCTTTTTACCCGAGCCCTTCTTTTTATGAGAAGGGGCAGAGGTCTTCCTTGACAGCCTTGTCCGGGTGAGGTGCTCGGTCTCGAGCTGAGCGGCCTTCTCGGTCATGGGCTTGACAAAAAGGTTTTCACCTCAGCAAGGGACATTGACCAACTTGTCCTGAACCCATGGCTCGTGGTCCGATGACTGCAGCCATGCCTGGCGTTGAACCGCGATGCCGGCTGCCGCAACTCGGGCCGAAGCCTCGAAGCCATCGTAGGCGGCGCAGGACATGAACGTCGAGCAGTCCCGAATCCCCGAGGACAAGGACTTATAAGAATATAAGATATGCCATACTGGGTCAGACCAAGGTCCATCAAGCCCAGTATCCTGTTTCCAACAGTGGCCTATCTAGATCATACGTACCTAGCAGTTTCCCCAAAAGACACAGGTTCCACAATGCTTGTATTGGGTCAAGCATTGTGGAACTTAGACCACATACCAGTCTTCTATAGGCCCTGAAAAGTGCTAGGTAATCCCAGTGCACCCTAATATGGTATAAGAGAATGTAAATATGAACATTTATGTTAGTACATACCTTGCATCAAATGGTACTTGGCAGTAGGAACTAGCTCCAGTGATTCCTGCCTTGGTCATCATTACAAACACTCTTTAAACTGCTAAGGATGGACCCATTCTAAGTGCACCAAACCCCAAACTAACATTGCAGTTCCCCAAAGGATGCATAATATTACTGAGCAACAAATGTATGCCCTTTTCGTGCCTATGGCCTATAAGTGCCTATAAGACTTAAATCTCTGCAAGGGTTCCCCGGAGAGACCAGCAGAGAATCCGGCCAACTCCTTGGCCAGATCTCACAAGTACATGCCCATGTACAGCTGGTAAGACTGGACACGGCAAGCAAGCATCGAGCCCTGAAAACACTTTCTACCGACGCCATCTAGGTTTCGGGCCTCCCTGCCAGGAGGCACCGCGGAGTGCATCTTCTGATTCTTTAGACGATGCATGGCCGATTCCACAACAATGGAATGGTGTGGTAGCTGTGCCTTCTGAAAACCAGGGCTTTTATGGAGCTGATAGATCGAATCGACTCGCTTGCTAAGAACCGGCACCAAGGCCGGTGCCTCCCACATACGGAAGAGGAGCCGTTCCAGCATCGGAGGAACCGGGACAGTAAAGGCCTCCTTCAGAGGAGAGTCATACTGCAGCGCCTTGAGCTCTTCAGCTCGAGGCTCTTCCTCGGAATCCGCCGGAATAGACAAGGCAGTGGCCATATCCCGGACGAACTCTGAGAACTGGGTGTCCTCCGGGGGGGACCTATTCCGGGGCTCAGACTGCGGTGAGTCCGAAGGGACGCACCAAGTCTTAAAGGTGTCAGGAGACTCCTCGTCCTCCGTCTCCCAAGCCGACTCATCCGAGGAAGAGTCGGGGTCCGACCCCGCAGGGCCCTGGAGCACCCGCCCCGACGCCAGAAGCACCGGCGTCGACGCCCTTGGTCCCAAACGGGAGGTTGAGGGGGACCGCGACCGAGGTAGACTCCGAGCCACGATGGACTCGAGTATCGGCTTGGTCTCCGGGGTCGACTTGGATGTCGATGTCCCGGTGGTAGGGGCAGATTCGCCAGACAGGCTGGCCATCAGTGCCCGCTGCTGCTCCATGAAGGCAGACATTCTGCTCTTCAAGGCTGTCATCCTGAGACTCAGCTCGGGAGACGCAGCAGCCACCGACTCGGGCCCCGGCGGCGCCGGGCCCGACGTCGGCTCACTGGGAGGAGAGTCCACGAGGACTACGGGGCTTACGTGTCCAGCAGACTCCGGCTCCACATGAGTAATTTTGGAAGGTTTCTCCGGTTCCACAGGCCCGGGGCGACGGTAGGGGGTCTTAGACCTGGCCCTCGAGGAGCCAGGGACCTCTTCTGATGACGCTCTCGCAAGCCGTTTCTTCCTCTTGCATTCCCGGTCAGGGGACCCCCTGTCCGAGGAGCTTCGACGGCGTTAGGGATCGGAATCCCGAGATGTCGAGGCCTCCGACGAGGTCGTCCAGGCCCGGCCGGAGGCTGAGTCCGAGAAAAGCCTTTCCTTTTGCTGCTGGCGACTTCGTAGGGCCTTGGAAGACATTTTTCCACAGGCCCCGCACAACTTAGGATCGTGGTCGGAGCCCAGGCACCGAAGACAGCAGTCGTGTGTGTCGGTGAGAGACATTAGTTTCTTACACCGATCACACTTCTTAAAACCACTGGAAGCCATCGGGGAAAAAAAAGAGTCCCCACGAGGTCAAAAGACCGGCCTTCCAGGGAAAAAGAGAAAAAAGGGCGTGAACACCAGCCACGAAGGGCAAAAACCGAAAAAGAGGAATCGGTCTCGATACTGGTGTACTGAACCCGGCGGGAGGGGAACCGGTGTCGAACCGGTAGAAAGAGAGCAAAAAAATCGCTGAAAAATCTAATTTTAACCGGGAAAACTGGACACACGTCCGGTGGGCTTCACGGAAAAAAAGAGACTGAGGTAAGATGGCACCTTTAGGCGGGAAGGGAACCGCGCATGCGTGCCTCCATTCCCAAAGGCTTTCATAGAAAGCTGGGGAAATGCTCCGCTGGGGCTTCATCGGCGCCGATGACACCCATATGTGAGGACTGACTTCCTGCTTGGTCCTGGAGAATTTGAATTTACACTCAAACAGAAAGAAAATTCAGAAACGTTAACAATTGGAATATATTATGTTATCACAGTGATGCAGCACGGAGAACGGCCTGATTCTCCAAGCATCTGGCGTTTAGAAAAAACAACAGCTGGGAAGACTGAAAAAAAAATATAGAAATCAGATTGGTATTTAACCAAGAATTACATGGGTATTTTAAGAAAAATAGCCCACCCAGTTGTTGAACCCCAAGATGCAGAAGAAACTCTTGCCGCCTTCACTGTGTCCAAGGTCTGGGAAAATACGAACCAGCGAGCCTCTAAACCTAAGATCTTTTTTCTTAAAGAACAGCTTCATTGGCCACTCTTTATCCGACATTAGAGCTAAAGTCACCAACAATGTAGCAGGAGTCACTGTCTCCTCCCTTGAATCCTCTAAAATAGCAGAACTGTCCAAAACATCAACTGGTCCCAAATCCAGAGCCCCTTCTACCGCGGCACTAGGCAATTTCTTAACAGTAGGGAGATAATAAACTTTCACCATTGGAGGATGGGATTCCGGAGGGATACCCAAAACTTCAGAAAAATATTTCTGTAACATATCTCTCAGAGAAACCAGTTGTGCTCTGAAAAATTTACAAATCACAAATTTAATGCTCGAGCAGAGTTCTCCAGTAATTCCAACCTAGCCTTAGTTACATGTGAATCTTTCACAAAAGCCTCAGAAGAACTTTCAAGAATCTGAACTCGAGATTGAACTACAGAATTGGAAGATTGCAAAGACAGTATCTTAGCTACATTGTCTTCAGTGGCCATAGAATTGTTAGAAACTTTCTGATTTAAAGAAGAAACCTGTGGGATCAAAGCAGCAAACATCTGCATGATGGCTGTCATATCGATTCCAGTGTAAAGGTCTCCAGATGCTGTAAAGTGAAGCCGGGAGAGAAAGTTTTCCCTGTTGTCACTATGGGGTTCTCCATTCCGCCAGGCATTTGGGTCTCATACTGCAAGGCAGCCAGAACTACTGCCAAATCTCCTGCCATCAAACTGGAGCTGAAAGTGAAGTCATGATGACCCAGGAGGGTTCCAACACCCTCAGTGGAAGACCCTAAAGTGGTCCCTCTGCGGCCACTGAAAGACCCCTCATCGGGCTGTCCCGCCAGCCATTGCACCTCATGGGAATTCTGCAGGCAGACTTCCTTTTCCAGACGCCGCTCTGGGGAGACAGAATATCCGCTCAAAGTTCACATCAAGCCACCCAATTCTGATACCAAAGCCGAAGTATTCTCCCCAGTTTCTGGCAGTTTTAGAGAAGAGCGCAACAAAAATGCATCAAGTGGACCAACCACCACATGTAATGGCATGGAGACCAAGGGGGCCCCCTTTACCTTCTGCTTTTTGCCAATTGTGACAAGTGCCCAACTCAAACACATCCTGCTGGCGCCATCTTGGATCAGCGAGATATGATCAGGAGGCATGACTATTTCATGCACTAACATTTACACCTTCTCCTAAGCAGACAACAATATCACTGCCTATAAAGCGTACTAACTCACCTGTAACAGGTGTTCTCCAGGAAGAGCAGGAATCAGTCTTCACATATGGGTGACGTCAGCGCCGACGAGCCCTCGTGCGGAGTAATTCCCCAGCTTTCAAAGAAAGCCTTTGGGATTGCATCGCGCATGCGCGGTCCCCTTCCCGCCCAAGGCTGCCATCTTGCTCAGTCTAAAGACATAGCTAAAAAGACGGCAAAAAGAAACATAGAAACATGACAGAAAAAGACCACATGGCCTATCTAGTCTGTCCTTCCATAACAACTACAACAGTCCCCTGTTATATGATATGACTGCAACTCCAGGGGAGGAGGGAGGGTCGTGAGGACTGATTCCTGCTGTCCCTGGAGAACATCTGTTACAGGTGAGTAACTACGCTTTCTCCAGGAACAAGCAGGAAGTCAGTCCTCACATATGGGACTCCCTAGCTATAGGCTACCAAGAACCCATAGCTGAAAAATGGCTCCTTCTAGAAGAGCCACAGCAGCTGTGATAGGAATCCAGCAGAGACACAACACCCCCGGTAGCCTGACCCCAGAGGGTAGGAGGTGCCTTAACCTCAAATAAGTTCTGGAGTACCGCCTGGCCGAAAGCACTGTCTCGGCGGGACTCTCCCTCCAAGCAGTAATGGGCCGCAAAGGTCTGGCTTGAAGACCAGGTGGCGGCCCGGCAGATGTCTGCCAGTGGAACAGAGCGGAACTGAGCCACTGAGGCGGCCTTAGCCCTGACACGTGGGCCGTGACTCTACCCTGCAAAGGAAGCTCGGCCACCCTGTACGCCCAGGCGATGCAGTCTGCCACCCAAGTGGACAACGTATGTTTGGAGACGGGAAACCCCAGCTTACTGGGGTCAAAAGAGACGAAGAGCTGAGGAGCCCTTGGATGTCCCCTTATACGCTCCAAGAAGAAGGACATTGCCCTCTTAGAGCCAAGGGTATGCAGGACTGCCTCTGCCCGGCTGGTATGCGGTCTGGAAAAGAATGTCGGAAGAACCACCTCCTGGTTGAGGTGGAAAGGAGAGACTACCTTCGGGAGGAACTTAGGGTGGGTTCGTAGAACAACCCTATTCCTGTAAAACCGTGTGTACGGTCTTTCTGAAACCAAAGCCTGCAGCTCACTCACTCGCCTTGCCGAAGTGAGTGCCACAAGGATGAGAACCTTCCAGGAGAGGAAGCGCAGGTGGCAAGTAGACATTGGTTCAAACGGTGGGCGAGTAAGTTGTTGCAAGACCACATTCAGATCCCACTCAGTCGCCGGAGGGCGAACCAGGGGTTTTAGCAGAAGCAGACCCTTTAGGAATCTGGATACCAAAGGGTGAAGTGACAAAGGATGTCCCTCCACTGGTAAGTGATGTGCTGACAAAGCACTCAGATGGACCTTTACAGAATTAGACTTGAGGCCCAAGTCAGAAAGGTGCCGCAGGTACTGCAACACCACAGGCACAAGACAAGAGAAAGGGTTTTCATTGTGCTGGTTACACCACACCTCAAATCTCCGCCACTTGAAGGCATAGGTTTTTCTGGTGGACTGCCTCCTGGAGGGCAGTAACACTTTGTCTACATTCCTAGGTAGGAGGAGAGGGGCCAGCACTACCCTTTCAGCAGCCATGCCATCAGGTTGAGGGACCTGAGATTGGGATGTAAGAGAGAGCCCTGTTCCTGGGATAGGTGGTCGGGCCTTGTCCCCAGTGGGAGTGGGGTCTCCACTGCCAACTGGAGGAGAAGCAGGAACCAAGGTTGTCTTGGCCATCTGGGGGCTACTAGGATGACCGAGGCCTTGTCCCGCAGGATTTTGAACAGAGTTCGGGCCACCAGAGGCATGGGAGGACATGCATACAGGAGGCCCACAGACCAGGAGATCAGAAAAGCATCGGCAGCCATCCTTTGGGGATGTGGCTGTCTGGAGCAAACGTTGGGCAACTGATGATTCTGCGGGCTGGCGAAGAGATCTATGGACGGATGTCCCCAGTAGAGGAAGATCTGCTGGGCCACTTCCGGATTCAGTTGCCATTCGTGAGGTTGAAGAAGTCTGCTTAGCTTGTCTGCTAGGTTGTTCTCCTGTCCTGGCAGGTAAACCGCCTTGAGAGACATACCCTGTCTGATGGCAAGGGAGCAGAGGTGCAGTGCCTCCTGACACAGGACCCGGGACCCTGTCCCTCCCTGCTTGTTCACGTAGAAAAAGCCACCTAATTGTTTGTCTGTACAAGCACAGATTGATGTGAGAGAACATGGCAGAAGGCTTGCAGAGCTAGGCGTATTGCCCTGAGCTCCAAGAGGTTGATCTGTTGTGTCCTCTCTTGGGGAGACCACAACCCCTGAGTGCAGGAGTCCTGACAATGGGCTCCCCAGCCCAGCAGGGACACATCTGTTGTCAAGACTCTTGAAGACACCGGAGGTTGGAAAGGCACTCCTACAAGCAGGTTGGGCAGGTGAAGCCACCAGATCAGCGACTTCAGCAGTCGTTTGGACACCCTTATCCTGTCTCAAAGTTATCCTGTGGCCTGTGTCCACTGATCCCGGAGGCACCACTGAGCTGTCCTTATGTGGAGCCGGGCGTTTGGGGTCACCTGCACTGTGGAAGCTATGTGACCCAAAAGATGCAGGAAAAGCCTTGCTGATATTTGAGACCTGTGGTGTATCTGGCGCACTAGCTACAGAAGCCTTTGTGCCATGTCCAGTGGCAGGTAAGCCCTTGCCTGCAGGGTGTCTAGTCTCGCCCCTATGAACTCTAAGTTCTGTGTGGGAAGCAAGGTGGACTTTACCTTATTTATGACAAAGCCAAGATGTTGCAGTATGTTGATAGTGTGGGTTGTGGTCTGTTGGGCCTCCTGAGGTGACGGGGCCCTGATGAGCCAGTCGTCCAGGTATGGGAAGACAAAGATACCCTGGTTTCTGAGAAACCCCGCCACCACTGCCAGGTATTTGGTAAATACTCTGGGGGCAGAGGCTAGGCCAAATGGAAGTACTCTGTACTGAAAGGGTTTCCTCCCACGACAAATCTGAGATATTGTCTGTGTTCTGGGTGTATGAGGAGGTGCGTGTAGGCATCCTTCAGATCCAAGGAGCAGAGCCAATCTCCCTGGTGGAGGTATGGCAGCAAAATTCCAAGAGAGAGCATCTTGAACTTCTCTTTTACCAGAAAGTTGTTTACATTTCGCAGGTCGAGGATGGGTCTGAGGCCTCCTGTTCTCTTTGGTATCAGGAATACCTGGAATAGAAGCCCTGGCCTTGCAGGCAGTGGGGCACTGATTCTACCGCCTGATCCCTTAGGAGACTAGCCAACTCCTACAGAAGGAGGTTCCTGTGCAGAGGAGGTCATAAAGGCTCTCCTGGAAAGTAGGATGGAGGCACCTGGCTGAAGTGAAGCAAGTAGCCCTTCTGGACTATTTGCAAGACCCAGGTGTCTGTGGTGACTGCTGGGCACCTGTAGGCATACAGAGTCAGCCTCCCTCCTGTGCTCAGTTCCCCCCTTGGCTGGAGAGAGACCATACTGCAGCTGTCAAAAACCCCAAACCGGATGGGAGGGAGCCGGTGCCTGAGGCTTGGGGGTCTTCTGCTTACGCGGGCCATGCCCCTGTCCCTTAGCCTGCTGCCCATGTTGGGGAGCTGGGGAGGCCTGGTAAGTGGGGTAGTTGCAGTAAGCAGTACCCTTCCTCTGGAAAAAGGGCTTTTTACCCGAGCCCTTCTTCTTAGAAGGGGCAGAGGTCTTTTTGGATAGCCTTGTCCAAGTCAAGTACTCGGACTCTATTTGCGCAGACTTCTCAGTCATGGGTTTGCCGAACAGGTTCTCACCTCGGCAGGGGACATCGACCAACTTGTCCTGTACCCATAACTCTAGGTCCGACAGGACATCAGCCAAGCCTGGTGTCGGGCACTGATGCCGGCTGCGGCTACTCGGGCCGTAGCCTCGAAGCCGTCATAGGCTGCTGGAGACAAACTTCGAACACTCTCGAATCCCCGTGGACAAGGCCTTGAATCTCTACAAGGGTTCCTCGGGGAGGCCAGCTGAGAACCCGGCAATCTCCTTTGCCAGGTCTCTTAAGTACATGCCCATGTACAGCTGGTAGGTTTGGACACGGCATGATAGCATCGAGCCCTGGTAGCACTTTCTGCCGAGGGCGTCCAGGTTCCGGGCTTCCCTTCCAGGAGGCACCGCGGAGTGCGTTTTTTGGCTCTTGAGCCTTTGCATGGCCGATTCCACAACCATGGAGTTGTGCGGCAGCTGTGCCTTTTGGAAACTAGGGCTCTTGCGGACTCGATAAATGGAATCGACCCGCCTGCTCAGCACTGGCATCAAGGCTGGGGATTCCCAAATACAGAATAACAGCTGTTCCAACATCGGAGGAACCGGTACAGTAAGGGCTTCCTTCGGTGGAAAATCATACTGGAGGGCATCAAGCTGTTCAGCTCGAGGCTCCTCCTCGACATCCGCCGGGAAGGCCAAGACCTTGGCCATGTCCCATACGAACTCCGAGAACCTGGTATCCTCCGGGGGAGATCTTCTCCGAGGTTTGGACTCCGGCGAGTCTGATGGGACACACCGGGTCCGGTGGGTGCCCGGGAGTCTTCGTCCTCCGTCTCCCAAGCCGAGTCCTCCAAGGAGGAATTGATGGGCTCCGGCCGCGTGGGCTTCGATCTCGACTGCCCCAATGCTGATGCCACTGGCATTGACGACCTCAGTCCCGAACAGGAGGTCGAGGGAGACCTCGGCTGAGGATCGACTCGAGCTCGGAGGGCCTCGAGGATCGGCTCGGCCTCCGGGGTCGACTTAGACATCGAGGTCCCGGTGGTCAGGGCAGACGGACCGGGAAGACCGGTCATCAGTGCCCGCTGCTGCTTCATGAAGGCAGAGACACTGCGCTACAAGGCCGCCATTCTGAGACCGAGTCCAGAAGGCTCCGCAGCCGACGGTGTCGGGCCCGAAGCCGGTTCTCCCAGAGGAGAGTCCATGAGGACAACAGTGTTTACCTTTCTCGGCGTCTCCGGCTCCATGCGAGGTACCTTGGCAGGCTGCTCTGACTCCGAGGACTCAGGGCGGCGGTCAGGACTACTGGCCTGCGAGAAACCAGGCCTATCAGAGGCATCTAACGACGACGTCCTCACAAGTTTTTTCTTCCTCTGGTGTTCCCTGGAGGGAGACCGTCTTTCAGAAGACCCACGATGATGCTCGGAGTCCGATAACTCCCGAGACGTCGAGGCTTCTGACCGGACCCGAGTGGAGGTGGACTCTCAGAAAATCCTCTCACACTGCTGTTGACAACTTCTAAGAGCTTTAGAAGACATCTTGCCACACGGGCCACAGGCCACCGGGTCTAGGTCAGCCCCAAGGCATCGGAGACAGCAGTCATGTGTGTCGGTGAGGGACATTAACTTTTTACACCGATCACACTTCTTAAACCCGCTGGCAGCCATTGGGGGAAAAAGAGCCCCTGCGAGGTCAAACGACCGGGGTGCCAGTGAAAAATAAAAAGAGCGCAAACGCTAGTCACTAAGGACAAAAAATGAAAAATAGGGACCGACTTCGATACTAGTGTACCGAACCGAGGCGGGAAGGGGAACCAGCGTTGAACCGGATCGAAGAGAAGAATCTTCTGTGAAGTTTGACGCACTTTTCCACAAGGGAATTTGGACCACGTCCATTCGGCTCCGTGGAAAAAGGGAGTCTGAGCAAGATGGCACCCTTGGGCAGGAAGGGGACCACGCATGCGCAATGCAATCCCAAAGGCTTTCTTTGAAAGCTGGGGAATTGCTCCGCAAGAGGGCTCCGTCAGCGCCGACATCACCCATATGTGAGGACCGACTTCCTGCTTGTTCCTGGAGAATATAGGCAATATTTCAACAAGGCGCCTAAGTATCTTTATAAAATAGGCTTCTGGAAGCAATTAAGATCTCATGTAGAAGGGAAGATGGCACTATATGAAAAGATGACAGCTGGATACAGATCATGAGAACCTGCAGAGTTGACACCTCAACAACACCTTCCCTAGAGCTGAGGAACCAGTATACAGCCCTGGAAGTGGAAAAGCACAAAGGATCCCAGGAACAGAAGGTACCAGAGCTCAAAAACGTTAAAGCTTTAGGATCTGCAAGCACTAGGAAGTGAAAGGTAGTAGTGGTTGGCGAATCCCATCTGAGGGGTAAAAAGGTGTCCATCTCCCAACCAGACATGATGTCCCAGGAGCATGCTGTCTGCCTGGTGCCAAGATCTAAAATGTTACAGAGAGTATGTCGAACCTCCTCACGCCTACTGACTATTTCCAATGCTGCTCATCTATGATGGCACAAATGATACACTCCAGTGGGAAGCTATCGGTGTCAAAAGTGGCTTGTGGCTCTGGGAGAGAAGGTGAAGCAATTAGGTGTGCAGGTGGTGTTCTTTTCAATTCCCTTGTCGAAGGTTAGAGACAGGCTCAAGAGTCTTGTAACCTAGATGGATCTTATCATTGTGAGCACTTTGGCTTCCTGAACCATTGCATGATTTTCCAAGGTCTAATGAGCAGAGATGATGTTTATCTACTTTAGAAGAGATGACGTGTTGTCCACAACAGACTGGCAAAACCTGTTGAGGAGGACTTTAAACTAGGATCATCAGGGGTGGATGAACAAAGCCCCCGGGTAAATAAAAGCTTTGCTGAGGTGAGCTGGCTCGGGGGCAGGAAGGAACTGGTATGCAAACATGACAAAAACATTACAAAAATCACACTTTTTCTGGGGGAACGTCTGGAGGGCTCTGCGGAAAAAAGGAGACTGAGGCAAGATGGCATCCTTGGGCAGGAAGGGGACCACACATGTGTGGTGCATGTCCCAAAGGCTTTCTTTGAAAGCTGGGAGATGCTTCCACAGGGCTGCATTAGTGCCGATGTCACCCATATATGAGGTCTGACTTCCTGCTTGTTCCTGGAGAACTAGTCATAACACAGCCACTTTCTGTAACAGAAGTCATCATAGCCTTCCTCAATACAGTGTCATCAGATGTCAAGGAAGCATTCACAATCAGAGCTAACCTCTCAGAGATCATTTTCCTTCCACCTGAATCCAAGACACAGGGCATGGGTCCAACAAATGCCCTACTGTCCGCATGCGACCCATCACCTGCTCCACTTCCTCAGGGGTCGCCTCAATAAACGCTGTCCAGCTGGGTTCCAGAGTACCCTGTACTTCAAAAGAATATTGCCCACCCCCCCATGCAATCTTCCACAAGGAAGCACATGCCTCTGTTGAAGAACCTTATCATGAAAACAACTAGCAAATCCCTCACTCGACAATTAGAAGGGTAAATTCACAGCAGGTTCATATGTTAACCTTTTCACCACAGAGAACAATTCTCCAGGTTGGTTCCCAGTTGCCTGAATTAAGTTCTCAAAATAATCATACTTTGCCCATTTAACTGCAGTCCTATAAAAAGTAGCTCTAAGTCTCCATGCTGCACGAGCATCTAACAAGCGCGAATACCGCTGCTTCTGTTCAAACCTCCGACATTCCTGTTTCAAAGAGCGCAAATTCCTAGTATACCAGGGGGACGAACAACGACCAGGGAACACAATAACCTTCTGCTTAGAGGCTAACTTATCATAAATGGCTCTCCGCCAATCATTCCAATCTTCCACCAAGCTATCCAGTGAAATTTCCCACTACCCCTACTCCCTATAAAGTCATACATACACTGCTGAGAAGGGGATACCTTGGGGGATCTCTTAAAAGGGTTGTAACACCCTATCTGCCTTATTCTCACAAGGCAACTGTGCCAGAAACTGGACAATGTGATCTGACCACGGCACTGCCTGAACCTCAACATCAAAAATCTGTAGCTGCTTCTGTTCAGAGGTGGACTTCACAAAAACTAAGTCCAACCAATGACCCCTTCATGTGTTGCTGAACTGACATACTGTACAAATCCCATGTCCTGTATACCAGAAGCAGATTGCCGCTCATGTGGTAATGATAAATTATCAAAAAGAACATTAAAATACCCTAAAACCGGGGAGAGCCAGAGGAACAGCGCCCGGATTGAGAGAGAACAGGCTCCTGCTCCGGTGGCCCCGACGTCATCAGGGGGCCTTGTTAAAGCCTGGGAGGTGCGGTGAGCAGTTGGGAGAGCCAGAGGAACAGCGCCCGGATTGAGAGAGAACAGGCTCCTGCTCCGGTGGCCCCGACGTCATCAGGGGGCCTTGTTAAAGCCTGGGAGGTGCGGTGAGCAGTTGGGAGAGCCAGAGGAACAGCGCCCGGATTGAGAGAGAACAGGCTCCTGCTCCGGTGGCCCCGACGTCATCAGGGGGCCTTGTTAAAGCCTGGGAGGTGCGGTGAGCAGTTGGGAGAGCCAGAGGAACAGCGCCCGGATTGAGAGAGAACAGGCTCCTGCTCCGGTGGCCCCGACGTCATCAGGGGGCCTTGTTAAAGCCTGGGAGGTGCGGTGAGCAGTTGGGAGAGCCAGAGGAACAGCGCCCGGATTGAGAGAGAACAGGCTCCTGCTCCGGTGGCCCCGACGTCATCAGGGGGCCTTGATATAAGTCCATCTCACCGGCGCAGCCGGAGGCGCGAGCCCGGGGCAGCGATCTAAGGGGCTAGATACAAGGGGTGTGATAGGCCCCTTGGAGAACCGCAGGAGAAGTGTAGTCGGGACCCTGGGCTACACAGCATTTGGATGGGTAAGAGAAAGAAGAAGATTGTCCCTGAAGCTACGGCTGAGGCTGCTGCAACAGTGGGTCCTATGGACAAACATATTAAGGTACTGTCTACTACTGATGTGCCTTTGGGCCCTGACTTTCTGACTCTGCGGTCACCCGCTGCTTCCCTTAGTTCTCCGGATCGCACTCCTCCTTCCCCGCCATGTATAATCTCCCCTGTGCCCTTGTCTACTGTGGGGGGTCAGTTTCAGCAGAGCACCCCAGTGTTCCTGGGGGACAAGCTGAAGCCTGTTACTTGGTCAGCCATTACGGGTGCTGCAGGGGATGTACCTGATGCTCAGGTCACCCTTGCAGACATCTGGAAAGCTGTTAACCGGATTGAAAATTCCCTAGTTCCTACTGTTAAATTGTTGTGTGAGTTTTCTTCTGAGACTTCTTCTAAGATTAGTGAGGTAGACGGGCATATGGGTAATATTCTTTCTCGTGTGTCAGTTTGTGAAAACCAATGTCTCTCCTTAAAAACTGTGTATTCCTCTACTATTAAGGATAGTTTAAATATTCACCACAAATTAGAATTATATGAAAATTTGTTGAGGTCTAAGAATATTCGTTTATTGAATTTCCCAGTTTGCCATTTACTTTCTCCTGAAATTCTTCTTGTGAAATATTTTAGAGAAGTGTTGGGTTTAGCTACTGCGGACTCAATTGCTATTTCTAAATTATATTACCTGACTGGACGTGGGGTTGTGCCTAATTCTCTGGGTGAATTTGATGTGGTTCAGGCCCGTTCTGAGCTTGAGCTCACCAAATTCTTGGAAGATTCCCAGGATATTATTCTATCACGTGCCACTTTGATTGTAACATTTGTATCTGATAAGGATAAGGTTCTGGTATTACGTAGCTATTTCAAGAAAATGTCCTCTTTGTTTTGTGGTGCAAAAATACAAATATTTCCAGATGTGTGTAGGGCTACGCAGGTTAGGAGACAGGCCTTTTTGGCACTGAAACCTAGAGTGTTAGCCCTCACTGCTTCTTTTTTTCTTCGTTATCCCTGCAAATGTTTAATTACGTTGCAGGGATCAAAATTTACTTTCATGGAACCTTCTCAATTGGAATTATTTTTGGTTGGTAAGGAGAGTCAGAGTAACGGCAGGGAGGGTGTGGAGTGATAGTTTAAGCTGTTCAGTAACTAGAGTGATTTAACTCTTAATGTTTTTTCCTTTTCTTATTTCCTAATTTTGTATCTCCCCAATATAGAGGGCTAGATGTAAGTGTTGTTAGTTTGTATCTATTTTTCCTTATGGTCTGTACTGCAATTGTTTTTCTTTTTAATACTATAACATCACTTAAGTTGCTTCTATTTTGCTTTTGTAAGTTGATTGAAAATTATTAAATAAAAAAAAATAAAAAAAAAATACCCTAAAACCAAAGGTCCCTCTCTTGGTTTGCAGCCTGTCATGCTGTGAGGGCTTATGTACATCAGTGATGCTGAGAGCTAAGCTATCAGTAGCTTAGCTAGTGGCAGGGTCTCCCAAGATAGACAGGTCTCAGCTGAGATGCCAGACTAAGACAAACCACCCATTTGGGCAGCAGCAGAATGGGGCGGTGTTGTAAGCCAAGGATCATATTTCTGTGACAAATGCAAAAACACTGGAATTAACTGCACGGAAGAAAGGCTTGGCAAATCTACTTAAGAACATAAGATATGCCATACTGGGTCAGACCAAGGTCCATCAAGCCCAGTATCCTGTTTCCAGCAGTGGCCAATCTAGGTCACAAGTACCTAGCAGTTTCCCCAAAAGACACAGATTCCAGAATGCTTGTATTGGGGCAAGCAGTGGATATTTAAACCCGGCTACACTAACAGTTTCTACTACATCCTCCGGTAGCAAATTCCAGAATTTGATTACACGTTGAGTGAAAAAATATTTTCTCTTATTAGTCTTAAATAGGTTACCCTGTAGCTTCATTGCATGCCCCCTAGTCTTTCTATATTTTGATGGTGTAATCAATCGATCTACATTTACCCGTTCCACTCCATTCATTAATTTATAGACTTCTATCATACCTCCCCTCAACCATCTCTTTTCCAGGTTAAAGAGCCCTAACCTTTTTAGCCTCTCTTCACAGGGGTATTCTTCCATCCCCTTTACCATTTTGGTGGCTCTTCTCTGGACCTTTTCTAATAACGCTATATCCTTTTTAAGATACGGCGACCAGAACTGCACACAATATTCAAGATGCGGTCACACCATGGAATCTACAGAGGCATTATAATATCCTTTATATCTTGCTTTGAAAACCCAATGCATAGTCACAAAACAAATTGCACTATAGTGGTGGAAGGTCAGACCCTCAAGTTGGAAGGCACTCAAATGGCTACTGGGGATGAACTGATGACTTCTCAGAGTAAAGCCAGCATTTATGATGTGGTGAGATCTGCTGAAGTAGCTGCGCATGAAAAGAGTCAGAAATTGCAAAGATATCTTACATATTGGGACATGGAATGTACGAAGCATGAACCAAGGGAAGTTCGAGGTGGTCAAGAATGAAATGGAATGCGTACAACTCAATTTGTTGGGTGTCACTGAAATGAAATGGACTGGCTTTGGGCACTTTGGATCTGATGATCATATGGTTTACTATGCTGGAAACAAAAGACAAAGAAGAAATGGTGTTGCATTTATAGTTAAGAAGAAATTTGCAAGAACTGTAATGAAATACAATGCAGTCAGTGAACGCTTAATTTCTTTTCGTCTACGAGGAAAGCCCATCAACACAACTATAATTCAGGTATATGCCCCAACAGCTGCAGAAGAGGAAGACGTTAATGAGTTCTATGAACAAGTACAAGCTGAAATTGACAGAACATGCAAACAGGATATCCTGATAGTCATGGGTAACTGGAATGCAAATGTTGGCAACAAAGAAGAAGGAAAAATGGTTGGAAAAATATGGAGATGGCAACAGAAACAAAGCTGGAGAAAGACTGATAGAATTCTGCAAAACCAATGATCTATTCATCTCAACCACCTTCTTCCAGCAACACCACAAGCGCCGACTGTGCACGTGGACTTCACCCAATGGATTGTACAGAAATCAAATTGACTACATCTGTGGAAGACAACGATGGAAAAGCTCGATAACATCAACAAAGACAAAACCTGGAGCTGACTGTGGTACAGATCACCAACTAGTAGTGTACAAACTCAAGCTAAAGTTGAAAAAGAGCAAGCCATTCATGAATGCAGCAAAATATGACCCTGAGAATATACCACTGGAATTTAAAGACTGCCTGAGAAATTGATTTGCTACTTTAGATACAAATGACAGAGTTCCAGAATAGCTATGGAATGACATCAAGAAGGTTGTATTGGAAGAAAGCGATAAGTCTCTACATAAGGTAAAAAAAGCAAAAATGACCAAAATGGATGACTGAAGAAACTCTGAAAATTGTCCAGAAACGCAAAGAAGCTAGAGCCAGAAGAGAAAGAGAGGCAATCGCAGAACTCAACAGAGATTTCCAATGTGCAGCAAGACAGGACAAGGAAAAGTACTACAATGACACATACAAGGAAATAGAATCAGAAGCTATTAGAGGAAAAACAAGATTGGCCTTTCTAAAGCAACGAGAGTTAAAGAAAAAATTCCAGCCTCGAACTGGAATGTTACAAGATGCTCAAGGATCCATGTTGAATGATGCTGAGAAGATCAAGAAAAGGTGGAAAGAATATACAGAGTCATTATACCATAAAGATCAATTGGACCAACAGTCGTTTCAACCTTATGATCAGGAACCATTGGTGATGAAAGAAGAAGTTGAAGCAGCATTGAAAGCCTTATCAAAGAACAAAGCACCAGGCATTGATGACATTCCCATTGAGTTATTACAGCAATCAGATGAAAATGTTACCATACTTACAAGGCTCTGCCAGGAAATTTGGAAGACAAATTCATGGCCAACTGACTGGAAATGATCTTTGTTTATACCAATACTAAAGAAAGGACACCCGATGGACTGTGGAAATTATTGCACAGTCACTCTGATCCCACATGCCAGCAAGATTCTACTCAAGATCATTCAGCAGAGGCTACAACCATACCTGCAACAAGAACTGTCTGAAGTGCAAGCAGGGCTCAGGAAAGGGAGAGGAACGAGAGACATTATCGCGGATGTGAGATGGATCTTGAAAAGACAAAAGAATACCAAAAGGATATCTATATGTGTTTTATTGACTACAGCAAGGCTTTTGACTGTGTAAACCATGAGAAACTCTGGGCCACACTAAGAAAGCACAGTTACTTACCTGTAACAGGTGATCTCTGGGAACAGCAGGAATTAGTCCTCACATATGGGTACGTCGGAACCGACGGAGCCTGCGCGGGAAAGCTCACCAGCTTCCTAGAATGGAAGCTTTTGGGACCTCCCACTGCACATGCGCGCTGCCTTCCCGCCTTCCTGAACAGCTCTCCTCAGTTTCGAGTTTATAGCTGAGACAATAGAGAGAGGACAGGAAGACAGATAGATAGAAGATACAACTCCTAGGGGAGGTGGGTGGGTTGTGAGGACTAATTCCTGCTGTTCCCAGAGATCACCTGTTACAGGTAAGTAACTGTGCTATCTCCAGGAACAAGCAGGAATAAGTCCTCACATATGGGGACTCCCTAGCTGAGATGCCTGGGAGATCCCCCTCCAAGGGTTCGCCATCTTCGTATGGATCTCAGGCATCCATCCTGGGAAGGTGGGCAGGAGTTGTCTAAGAATGGAACAGGTGTTTGAGGACAGCCTGGCCAAACAAGGCATCCCGGCGGGAGTCCTTGTCCAAACAGTAATGGGCCGTAAAGGTATGAACCGAGGCCCAGGTAGCGGCTCGACAGATCTGATCAATGGAAACAGAGTGCAGATGAGCCATAGAAGTTGCCATGGCTCTCACATTGTGAGCTGTGACATGGCCTTCCAGAGAAATGTTTTTACTCTGGTAAGCAAAGGAAATACACTGAGCAATCCAATTGGAAAGTGTACGCTTGGAGACTGGAAGTCCCAAATGTGAAGGATCAAAAGCCACGAAAAGTTGAGAAGACTTTCGATGTGGCTGAGTCCTATTAAGGTAAAAGGCTAGAGCTCTTTTACAATCCAGAGTATGAAGGTTCCTCTCTGCACTGGAGGCATGAGGAGCCGGAAAAAAACCGGTAGATATACCTCTTGATTAAGATGAAAAGGCGAGACCACTTTGGGCATAAAGTGGGGATTCGTCCTAAGGACCACCTTGTCATGATGAAATCTTGTATAAGGTGGATTAGCCACTAGAGCCTGCAGTTCGCTGATGCGGCGAGCGGAAGTGACTGCAATTAGGAATAGTACCTTCCAGGAAAGAAATTTCAAGGAGGTAGAAAATAACGGCTCAAAAGGTGGCTTCATAAGCTGACCAAGCACTAGATTTAAATCCCATGCGACCGGGGGGGGGTCTGATGGGAGGTTTAGTGAGAGTCAGGCCTCTCATGAATCTTGCAACAAGAGGATGAGAGGAGATAGGTTGTCCATTTATAGGTTTCAGGGATGCTGAAATAGCACTTAAATGGACTCTTACAGAATTCGTCTTAAGGCCTGCATTGGAAAGATGCAGGAGATAGTCTAAGAGGGAATTCAAAGGAAGTGCCAGAGGGTCAAGGCCCTGCTGAGCACACCAAATGGAAAAACGTTTCCATTTGAAAGCATAAGACCGCCTCGTGGAAGGTTTCCTAGAGGCATGAAGGATATCTTTCACAGGTTGAGAAAGATTAAAGTCTTGAAGACTTAAGCCTTCAGTAACCAAGCTCGGAGATGTAGGGATTTGGGGTTTGGGTGCCACAAAGTCCCCTCCTCCTGAGACAGAAGGTCTGGTGCAGCTCCTAAGTCCAGGGAGGATCCCTGGGAGAGCTGTAGAAGCAGAGGGAACCACACTTGGCGTGGCCAGCGTGGAGCTATGAGGATCATAGAGCCGTGATCTCTCTGGAGTTTGAACAGAGTCTTAGGAATCAGCGGAATGGGTGGAAAGGCATATAGGAACGCCTGACCCCAATGGAGGAGAAAGGCGTCTGTGGCCTGAGCTTCCTGACACGGAGTCCTGGAACAGAACCGGGGAAGTTTGGCATTCCACGGACTTGCAAAGAGGTCTATGTCCGGGGTCCCCCATTCCTGAAAGATTCTGGTTATCTGGTCCACGTGTAGGGACCACTCGTGTGGCAGCAGAACTCGACTGAGCCTGTCTGCTCGAGAGTTTTGAACTCCTGGAAGATACACTGCTAGCAGATGAATTTGGTGCTCTCTGGCGAAGGCCCATAATCTGAGAGCTTCGTTGCAAAGCGACAGAGAGCCCGTCCCTCCTTGTTTGTTTATGTAAAACATGGCCACCTGATTGTCTGTCTGAACCAGGACAGTCAGGTTGGCAAGGAGGGTATAGAAGACCTTGAGGGCAAGGTAAATTGCTCGCAGTTCCAGGAGGTTGATATGAAGGGTGGCCTCCTGTGGAGACCAAGTGCCCTGAGTGGAGAGAGTTAGCAGATGGGCTCCCCACCCCAATTGGGAGGCATCTGTTGTGAGGGTTGCTTGGGGTAGCAAGGGCTGAAAGGGAGCCCCCAACAACAGATTCTTGGTGGATATCCACCAATGGAGGGACCAAGACAGACGGTTTGAGGTTTGTATTTGGTCTGAGAGTGCTCCCGACGCCTGAGTCCACTGGGTGGCCAGGGTCCATTGAGCTGCTCTCATATGAAAACGAGCATAGGGCACCACATGTACTGTGGAGGCCATATGGCCCAGGAGGCGTAGCATTTCCCTGGCTGTCAAGTGAGTACTGGACTGGGCTTGGGAGGCCAAGCTCAGCAGACGCTGACCCCGAACCAGTGGAAGGTAGGCTCTTGCAGTGGTGGTGTCCAACTGGGCCCCTATGAATTCTAGAGACTGAGTAGGGCTGAGTTGAGACTTGGGAAGGTTTACCACCAGTCCCAGATACTGCAGAAGGCTCCTTGTGCGGTCTAGGGAAATCTGGGCCTGCGACTGAGTTGGAGCTCGAATGAGCCAGTCGTCCAGATATGGGAATACGAAAATCCCCATACTTCTGAGAAATGCGGCTACGACTGCCATGCATTTGGTAAAGACTCTTGGGGCAGAGGCGAGACCGAAGGGAAGTACTCTGTATTGGTAATGACTTCCCCTGAACAGAAAGCGAAGATATTTTCTGTGGGATGGATGGATGAGTAGATGTGTATACGCATCCTGCAGGTCTAGAGAACAAAGCCAGTCCTGACTCTGAAGGTATGGAAGGAGAATGCCCAAAGAGAGCATTTTGAATTTCTCCTTGTACAGAAATTTGTTCAATTCTCTTAGATCTAGGATTGGTCTGAATCCCCCTGTCTTCTTTGGAATGAGAAAATAGGGGGAGTAGAAACCTGACCCTTGTTGATGAAGAGGAACCTCTTCTATGGCCCCTTGGGCAAGCAGAGAAGAGATCTCCCGATCCAACAGGGCTAGGAGAGGAGATGGAGAATTGAAGGGTCTCACCATGTGATGAGGAGGAAGGTTGGAGAAATGAAGTTTGTAACCCTCTCGGATGATAGAGAGGGTCCATTGCTCTGTTGTGATTTGTTCCCATCTGGGAGCAAAGTGAGCTAACCTTCCAGGTATGGTGAGAGGTTCTGGTTGGTCCAGAACCAGGAATGGCAAGTTCTCTAGGGGCAAGTCAAAACCCCTGAGGGGGTGGAGCCTGTTGAGCTGCAGTAGCTGCTGCAGGCTTTGCTCTTGCTTGTTTCGTTTGCTGACGTTTAGCCGCAAAACGAGGTTGAGAAGATTGCTGGCCAGTATTGGAAGCATATCTGGCCTTCTTATAATAAGGCCTCTTGAAAGACTTCTTCTTAGTGGGAGTAGAAGTGGACTTAGAAAGTCTCTCTAAGGTGGCATTTTCAGCGTCCATTTGAGTGGCTTTAACTTGCCACTCTGCACCGAATAAGTTCTCACCTGTACAGGGCAGATTCCGTAAGCCATCTAGAACCCAGGGTTCCAGATCAGAAGCCTGGAGCCAAGCCAGACGTCTGGCTGCAATAGCAATGCCAGAAGCTCTGCTGGCTCCCTCGAAGGAATCAAAGGCAGCTCTGTTGGAGAACTTAGAAACATCTGAGAGTTGTTTCACAACAGAAAGGAAGTCCTCCTGTTTATCCTCAGGGATAAAGGGGGCAAAATGCCGCACTTTATTGGCAAGTTCCCCTAGGAACATGCCCATATAGAGGCTGTAGGAATTAATCCTGGCTATAAGCATACTAGCCTGGAAGATTTTCCTACCAAAAGAGTCCAGTGTCTTACATTCCCTTCCTGGAGGTGTAGAAGAGTGCCTTTTAGTACTCTTGATCTTTTTCATTGCAGACTTTACCACAATGGAGTGGTGAGGCAATTGAGTTTTCTGAAAACCAGGAGAAGGAGGGACCCGATACATGGTGTCCAACCTACGGGAATAAGGAGACAGAGTTAAAGGGTTCTCCCAGAAATCCATCAATTGTTCCTGAAGGATTTCATGGATAGGCAGGGTAACTGCTTCTTTAGGAGACTTAGAGTATCCTAAAATATCCAATCTTTTTGACCTTGGTTCCCTTTCAGAGGAGGTAGTGATAGAAAGGCCTTTAGCCATTTCTAAAATAAAGTCCTGAAAGGACAAATCCTCTGGAGGAGACATTCTCCTTTTTGGAGAAGAAGGTTCCTCAGGAAGGTCAAGGGAGAGCTCTGCAGACTCATCAGAGGAGCCAAAATCCTCAGAGGAATCGGTGTATTCTCTAGTTTCCTCTAACGCACGATACGCATACCGATCGGTATCGACATCGGGCGTACCGGGTATGGAAGCGGTATGGAGCGAAAGCCCATACGGTACCGATTTGCGTTTAGAAGAGGAAGGCCTGGGTTCCGGCATGGCGGACGATACCGGAACCGGGCCCGGAACCGCTGGAAGCGGTACCGATGGCGTTGCAGCTTTAATGAAAGCCATGACGGCCTGCTGCATGGATTGGACAGTATTGCCCATAGACGCCACGGCTGCCTGGATGTCGGTACCGGTATGGGCCGGTACCCCAGAGCAGTCCAACAGGTGATCTGTCGAGGCCGTGCCATCGATGTCAACCTGTAGCCCCTGAATTGGCGTTTTGGAAGGCAGAGCTTCCCGCCGGGGCTGTTTGGCTGGGGCAGGGTCCTCAAAACTAAGAGCCTCTCGATGCTTTGAAGGAGATTTGCCCTTTGAGGACTTGCCCACAGAAGGTTTGGTTACCTGAGATCCATCCGGAGATGATGACCTGGATGACTGTGATGTTGGATTCTCTGAAGCAAACAGCACATGGAATTTGTTGGCCCGGTTCTGCAGCCCACGCTTAGACATTTGGGAGCAGGAAGGGCAGTCCGGAATGGAGTGGTCAGGCCCCAAACATTTAAGACACCATTCATGGGTGTCTGTGACTGATATTACAGCAGTACACTTGGTACACTTCTTAAATCCAGGGGCTGGCTTCTCCATGTGGAGAATTCAAGTAGGCCTGAAGGCCTAACTGAAGTGACCAAGTGTTGAAAAATAATAAAAGAAAAGAAAATAATTTTTCAAGAAAGAAAAAGGAAGACCGGCGATACCGGTATCGGTATGGGAAGGCAGGTACGCGGTCTAAAGAAACAAAACAAAAAACTACAATTTCTTCAGCGGTGACAGGATACACGACCTGCTGGCTCCGCGGAAAAAGAGAAACTGAGGAGAGCTGTTCAGGAAGGCGGGAAGGCAGCGCGCATGTGCAGTGGGAGGTCCCAAAAGCTTCCATTCTAGGAAGCTGGGGAGCTTTCCCGCGCAGGCTCCGTCGGTTCCGACGTACCCATATGTGAGGACTTATTCCTGCTTGTTCCTGGAGATGCATGGGTATACCAGAACACCTGATCATTCTCTTGCACAACCTTTATACTGATAAAGAAGCAACAGTTCGAAAGGAAGTAGGAGCAACAGAATGGTTTAAATTCAGCAAAGGTGTACGACAAGGCTGCATACCTTCCCCCTACCTCTTTAATTTATATACAGAACAAATCATCAGAAAAGTACATAAGCACATAAGATATGCCATACTGGGTCAGACCAGGGTCCATCAAGCCCAGTATTCTGTTTCCAACAGTGGCCAATCTAGGTCATATGTAACTAGCAGTTTCCCAAGAGACACAAGTTCCACAATGCTTGTACTGGGTCAAGCATTGATATCTTCGGTCACTTCTTAATAATGGTTTATGGACCTTTCCTCCAGGAACTTGTCCAAACCTTTTTTAAACCCAGCTACACTAACAGCCTTTACTACATCCTCCGGTAACAAATTCCAAATTACACGTTGAGTGAAAAAATATTTTCTTTTATTAGTCTTAAATAGTTTACCCTGTAGCTTCATTGCATGTCCCCTAGTCTTTCTATATTCTGATAACGTAAACAGTCGATCTACGTTTACCCGTTCCACTCCGTTCATTAATTTATAGACTTCTATCATATCTCCCCTCAGCCGTCTTTTTTCCAGGTTAAAGAGCCCTAACCTTTTTAGCCTTTCTTCATAGGAGTATCCTTCCATCCCCTAGGACTGTATGAAGACAATAGAGGTGTGAAGATTGGTGGAAGACTCAACAACCTTCGCTATGTTGATGATACCACATTACTAGCTGAAAGTGAAGACGATTTGAAACATTTGCTTCCCAAGATCAAGGAATATAGTCTTAAAATGGGTCTGCACCTTAATGTTAAGAAGACAAAGATCCTGACAACTGGCAAAATGAATAAGTTCATCGCTGATGGAGAAGAGATTGAAATAGTTGACAACTTTAACCTACTTGGATCAACTATCAATAAAGAAGCAACAAGCAGTCAAGAAATCAGACGATGCATTGCTCTTGGCAGAATGGCTATGAAGGACCTAGACAAGATTCTCAAGAGCACCGATGTCTCTCTCCATACAAAGATTTGACTTGTTCAAGCCATGGCATTTGCAATAACATCATATAGATGTGAATGTTGGACAGTGAAAAAGAAAGACAAGAAGAACATTGATGCCTTTGAATTATGGTGCTGGCGACGAATATTGTCTATATCATGGACTGCCTGAAGAACAAACCAGTCAGTACTAGAGGCGATCAAACCTAGCTTTCTTTAGAAGCTCAGATGATGAGATTTTGGCTTTCATACTTTGGACACATCATGCGAAGAGAGAGATCATTAAAGAAAGACATCATGCTTGGCAAGGTAGAAGGACAACGCAAAAGAGGAAGGCCATCAATAAGATGGATTGATATAATAATAGCAGCTATGGATGCAAATCTGTCAACAATGAGCCATCTGCCTGAAGACTGAACACAATTTAGGACAACTATCCAGAGGGTCGCCATGAGTCGACACCAACTTGACAGCACTTAACAACAAAACCAAAGGTATGTTAAATTGCATGGAAACCTCTTAAACTAGCAATATAAACTCCTCCATTAATAACAGAGAACTATTGGGAGATCGATAAATGACCAAAAGACCCATCTTCCCCCACCTAATCAGCAAACAATCTACATCTTTAAACGATCTCAAAGGGACCTGAACAAGGTCCAACTGTTCCATAAATACCAAATCCACCCCTGCACCCTCTCTATTCTTCCCCAACCAAGAATAACCCAGAGGGCAAAATTGTTGCACATCTACCCCATCCCCTTCCTTAACCCAGGTCTCAGTCACACAAACCAGACCCCACCCCCCTTTCTGATTCAGGTCATGCAGAACTTTGGCCTTGTTCCACACTGACCGAGCACTGAACAATACAAACCTCTCACAACCTAGCCTATCCCTCACTATTCCTCTGTCCCCCCACAATCAACTGGAATAAGAATCCTACCTCCCTGAATTACCTTTCTAAAATGACCCCCTGCCCTTTCACCCATACCCATGCCATAAACACCCAATCCAAAAAACACCTCCCTCAAAACCCAAGCCCTCACACTCACATACTGATGGAATATATCAGCCCCTAACCCCTTCCCATGACCACAGGAATATGTTCTCCCATTCCAAATTCCTCTAAACCAAACACACCCCGCACATACAGACCTCCTACAGTACTCCAAACAACCACAAAAAGCACAGACCAATAACCCACAAGGGATCCACATACAAACCCCCAAAATTCCCCACCCTACTACCCATTGGTCGCACGGAGGGGGCATGCTGGGGCACCAGCAGCATCTTTCAAAGGCAGAATGACAGTGATGGCGGGGGTGGGGCTTACTGCGACCCGCAGAGTGCCCAGAACACAGTTTCAGAGGGCCAAACACTAAAACTTCACTCAAGGAAAACAGTAGTCTAGTAGTTAGAGCAACATCCTAGTACCCAAGACATCAGGGTTTGATTCCCAGTGGCAAGTCACTTTACCCCCATTACCTCGGAAGAAAAGGCCAGGAGTCGACATTGACCTGATGGCACTTAAAAAGTCTCTTACAGGAGACAGCAGCCACTTTTTAAAATAGCTTTTTTTGGCCAGGTAAATAAGGAAACTCGATGGGAGGGGCTTCAGCCCATGAGTCAGTTCATTGGTGAGAGGTGAGGCTACAGTAGCCCAGCGATATTTCAACTCTTTCAAGCTGTTCTAATGAAGGCAGCGGGGCTACTGAGTGACAAAGTCCTCTCCTGTCAGGTATACCTACTCATCAGCATGCACAAACTTTCTGGTTTAATTTATATGTATACAGGCAAATTCTCAAAACTATTTGCATAAATGTGAATCCCTCCCTAGTCTTACCATGGGAAATGCCCCCACTCAGGATAAAGTTATGCATGTGAAGGCTGTATGTGTGTAAAATTTACCCTCATATTGGGCACTCATTTTTATAAAAGCGGATTTCTACTGTTTTATGCCTAGAAAAACTTCTGAAAATTACTTTGTGTATGTTAATAACTTTTTGTATAAAATACTGTTCATTGGTTCTGATGCATCTATATTGCTCTAAAAATAATAAAGATGAATAATATGTAATAGCCTATTCCAGGAACTTTAAAAAATATCTGCATTATTTTTAAACATACTTGTCCTCTCTGGTCATTATCTCTGTCATATCATAGAGAGAATAATTTTGTGGTTCTTCAGGTTTTTCACAACTGGCCTCAGAGGATAATTCCATCTTAGCATGTACTTTAACAAATTCATTTTGCAGTCTTTCATTTTCATACTGCAGCTTCTCAAAAGTAGTAGTATAGCTTTCCTGTTCCTTTGATGATTTTACACCCTGTGAGAGAAAACAAAAAGCGTAGTTACTCACCTGTAACAGGTGTTCTCCAGGAGCAGCAGGAATCAGTCCTCACATATGGGTGACGTCGGCGCCGATGGAGCCCTCGCGGAGCAATTTTCCCCAGCTTTCAAAGAAAGCCTTTGGGAATTGCAGCGCGCATGCGCGGTCGCCTTCCCGCCCAAGGGTGCCATCTTAGCCAGTCTGATGACATAGCTAAAAGACAGCATAAAAATTTGCAAAAAAACTTAAGCAGATGATTGCAACTCCACGGGGAGGAGGGAGGGTTGTGAGGACTGATTCCTGCTGCTCCTGGAGAACACCTGTTACAGGTGAGTAACTACGCTTTCTCCAGGACCAAGCAGGAAGTCAGTCCTCACATATGGGACTCCCAAGCTTAAGGCTACCGGAGAACCTAAGCACAAAAATGAGCTCCCTCTAGCTCAGCGGCACAGAAGGAAGGAATCTTCACTGAATTATCACCCACCGGTAGCCCCCATCCGGGATGGAGGGTAGGAGTTGCTCAAACCTCGAAGAGATTTCGGAGGACTGCCTGTCCGAAAGCACTGTCCCTACGGGACTCCCTCTCGAGACAGTAATGGACCGCAAAAGTCTGGCTCGAAGACCAAGTAGCGGCCCGGCAGATGTCTGCCAGCGGAACAGAGCGGAGGTAAGCCACTGACGTAGCCTTCGCCCGAACACAATGAGCCGTGACTCGACTTTCTAAGGAGAGTCCGGCTGCCCCATAAGCCCAAGCGATACAGTCAGCAACCCAGATGGACAGAGTACGCTTGGAGACCGGGAGCCCCAATTTATTGGGGTCAAAAGACACAAAAAGTTGAGCAGCTTTACGGTGCTCCCGCGTACGGTCAAGGTAGAAGTTCAATGACCTTCTACAGTCCAGGGTATGCAGGACTCGTTCAGCTCGGCTGGAGTGAGGCCTGGGAAAGAAGGTTGGAAGTACCACCTCCTGATTGATGTGAAAAGGGGAGACAACTTTTGGAAGAAATTTTGGGTGAGTCCGTAGGACTACCCTATTTTTGTAGAACCGAGTGAAGGGAGGATCAGACACGAGGGCCTGCAATTCACTTACGCGTCTAGCGGAAGTGAGGGCTATCAGGAATAAGGTTTTCCACGAAAGAAAACGCAGAGAACAGGTAGCCATCGGTTCAAAAGGCGGACAGGTGATCCGCTGTAAAACCACATTCAGATCCCAGTCAGGTGCTGGCGGGCGCAGAGGTGGTTTAAGTAGAAGGAGACCTCGGAGAAACCGTGCTACGAGAGGGTCGTTGGAAAGAGGTCTGCCGTCCACCGGCACATGGTGTGCTGAAAGAGCACTGAGGTGGACTTTGACGGAGTTGGACTTAAGTCCCAGATTAGAGAGGTAGAGCAGGTACTGCAAGATCACCGACACCGAGCAGGAGAAGGGATCCTGAGACTGCTGTACACACCAAACGGAAAAGCGACGCCATTTAAGGGCGTAGCATTTGCGGGTAGAAGGTCGCCGAGAAGCTAGGACGACCTCTTCCACCTCTGCCGGCAGGAGAAGGGGAGCGAGGACTACCCTTTCAGCCGCCAGGCCATTAGGTTGAGAGATCTGAGGTTGGGGTGTAGCAGAGACCCCTGATCCTGTGTTAGGAGATCCGGTTGAAACCCCAGAGGGAACGGATCCTCTGCCGCTAATTGCAACAGGAGTGGGAACCACGGCTGTCTGGGCCAGCGAGGAGCCACCAGGATCATGGACGCTTTGTCCCGGAGAACCTTGAACAGAGTTCGGGAGACTAGCGGGATGGGAGGAAAAGCATAGAGAAGGCTTTCCGACCATGAGAGCAGAAAAGCATCTGCCGCTACCCGAAGGGGATGTGGCTGACGAGAGCAGAAGCGAGGAAGTTGCCGGTTGAGAGGACTGGCAAAGAGATCCATCGTGGGGAGGCCCCACTTCAGAAAGAGTTTCTGAACTACCAAGGGATCCAGACGCCACTCGTGCGGCTGGAGTATCCTGCTGAGTTTGTCCGCCAGGCAATTTTCTTGGCCTGGGAGATAAACTGCCTTGAGAAGAATGCCGTGACTGACGGCCCAAGAGCAGAGCTTCTGAGCTTCTCGGCAGAGAAGGAAGGAGCCCGTGCCCCCCTGCTTGTTCACGTAGAACATGGCAACTTGATTGTCCGTCTGGACAAGGACGGACTGGTGAGAAGTCAGGTGGGAGAAAGCCTTGAGCGCCAGACGAATTGCTCTGAGCTCCAGGAAGTTGATCTGTTGAGCAGACTCCCACGCGGTCCAGAGACCTTGAGTACATGCCCCCTGGCAATGTGCTCCCCAACCCAGGAGGGAAGCATCGGTCGTCAGCACTTGAGCCGGCTGAGGCGACTGAAACGGCATTCCGAGCACCAGGTTCGGCTGATGAAGCCACCACTGTAGGGAAGAGGCCAGCGGCCTGGAGAGGCGCACTAAGTCGGCTAGTCCGCCGGTGGCTTGTTGCCACTGCTTGCAAAGGCACCATTGAGCCGGCCGCATATTCAGGCGAGCATTGGGGGTCACGTGGACGGTGGAAGCCATATGGCCGAGTAGTCTCAGGAAGCGCCTGGCGGAGACCAGGGACTGGCTGCGAAAACGGCCGGCTAGGTCCATGAGCCGTTGAGCCCTGTCGAGAGGCAGGAAAGCTCGAGCCTGAGGAGTGTGCAGTCTTGCGCCGATGAACTCGAGATCCTGTGAGGGGAGCAAAGTGGACTTTGCGAAGTTTATGACAAAGCCCAAGTACTGCAGAAGAGTCACCGTGCGGTGTGTGGCATTGGCGACTGCCGGAGAGGACGACGCTCTGATGAGCCAGTCGTCGAGGTACGGAAAGACATAGAGGCCCTGAAGCCTGAGATAGGCCGCCACCACCGCGAGACATTTTGTGAAGACTCGCGGTGCGGAGGATATGCCAAAGGGCAGTACTCTGTACTGGTAGTGATTTCCTGCCACCACAAACCTTAGGTATTGGCGGTGGCTTGGGTGGATGAGGATGTGCGTGTAGGCATCCTTTAGATCCAAGGAGCATAGCCAATCTCCCTGCTGGAGGTAGGGCAGAAGGATTCCAAGGGTAAGCATCTTGAACTTTTCCCGCACAAGGAACTTGTTGAGGTTGCGCAAGTCCAGGATGGGTCTGAGGCCTCCTGTCCTTTTTGGTATTAGGAAATACCTGGAATAAAAGCCTTGACCTCTCAGGTGGTGGGGCACCGGTTCCACAGCCTGTTCCTGAAGAAGACTTGCTAACTCCTGAAGGAGTAAGTCCCTGTGCAGAGGGAGTCGAGGAGGTTCTCCCGGAAAATAAGAGGGAGGGACCTGATGGAAGTGGAGAAGATATCCTTCTCGCACGACTTGAAGCACCCAGGCATCTGAAGTGATGGTGGACCACCTGTGGGCGAAGTGAACCAGCCGGCCTCCGGTGCTGGGAGGAACCAGCTGAGGGGGAGAGGCTATGCTGAGGAAGTCAAAAACCCCCACCCTGCTGAGCAGGGGCTGGTGGTGCAGGCTTGGGGGCTTGCTGCCTACGGGACCCGTTACCCCGTCCCTTGGCTTGCTGACCCTGTTGGGGAGCTGGAGGGGCCTGATATTGAGGGTAGTGTTTATAGGCAGCCGCCTTTCTCGGGTAAAAGGACTTCTTTCCCGAGCCCTTCTTTTTCTGGGAAGGGGTAGAGGTCTTCCTAGAAAGCCTGGTCCTGGTGAGAGTCTCCGTCTCGATTTGTGCAGCCTTTTCAGCCATGGGCTTGCCAAAGAGGTTCTCACCTCTGCAGGGGACATCGACCAACTTGTCCTGCACCCAAGGTTCAAGGTCAGACGACTGAAGCCAAGCCTGTCGGCGGGCACCGATGTCAGCTGCGGCCACACGAGCCGATGCTTCAAAGCCATCATAGGCTGCTCGGGACATGAATTTGGAGCATTCCCGAATACCAGTTGTCAAGGCTAGGAACCTCCGCAAAGGTTCCTCGGACAGTCCAGCGGAGAATCCGGCTAGCTCTTTAGCCAGGTCTCGGAGATACATGCCCATGTATAGCTGGTAGGTCTGGACACGACAAGCCAGCATAGAGCCCTGGAAACACTTCTTACCAAGGCCATCCAGGTTACGGGCCTCCCTGCCAGGAGGCACCGAGGAGTGCATTTTTTGGCTCTTAAGCCTATGCATGGCCGATTCCACTACCATGGAATGGTGTGGCAGCTGTGCTTTTTGGAAGCCAGGACTCTTGCGGACTCGATAGATGGAATCGACCCGCTTGCTCAATACCGGCGACGAGGCCGGACTCTCCCACATGCGGAAGAGTAGTCGTTCCAGCATGGGAGGCACCGGTACAGTAAAGTGCTCCCGGGCGGGAGAGTCGTACTGAAGGGCGTCGAGCTCTTCGGCTCGAGGCTCCTCCTCGGGATCCGCAGGGAAGGCCAAAGCCTTGGCCATATCCCTGACGAAGTCCGAGAACCGGGCATCCTCCGGAGGGGACTGTTTCCGAGGTTCGGACTCAGGTGAGTCCGAGGGGACACACCGAGTCCGAAAGGAATCAGGTGACTCCTCCTCTTCAGACTCCCAGGCCGACTCCGAGGAGGAATCGGTGGGGTCGGCTCGGGCAGGCGGAGGCGTCGGCCGCCCCGACGCCGAGGGAGTCGGCGGCGACGACCTCGGTCCCGAACGGGAGGCCGAGGGTGACCTCGACCGAGGATCGACTCGAGTTCGCATGGACTCGAGGATCGGCTCGGTCTCCGGGGTCGACTTAGACGTCGACGTCCCGGCGGTCGGGGCAGCGGCGCCAGCGAGGCTAGCGATCAGTGCCCGCTGCTGGTCCATGAAGGCAGATAGTCTGCTCTCCAAGGCCGTCAACCTGAGTCCGACCTCAGGTGACCCAGCAGCCCCCGACTCGGGCCCCGACGGCGTCGGGCCCGACGTCGGACCTCTCGGAGGCGAGTCCAGAAGGACCACAGGACTTACCCGAGCAGGCAACTCCGACTCCAGGCGAGGTCGCTTCGGGAGGTGCTCCTTCTCCAAAGACCCGGGACGGCTGTCGGGGCTATGCGACCTGGCCCTCGCGGAGCCAGGAGCGTCCACCGACGCCGCCCTCGCAGGTTTTGTCTTCCGTCGATGGTCTCCGGAGGGAGAACCCCTGTCGGAGGAGCTTCGGCGATGGTCAGAGCTGGAGCCTCTGGATGCCGAGGCCTCCGACGAGGTCCGGGTACGGCTGGAGTCAGCGAAGATTCTATCCCGCTGATGCCGCCGACTCCTCAACGCTTTGGAGGACATTTTGCCACAGGCTCCACAGATCATTTCTTCATGATCCGGGCCCAGGCAGCGGAGGCAATTATCGTGTGTGTCAGTGAGTGACATATTTCTGTCACACTGACCACACCGCTTGAAACCACTGGCAGCCATCGGGGGAAAAAGGGCCCCTGCAAGGTCAAAGGACCGGGCTGCCAGCGAAAAAACCGAAAACGAAACTGACCATAAATCAGAAAAACCGAAAAATAAGAGAAGGATTCGCAACGGCGTCGCGAGTCCGGGCAGGAAAACGACCGGCGTCGAACCGAATTGAAAAAAGAGAAAAACTCACGAAAATCAACTTTTTTAGCGGGGACACGACAGGTACGTCTGTAGGGCTCGGCGGAAAAAAGAAGACTGGCTAAGATGGCACCCTTGGGCGGGAAGGCGACCGCGCATGCGCGCTGCAATTCCCAAAGGCTTTCTTTGAAAGCTGGGGAAAATTGCTCCGCGAGGGCTCCGTCGGCGCCGACGTCACCCATATGTGAGGACTGACTTCCTGCTTGGTCCTGGAGAATTGATGTTTTTTTAGACAGTTTTTCTTTTCTCAAAATGTACTTTAAAATACAATATTTAGTAAGGAAATCTAAAATTGATGCCTAACTATCTTGCAGAGATATTTTATGACTGAGGAATGCTGAATTAGCTATGTGTGTTTTATAGCTCACAAAGACCCACCAAACAAAATATCACTTGATGCACTCTCATACTTTAACTGATCTCAAATGGATGAATATTGACTATGTCCCAGAGTTAAAGGGGAGGGGGGTGATCGGAGGGCTCTTTTGCCATATAGGGAACAATACTGAATTTTACATCTTCACACAGAAAACTTGCATGATTTGAATGACAACATAGAATGGAACACACTCATTTAGAGGACTGTGATCAATAAAGTTTTGGCTGGTTTGCCCGTTGATGTCACCATGTCACCCAGGACATTGAGAGGGCCGTTAGCTAGAAAATATTTAGTGGCTCCACATTTTTTCTACTCTCTAATTGCTGCATTTTCTTTTAGTCGCTGTTTCCTTACATTGGTAATGCCGAACCCCTGAAGCAGTGCTACAAAACCTGTGGGCAGGTTGGGTCAAAGGAGGGGTTTTCTTCAAATGCAGCCCGACCTATGATGAGTCCTTCAGCTAGGTAAGTGTGATTTAATACTTAATGCTCAATGTGGCTCAATATACGAGTAGTTGTGAATGTGTAATGCAATGATTTTTACAATAATGAGAATGTTTTGAAATGGTTTGTGATCAAATCATCGTGGTGTCCTAGACAAAAAGAGAAAAAGTTACAAAAGGAAAACTTCAATTTTTATGCATTCAAGAAAGTTGTTAAGCAAGATAATTTTGGATTAAAGACTGACAGTAAATAAAAACATATGGGGCCCAATATTCATCTGTCTGGATCTTCAATGCCGCCAAAGTCAGAAGCTGTCGAAGCTAACCGGGCAGCAGCGATATTGGATGATGCTGGTTAGCTCGAGCGCCTTAAAGATAGGCAAGGGTTTTTCTTTTCCTCACCTATCTTTAAGGCACAGATAACTAACTGGGCAGCATCCAATATCGCTACTGCCCGGTTTGCTCCATTCTTCGCCTCTGTTATGCCCCGGAACGCCCCCAACACGCCCTGATGTTAGCCTGATAGCATCGGGCCCATAGGGGATATTCAACGGCACGAAGGTTGTAAGTGCTGTTGAATATCCTCATCTAAGGCATTTGCACGGTTTACTGGGCTGTAAACCATGTAAATGCTTTCGAATATCGGGCCCTTGGACTTTTGATGAGTGTTATAGGAGCTGAATATTGAAATGAGGAGCGATAAGTGAAACTGGCAAAATAGAGTTTCATTAATCTCCATTCTCATGGTTCTTCATATTCTTCTATAATTTTTTTTCAAGTAGTGTGCAACAAAGTGCTCATGGCACGAATGCTCAAAAAGACACCAGATGCATACGTAGGCCACGTTAGAGTCTCTCCTCGCCTTGAGGAGCATGGAACCCATGGCAGTAGAATAGCTCTTAAACACTAAATTACACCTCTCAAGAACTGAGTCGTAAATGAGAAGGGAGCCGGATTGTTCAGAAGGACTTGCCCTTCATGCTAACAGCTCCTGGCCTGGGGCAGTCGCAGAGGAGATTCTGCAGGAGCCGCATGAGGTCCCAAAACTACAGCCTCTGTGGTCAATCCGGTGTCACCAGGGCAACACAGTCCGGATGATGCTCTATGTGGGGAAGCACATGCCCTACAAGTGGCCACGGAGGAACCCATACAGCATGCACTGCTTTGGCCAGGACTGAACTAGGGCACTGACGCCCTCAGAGCCTGCCTCGCTGCGGCAACTGAAGAACCTGCATGCTTTGGTATCTTTAAATGCCTTTGAATATCCTCCCTATATTTTTATGGAATAAGACTGAAAGGCCAAATTGCTTTTCAGTAATATTAGCATTCACTTTTTATTTCGTATTTTGGAATTTGACTTGCAATTGGTGTTCTGTTAATTTTTTATTTATCAATAGGAAGTACCAGGATCAAGGTAGATAGAACTGTGCAAAATGCTCTCACTGCTGCATTTAGAATGGCACTATCAAGTAGGCAGAAGTAGAAATGTTCTTAGCAGAGAGGGACCTTTGACAACTGCCTTGGGTTTCTTGCCACTGTGGTAAACATTTCCAAGAAGTCATTCCCAGTTTCAAAAGGGGGGGTCAGTGATTGAAAAAAAAAAAAGCTTGACTTTTTCTACCAAACATTTTTTATTAAAGGTGGAGAAGGAAAAGGTTAAACACAGTAGGCTATTCCTTCATATACATAAAGCATCATACTATAATCCAGAATATAATGCACACCCTCCGGCATGCCCATGCTTCCCATTCCCCCACCTTCCCTTGATATGCTCAAGTCAGTCTCAACATACGAGCCACTGGGCGGCCCCTTCAGCAGATTGTGCCGCCTATTCATCTGAGTGCGACCTTGCGAAGATCCTTACTGGACAAGTATACCTTGCCCACCATAACATAACCAGGTATACTACAAAACCTATAATTAATAAAGCTTATAACACTACAAAAACTTGTTCATAGTGTAAACCTTTATGCAATGTAATCCTAAAACCAATTCAGTTCCCTCTCTCAGACAGAGGGGATTGGGTCTGAAGGGGCAAAGGGGTCCACCCTCCACAATTATTCAGGCAAGGATCCCAGATAGCGTAGTTACTCACCTGTAACAGGTGTTCTCCAGGGAGAGCAGGAATCAGTCCTCACATATGGGTGACGTCGGTGCCGACAGAGCCCTCGTGCGGAGCAATTCCCCAGCTTTCAAAGAAAGCATTTGGAATTGCATGCGCGGTACCCTTCCCGCCCAAGGGTGCCATCTTGCTCAGTCAAATGACATAGCTAAAGAAACGACAAAAGGATAAAATTAATCAAGGACTGCAACTCCAGGGGAGGAGGGAGGGTCGTGAGGACTAATTCCTGCTGTCCCTGGAGAACACCTGTTACAGGTGAGTAACTACGCTTTCTCCAGGAAAAAGCAGGAAGTCAGTCCTCACATATGGGACTCCCTAGCTATAGGCTACCGAGAATCCATAGCTGAAAAATGGCTCCCTCTAGAAGAGCCGCAGCAGCTGTGATAGGAATTCAGCACAGAACGCAACACCTCAGGTAGCCTGACACCAAAGGGTCGGAGGGGTAGGAGTTGCCTAAATCTCAAATAAGTTACGGAGTACCGCCTGGCCGAAAGCACTGTCCCGTCAGGAATCCCTATCCAAGCAGAAATGAGCTGCAAAGGTCTGGCCTGAAGACCAGGTGGTGGCCTGGCAGATGTCTGCCAGCGGAACAGAGCGGAAGTGAGACACTGATGTGGCCTTAGTCCTGACAAGGTGGGCCGTGATTTGACCCTGCAACAGGAGGTCAGCCGCCCTGTACGCCCAGGCAATGCAGTGCCACCCAGGTGGACAATATGCACTTGGAGACAGGTAGCCCCAGCTTACTGGGGTCATAAGAGACGAAGAGCTGAGTAGCCCTTCAATGTCTCTGCGTACGCTCCAGGTAGAAGGCCAACGCCCTCTTACAATCCAGGGTATGCAGGACCGCCTCTGCCCGGCTAGCATGCAGTCTGGGAAAGAAGGTTGGAAGAACAACCTCTTGGTTGAGGTGGAAAGAAGAGACCACTTTCTGAAGGAACTTGGGGTGGGTGCGAAGGACCACCCTGTTCCTATAAAACAGTGTATACGACCTATCCGAAACGATGGCTTGCAGCTCACTCACTCGTCTGGCAGATGTGAGTGCCACCAGGAAGCGCAGATGGCAAGTGGACATCGGCTCAAAAGGTGGGCGAGTAAGCTGCTCCAAGACCACATTCAAATCCCATTTGGTTCCCGGAGGACAAACCAGAGGTTTAAGTAGTAGAACACCTCTGAGGAATCTGGACACCAAGGGGTGAGCCGAAAGAGGTTGTCTTTCCACTGGGGCGTGGTGTGCTGACAAAGCACTCAGGTGGACCCTGACAGAGTTAGACCTATGACCAAATTCTGAGAGGTGAAGCAGGTACTGCAGCACCACTGGTACAAGACAAGAGAAAGGGTTTTCATTGTGCTGGGTGCACCATA
This sequence comes from Ichthyophis bannanicus, assembly GCA_033557465.1. Lineage (NCBI taxonomy): Eukaryota > Metazoa > Chordata > Amphibia > Gymnophiona > Ichthyophiidae > Ichthyophis > Ichthyophis bannanicus. The sequence continues at coordinate 138,855,870 of CM066035.1, read as the reverse complement.
CCTCAAATCTGCGCCACTTGAAGGCATAGGTCCTCCTAGTGGACTGCCTCCTTGAGGCCAGTAACACTTCTTCTACATTCTTAGGAAGGAGGAGAGGAGCCAGCACTAACCTTTCAGCAGCTGGGAATCCCATCAGGTTGAGAGACCTGAGGGGATGTAAGAGAGAGCCCTGCTCCTGGGACAAGAGGTCGGGCTGCATCCCCAGAGGGAGTGGGGCTTCCAATGCCAGCTGGAGGAGAAGCAGAAACCAAGGCTGTCTTGGCCATCTGGGGGCTATCAGAATGACAGAGGCCTTGTCCTGAAGGATTCTGAACAGAGTCCGGGCCACCAGAGGTGTGAGAGGAAACGCATACAGGAGGCCCACTCACCAGGAGATCAGAAAAAGAGTAGTTACTCACCTGTAACAGGTGTTCTCCAGGAGCAGCAGGAATCAGTCCTCACATATGGGTGACATCGATGTCGATGGAGCCCCCATGCGGAGCATTTCCCCAGCTTTCTAAGAAAGTCTTTGGGAATAGACCCGCGCATGCGTGGTCCCCTTCCCGCCCAAAGGTGCCATCTTGCTCAGTCAGGTGACATAACTAAAAGACAGCACAAAAAACAAAATGAACTATATACAACTGCAACTCCCAGGGGAGGAGGGAGGGTTGTGAGGACTGATTCCTGCTGCTCCTGGAGAACACCTGTTACAGGTGAGTAAAGAGTAGTTACTCACCTGTAACAGGTATTCTCCAGGAGCAGCAGGAATCAGTCCTCACATATGGGTGACGTCGGCGCCGACGGAGCCCTCGCGGAGCAATTTCCCCAGCTTTCAAAGAAAGCCTTTGGGAATTGCAGCGCGCATGCGCGGTCCCCTTCCCGCCCAAGGGTGCCATCTTGCTCAGTCTGATGACATAGCTAAAAGACAGCAAAAAAATTAGCAAAAACGAAATGATAGGACAGCAACTCCAAGGGGAGGAGGGAGGGTTGTGAGGACTGATTCCTGCTGCTCCTGGAGAACACCTGTTACAGGTGAGTAACTACTCTTTCTCCAGGACCAAGCAGGAAGTCAGTCCTCACATATGGGACTCCCTAGCTTAAGGCTACCGGAGACCTCAAGCGGAAAAATGAGCTCCCTCTAGCTCAGTAGCACAGAAGGAAGGAATCTTCTCTGAAAATGCCCCCGACCGGTAGCCCAACACCAGGGCTGGAGGGTAGGAGTTGCCTAAACCTCAAAGAGATTATGGAGGACTGCCTGACCGAAAGCACTGTCCCTGCGGGACTCCCTCTCCAGGCAGTAAGGGGCCGCAAAAGTCTGGCTTGAAGACCAAGTAGCAGCCCGGCAGATGTCTGCCAACGGAACAGAGCGGAGATGAGCCACCGACGCAGCCTTCGCCCTGACACGATGAGCCGTGACTCGACCCTCCAACGAGAGGCCGGCTGCCCCATAAGCCCAGGCGATACAGTCAGCGACCCAGATGGACAAAGTACGCTTGGAGACAGGTAGCCCCAACTTATTGGGGTCAAAAGAAACGAAGAGCTGAACAGCCCTCCGATGCTCCCGCGTACGGTCAAGGTAGAAGGACAAGGCCCTCCTACAGTCCAGGGTATGCAGGACCATTTCAGCCCGGCTGGTGTGCGGCATGGGAAAGAAGGTCGGAAGAACCACCTCCTGGTTGAGATGAAAAGGAGAAACCACTTTTGGAAGAAACTTAGGGTGAGTCCGTAAGACTACCCTATTCCTGTAGAACCTAGTGTAAGGAGGATCAGACACTAGGGCCTGCAGTTCACTAACGCGCCTAGCAGAGGTAAGGGCTACCAAGAACAAGGTTTTCCAGGAAAAAAACGAAGAGGGCAGGTAGCCATAGGTTCAAAGGGCGGACAGGTAATCCGCTGCAAGACCACATTCAGATCCCATTCAGGGGCTGGTGGGCGCAAAGGAGGCTTAAGGAGAAGGAGGCCTCGGAGAAAACGAGCCACCAAAGGGTGGTGGTGGGAAAGAGGCCTGCCATCCATCGGCGCGTGATGCGCAGAGAGAGCACTGAGGTGGACCCTGACAGAGTTGGACTTAAGGCCCAGATTGGAGAGGTAAAGCAAATATTGCAAGACCACTGCCACCAAGCAGGAGAAGGGATTCTCAGACTGCTGAGCACACTACACGGAGAACCGACGCCACTTAAGAGCGTAGGACTTCCGGGTGGAGGGCCGCCTGGAGGCCAAGACGACCTCTTCCACCTCCCGAGGCAGCAGGAGGGGAGCAAAGACTACCCTTTCAGCAGCCAGGCCATCAGATGAAGGGACCAGAGGTTGGGGTGTAGGAGAGTCCCCTGATCCTGTGACAGGAGATCGGGTTGAAACCCCAGAGGAAGAGGAGTGTCCAACGCCAGCTGCATTAGAAGCGGGAACCAGGGTTGTCTTGGCCACCGGGGAGCCACTAGGATCATTGAGGCTTTGTCTCTGAGAACTTTGAAGAGCGTCTGAGACACCAGTGGCATGGGAGGAAAGGCATACAAGAGGCCTGTGGACCATGGAATCAGAAAAGCATCCCCCGCTACTCTGAGAGGATGCGGTTGTCGAGAGCAGAATCTGGGAAGCTGCCGGTTCAGGGGACTGGCAAATAGATCCATGGTGGGGAGGCCCCACTTGAAAAAGATCTGCTGAACCACCAACGGATCCAATCTCCACTCGTGAGGTTGGAGGATCCTGCTCAGCTTGTCTGCCAGGTAATTTTCTTGACCTGTGAGATAGACAGCTTTGAGGAGGATGCCGTGAAGGACGGCCCAAGAGCACAGTTTTTGTGCCTCTTGACAGAGAAGGAAGGAGCCTGTGCCTCCTTGATTGTTCACGTAGAACACTGCAACTTGATTGTCCGTCTGGACCAGCACAGACTGGTGAGAAGTGAGGTGGGAGAAGGCTCTCAGAGCTAGGCGGATGGCTCTGAGCTCCAGGAAGTTTATCTGCTGAGCAGACTCCCAAGGAGTCCAGAGGCATTGAGTACATGTCCCTTGGCAATGTGCTCCCCAACCCAGGAGAGAAGCATCGGTTGTCAGCACCTGAGAAGGCGGAGGAGATTGAAAATCTACTCCCAGCACCAGGTTTGGCAGATGAAGCCACCACCGCAGAGAAGAGACCAGCAGGTCGGATACCTGTACTGAGTCCGCCAGACTCCCTGTGGCCTGATGCCATTGAGTGCGAAGGCACCACTGAGCAGGTCGCATGTTCAGGCGGGCATTAGGGGTCACATGGACCGTGGAAGCCATATGGCCGAGCAGTCTCAGAAATTGTCTGGCAGAGACCAGGGAATTGCTGTGAAAGTGGCTGGCGAGATCCATGAGCCTGTGTGCCCTGTCTAGAGGCAGGAAGGCCCGCGCCTGAAGTGTGTTCAACCTTGCGCCTATGAATTCGAGATTTTGAGAGGGGAGCAAAGTGGACTTTGCGAAGTTTATGACAAATCCCAAGTGCTGGAGCAGTCACAGTGCAATGAGTGGCCTGAGTGGCCTCTTGGGAAGACTGGGCTCTGATGAGCCAGTCGTCCAGGTATGGAAATACAAAAAGGCCTTGAAGTCTTAGATAGGCCGCCACCACTGCTAGGCATTTGGTGAACACCCTGGGGGCGGAGGATAGGTCAAAGGGCAATACTCTGTACTGGTAATGATTCCCTCCCACAACAAACCTGAGATATTGTCTGTGGTCTGGATGAATAAGGATGTGAGTATAGGCATCCTTTAGATCTAAGGAGCATAGCCAGTCTCCCTGCTGGAGGTAGGGCAGCAGGATTCCAAGGGTAAGCATCTTGAACTTTTCCCTTGCCAGGAACTTGTTGAGGTTTCGCAAGTCCAGGATGGGTCTGAGGCCTCCTGTTCTTTTTGGTATGAGAAAGTACCTGGAATAAAAGCCGTGACCTCGCAGGTGGTGAGGCACCGGTTCCACAGCCTGTTCCTGAAGAAGACTTGCTAACTCCTGTGCAGGGGGAGTCTTGGAGGCTTCCCTGGAAAGTAGGAGGGAGGTACCTGCTGAAAGTGTAGAAGATAGCCTTTCTGAACTATATGAAGCACCCAGGTATCTGATGTGATGGCTGACCACCTGTGGGCAAAGTGGACCAGCCGGCCTCCTGTGCCGAGAGAAACCAGCGGAGGGGAAGAGGCTATGCTGACGGAGTCAAAAACCCCCACCCTGCTGAGCAGGGGCCGGTGTTGGGGGCTTGGGGGCCTGCTGCCTACGGGACCCATTACCCCGTCCCTTGGCCTGCTGACCCTGTTGGGGAGCTGCTGAGGCCTGATAATGAGGGTAGTGTTTATAGGCAGCCGCCTTCCTCGGGTAAAAGGGCTTTTTCCCCGAGCCCTTCTTCTTCTGAGAAGGGGCAGAGGTTTTTCTGGACAGCCGAGTCCTGGTCAGAGTCTCGGTCTCGATCTGTGCAGCCTTTTCAGCCATGGGCTTGCCAAAGAGGTTTTCACCTCTGCAGGGGACATCGACCAACTTGTCCTGTACCCATGGCTCGAGGTCGGATGACTGAAGCCAAGCCTGTCGGCAGGCACCGATGCCGGCTCCGGCTACTCGAGCCGATGCTTCGAAGCCATCGTAGGCTGCTCGAGAGATAAACTTCGAGCACTCTTGAATACCAGTGGACAAGGCCTGGAACCTCTTCAAAGGTTCCTCGGAGAGACCAGCAGAGAACCCGGCAATTTCTTTTGCCAGGTCTCGGAGATACATGCCCATATAGCGCTGGTAGGTCTGGACTCGAAAAGCAAGCATAGAGCCCTGGAAGCACTTCCTACCGAGGGCATCCAGGTTCTGGGCCTCCCAGCCGGGAGGCACCAATGAGTGCATCTCCTGACTCTTGAGTCGATGCATGGCCGATTCCACCACCATGGAATGGTGCGGTAGTTGTGCCTTTTGGAAACCGGGGCTCTTGCGGACTCGATAAATGGAATCGACCCGCTTGCTTAACACCGGCGCCGACGCCGGGCTCTCCCACATGCGGAAGAGAAGTCACTCCAGCATCGGAGGAACCGGTACAGTAAAGTCCTCCTTCGGGGGAGAGTCATACTGGAGGGCATCGAGCTCTTCGGCTCGAGGCTCCTCCTCGGGATCCATGGGGAATGCCAAGGCCTTGGCCATATCCCGCACGAAGTCCGAGAACCAGGTGTCCTCCGGGGGGGACCATCTCCGAGGCTCGGACTTCAGTGAGTCCGATGGGATGCACCGAGTCCGAAAAGTACCGGGTGACTCTTCGTCCTCCGTCTCCCAGGCTGATTCCACGGAGGAGGAATCGAGCGGCTCCGGTTGGGTGGGCACCGATGCCCTCCGCCCCGACGCCGAGGGTGTCGGCGTCAACGACCTCGGTCCCGAATGGGAGGCCGAGGGAGACAGTGACCGAGGATCGACTCGAGCTCGCATGGACTCGAGGATCGGCTCGGTCTCCAGGGTCGACTTGGACGTCGACGTCCCGGTGGTCGGGGCAGATGCACCGGCGAGGCCAGCGATCAATGCCCGCTGCTGGTCCATGAAGGCAGCAAAACTGCTCTCCAAGGCCGTCAAACTGAGTCCGAGCTCAGGAGACCCAGCAGCCCCCGACTCGGGCCCTGACGACGTCGGCTCCTTTGGAGGCGAGTCCATGAGGACTACAGTACTCACGTGTCCAGGAGACTCCATCTCGAGACGAGGATGTTTCGAAGGCCTCTTCGACTCCGAGGACCCGGGATGGCTATCGGGGCTATGCGACCTGGCCCTCGAGGAACCAGGAGCGTCCACCGACTCCGCCCTCGCGGGTTTCTTCTTTCTATGATGTTCCCGGGCAGGAGACCCCCGCTCAGAGGAACTCCGACGATGCTCAGGACCGGAGTCCTGGGACGTCGAAGCCTCTGACGAGGTCCGGGCCCGGCCGGACGCGAAGTCAGAGAAGATTCATTCTTTTTGATGCTGCCAAATCCTCAACGCTTTTGAGGACATCTTGCCACACGGACCACAGATCATCGGGTCATGATCGGGTCCGAGGCAGCGGAGGCAGCAGTCGTGTGTATCGGTAAGAGACATAAGTTTCTTACACCGATCACACTTTTTAAACCCGCTGGCAGCCATCGGGGGAAAAAGGGCCCCTGCGAGGTCAAAAGACAGGGCTGCCAGTGAAAAAGAAAAATGGCGCGAACGCTAGTCACGAAGGACGAAAACCGAAAAATAAAGAACGGACCCGATAACGGCGTAGCGGGTCCGGGCGGGAAAAGGATCTGGCGTCGAATTGAGAAAATAATAGTAAATAAAATCAACTTTTTCTGCGGCGATCACAAACAGCGTCTGTAGGGCTCCGCGGAAAAAAGAAGACTGAGCAAGATGGGACCCTTTGGCGGGAAGGGGACCGCGCATGCGCGCTGCAATTCCCAAAGGCTTTCTTTGAAAGCTGGGGAAATTGCTCCGCGAAGGCTCCGTCGGCGCCGTCACCCATATGTGAGGACTGACTTCCTGCTTGGTCCTGGAGAACTACTCTTTCTCCAGGACCAAGCAGGAAGTCAGTCCTCACATATGGGTGACTCCCTAGCTCTGGGCTATGAGGAACCCAGGCTGAAAAATAGACTCCCTCTGTGAAGCCTCAGCATGAAGGAAAGAATTTCAATGAAACTGATCCCACCGGTAGCCCAACAAAAGGGCAGGAGGGTAGGAGTTGCCTAAACCTCAAAGAGATTCCGGAGTAGTGCCTGACCAAAAGCACTGTCCCTACAGGATTCCCTCTCCAGGCAGTAATGGGCTGCAAAAGTCTGGCTTGAGGACCAAGTTGCAGCCCTATAGATGTCTGCCAACGGTACAGAACGGAGGTGAGCTACTGATGCAGCCATGGCCCAGACACGGTGGGCTGTGACTCGACCCTGCAAGGGAAGGTCTGCCGCCCTGTAAGCCCAGCTGATACAGTCCGCCACCCATATGGACAAGGTACACTTGGAGACAGGTAACCCCAAGTTGTTCAGGTCAAAAAAGACGAAGAGCTGAGTAGCCCTTCTATGACCCTTAGTACGATCCATGTAGAAAGACAAGGCCCTTCTACAGTCCAGGGTGTGCAGGATTTCCTCAACCCTGCTTGCATGGGGCCTAGGGAAGAATGTAGGAAGAACCACCTCCTGATTGAGATGGAAAGAGGAGACAACCTTCGGGAGGAACTTAGGATGAGTCCGAAGGACTACCCTGTTCCTATAGAAACGAGTGTATTTATTTATTTATTTTATTTATTTATTTATTTAACGCTCTTATATACCGCACTTTTATCATCAGCGCGGTTTACAGTAAACTTAAAGTACTCACAGATAGCAACAGGCTGTCGTGAGTTTACATGTAACAGGAAGTCTAACAGGATACAACATAGGGGAAAACTTTGTACATATAAATTATTTAACTATATACAATGGTATTCTTCTTGTTATACAGGGAGTGATAGAGTATTTCAACATTGCTTTGTAATGGGGTTTAGGCTAAGTTGGGGTCTGGTATTGAGAGAAGTATGAAAGGAACAGGTGGTGTTTTATGGCTTTTCTAAATTGTTTGAGGTCTTTAATTTCTCTTATGGTGGGTGGGAGATCATTCCAACATTTGGGAGCGAAGTAAGCGAATGCTCTTGCAGTGGTTGTGTGTGTACATTTTGTAAAGTCAATCGGGATGATTAGGGTATTAGCTGTGACTGATCTTCTAGATCTAGTGTTAGGGGTGTGTGTGATGAGTGTGGAGATTGCTAGGGGAGCTAAGTTATTGATGGCTTTGAATGTCATGAGTAATGCTTTGTATGTAGTCCTGCAGGATATTGGGAGCCAGTGTAATTCCTTTAAGATGGGGGTTATGTGATTGTTCCTTGATACACCATTGAGGATGCGGGCAGTAGCGTTTATCGCTAATTGCAGCGTGTTTAACGTACTTTTTGGGAGGCCGTGTAGAACTATGTTTGCATAGTCAAAGTGTGGAATGACTATGGCTTGAAAGATGGTGCGGAAGTTGTCAGGGTCGAGCATGTTTTTGAGGTTTTGGAGGGTCCTGATCTTAAAGTAGATGGTTTTCACTGTGCGGTTTATGTATTCTTTGAAGTCCAGTCGGTGATCCAGGGTTACGCCTAGGTATTTTACGGTGGATTTGATAGGAAGCTCGGCGTCTCGTACTTTTAGCGTAGACGGGGGTGAAAATTCTTTATTCTTCGTGATGATTAGGGCTTCTGTTTTTTTGAAGTTTATTCTCATATTCTGTGTGAGAAGCCAGTCTGTTATTGCATCAAAACACTCTGTTAGTACTGTATAATCAGGCCGAGTAACGTTGATTGGTGTGAAAATCAGCACGTCATCAGCATAGATTAGAGAGGATACTCCAAATGAACGGGTGATCTCACATATCGGCTGCATATAGATATTAAAGAGTAGCGCCGAGAGGGAGGATCCTTGAGGGACGCCTTGTTTCAACTGGAAAGGTTTTGAGGTGTTTGTTCCCGTTCAAACATGTTGCCAGCGCTCTTCGAGGTAAGATTTGCACCAGTCCCATGCTAATCCCCGGATGCCCTTGCATTGGAGTCGGGTTAGGAGTTTATTATGGTCCACAGAATCAAACGCTGCAGAGATGTCCAGGAATATTAGTGCAAAGCCCTTTTTGATATTGTCGGTTCCACAGATGAGGGTGTTGATTAATGAAGTCAGCAATGATTCAACTCCGTGGGCTTCTCTGAATCCATGTTGACTGGGGTCCAGCAGTGATGTGGTGTCTATATGTTGTTGGATCTGAATCTGTGTCACCTTCTCTATTATCTTAGATAGCAGGGGGATGCTGGAGATTGGACGGTAAGATTCTTCTTTTGTTGGGTCTAGCTGGTTGTTTTTTAGAAGAGGTCTTATGGAGGTCTGCTTAAGAGCTGCTGGGAAGATTCCTGTTGTGAATGATTGATTTATGATTTCGGGTATGAATGGGCTGAGCTCATGTCGCAACGCTTTTATCCAGTGTGCTGGACATGGGTCGTTGGATGCCGTGGTTGTATTTATTCTGGTAATGATATCTTCGACGTGCTTTATTGAGGGGGATGCGAGCTTGATGAGTGGGTTCCCATGTAAGAAAGTTTGGGTGATAGTTGGGGGTGAGGTTGTTTTTACTCACTCGCCTGGCCGAAGTCAGTGCCACCAGGAAGAGGGCTTTCCAGGAAAGGAAGCGAAGAGGACACGTAGCCATCGGCTCAAAGGGTGGACGAGTAAGCTGCTGCAAGACCACATTCAACTCCCACTCAGGGGCAGGTGGACGGAGAGGAGGCTTGAGCAAGAGCAAGCCCCTGAGGAACCGGGCCACCAAGGGGTGAACCAACAAATAGTGCCCTTCCACCATTGAGTGATGGGCTGCCAGAGCAGAGAGGTGTACCCGAACAGAATTTGACTTGAGACCCTGATTAGACAAGTACAGCAGGTACTGAAGCACCACTGGCACAGGACATGAGAAGGGGTTCTCCTGGCGCTGGTTACACCACAAGGAGAACCGCCTCCACTTCAGGGCATAGGTCTTTCGGGTGGATTGCTTCCTAGAGGCCAAGACCACCTCTTCAACCTCCTGAGGCAAGCCCCAGGGAGCCAGTACTACCCTTGCAGCCTCCATGCCATCAAATTGAGAGCTTTGAGATTGGGTTGCAGAAGGGATCCCTGATCTTGAGAGAGAAGATCGGGTTGCAACCCCAGAGGGAGTGGGGTGTCCACCGCCAGCTGTAACAGAAGCGGGAACCAGGGTTGCCTTGGCCATCTGGGGGCCACCAGGATGACCGAGGCCCTGTCCCTTAGAATCTTGAACAAGGTTCGAGCCACCAGGGGCGTGGGAGGAAACTCATACAGAAGGCCCCTAGACCATGAGATCAGGAAGGCATCCGCCGTCAAACTTTTGGGATGCGGTTGCCTGGAGCAGAATTGGGGCAGCTGCCGGTTCAGAGGACTGGCAAAGAGGTCTACAGCTGGAAGTCCCCATTTCAGAAAAAGGTTCTGAACCACCAAAGGGTGCAGTTGCCACTCGTGAGGCTGCAGAACTCTGCTCAACCTGTCTGCCAGAAAATTTTCCTGGCCAGGAAGATAGACTGCCCTGAGCAACATATTGTGTCGAAGTGCAAAGGAGCAAAGGGCCTGTGTCTCCTGACATAGGAGCCTGGACCCTGTGCCCCCCTGTTTGTTCACATAGAACATTGCTACCTGATTGTCTGTCTGTACCAAGACAGACTGGTGGGCCAGGGTGTGAGAAAAGGCCTTGAGGGCCAAGCATATCGCCCTGAGTTCCAGCAGGTTGATCTGCTGTGTGGCCTCCCATGTAGACCACAGGCCCTGTGTGCACTTGTCCAGACAATGTGCACCCCAGCCCTGCAAGGAGGCATCTGTTGTGAGTACCACAGTGGGAACAGGTACCTGAAATGGAACCCCCTGTAGAAGGTTGGGGGAGTGTAGCCACCACTGTAGGGAGTTCAGGAAGGGTTTGGACACCCTTACTTTGTCTTGGAGGCTTCCTGTGGCCTGCCTCCACTGATTTCTGAGACACCACTGTGCAGGCCGCATATTTAGGCGAGCACTGGTAGTCACATGTACTGTCGATGCCATATGGCCTAGAAGCCTCAGGCAAACCCTGGCGGAAACCAGAGGACTGCTCATGAACTGGCAGGCCAAGTTTATCAGCCTTTCCGCTCTGTCCTCTGGCAAGTAAGCCTTTGCTTGCAGGGAGTCCAACCTTGCCCCTATGAACTCTAGGTCCTGGGAGGGGAGTAAAGTGGACTTTGCGAAGTTTATGACAAAACCTAGTTGCTGCAGGAGAGAGACAGTACGAATGGTGGCATACCTGACCTCCTGGAGTGTCTGACCCCTGATGAGCCAGTCGTCCAGATAGGGGAAGACAAAGATACCTTAGTTTCTCAAGTAGGCAGCTACCACTGCCAGGCACTTTGTGAAGACTCGTGGGGCGGAGGTTAGGCCAAAGGGCAGTACCCTGTACTGAAAATGGTTTCCTGCCACCACGAACTTTAGGTACTTTCTGTGGTCTGGATGAATGAGGATGTGAGTGTACGCATCCTTTAGATCCAAGGAGCATAGCCAATCTCCCTGCTGGAGGTAGGGCAGCAGTGTTCCAAGAGTAAGCATCTTGAACTTTTCCTTTTCCAAGAACTTGTTGAGATTTCTCAAGTCCAGAATGGACCGGAGACCTCCTGTCCTCTTTGGCACAAGAAAGTACCGGGAGTAGAAGCCTTGCCCCAACAGGTGGGGAGGCACAGGCTCCACCGCCTTGTCTCGAAGCAGACCTTGCAGTTCCTGGAGAAGGAGTTCCTGATGCAGAGGAGGCCTTGGAAGCTCTCCTGGGAAGTAGGAGGGGGGCACCTGATTGAAATGGAGCAGATAGCCCTTCTGGACTATGCTCAGTACCCAAGCATCCTTTGTGATGGGTGGCCACTGGTGGGCAAACAGGGCCAACCGACCTCCGTGCTGAGGTGGGCCAGCAGAGGTGGAGAGGCTATGCAGTGGGAGTCAAAAACCCCCTCCCTGCTGAGTAGGAGCAGGAGCTGGAGGCTTTGGGGTCTTCTGCCTATGGGGCCCATGTCCCTGCCCCTTGGCCTGCTGACTCTGCTGGGGAGCTGGGGAGGCCTGGTAATGAGGGAAAGGTTTGTAGGCAGATGCCTACCTCGGGTAAAAGGTCTTTTTCCCCGAGCCCTTCTTCTTGTGAGAAGGGGCAGAAGTTTTCCTGGACAACCTAGTCCTCGTCAGAGTCTCAGTCTTGAGCTCAGCGGTCTTTTCGGCCATGGGCTTGCCGAAGAGGTTTTCACCTTGGCATGGGACATCGACCAACTTGTCCTGTACCCATTGCTCGAGGTCCGATGACTGTAGCCATGCCTGGCGTCGAGCACCGATGCTGGCGGCCGCTACACGGGCCGAAGCCTCGAAGCCATCGTAGGCTGCCCGGGAGATTAATTTGGAACATTCCCGGACCCCCGAGGACAAGGATTGGAACCCTCTGCAAAGGTTCCCCGGAGAGGCCAGCCGAGAACCCAGCTATCTCTTTAGCCATGTCCCGCAAGTACATGCCCATGTACAGCTGGTAGGCTTGGACATGGCAAGCAAGCATCGAACCCTGGAAGCACTTTCTGCCGATGGCATCTAGGCTTCGGGCCTCCCTGCCAGGGGGCACCGCAGATTGCGTCTTCTGGCTCTTCAGACGATGCATGGCCGATTTCACAAACATAGAATGGTGCGGCAGCTGCGCCTTCTAGAACCCAGGGCTCTTCCGGACTCGATACATGGAATCGATCCGCTTGCTCAAAACCGGCGCCGAGGCCAGTGCCTCCCACATACGGAAGAGGAGCCGCTCCAGCATCGGAGGAACCGGCAAAGTAAAGGCCTCCCTCGGGGGAGAGTCATACTGGAGGGCATCGAGCTCCTCGGCTCGAGGCTCCTCCTCGGGATCCGCAAGAACATTCAAGGCCTTGGCCATGTCCTTTACGAACTCAGAGAACCAAGTGTCCTCCGGTGGGGACCTACTCCGGGGATCAGACTGCGGCGAGTCCGAAGGGACACACCGAGTCTGAAATGTATCGGGGGACTCCTCGTCCTCCGTTTCCCATGCAGACTCATCCAAGGAAAAGTCGAGGGGCTCCGACCATGCGGGTTCTGGCAACACCCGCGTCGGGGCCATCAGCGTCAACGCCCTCGGTCCCGAATGGGAGGTCGAGGGAGACCGTGACCGAGACCGGACTCGGGCCTTTATGGCTTCGAGAACCGTAACCGTCTCCGTCTCCGGGGTCGACTTAGACATCGACGACCCGGTGGTCGGGGCAGATGCACCAGTTAGACTGGCCATCAGCACCTGCTGCTGATCCATGAAGGCAGACAATCTGCACTCCAAGGCTGTCAGCCTAAGTCCAAGCTCAGGAGACTCAGCAGCCACAGACTCGGGCCCCGGCGGTGCCGGGCCCGACGTCAGCTCCCTGAGAGGAGAGTCCTCGAGGATAACAGGACTTACGTGCTCGACAGACTCCAGCTCTACACGGGATACCTTAGTAGGCTTCTCCAGCTCCAAGGGCCTGGGGCGGCGGTCCGGGGTCCGAGATCTGGCCTTTGAGGAACCAGAGGCTTCTTCCGATGCCGCCCTCACGAGCTTTCTCTTCCTCTTATGTCCCGACCAGGGGACCCCTTTCAGAGGAACCACGATGAAGCCTGGGGTCAGAATCCCGAGACGTCGAGGCCGAAAAAATCCTCTACTTCTGATGCTGCCGGCTTCTGAGTGCCTTGGTGGACATTTTCCCACATGGGACACAGACTTTGGGATCATGGTCCGGCCCGAGGCAACGCAGGCAGCAGTCGTGTGTGTCAGTAAGAGACATGAGCTTCTTACAACGATCACACTTTTTAAACCCACTGGAGGCCATCGGGGAAAAAAGGGCCCCCGCAAGGTCAAAAGACCGGTCCTCAACGGAAAAGAAAAAAAAAAAAAGAAAGAGTGCGAACGCATGCCACGAAGGGCAAAAAAACGAAAAATAGAGATCGGATCAATACCGGCGTACCGAACCCAGGTGGGAAAGGGAACCGGCGTCGAACCGGACAAGAAGTCGCGAAAATCGCAGAAAAAAATCCAACTTTTCCGGGTGACAAGGACAGATGTCCGTTGGGCTCCACGGAAAAAGAAAGACTGAGCAAGATAGCACCTTTGGGCGGGAAGGGGACCGCGCATGCGTGGGTCTATTCCCAAAGGCTTTCTTAGAAAGCTGGGGAAATGCTCCGCATGGGGGCTCCATCGACGTCGATGTCACCCATATGTGAGGACTGACTTCCTGCTTGGTCCTGGAGAACCATCTGCAGCCACCCTCTGAGGATGTGGATGTCTGGAGCAAAAGCAGTGCAACTGGTAATTTTGTGGACTGACAAAGAGATCTATGGACAGATGCCCCCAGCAGTGGAAGATATGCTGGACCACTTCCGGATTCAGTTGCTACTCATGAGGTTGAAGAATCCTGCTTAGCTTGTCTGCTAGGAAGTTCTCCTGCCCTGGCAGGTAAACTGCTTTGAGGGACATACCCTGCCTGATTGCAAAGGAGCAGAGGTCGAGTGTCTCCTGATATAGGAGACGGGACCCTGTACCTCCCTGCTTGTTCACGTAGAACATTGCTACCTGATTGTCGGTCTGCACCAAGACAGACTGATGCGAGAGAACATGACAGAAGGCTTGAAGAGCTAGGTGAATCGCCCGAAGCTCTAAGAGGTTTTTTTTGTGTGTACTCTCCTGAGGAGACCACAACCCCTGAGTGCATGATCCCTGGCAATGGGCTCCCCAGTCCAGCAAGGAGGCATTTGTCGTCAGCCCTCTTAGGGAGGCTGAAAAGGCACTCCCTCGAGCAGGTTGGGTGGCTGAAGCCACCACGCCAATGACTTCATCAGTCGTTTGGACACTGATCCTGTCTCGGAGTCGTCCTGTGGCTTGTGTCCACTGATTTCTGAGGCACCATTGAGCTGTCCTCATGGGGAGCCGGGCATTTGGGGTTACATGTACTGCGGAGGCCATGAGGCCCAGGAGGCGTAGAAAGTGTCTCGCTGAGATCTGAGACTTATGGCTGACTTGGTGCACCAGCGCCAGAAGCCTCTGTGCCCTGTCTTCTGGCAGGTAAGCTCTTGCCCGAAGGGGGTCTAGCCTTGCTCCCATGAACTCCGAGTTTTGAGTGGGGAGCAAAGTGGACTTTGCTTGGTTTATGACAAAACCTTGATGCTGTAGCATGTTGATAGTGCGAGCTGTGGCCTGTTGGGCCTCCTGAGGCGACTGGGCCCTGGATAAGCCAGTTGTCCAGGTAAGGGAAGACAAAAATCCCTTGGTTCCTGAGGAAGGCCACTACTACTGCCAGGCATTTGGTGAACACTCTGGGAGCAGAGGCAAGGCCAAAAGGAAGTACTCTGTACTGAAAATGGTTTCCTCCCACTACAAATCTGAGATATTGTCTGTGGTCTGGAAGTATGAGGATGTGCGTGTAGGCATCCTTCAGGTCTAAGGAGCATAGACCATCTCCCTGGTGGAGGTACGGCAGCAATATTCCAAGGGAAAGCATCTTGAACTTTTCCCTCACCAGAAACTTGTTTAAGTTTCACAGGTCGAGGATGGGTCTGAGGCCCTCTGTTCTCTTTGGTATCAGAAAATACCTGGAGTAGAAGCCCTGCCCCTGCAGGTGGTGGGGCACCAGTTCCACTGCCTGATCCTCTAGAAGACAGGCCAACTCCAGCAAGAGGAGGTCCCAGTGTAGAGGGGGTCTGAGAGACTCTCCTGGAAAGGAGGAGGGAGGTACCTGGTTGAAGTGGAGCAAATAGCCACATTTGGACTATTTGAAGGACCCAGGTATCTGTGGTTATAGCTGGCCACCTGTGGGCGTACAAGCTCAGCCTTCCTCCTGGGCAGGACCTCACCCCTGGTTGGGGAGAGGCTATGCTGTGGCAGTCAAAAACCCCCTCCCAGCTGGGTCGGAGCCGGGGCCTGAGGCTTGGCGGTCTTCTGCTTATGCAGGCCATGCCCGTGTCTCTTGGCCTGCTGTCCCTGTGGGCGAGCTGGGGCGGCCTGGTGAATGAGGTAGTTTTGGTAAGCAGCACCCTTCCTTGGGAAAAAGGGCTTTTTATCCAAGCCCTTCTTTTTAGAAGGGGCAAAAGTCTTCTTGGAGAGTCTTTGTCCAGGTCAAGTACTCGGACTCGAGTTCAGCAGCCTTCTCAGTCATGGGTTTGCCAAAGAGGTTGTCACCCCGGCAAGGGACATGCAATGAAGCTACAGGGTAAACTATTTAAGACTAATACAAGAAAATATTTTTTCACTCAACGTGTAATCAAACTCTGGAATTTGTTACCGGAGGATGTAGTAAAGGCTGTTAGTGTAGCTGGGTTTAAAAAAGGTTTGGACAAGTTCCTGGAGGAAAGGTCCATAAACCATTATTAAGAAGTGACCGAAGATATCAATGCTTGACGCAGTACAAGCATTGTGGAACTTGTGTCTCTTGGGGGAACTGCTAGGTACATATGACCTAGATTGGCCACTGTTGGAAACAGAATACTGGGCTTGATGGACCTTGGTCTGACCCAGTATGGCATATCTTATGTTCTTATAAGGGACATTGACCAACTTGTCCTGAACCCATGGTTCCAGGTCTGACGACATTAGCCACGCCTGACAGCGGGCACCGATGCCGGTTGCGGCTACTCGGGTCGAGGCCTCAAAGCCGTCATAGGCTGCTCGAGACAAACCGAGCACTCCTGAATCCCAGTGGACAAGTTCTTGAAGTGCTGCAAGGGTTCCTCGGAGAGGCCAGCTGAGAACCCAGCAATCTCCTTCGCCAGGTTCCGCAAGTACATGCCCATGTACAGCTAGTATGTTTGGACTTGACATGACAGCATCGAGCCCTGGTAGCACTTTCTGCTGAGGGCGTCCAGGTTCCAGGCTTCCCTGCCAGGAGGCACCGAGGAGTGTGTTTTTTGGCTCTTGTGCCTGTGCATGGCCGATTCCACAACCATGGAGTTGTGTGGCAGCTGTGCTTTTTGGAACCCAGGGCTCTTGCGGACTCGATAGATGGAATCGATCTGCTTGCTGAGAATTGGCATCGAGGCCGATGACTCCCACATGCGGAGCATCAGCCGTTCCAACATCGGATGAATCGGTACCCTAAGGGCTTCCCGAGGGGGAAAGTCATACTGGAGGGCTTCGAGCTCCTCGGCTCGAGGCTCCTCCTTGGTATCCGCTGGAAATGCCAAAGCCTTGGCCATGTCCCTGATGAAGTCCGAGAACTGGGTATCCTCCAGGGGGGACATTCTCCGAGGCTCGGAACCCAGAGAGTCCGCTGGGAAATACCAGGTCTGGTGGGTGTCCGGGGACTCCTCATCTTCCATTTCCCATGCCGAGTCCTCCGAGGAGGAATCGATGGGCTCCGGCCGTGAGGGCTTCGGTCTCGACTGCCCCGATGCCGAGGGCACTGGTGTCAATGACCTCGGTCCTAAACGGGAGGTTGAGGGAGACCTCGGCAGAGGATCGACTCGAGTCCAAAAAGTCTTGAGGATCGGCTCGGCCTCTGGGGTTGACTTGGATGTCGAGGTCCCGGTGGTTGGGGCGGATGGACCTGTGAGATTGGCCATCAGCACCCGCTGCTGCTCCATGAAGGCAGGCATGCTGTGCTCCAGGGCCGCCATTCTGAGACCGAGCTCAGAAGGCTCAGCAGCCTCCGGGCTGCGTCCCGATGCCGTCGGGCCTGGTGCCGGTTCTCCCGGAGGAAAGTCAATGAGGACAACAGCAGTTAACTTCCTCGGCGTCTCCAGCTCCATGCGAAGTACCTTTGCAGGCCGCTCCGACTCCGAGGATCCGGGGCGAGTGGTCAGGACTCCGTGACCTGGCCCGCAAGGATCCAGGCCAATCAGAGGCACCCAACGACGCCGCCCTCACAGGTTTCTTCTTCCTCCGGTGCTCCCATGAGGGAGACCCCCGCTCAGAAGACCCCCAACGATGCTCTGAGTCAGATAGCTCCTGAGACGTCGAGGCTTCTGAAGAGGTCCGGACCCGGGTGGATGCAGACTCGGAGAAAATCCTTTCACGCTGCTGCTGCCTATTTCTAAGTGCCTTGGAGGACATCTTGCCACATGGGCCACAGACCTTTGGGTCATGGTCAGGCCGAAGGCAGTGGAGACAGCAGTCATGTGTGTTGGTGAGTGACATTAATTTTTTACAACGATCACACTTTTTAAACCCGCTGGCAGCCATCAGGGGAAAAAGGGGCCCAGCAAGGTCAAATGAGAGGGCTGACAGTGAAAAAGAACGCGAACGCTAGTCAGTAAGGACAAAAAAGAGTGACCAGACTCAATACCGGTGTACCGAACTGAGGCAGGAAGGGGAACCGGCGTCAAACCAGACCGAAGAAGAGAATCTTCAGTAGTTTTGATACAATTTTTCCACAAGGGAAGTTGGACTACATCCGTTGGGCTCCACGGAAAAAGGGAGACTGAGCAAGATGACACCCTTGGGTGGGAAGGGGACTGCGCATGCGTGATGCAATCCCAAAGGCTTTCTTTGAAAGCTGGGGAATTGCTCCGCACGAGTGCTCCATCTGCGCCGATGTCACCCATATGTGAGGACTGACTTCCTGCTTGTTCCTGGAGAACTTCCTGAAGAGCCAATCCTTCCCTCTCAGCCCATAAGTTAATTTATCAAACTGGACAGCTTCGCTGACCTTAATGTGCCAGTCCTCCAGCGAGGTTCGGCTCTCAGACCATCACCTCAAGGCTATGGCCGCCAGAAGCAGCTTACTACACAACATTCCCTCTTTCAACCTTCAGGGGGGGCCTGGACTGAATCCCCAAAAGCATTTCACCAGGGCCAGCTTGGGAGGGCCACCTCCCTCTCCCCCCCAAATGGCTTGTATAACTCCTTCCATTCTCCTCTAAAATTCTTGAGTTACTGGGCACTCCCACCACAAATGGTAGAAGGCACCATCTCACCAACACCCTCTTCAACACTTCTATGGGCCTTATACAGCTGCAGTGGGGTAGCACAATCTGAAATTGTATCTGCCTCCATGATATAACCCATGTTTATGTACAGAACCCCCAATTGATCTGCATCCTCAAGATCTAGACCCAGTCATCTCTGCCATCCAACCTGATGGGGCGGCTGTGTCCTGTTCTCCTTGCCTAATTGCACCCCATACAATTTAGAGAGCATTGCCTTCATCCCCTTACCCTTAAACAGCACCTCCTCTAATGGGGTACTCGGGCGTACCAAGCTGACCATGGTCCTTTGTTGCAACACAAAAAAATGCAACTGAAAGTATCGATAGAAGGGGACAATACAACCCAGTTTCCTCTCTAGTTCTTGCACAGAAAGCACCCTTCCCCCTGAGAGCAAGTCCACCCCACAGCAATCATGTCTCTGAAGGCCCTCCCTGACAAAGGACAGAAGCCCCCTCTCTTAGATCACCTCGAGAGGAACACAGGGAGCCCTCACCCCCCCCCCCCCACCTGACACAACCCATGCAAGGGCACCAGAAAGGGGTGTCCACGGAGCAGATCCCCACTGCCATCCTCTTCTATACCCCCTTCCAACCATTCAAAGAAAGATAGTGGGGAGAGCAGATCCCTCTCCAGTCCTACCCAAAGTGCGTCCTGGAACATAAGGTAGTGTCCCTTCAGCGCATGCAGCAAAATAGCTCGGTAAAGCATAGTTACTCATCTGTAACAGGTGATCTCTGGGAACAGCAGGAATTTAGTCTTCACATATGGGTATCGTCGGTACCAATGGAGCCTGCGCGGGAACGCTCCCCAGCGTCCAATTAGAAAGCTTTTGGGAGCATCCCACAGAGCCTGCGTGCTGCCTTCCCGCCTTTCCCAACTGCCTCTCTCCAGTTGAGTTTTAAAGCTGAGACAAAGAGAGAGAGAGGGAAAGAGATAGATAGAGAGATACAACTCCTAGGGGAGGTGGGTGGGTTGTGAAAGCACAGTTACTTACCTGTAACAGGTGATCTCTGGGAACAGCAGGAATTAGTCCTCACATATGGGTACGTCGGTACCGACGGAGCCTGCGCGGGAAAGCTCCCCAGCTTCCCAGAAGGAAGCTTTTGGGGCCTCCCACTGCACATGCGCGCTGCCTTCCCGCCTTCCTGACCAGCTCTCCTCAGTTCGAGTTTATAGCTGAGACAATAGAGAGAGGAAAGGAAGATAGATAGAAGATACAACTCCTAGGGGAGGTGGGTGGGTTGTGAGGACTAATTCCTGCTGTTCCCAGAGATCACCTGTTACAGGTAAGTAACTGTGCTATCTCCAGGAACAAGCAGGAATAAGTCCTCACATATGGGGACTCCCTAGCTAAGATGCCTGGGGGATCCCCTTCCAAGGGTTCGCCATCTTCGTATGGATCTCAGGCATCCATCCTGGGAAGGTGGGCAGGAGTTGTTCAAGTATGGAACAGGTGTTTGAGGACAGCCTGACCAAACAAGGCATCCCGGCGGGAGTCCTTGTCCAAACAGTAATGGGCTGTGAAGGTATGAACCGAGGCCCATGTGGCGGCTCGACAGATCTGATCTATGGAGACAGAGTGAAGATGAGCCATAGAAGTGGCCATGGCTCTCACATTGTGAGCTGTGACATGGCCTTCCAGAGAAATATTTTTACTCTGGTAAGCAAAGGAAATACACTGAGCAATCCAATTGGAAAGTGTACGTTTGGAGACTGGAAGTCCCAAATGAGAAGGATCAAAAGCCACGAAAAGTTGGGAAGACTTTCGATGTGGCTGAGTCCTGTTGAGGTAAAAGGCAAGAGCTCTTTTACAATCTAAAGTATGAAGGTTCCTCTCTGCACTGGATGCATGAGGAGCTGGAAAAAAGACAGGTAGATATACCTCTTGATTAAGATGAAAAGGCGAGACCACTTTGGGCATAAAGTGGGGATTCGTCCTAAGGACCACCTTATCATGATGAAACCTGGTATAAGGTGGATGAGCCACTAAGGCCTGTAGTTCACTGATGCGGCGAGCAGAAGTGACTGCAATAAGGAAAAGGACCTTCCAGGAAAGAAATTTCAAGGAGGTAGAAACCAACGGTTCAAAAGGTGGCTTCATAAGCTGACCCAGAAGTAGGTTCAAGTCCCATGCTACCGGAGGAGGTCGGATGGGAGGTTTAGTTAGAGTCAGGCCTCTCATGAACCTTGCAACAAGCGGATGAGAGGAGACAGGTTGTCCATTTATAGGTTTTAAGGATGCTGCAATAGCACTCAAATGGACTCTTACTGAATTCGTCTTAAGGCCTGCATTAGAAAGATGCAGGAGATAGTCTAGTAGAGAAATCAAAGGAAGTGCTAGAGGGTCAAGACCCTGTTGAGCACACTAAATGGAAAAGCGTTTCCATTTGAAAGCATAGGAACGCCTCGTGGAGGGTTTCCTAGAGGCATGAAGGATATCTTTCACTGGTTGAGAAAGATTGAAGTCATGAAGGCTTAGGCCTTCAGTAACCAAGCTCTGAGGTGTAGGGACTTGGGGTTTGGATGCCACAAAGTCCCTTCTTCCTGAGAGAGAAGGTCTGGCGCAGCTCCCAGGTCCAGGGAGGGTCCCTGAGAGAGATGCAGAAGTAGAGGGAACCACACTTGGCGTGGCCAGCGTGGAGCTATGAGGATCATCGATCCGTGATCCCTCTGGAGTTTGAACAGAGTCTTGGGAATCAAAGGAATGGGTGGAAAGGCATATAGGAATTCCTGACCCCAATGCAGGAGAAAGGCATCGTTGGCCTGAGCTCTCTGACACGGAGTCCTGGAACAGAACCGGGGAAGTTTGGCATTCCACGGACTTGCAAAAAGGTCTATGTCCGGGGTTCCCCATTCCTGAAAGATTCTGCTTATCTGGTCCATATGTAGGGACCATTCGTGTGGAAGCAGAACTCGACTGAGTCTGTCTGCCCGAGAGTTTTGAACCCCTGGAAGATATACTGCCAGAAGATGAATTTGATGCTCTCTGGCGAAGGCCCATAATCTGAGAGCTTCGTTGCAAAGCGACAGAGAGCCTGTCCCTCCTTGTTTGTTTACGTAGAACATGGCCACCTGATTGTCTGTCTGAACTAGGACGGTCAGGTTGACAAGGAGGGTATGGAAGACTTTGAGGGCAAAGAAGATTGCTCGCAGTTCCAGGAGGTTGATGTGAAGGGTGGTCTCCTGCGGAGACCAAATACCCTGAGTGGAGAGGGATTGTAGATGGGCTCCCCACCCTTTTTGGGAGGCATCTGTTGTGAGGGTTGCTTGGGGCAACAAAGGTTGGAAGGGGGCCCCCAACAACAGATTCTTGGTGGACATCCACCATTGGAGGGACCAAAACAGACGCTTTGAGGTGAGTATTTGGTCGGAGAGCGCTCCTGATGCTTGAGTCCACTGGGTGGCCAAGGTCCATTGAGCTGCTCTCATATGAAGACGAGCGTAGGGCACCACGTGTACCGTGGAGGCCATGTGGCCCAGAAGTCGCAGCATTTCTCTGGCTGTCAAGTGACTGCTGGACTGAGCTTGGGAGGCCAAGCACAGCAGACGTTGGCCCCGGACTTGAGGCAGGTAGGCCCTTGCAGTGGTGGTGTCCAACTGGGCCCCTATGAATTCTAGAGACTGAGTAGGGGTAAGTTGAGACTTGGGAAGGTTTACCACCAGTCCCAGATACTGCAGAAGGTGCCTTGTGCGGTCCAGGGAAATCTGGGCCTCTGACTGAGATGGAGCTCGGATGAGCCAGTCGTCCAGATATGGGAATACAAAAATTCCCAGACCTCTTAGAAATGCGGCAACAACTGCCATGCATTTGGTGAACACTCTTGGAGCAGAGGCTAGACCGAAGGGAAGTACTCTGTACTGGAAATGTTTTCCCTGAAACAGAAATCTTAGATATTTTCTGTGGGATGGATGGATGAGTATATGTGTGTACGCATCCTTCAGATCTAGAGAACAAAGCCAATCCTGACTCTGAAGGTATGGAAGGAGAATGCCTAGAGAAAGCATTTTGAATTTCTCCTTGTACAGAAATTTGTTCAATTCTCTCAGATCTAGGATAGGTCTGAATCCCCCTGTCTTCTTTGTTATGAGAAAATAAGGGGAGTAGAATCCTGTCCCTTGTTGAAGAAGAGGAACCACTTCTATTGCCCCTTGGGCAAGGAGAGAAGAGACTTCCTGATCCAACCGGTCCAGGAGAAATGGGGGAGAATTGAAGTGCCTCACCGTGGTATATGGAGGAAGGTTGGAAAAATGAAGTTTGTAGCCCTCTCTGATGATAGAGAGGGTCCAATGCTCTGATGTGATTTGCTCCCATCTGGGAGCAAAGTGAGCTAACCTTCCGGGAATGGTGAGGGGCTCTGGTTGTTCTACAGCCAGAAATGTTAAGTTCTCTAGGGGCAAGTCAAAACCCCTGAGGGGGTTGAGCCTGCTGAGGAGTGGTAGACGCTGCAGGCTTTGACTTAGCCTGTTTAGGTTGCTGACGTTTAGCAGCAAAGCGAGGCTGAGAAGATTGTTGGCCAGTATTTGTGGAAAATCTGGCCTTCTTGTAGTAAGGCCTCTTGAAAGACTTTTTCTTGGCAGGAGTAGAGGGAGACTTAGAAAGTCTATCCAAGGTAGCATTTTCTGCATCCATTTGGGTGGCTTTAATTTGCCAGTCCTTACCAAATAAGTTCTCACCTGTACAGGGCAGATTCCGTAAGCCATCCAGGACCCAGGGTTCTAGGTCAGAGGCCTGGAGCCAAGCAAGTCGTCGGGCTGCAATAGCAATGCCCGAAGCTCTACCGGCACCCTCAAAGGAATCAAAAGCTGCTCTGTTGGAGAACTTAGAAACATCTAGAAGCTGTTTCACCAGAGAAATGAACTCCTCTTTTCTATCCTCGGGGATAAAGGAGGCAAAAGGTCGTATCTTTAGGGCAAGTTCCCTGAGAAACATGCCCATATACAGACTGTAAGAATTAATCCTGGCTATAAGCATAGTAGCCTGGAAAACTTTCTTGCCAAAAGAGTCTAGGGTCTTACATTCTCGTCCTGGAGGGGTAGAAGAGTGCCTTTTGGTACTCTTAATCTTTTTCAGTGCAGACTTCACCACAATGGAATGGTGAGGCAACTGAGTCTTTTGAAAACCAGGAGAAGGAGGGACCCGGTACATGGTGTCCAACCTACGAGAATAAGGAGACAACGTTAGAGGAGCCTCCCATAAGTCCATCAAGTGTTCTTGAAGGATTTCATGGATAGGCAGGGTGACTGCCTCTTTAGGAACCTTAGGGTATCCTAAAATATCCAATTTCTTTGACCTAGGTTCTTTTTCAGAGTATGTGGTAATAGAAAGTCCTTTAGCTAGTTCAATAATGAATTCTTGAAAGGACAAATCCTCTGGTGGAGACATTCTCCTCTTTGGGGAAGAGGGGTCTTCATGAAGAACTAGAGACAGCTCATCAGAGTCCTCAGAGGAGTTATAATCCTCTGAAGAATCAGAGTATTCTCTATTTGCTTCCAACGCACGATACGCATACCGATCGGTATCGACATCGGGCGTACCGGGTATGGGATCGGTATCGGGTGAAAACCCGGATCCGGCATGCGGAACCGATCTGCGTTTGGAAGTCGATGGTCTCGGTTCCGGTATGGGAGACGATACCGGAACCGGACCCGGTACCGCTGAACGCGGTACCGAGGGCGTCGCAGCATTAATAAAAGCCAGCATGGCCTGCTGCATTGTCTGAACAGTATTGCTCATAGACGCCACTGCTGCCTGGATGTCGGTACCGGTATGGGCCGGTACCCCAGAGCTGTCCAACAGGTGATCAGTCGAGGCCGTGCCATCGATGTCAACCTGTAACCCCATAGATGGTGCTTTGGAAGCCAGAGCTTCCCGCCGGGGTTGTTTGGCTGGGGCAGGATCCTCAGACTCAAAAGAGAGAGCCTCTCGATGCTTTGAAGGAGATTTGCTCTTTGAGGACCTGCCCACAGAAGGTTTGGTTACCTGAGATCCATCCGGAGAGGAAGACCTGGATGACTGTGATGCTGGATTATCTGAAGCAAACAGCACATGGAATTTGTTGGCCCGGTTCTGCAACCCACGTTTAGACATCTGGGAGCAGGATGGGCAGTCCGGAATGGAGTGGTCAGGTCCCAAACACTTAAGACACCATTCATGGGTGTCTGTGACTGAAATAACAGCACTACACTTGGTACACTTCTTAAAACCAGGGGCTGGTTTCTCCATGAGGAGAATTTGTGTAGGCCTGAGGCCTAACCGAAGTCACCAAGTTGTGCAGAAAAAAGATTTTTTATTTTTTTTTTTAAAGAAAAGAAAAGAGAGACCGGCGGTACCGGTTTCGGTATGGGGAAGGCAGGTACGCGGTCTAAAGAAACAAAACTAAAACAATAATTTCTTCAGCGGTGACAGGAACACGACCTGCTGGCTCCGCGGAAAAAGAGAAACTGAGGAGAGCTGGTCAGGAAGGCGGGAAGGCAGCGCGCATGTGCAGTGGGAGGCCCCAAAAGCTTCCTTCTGGGAAGCTGGGGAGCTTTCCCGCGCAGGCTCCGTCGGTACCGACGTACCCATATGTGAGGACTTATTCCTGCTTCTTCCTGGAGATAACTAAATTCCTGCTGTTCCCGGAGATCATCTGTTACAGGTGAGTAACTATGCTATCTCCAGGAACAAGCAGGAATGTAGTCTTCACATATGGGGACTCCCTAGCTACAGATGACAGGGAGAGAGCCCAGAAGTTGTGTGTCCCTGTGAAAGGGCTCCACTTCCCCCCCATGGATCTCTGGCATCCTACCGGGAATGGTGGGTAGGAGTTGATTAAGTATGGAACAGGTGATGTAGAACAGCCTGACCAAACAAGGCATCCCGGCGGGAGTCCTTGTCTAAGCAGTTATGGGCTGTGAAGGTATGAACCGAGGCACAAGTAGCTGCTCGAAAGATGTCGTCGATAGACACAGAGTGTAAATGAGCCATTGAGGTTGCCATGGCTCTCACATTGTGAGCTGTGACATGGCCTTCCAGAGAAAGAGTAGTTACTCACCTGTAACAGGTGTTCTCCAGGAGCAGCAGGAATCAGTCCTCACTTATGGGTGTCATCGACGCCGATGAAGCCCCAGTGGAGCATTTCCCCAGCTTTCCATGAAAGCCTTTGGGAATGCTGGCACACATGCGCGGTTCCCTTCCCGCCTAAAGGTGCCATCTTACCTCAGTCAAATGAGATTGCTAAGAACAGCACACAAAAATGTAAAAATTAAACTATGTACAACTGCAACTCCAAGGGGAGGAGGGAGGGTAGTGAGGACTGATTCCTGCTGCTCCTGGAGAACACCTGTTACAGGTGAGTAACTACTCTGTCTCCAGGACCAAGCAGGAAGTCAGTCCTCACTTATGAGTGACTCCCCAGCTCTGGGCTACCAGGAACCCAGAGAACTCCCTCTAGTCTCAGCAACACAGTAAAGGCTTTGCAAGGACACACCCTCCACAGGTAGCCCAACCAGAGGGCAGGAGCTGCCTAGACCTCAAAGAGATTCCTGAGTACTGCTTGGCCAAAAGCACTGTCCCTACGGCACTCCCTCTCCAGACAGTAGTGGGCTGCAAAGGTATGGCTTGAAGACCAAGTAGCAGCCCTGCAGATGTCTTGCAATGGAACAGAGCGGAGGTGAGCCACTGATGTAGCCATTGCCCTCACACGGTGGGCCGTGACCCTACCCAGCAAAGGAAGGTCAGCTGCCTTGTAAGCCCAGGTGATACAGTCAGCCACCCAGATGGACAAGGTACGCTTGGACACAGGCCTCCCCAAGTTATTGGGGTCAAAAGAAAGGAAGAGCTGAGAAGCCTTCCTGTGATCTTGCATACGTTCAAGTTAGAAGGATAAGGCCCTCCTACAGTCCAAGGTATGGAGAACTGTTTCAGCCTGACTTGCATGAGGCCTAGGGAAGAAAGTAGGAAGAACCACCTCCTGGTGAGGTGAAAAGAGGAGACAACCTTAGGAAGGAACTTAGGGTGAGTCCTGAGGACCACCCTGTTTTTATAGAACCTGGTGTAAGGTCTATCACAGACCAAGGCCTGAAGTTCACTCACTCTCCTAGCCGAAGTAAGGGCTATCAGAAAGAGTCTTCCAGGAAAGGAAGTTTAGAGGGCAAGTAGCCATAGGCTCAAAAGGTGGGCGAGTCAGTTGCTGCAAGACCACATTCAGCTCCCACTCAGGAGCAGGAGGATGTATGGGAGGTTTGAGTAGAAGCAAGCCTCTGAGAAACCTAGACACCAAAGGGTGCACAGACAAGGAATGGCCCTCAACTAGGGAGTGGTGAGCTTCCAAAGCAGAGAGGTGGACCCGAACAGAGTTGGATTTGAGACCCTGATTGGACAAGTGCAGCAGGTACTGAAGCACTACTGACACAGTACAGGAGAAAGGATCCTCAGCCCATAGCTGACACCACACAGAGAACCTTTTCCACTTGAGAGCATAGGTCTTCCTAGTGGATTGTTTCCTGGAGGCTAGGAGAACTTCCTCAACCTCGGGAGGCAGGCCCCAGGGAGCCAAAACTACCCTTGCAGCCTCCATGCCATCAGATTGAGAGCTTTGAGATTGGGATGCAGCAAGGAGCCCTGATTCTGAGAGAGAAGGTCGGGTTGCAACCCCAGAGGCAGAAGCAGATCCACTGCCAGTTGAAGCAGGAGGGGGAACCAAGGCTGCCTTGGCCACCTGGGAGCTACCAGGAGGACTGAGGCCCTGTCTCGGAGAATCTTGAACAGTGTTCGGACCACCAGAGGGGTGGGAGGAAATGCATAGAGTAGGCCCTGAGTCCAGGGAATCAGAAAAGCATCTGCTGCTACTCTCAGAGGATGCGGTTGCCTGGAGCAGAACCTTGGCAGCTGGTTGTTCAGTGGACTGGCAAACAGGTCTATGGAGGGAAGCCCCCATCTCAAGAAAATCTTCTGAACCACTAAAGGATGTAGCTGCCACTCGTGTGGTTGCAGAATCCTGCTCAATCTGTCTGCCAGGGCATTCTCCTGGCCTGGAAGATAGACTGCTTTGAGGAGCATGTTGTGTTTCAGGGCAAAGGAACAGAGGTCCTGGGCCTCCTGGCAAAGGGGCTGGGAACCAGTTCCGCCCTGTTTGTTTACATAGAACATGGCTACCTGGTTGTCTTTCTGGATCAAGACAGACTGTTTTGCCAGGGAAGCAGTAAAGGCCTTGAGGGCCAAGCGGATAGCTCTGAGTTCCAGGAGATTGATCTGCTGGGATGCCTCCCAAGGAGACCACAGGCCCTGGGTGCACTTGTCTAGGCAGTGTGCTTCCCAACCCTGCAGAGAGGCATCGGTGGTCAGTACCACTGTATGAGGTGGGATCTGAAAGGGCACCCCTACCAGCAGATTGGGGGGGTGTAACCACCAGTTGAGAGAGGCCAGGAAACGGTGGGACACTCTGATCCTGTCTCTGAGACTGCCTGAGGCTTGTGACCACTGAGTCCGAAGGCACCACTGGGCAGGTCTCATATTGAGCCTGGCATTGGGGGTCACCTGTACTGTCGACGCCATGTGGCCCAGAAGCCTGAGACAGAGTCTGGCGGAGACCAGGGAGCTGTGCAGAAACTTGCTGGCGAGGTCCATGAGCCTTTGTGCTCGGTCCACTGGTAAGAATGCTCCTGCCAGCTGAGAATCCAACCTTGCTCCTATGAACTCCAAGTTCTAGGAGGGGAGCAAAGTGCACTTTGCGAAGTTGATGTCAAAGCCCACCTTTTGGAGCAGTTCTATGGTCCTGTTGGTGGCCTGTTGAACTTCTAGGGAAGTCTGGCCTCTGATGAGCCAGTCGTCTAGGTAAGGAAACACAAAGATGCCCTGATTTCTCAGGTAGGCTGCCACCACTGCCAGGCACTTGGTAAACACCCTGGGAGCAGAGGTCAGTCCAAAAGGCAGTACTCTGTACTGATAATGGTTTCCTCCCACAATGAACCTGAGGTACTTTCTGTGGTCTGGATGAATAAGGATGTGAGTGTAAGCATCCTTGAGATCTAAAGAGCAAAGCCAATCTCCCTGCTGGAGATAGGGCAGAAGTGTTCCAAGAGTAAGCATCTTGAACTTCTCTTTCACTAGAAACTTGTTTAGGTTTCTGAGATCCAAAATGGGTCGAAGACCACCGGTTCTTTTTGGCACCAGGAAATACCTGGAGTAAAACCCGTGACCTTGGAAGTGGGGAGGCACAGGCTCCACCGCCTTGTCCAGCAACAGACCTTTTAGCTCCTGGAGAAGGGCTGTATGCAGGGGAGGCCGGAAAGGTTCCCCTGGGAAGTGTGGCGGAGGTAGTTGGTGAAAGTGGAGGGCATAGCCTCGACGGACTATGTCCAGCACCCAACTGTCCTGGGTTATCAAGGGCCACTTGTGGGCAAACAAGGCTAGGCGGCCTCCTGTGCAGGGCTGGGTCTGCAAGGGAGGGATGGCTATACTCAAGGAGTCAAAAACCCCCACCCTGCTGAGTGGGAGCAGGGGCTGCAGGCTTGGGGGTCCTCTGCCTAGGGGGCCCATTACCCTGGCCCTTGGCTTGCTGACCCTGGGGGGCAGTTTAGGCAGCCAGATATTGTGGGTACTGCTTGTAGGCAGTGCCCTTCCTCGGGTAAAAGGACTTTTTACCCGAGCCCTTCTTCTTATGAGAAGGGGCAGAGGTCTTCCTCGACAGCCTTGTCCTCGTGAGGTGTTCTGTCTCGAGCTGAGCGGCCTTCTCGGCCACAGGCTTGCCAAAAAGGTTTTCACCTCGGCAAGGGACATCGACCAACTTGTCCTGAACCCATGGCTCGAGGTCCGATGACTGCAGCCATGCCTGGCGTCGGGCCGCGATGCCGGCCGCCGCTACTCGGGCCGAAGTCTCGAAGCCATCGTAGGCAGTGCGGGACATGAACTTAGAGCATTCCCGGATCCTCGAAGACACGGACTTAAAACTCTGCAAGGGTTCCCCGGAGATACCAGCAGAGAATCCGTCCAACTCCTTGGCCAGATCTCGTAAATAGATGCCCATGTACAGCTGGTAAGTCTGGACACAGCAAGCAAGCATCGAGCCCTGAAAGCACTTTCTACTGACGCCATCAAGGCTTCGGGCTTCCCTACCAGGAGGCACCGCGGAGTGCATCTTCTGACTCTTCAGACGATGCATGGCCGATTCCACAACCATGGAATGGTGTGGTAGCTGTGCTTTCTGGAAGCCAGGACTCTTCCGGAGCCGATAGATGGAATCGACTCGCTTGCTCAAAACCGGCGCCGAGGCCGGTGCCTCCCACATCCGGAAGAGGAGCCGTTCCAGCATCGGAGGAACCGGGACAATAAAGGCCTCCTTCGGAGGAGAGTCATACTGCAGAGCATCGAGCTCTTCGGCTCGAGGCTCTTCCTCGGGGTCAGCCGAGATAGCCAGGGCAGCGGCCATATCCCGGATAAACTCCGAGAACCTAGTATCCTTCGGAGGGGATCTACTCCGGGGCTCAGACTCTGGTGAGTCCGAAGGGACACACCGAGTCTTGAAGGTGTCAGGAGACTCCTTGTCTTCGGTCTCCCAAACAGACTCGTCCGATGTCGAGTCGAGGTCCGAC
This sequence comes from Ichthyophis bannanicus, assembly GCA_033557465.1. Lineage (NCBI taxonomy): Eukaryota > Metazoa > Chordata > Amphibia > Gymnophiona > Ichthyophiidae > Ichthyophis > Ichthyophis bannanicus. The sequence goes on along the minus strand of CM066035.1, from coordinate 138,825,856 downwards.
CCCGCGGGGCCTCTAGGCACCCGCCCCGATGCCGGTGGCACCGGTGTCGAGACCCTCGGTCCCGAATGGGAGGTCGAGGGAGACCTCAACTGAGGACGACTTCGAGCCGCAAGGGACTCGAGTATCGGCTCGGTCTCCGGGGTCGACTTCGAAGTCGATGTCCCGGTGGTCGGGGCAGATGCGCCAGATAGGCTGGCCATCAGCGCCCGCTGCTGATCCATGAAGGCAGACATTCTGCTCTCAAAGGCTGTCAACCTGAGACTCAGCTCGGGTGACGCAGCAGCCCCCGACTCGACGTCGGTACTCGGGGAGGCGAGTCCACGAGGACAACAGGACTTACGTGTCCAGCAGACTCCGGCTCCATGCGAGGAACTTTAGTTGGCTTGTCCTGGTCCACGGGCCTGGGACGACGGTTGGGGGTCTGAGACCTGGCCCTCGAGGGCTCAGGGACCTCCTCCGACGCCGCCCTCGCGAGCCGCTTCTTCCTCTTACGTTCCCGGTCGGGGGACCCCCTGTCCGAGGAGCTCCGACGCCTCTTGGGATCAGAATCCCGAGATGTCGAGGCCTCAGACGAGGTTCGGGCCCGGGCAGAGGCCGAGTCTGAGAAAAGCCTTTCACTTTGTTGCTGACAACTTCGGAGGGCCTTGGAAGACATTTTTCCACATGGCCCGCACGTTTTAGAATCGTGGTCCGGGCCAAGGCACCGAAGGCAGCAGTCGTGTGTGTCGGTGAGAGACATTATCTTTTTACACCGATCACACTTTTTGAAACCGCTGGAAGCCATCGGGGAGAAAAGGGTCCCCGCGAGGTCAAAGGACCGGCCTTCCAGGGAAAAAGAAAAAGATTTGGCGCGAGCGCCTAGCCACTAAGGGCAAAAAAAGGAAAAAAGGGATTCGATACCGGTGTACCGAACCCGGCGGGAGGGGAACCGACGTCGAATCTGAGGAAAAAAGCGAAATAACGCCAAGAAAAAACTTTTCTTTTCCGGGAAAAAAAAAGGACACATGTCCGATGGGCTTCACAGAAAAAAAGAGACTGAGGTAAGATGGCACCTTTAGGCGGGAAGGGAACCGCGCATGCGTACCAGCATTCCCAAAGGCTTTCATGGAAAGCTGGGGAAATGCTCCGCAGGGGCTTCATCGGCGTCGATGACACCCATAAGTGAGGGCTGACTTCCTGCTTGGTCCTGGAGAAAGGTTCTTACCCTGATAGGTAAAAGAAATACACTGTGCAATCCAATTGGACAATGTTCTTTTGGAGACTGGAAGTCCCAAATGAGAAGGATCAAAAGCAACAAAGAGTTGAGAGGACTTTCTATGTTGCTGTATCCTTTGTAAGTAAAAAGCAAGTGCTCTTTTACAGTCCAAAGTATGAAGTTTCCTTTCGGCATTTGAAGCATGAGGCCTTGGAAAAAATACAGGCAGGTAAACTGCTTGGTTTAAATGAAAAGGTGAGACCACCTTTGGCATAAAGTGTGGATGAGTCCTAAGGACTATCTTATCATGATGGAACCTCGTATAAGGAGGATCAGCCACTAATGCTTGCAACTCACTAATGCGACGTGCTGATGTGATTGTAATGAGAAAGACAACCTTCCAGGAAAGGAATTTCAAGGAATTTAAAATACAGAAGAGAGCTATCTGGTTAAATTTGGAACCCAGCAGAGAGCTGTAGTTTAAATTTAATAGTCACTCAGGGCCTAGCATCAGAAAAGTACTTTTAGTTTAAATTTAAAACACAGAAGAGAGCTGTCTGGTTAAATTTAGAACCCAGCAGAGAGCTTGAAGTTTAAATTTCATAATAAGTTAGAGCCTAGCAGCAGCAAGGAGCTATAATTTAAATCAAATAAGAATACAACTTACCTCAGCAGCACAGGACAGGGTACTGTGTAGCAGCCCTCTTTTAATAAGTGTTATTTAATAAATGCCCTCGAGTATGGAGCAGACAAAGCTTAAAGATCCCAAATTACCCAAGTCTACCAATAGCCAAATTAATATGAACAAGATGCAGTCTCTAAAATGCTTGTATGCAAATGCTAGAAGTCTAAAAAATAAGATGGGAGAGTTAGAATATATAGTACTAAATGAGAGGCTAGATATGATTGGAATATCAGAGACATGGTGGAAGGAGGACAACCAGTGGGAGACTGTGATACCTGGGTATAAACTATATCGTAATGAGAGAGCTGATCAAATTGGTGGAGAGGTTGCGCTCTATGTTAGAGAGGGCATTGAGTCAGAAAGGATTAAAGTTTTCCAGGAAACTAAATTTGCTGTAGAATCTCTATGGATTGAAATTCCATGTAAAAAGGGGAAGGCGATGGCAGTGGGGGTGTACTATCGACCGCCTGGCCAGAATGAACAAATGGATGATGAAATGCTCAAAGAAATCAAGGATGCTAACAAAAGTTACAGCGCAGTAATAATAATGGGTGATTTCAATTATTCCGGTATCGATTGGGTCAGTGTCACGGCAGGACATGCTAGGGAGATAAAGTTTCTAGATGACATAAATGACTGCTTCTTGGAGCAGCTAGTTCATGAACAAACCAGAGGGGAAGCCATATTAGACCTAGTCCTTAGTGGAACACCAGATCTAGTGCAAGAGATAAGGGTGTTGGGGCCCCTTGGCAAAAGTGATCATAGCATGATCGCCTTTGATTTAATTAGTGGAGGAGGGATAGTAAGGAAATCCACAGTACTACCTTTTAACTTTTGAAAGGGAGACTATGATAAAATGAGGAAAATAGTTAAGAAAAAACTAAAAGGAGCAGTTGCAAAGGTTAGAGACTTACATCAAGCTTGGGTGTTGTTGAAAAATACTATCTTGGAAGCCCAGACCAGCTGTATTCCACGCTTTAAGAAAAGTGGAAGGAAGTCTAAAAAACTGCCAGCATGGTTTAAAAGTGAGGGCAGAGAGGCTGTTGTTGCCAAAAAAGCAACTTTCAGGAAATGGAAAAAAGAGCCAAACGACGAAACCTGGAAACAGCACAAGCACTGGCAGGTCAAATGCAAGGCATTGATAAAGTAGGCAAAGGGAGAATTTGAGAAGAAGCTTGCTGCGGAAACAAAAACGCGAAATAAAGATTTTTTCAAGTACATTCGTAGCAAAAAAACTGTGAGAGAGTCAGTTGGTCCATTAGATGATAGAGGGGTTAAAGGGGCACTAAGAGGCGACAAGGCGATAGCGGAGAGACTGAATGAATTCTTTGCTTCGGTCTTTACTGTGGAAGATGTAGGGATGTTACCCATGACTGAAGTGGTATTTAAAGGTGCGGAAGAATTAAAGGAAATATTGATACATCGGGAAGATGTATTACAACTATTAGATAAACTGAAGAGTAGCAAATCACCTGGGCCGGATGGTATATCCAAGGGTGTTGAAAGAACTGAAATATGAGATTGCAGACCTGCTATTAGTAATCTGTGAACTATCATTAAAATCATCTCTAATACCTGAAGATTGGAGGATCGCCAATGTAACACCAATTTTTAAAAAGGGTTCCAGGGGTGATCCGGTAAACTACAGACCGGTGAGCCTCAGGTCAGTACCGGGAAATATGGTAGAAACCATCATAAAGAATAAAATTACTCAGCATGTAGATAGTCATGGCCTAATTGGAGACAGCCAACATGGCTTTAGACAAGGAAGATCTTGTCTTACTAATCTGTTATGTTTTTTTGCAAGTGTGAATAAACAGGTGGACAAAGGTGAGTCAGTTGATATAGTGTATCTGGACTTTCAGAAAGCCTTTGACAAGGTCCCTCATCAGAGACTTTTGGCAAAACTAAAGAGTCATGGGATAGGAGGCAGTGTACTACTGTGGATCAGGAACTGGTTAAAAGATAGAAAGCAGAGGGTTGGGCTAAATGGCCAATTTTCCCAATGGAGAAAGGTGAATAGTGGTGTACTCCAGGGATCTGTGCTGGGTCCGCTGCTTTTTGACATATTCATAAATGACCTGGAAAGTGGAATAACGAGTGAGGTTATCAAATTTGCAGATGACACCAAACTATTTAAAGTTGTTAAAACCCAAGAGGATTGTGGAAAATTGCAAGAGGATCTTGATAAATTGTAAGACTGGGCATCAAAAAGGCAGATGAAATTTAATGTGGACAAGAGCAAAGTTATGCACCTAGGGATGAACAACCCAAACTATGGTTACACGATGCAAGGTTCCACATTAGGAACCACCACCCAGGAAAAAGATTTAGGCGTCATTGTGGATAACATGTTAAAACCCTCGGCTCAGTGTGCAGCGGCGGCCAAGAGAGCAAATAGAATGCTAGGTATCATAAGAAAAGGAATGGAAAATAAAACAAAAGATATTATAATGCCTCTATACCGTTCCATGGTGAGACCACACCTTGAATACTGTGTGCAATTCTGGTCGCCGTATCTTAAAAAGGATATAGAGTTATTAGAAAAGGTTCAGAGAAGAGCCACCAAAATGGTAAAGGGGATGGAAGGATACTCCTATGAAGAAAGGCTAAAAAGGTTAGGGCTCTTTAACCTGAGACGGCTGAGGGGAGATATGATAGAAGTCTATAAATTAATGAACGGAGTGGAACAGGTAAACGTAGATCGATTGTTTACGTTATCAGAATATAGAAAGACTAGGGGACATGCAATGAAGCTACAGGGTAAACTATTTAAGACTAACAAAATAAAATATTTTTTCACTCAACGTGTAATCAAACTCTGGAATTTGTTACTGGAGGATGTAGTAAAGGCTGTTAGTGTAGCTGGGTTTAAAAAAGGTTTGGACAAGTTCCTGGAGGAAAGGTCCATAAACCATTATTAAGAAGGGACCCAGGATATCAATGCTTGACCCAATACAAGCATTGCGGAACCTGTGTCTTTTGGGGAAACTGCTAGGTATGTATGACCTAGATTGGCCACTGTTGGAAACAGGATACTGGGCTTGATGGACCTTGGTCTGACCCAGTATGGCATATCTTATGTTCTTATGGAGGTAGTAGCTAGAGGTTCAAAAGGCGACTTCATGAGCTGTCCCAGAACCAGATTTAGGTCCCATGCCACCGGTGGTGGCCTAATGGGAGGCTTAGTTAGAAGAAGGCCCCTCATAAATCTCGCTATGAGAGGATGAGAGGAAACAGGTTGTCCATTTAAAGGCTTGAAAGAAGCTGAAATAGCACTTAAATGGACTCTTACTGAGTTAGTCTTAAGCCCTGCATTAGATAAATTAAGGAGATACTCTAATAATGATTCCAGAGGTATCGCCAGGGGGTCAAGACCCTTCTGCGAACACCATATGGAAAACCTCTTCCACTTGAAAGCATAAGAGCATCTTGTGGAAGGCTTCCTAGAAGCATAAAGGATATCTTTTACTTGTTGAGACAGGTTAAGACCATGAAGGTCTAGGCTCTCAGCAACCAGGCCCTGAGATGCAGAGAGTGGGGATCGGGATGCCACAACATCCCGTCCTCCTGAGACAGGAGATCTGGAGCAGATCCTAACTCCAGAGATGGAGATTGAGAGAGATGTAGGAGCAGAGGGTACCATACCTGCTGTGGCCAATGTGGAGCTATGAGAATCATATGGCCTCTGTCTCTCTGAAGCTTGAATAGGGTTTTGGGAATTAGGGGAATGGGTGGAAAGGCATATAGGAAGTCCTGACCCCAATGGAGGAGGAAAGCATCCCTGGCCTGAGAACCCTGAGCCGGAATTCTGGAACAGAAACAGGGAAGTTTGGCATTCAACAGACTTGCAAAGAGGTCTATGTCCGGAGTTCCCCAAATTTGAAAAATCTTTGCTACCTGGTCCGCATGAAGAGATCACTCATGTGGAAGCAAAACTCGACTGAGTGTCTGCCCAGGAGTTTTGAATGCCTGGCAGATACACCGCAAGGAGATAGAGTAGTTACTCACCTGTAACAGGTGTTCTCCAGGAGCAGCAGGAATCAGTCCTCACATATGGGTGACGTCGGCGCCGACGGAGCCCCCGTGCGGAGCATTTCCCCAGCTTTCAAAGAAAGCCTTTGGGAATTGCAGCACGCATGCGCGGTCCCCTTCCCGCCCAAGGGTGCCATCTTGCTCAGTCTGATGACATAGCTAAAAGACAGCAAAAAATTAGCAAAAATAAATCATATGATTGCAACTCCAAGGGGAGGAGGGAGGGTTGTGAAGACTGATTCCTGCTGCTCCTGGAGAACAGCTGTTACAGGTGAGTAACTACTCTTTCTCCAGGACCAAGCAGGAAGTCAGTCCTCACATATGGGACTCCCCAGCGTAAGGCTACCGGAGACCCCAAGCCAAAAAAATGAGCTCCCTCTAGAGCAGCGATGGCGAACCTATGGCACGTGTGCCAGCTGTGGCACGCGAAGGCCTTGCAGCTGGCACGCGGGAAGGTCCGCAATTAAAATATGCGGCGCGGCGGGAGGTGAGTGTGCTTTCCTCAAAATTACATTTAAAAAAAAGCTGGCTCTCTGGCTGCTGCCGCTGTCGCCACGGCAGAATGCAGTGTCCCGCGGGGCCCCCTCTGCGCCGGCTGAGCCCTCTGCCCGGCTTTCAGATTCACGAAGGGAGAGTGTCTCTCCCTCGCGTCTCTGTTAAGCCCGCAGGGGGTAATGGGAAATTTCCCATCAGCCCCTTTAGACGCGAGGGGTTGATGGGAAATTTCCCATTAGCCCCTGCGGGCTTAACAGAGACGCGAGGGAGAGACACTCTCCCTTCGTGAATCTGAAAGCCGGGCAGAGGGCTCAGCCGGCGCAGAGGGGGCCCCGCGGGACACTGCATTCTGCCGCGGCGGCAGCGGCAGCAGCCAGAGAGCCAGCTTTTTTTTTTGGACTGCTAATGGGCTGGGGCTGGGGCTGGGGGGCTGTTAGGACTGCTAATGGGCTGGGGCGGCTGTTAGGACTGCTAATGGGGGTTAGGACTGCTAATGGGCGGGGGGGGCTGTTAGGACTGCTAATGGGCTGGGGGGGGGTAGGACTGCTAATGGGCGGGGGGGGCTGTTAGGACTGCTAATGGGCGGGGGGGCTGTTAGGACTGCTAATGGGCTGGGGGGGGTGGGTTAGGACTGCTAATGGGCTGTGGACGGGTTAGGACTGCTAATGGGCTGTGGACTGATGGGGGCTGTCTGGAAATGGGGTGATGGGGGTGTTAGAACTGCTAATGGGCTATGGGGGGTGGTTAGGACTGATAATGGGCTATGGGGGGGGGCTAGGACAGGAAATGGGCTGATGGGGAGGGGTTAGGACTTGAGGTGGGCTGATGTGGTTAGGACTGGTAATGGGCTGTGGGCTGATGGGGGGGGTTAGGACTGGCAATGGGCTGATGGGGTTAAGACTGGCAGTGGGCTGATGGGGGGGTTAGGACTGGTAATGGGTTATAGGGGGGGCTTAAACTGAAAATGGGGTGATGGGGGGGGTTAGGACTGGAAGTGGGTTGATGGGGGGCTAGGACTGGTAATGGGTTGGGGGGTTGCTATGACTGGAAATGGGCTGAGTGGAAGGGGAGGCTTGAATTGCAAATAGCTGATGGGGAGGGAGCTTGGAATGGAAATGGGCTGTGAGGGAAGGGAGCTAGGACTGAAAATGGGCTGATGGAGCAGCTAGGATAGGACTGAAAATGGGCTGTTGGGGGGAGCTAAGATTGGAAATGGGCTGTGGTGGGGGCTTGAATTGAAATGGACTCATGGAGGGGCTAGAACTGAAAGTAGGCTCATGGGGGGGGGGGCTTGGACTGGAATTGGACTGAGTGGAGGGGAGCTATGATTTGACATGGGCTGATGATGGGGCTAGGAAATGACTAGAAGTGGGATGATGGGGGGCTAGGATTGGAAATGAGCTGATGAAGGGACTCAGACTGAAAATGGATGGGGGAGCTAGGACTGGAAATGGGTTGATGGTGGGCTAGGACGGGAAATGGGCTGATGCAGGGACTAGAAGGGAATGGATGCTGGGTGAGACTGGAACTAGAAGGGAGCTGATGTTGGGGGAGGATTAGAATGGGATGGGGCTGGGAGAGTAAAATGGAGAGGGGAAAAATATTTTGTGTGGGAGGGATGAAAAATCTACAATTGGCCTGGTATTGGGAGAGTAAGTGGGGATTGAGGATGGAGGGGTAAAATTTGTGTGGATGAAATAGGAATGAGGAAAGAGCAAAAGGAGAAAGATTAGTATGTTAAAGCAGATGTAGAGAGAGAGAATGGAAAAAAACTAGAAGAGAGAAGAAAGAACAAATGGACAGCAGACGATGGACAGTTAGCAGAAAACATGAAGAAACCAGAAGAAAGTGGCTGGAGCAATTGCAACTGAAAAAAAATGCACAAAAGGTAGAAATATCTCTTTATTTTGAATTTATTAACTGGAATATGAAACCTCTGGGAAATGTGCATCATTAACGTCTGTGCTTTGTTTGGTACAAGAGGAAATTAATTTATAGTTTTATTTCTACAGTGTTGTTGTACATTCCAAGTTTGGCTTTTGGGGTTCCCAGTTTAATTATTGCCTTCCTGTTTCTAAATTGAATGAAATCATTAAAACATTATAAATTGCCAATAAATTGAAATGAAAACCAAAGGATTGTGAATCAAATTGATTCTCTGACAATACAAAGATTCCAACCTTTACAAATGATGTTACATAGTTCAGGCAACTTTATAAAGAGTTTTTAGATACTAAAATCTTGTTGTTAAGGTTTAATTGACGTGCTGGCACTTTGAGGAAATTCTTTGGTTTTGTGCGGCAGTTTGGGCACTCGGGCTCAAAAAGGTTAGCCATCACTGCTCTAGAGCGTCAGAACGTAAGGAAGGAATCTTCTCTGAGAACACCCCCGACCGGTAGCCCAACATCAGGGCCGGAGGGAAGGAGTTGCCTAGACCCCAAAGAGATTATGGAGTACTGCCTGTCCAAAAGCACTGTCCCTGCGGGACTCCCTCTCAAGGCAGTAATGGGCCGCAAAAGTCTGGCTTGAAGACCAAGTAGCGGCCCGGCAGATGTCTGCCAACGGAACAGAGCAGAGATGAGCCACTGACGCAGCCTTCGCCCTGACACGATGAGCCGTGACTCGACCCTCCAACAAGAGGCCGGCTGCCCCATAAGCCCAGGCGATACAGTCAGTGACCCATATGGACAAAGTACACTTGGAGACAGGTAACCCCAATTTATTGGGGTCAAAAGAGACGAAGAGCTGAACAGCCCTCCGATGCACCCGCGTACGGTCAAGGTAGAAGGATAACGCCCTCCTACAGTCCAGGGTATGCAGAACCATTTCAGCCCGGTTGGAATGTGGCCTGGGAAAGAAGGTCGGAAGAACCACCTCCTGAATGAGGTGGAAAGAGGAGACAACCTTAGAGAGAAACTTAGGGTGAGTCCGTAAGACTACCCTATCCTTGTAGAACCTAGTGTAAGGGGGATCAGACACTAGCGCCTGAAGCTCGCTCACTCACTCGCCTAGCAGAGGTAAGGGCTACCAGAAACAAGGTTTTCCAGGAGAGAAAACGGAGAGGGCAGGTAGCCATAGGTTCGAATGGTGGACAAATAATCCGCTGTAAGACCACATTTAAATCCCACTCAGGGGCCGGTGGACGTAGAGGAGGCTTAAGCAGGAGGAGGCCTCTGAGGAAACGAGCCACCAAAGGGTGGTAGGAAAGAGGCCTCCCATCCACCGGCGAGTGGTGCGCTGAGAGAGCACTGAGGTGAACCCTGACAGAATTGGACTTAAGGCCTAGATTGGAGAGGTAAAGCAAATATTGCAATACTACCGCTACCAAGCACGAGAAGGGATTCTCGTTGCGCTGAGTACACCATGCGGAGAATCTACGCCACTTAAGAGCGTAGGATTTCCTGGTGGATTGCCGCCGAGAGGCTAAGACTACGTCTTCCACCTCCCTAGGCAGTAGTAGGGGAGCCAGAACTACCCTTTCAGCAGCCAGGCCATCAGATGAAGGGACTGGAGGTTGGGGTGCAAGAGAGATCCCTGTTCCTGAGACAGGAGATCGTGTTGAATCCCCAGAGGAATAGGAGTGTCCACCACCAGTCGCAGCAGAAGTGGGAACCACGGTTGCTTCGGCCACCTGGGGGCTATCAGAATCATTGAGGCCCTGTCGTTGAGGACTTTGAACAGTGTTTTGGACACTAGTGGCGTGGGAGGAAATGCATACAGTAGGCCTTTGGACCACGGGATCAGAAACGCATCCGCTGCTACTCTGAGAGGATGCGGTTGTCTGGAACAGAATCTCGGGAGTTGCCGGTTCAGAGGACTGGCGAAAAGATCCATGGTGGGGAGGCCCCACCTGAGAAAGATCTGCTAAACTACCAATGGATTCAATCTCCATTCGTGTGGTTGCAGGATCCTGCTCAGTCTGTCCGCCAGGTAATTTTCTTGACCTGGGAGGTAGACGGCCTTGAGAAGGATTCCGTGATTGACGGCCCAGGAGCACAGCCGTTGTGCTTCCTGACATAGAAGGAAGGAGCCTGTGCCTCCCTGCTTGTTCGCGTAAAACATGGCAACTTGATTGTCCGTCTGGACCAGTATAGACTGGTGAGATGTGAGATGGGAGAAGGCCCTCAGAGCTAGGCGTACTGCCCGTAGCTCCAGGAAGTTTATCTGCTGAGCAGCCTCCCAAGGGGTCCAGAGACTTTGAGTACATGCACCTTGGCAATGCGCTCCCCAACCTTGAAGAGAAGCATCTGTTATCAGCACCTGAGAATGCGGAGGGGATTGAAAAACTACTCTGAGCAGCAGATTCAGAAGATGAAGCCACCACGGTAGAGAGGAGACAAGCAGTGTGGATATTCTTACTGAGTCTGCAAGGCTCCCTGTGGCCTAATGCCACTGAGTGTGAAGGCTCCACTGAGCAGGCCGCATATGCAGGCGGGCATTGGGGGTTACATGGACCGTGGAAGCCATATGGCCGAGAAGTCTCAGGAATAGCCTGGCGGAGACCAGGGAATTGCTGTGAAACTGCCTGGCTAGATCCATCAATCTGTGGGTTCTGTCCACAGGCAGAAAAGCCTTCGCCCGAAGAGTGTCCAGTGTTGCTCCTATGAATTCCAAGTTCTGGGACGGGAGCAAAGTGGACTTTGCGAAGTTTATGCCAAACCGCAAGTGCTGAAGCGGAGCCACAGTGCGAAGGGTGGCTTGACTGGCCTCCTGGGAAGATTGGCTCCTTATGAGCCAGTCGTCCAGGTATGGGAACACAAAAAGACCTTGAAGCCTCAGGTAGGCCGCCACCACCGCCAGGCACTTGGTGAACACCCTGGGGGTGGAGGTTAGGCCAAAGGGTAGTACTCTGTACTGGTAGTGGTTTCCTCCCACAACAAATCTGAGATACTGTCTGTGGTCTGGATGAATAAGGATGTGAGTATAAGCATCCTTTAGATCCAAGGAGCATAGCCAATCTCCCTGCTGGAGGTAAGGCAGCAGAATTCCAAGGGTAAGCATCTTGAACTTTTCCCTCTCCAGGAACTTGCTGAGGTTGCGCAAGTCTAGGATGGGTCTGAGGCCTCCTGTTCTTTTTGGTACCAGAAAGTACCTGGAATAAAAGCCGTGACCTCTCAGGTGGTGGGGCACCGGTTCCACAGCCTGTTCCTTTAGCAGACTTGCTAACTCCTGAAAGAGTAGGTCCCTGTGCAGAGGGGGTCTTGGAGGCTCCCCTGGAAAATAGGAGGGAGGTACCTGGTGAAAATGGAGAAGATAGCCCTTTTGGACTATATGGAGCACCCAGGTATCTGATGTGACGGCTGACCACTGGTGGGCAAAGTGGGCCAGCCGGCCTCCTGTGCTGATATGAGCCAGCAGAGGAGAAGAGGCTATGCTTTCTGAGTCAAAAACCTCCACCCTGCTGAGCAGGGGCCGGTGTTGGTGGCTTGGGGGCCTTCTGCCTACGGGGCCCATGACCCTGCCCCTTGGCCTGCTGACCCTGTTGGGGAGCTGCAGAGGCCTGATAATGAGGGTACTGTTTATAGGCATTTGACTTCCTCGGGTAAAAGGACTTTTTTCCCGAGCCCTTCTTTTTCTGAGAAGGGGCAGAGGTTTTTATGGACAGCCTAGTCCTGGTGAGAGTCTCTGTCTCGAGCTCAGCAGCCTTTTCAGCCATGGGTTTGCCGAAAAGGTTTTCACCTCGGCAGGGGACATCGACCAACTTGTCCTGAACCCATGGCTCGAGGTCAGATGACTGTAGCCAAGCCTGTCGGCGGGCACCGATGCCGGCCCTGGCTACTCGGGCCGAAGCCTCGAAGCCATCGTAGGCTGCTCGAGAGATAAACTTCGAGCACTCCCGAATACCAGTGGACAAGGCCAGGAACCTCTGCAAAGGTTCCTCGGAGAGACCAGCAGAGAACCCGGCAATCTCCTTTGCCAGGTCTCAGAGGTACATGCCCATGTAGAGCTGGTATGTCTGGACACGGCAAGCAAGCATAGAGCCCTGGAAGCACTTCTTACCGAGAGCATCCAGGTTCCGGGCCTCACGACCAGGAGGCACCGAGGAGTGCATCTTCTGACTTTTCAGTTGATGCATGGCCGATTCTACAACCATGGAGTGGTGCAGTAATTGTGCCTTTTGGAACCCGGGGCTCTTGCGGACTCGATAGATAGAATCGACCCGCTTGCTTAACACCGGCGTCAAGGCTGGGGCCTCCCACATGCGGAAGAGTAGCCGCTCCAGCATCGGAGGAACTGGAACAGTAAAGGCCTCCTTTGGGGGAGAGTCATACTGGAGGGCCTCGAGCTCTTCGGCTCGAGGTTCCTCCTCGGGATCCGCGGGGAAGGCCAAGGCCTTGGCTATATCCCGCACGAAGTCCGAGAACCGGGTATCCTCCGGTGGGGATCGTCTCCAAGGTTCAGACTCCGGTGAGTCCGATGGGACACACCGAGTCCGATAGGTGTCGGGTGACTCTTCGTCCTCCGTCTCCCAGCCTGACTCCTCGGAGGAGGAATCGAGCGGCTCCGGTCGGGCGGGCACCGAAGCCCTCCACCCCGACGCCGAGGGTACCGGCGTCGACGACCTCGGTCCCAAACGGAAGGCCGAGGGAGACCGCGGCCGAGGATCGACTCGAGCCCGCATGGACTCGAGGATCGGCTCGGCCTCCGGAGTCGACTTGGACGTCGATGTCCCGGTGGTCGGGGCAGATGCACCGGTGAGACCGGCGATCAATGCCCGCTGCTGTTCCATGAAGGCAGCGAAGCTGCTCTCCAAGGCCGTCAACCTGAGTCCGAGCTCAGGAGACCCAGCAGCCCCCGACTCGGGCCCTGACGACGTCGGCTCCTTCGGAGGCGAGTCCACGAGGACTACAGTACTCACGTGCCCAGGAGACTCCATCTCGAGACGAGGTTGTTTAGCAGGCCTCTCTGACTCCGAAGACCCGGGACGGCGATCGGGGCTATGCGACCTGGCCCTCGAGGAACCAGGTGCGTCAACCGACGCCGCCCTCGCAGGTTTTTTCTTCCTGTGCTGCTCCTGCGAAGGAGACCCCCGCTCAGAGGAACCTCGACGCTGCTCGGGGCCGGAGTCCCGAGACGTCAAGGCCTCTGACGAGGTCCGGGCCTGTTCGGACGCGGAGTCAGAGAAGATTTGATCCTTTTGGTACTGCCGACTCCTCAATGCCTTCGAGAACATCTTGCCACACGGACCACAGATCATCAGACTGAGCTAGATGGCACCCTTGGGCGGGAAGGGGACCGCGCATGCGCGCTGCAATTCCCAAAGGCTTTCTTTGAAAGCTGAGGAAATGCTCCGCACGGGGGCTCCGTCGGCGCCGACGTCACCCATATGTGAGGACTGACTTCCTGCTTGATCCTGGAGAATAATATGATGCTCTCTGGCGAGGGCCCATAGTTGCAAAGCTTCGTTGCAAAGCGACAGAGAGCCTGATCCTCCCTGCTTGTTCAGATAGAACATAGCTACTTGATTGTCCGTCTGAATTAGGACTGTCTTGTAGATCAGCTGGGTGTGGAACACTCGAAGAGCAAGGAAGATTGCTCTGAGTTCCAAGAGATTGATGTGTAGATGGGTCTCCTATGGAGTCCAGGTGCCTTGGGTAAAGAGATCTTGCAGATGAGCTCCCCAACCCACCTGTGAGGCATCTGTTGTTAGAGTGACCTGGGGTGGGGGCTGCTGGAAAGGGGACCCCACCAACAGGTTTTGGGTTCATTGCCACCATTGTAGGGACAAAATAAGGCGTCCTGAGTTTGCTATTTTGTCTGATAGGCAGCCTGATGCTTGACTCCACTGAGTGGATAGAGTCCATTGGGCTGCTCTCATATTGAGGCGAGCATAGGGAACCACATGCACGGTAGATGCCATGTGGCCTAGCAATTGTAACATTTCCCGAGCAGTGAGATGAGTTTTTAACACTGCTTGGGAAGCTAACTGCACAATGCGAAGGCAGCGGGGCTGTGGAAGATAGGCCCTTGCTTTCCTGGTATCCAGCATAGCTCCTATAAACTCTAGAGACTGAGTGAGAGTTAGGTTGGATTTTGGGATGTTTATGACCAGGCCCAAATACTGAAGTATACACTTTGTGCAAGATAGAGAAATTCTGGCCTCCGATTCTGATGGGGCTCGAATGAGCCAGTCATCTAAGTAGGGGAAGACGAATATTCCTAGAGTGCGAAGAAATACTGCCACTACAGCCATGCATTTCGTAAACACCCTTGGTGCTGAGGCCAGACCAAAAGGAAGAACCCTGTACTGGTAGTGCTTCCCCTGAAATAGAAACCGAAGGAATCTTCGGCGAGTTGTATGGATGAGAACATGGGTGTATGCATCCTTGAGATCTAGAGAACAAAGCCAATCCTGACTCTGAAGGTATGGCAGAAGAGTTCCTAGAGAAATCATCTTGAACTTCTCCTTGAACAGGAATTTGTTCAATTCTCTGAGGTCTAAAATGGGCCTGTGCCCCCTTGTTTTCTTTGGAATAAGGAAACGGGGAGTAAAACCCTGTACCCTGTTGGGAAATGGGTACGTCTTCTATTGCCCCATGGGCAAGAAGTAAATTGACCTCTTGACCTAACTGATTTTCGAGTGAAGTCTGAGAATTGAACCCTCTTAGAGCTGTAGGAGGGGGCATGCTGAGGAAATGAAGCTTGTACCCCTCCTTTACAATGGAGAGAGTCCATTCTTCTGCTGTTATCTGCTCCCATCTGGGGGCAAAATGACATAACCTTCCTGGAATGGTGGAGGGCTCTGGCCCGTTGAGGGTCAGGAAGTCCAAGTTCTCTAGATGGGAGTCAAAGCCCCTGTGGAGGCTGAGTCTGTTGGGCCGGTTGAGGCTTAGCAGACTTTGTTTTTCTTTGTTTTGGTGGCTGCTGTCCCTTTCGGGCAGACTGACCTGTAGAATGTCCCTGCTGGGTATAGGAGGGGTAAAACCTCTTCTTTTTAGAGAAGAATGGTTTCTTGTAGGATTTTCTCCTTGCAGGATCAGCTGTAGCCTTGGAAAGTCTACCCAAAGTGGTGTTATCAGCATCCAGCTCATTAGCTTTCTCTTGCCAATTTTTGCCAAAGAGATTTTCGCCTGTGCAAGGGATATTCCCCAGTTTATCCTGTACCCAGAGTTCTAAGTCAGATGCCTGGAGCCAGGAAATCCTACGAACACCTATGGCAATGGCAGAGGTTCTGCTTATGCACTCAAAGCTGCACGATTAACCAACTTGGAAACATCTTGGGCATGCTTGACAAGTGTAAGATAATCTTGCCTCTTATCATCAGGAAGGAGAGGGCTCATAAACTCTAGATCTCCTGTAATCTCCTTAAGGAACATGCCCATGTATAAGATGTAGGAACTAATCCTGGCAGAAAGCATAGAGGCCTGGAAGGTTCGACGCCCAAAGGCATCAAGAGTCCTACATTCACGTCCTGGAGGATTAGATGCATGTCTTTTTGCACTCTTGATCCTTCTCATAGCTGATTCCACCACCATGGAGTGGTGTGGTAACTGAGATTTTTGAAAACCAGGACAAGGAGTTACTCCATACATGGTATCAAGCCTACGAGAATGGGGAGAGGTGGTAAGAGGCGTTTCCCACAATTTCTTAACATGAGATCATGCAAGATCTCATGAATAGGCAAAGTAGCTGCCTCCTTGGGAGCTTTAGGATACTGTAAAATCTCCAACTTCTTTGCTCTGGGCTCTGCTTCAGGAGCCACTGTGATGGAAAGACCTCTAGCCACCTCTCGGATGAAATCCTGAAAGGATATATCCTCTGGAGGAGACATCCTACGTTTGGGAGAGGAAGGCTCCTCAGAGAGAAGTACTCCAGTACCGACAGAGCTGTCAGAATCCTCGGACTCATCGGAGGATTCAAAATATCTCCTGTCCGGGTGCTCTTGTAAAGTACGATACCAGTACCGATCGAAGTCGGTACCGGAGGGGTCAGGTACCGGCCTGTCGATACCGGAGGAAACAGCATGACTTGGTGTCAGTAACAACGTCGCTGATGTCGATGCTGTCAGTACTGGTATCGGTGCTGTAACCGGTGTCGATACCGGTTGTATAGTCTGAAGCAGTCCCGAAGGCACCGAAGCCGCAAGGAGAGCCGCCAGACTGTGTTCAATAGCCAAGAACCTCTGGTCTATTGACGCTGCCGATGCCTGGGTATCGGTACCGGACGAAGCAACCGGTATCCCAGAGCATGGCACCAGTAGTTCTGCTGAGGTTGAGGCCTCGAGAACATCCTGGAGCCCCGATAGTGCTTTGGAAGCCGAAGCATCCCGATGGGGCAATTTTGCCGGTACAAGTCCCTCAAGGGCAACGCCAGAGGCATCTCGATGCTTGGAAGGAGATCTACTCTGAGGACCGGCCAGATTTATGTTTGGTTACCTGAGATCCATGGGAGGAAGACGAAGCCCTGGAAGATGTCAATGCCACGGATGCTGCATCGGAGGGAAAAAGGGTGCTAAGCTTAGCAGCTCGGTTTTGCCGACCCCTCTTCGACATCATCCCACAGGCAACACACTCCGAGGTGGAGTGGTCAGGACCTAAACATTTAAGGCATCACTCATGGGTGTCGGTGACGGAGATGGTACCGCCACATTTGGAACACTTTTTAAAACCCGAGGCGGGTTTTTCCATTCTGAAGGAAAAAATTGGGCCTAGTGCCCAAAATGGCACGTGGCACTTGACAGAAAAAAAAAAACTGGAAAGTCCAGAAAAAGGTTACAATTTTTTTTTTTTTTTTAGAAGAAAGAAAGAAAGAACCGGCGGTACCGGTATAGCGTCGAGGAAGGCAGACGCTACCACAAAAAAGAATGAAAAAGATGGAATAATTTCTGCGGTGACAGGAAAACGACCTGCTGGCTCCGCGGAAAACGAAGAACTGGAGAGAGGCAGTTGGGAAAGGCAGGAAGTCAGCACGCAGTTGCTGTGGGATGCTCCCAAAAACTTTCTAATTGGACACTGGGGATCGTTCCCGCGCAGGCTCTGTCGGTACCGATGATACCCATATGTGAAGACTACATTCCTGCTTGTTCCTGGAGATTACCATTTAAGCGTGAGGAAGCGAATTCCCTCCTGCTTTTTAGAGTGATATAGCCTATGTGCCTGCAGATTAGTCCTTCAACACCCCTCCTCTCCCAACAAACTGAATCAGCCTATTTCCCCATTTCCGTACTGCAGTGAGGAGGATTCTGATTGGCGACACTGAGAAGAGGAAAATTAATTCAGGAATAATGTTCATGTTAAGAACAGCTACCCGTTCTAGCCAGCTGAGATGGAGGGACGACCATTTGTCTATTTCTCCTCCCACATGAGACAATAGAAGACTGTAGAAAAGTAAGAACATATCCTTAGGGTCTGCAGAAATCTGGACCCCTTAGTACTTGATTGCTTTTTCAGCCCAATGGAATGGGAAATCTGGGAGCACTGTATGCCTAAGCCCTCCCAGTGCCAGGGCCTCTGTTTTGCTAAGGTTCACTTTAAAGCCCAACACCCGGGAAAAGGCTTCAATTTCTGCCAACAAAACTGGTACTGATTCCTGTGGGCGAGTCATGAAAATTAACGTGTCATCTGTGTATAGCAAAATCTTATGAACCTCACCCCCCTCACTCACAGGGAATATCCCCGGGTTTTGCCACACCCACTCCGCAAAGGCTTCTATTACTAATGCAAACAGCATCATGGACAGGGGACACCCTGTATTGTTCCCCTCTGCAGCAAAAATTCTGCTAATCGCTGTCCATTCACTAATACCCAAGCCAGTGGCGCAATATACAGTGCATGCATCTCTTGAATGAAGCCAGTGCCCAACCCAAATTTATCCATCATAGCAAATAAAACCCCCATTCCACCCTGTCAAAAGCTTTTTCTGCATCAAGCGCTACACACAGCGCTGGCTTCCTCTGAACCTTGACAAGTTGGAGCACATTGATCGCCCTCCGTACATTATCTGCTATGACTCGGCCACATATAAAGCCGGTCTGGCCAGGATGAATCAGCCCCAGAAGCACCCGCTCCAAACACAGCACCAGGATCTTTGTGAACAACTTGGCATTACTACTGATAAGGGCCCAGGGCAGCTGCCCCTTCTGTCCATAAGTAACAGAGACCCAGAGCAACCATTACCTGACAAGGGCCTGTACCAGGGGCAATTTCTTTAAATGTGTTATCAGCATCATGAGGTATCTTCTTATGCACATATGCTGGTGCTGAAGTACTTTCTAACTTACTGTACTTTGGGGTGTACCATTATTAGGGCCTTCTGCACTAAAATGATGATGTTTTGCAATATCTTTAAAACCATGCAGTTCAGAAAGCTCCTCCTGCTCAAACTTGTATGACAGTTTTGACTACATCTCCACTTTAAGTAGAGAAGTTTCAGCTGAGATTGGCACCTCTCCAAAGAGTTATGATGCTGCTGCCCTTCCATGACAAGACTTTTGAAGCCACTGTGTGAGAGAACAGAAGCAAAATTGAGGGAGGAGGGCCTGCTAGACTGCATAGTCAACCAACCCTGCACAGATTTTTTTCTTAATCTTTAGGAGCCTGTCCATTACTTCAAAATGGTCACAGAACGAACTGAGGCAATACTTCTGAGCTCAAAAAGAAATGCATCTGCATTTATAAGCAGTTCTCCTGGTGATGTGATGATCTAATCAAATAGCATTAGTCTATGAGGGGGTGTTAGAGTTAGTTTGGGGGGGGACCATAGCCAAACAGTCACTCCCCCTTTCTAGACTGCAGTATGACAGAAGCCATCAGACCTTCCTTCCACAATTTTCAGCTGCAGTACTCACATTATGCAGGGGGTGGCCCGCTTTGAGGATGTGCATGTCACAGTTGCAAATTTGGGAAAATCACAGAAGGGGCCTGAGACAAAAGCCACCCATGGCTACAGTCTGTCTATGGGCATCGTTATTGGCTGTCTTTCTGCTGCAGGTTGGGAAGGACCCAAAGCCAGATTTTGTATGCCATGGTCCTGCAGTGCTAAAATAAAACGGAAAAACGGAAGTTGTTTTTCATAAATATCTAAATAACTCAAAAGCAAACAAAAATGAAGAAAAATAATGTTAGACAAATAGAAGAGAAGACTTAAATGAAAAATCGAGAGAACATTGTTTCAACGTTTGTTCAGCAGACCGGAAAAAAAAACCCAGAGGAAACTGAGAGGACTGCTGAATGCAGGAAGGGCTGTCTTGAAGGACTAGAAAGGGGGGACTGTTACTTATGGAGAGAAATCTGCAACTGTGAGTATATACTTCTGGTAATTTTCTAAAAAGAATTCTTTGTATTAAAGCTACTTAATCTGTGAACCCACTGTTTTTTGTTGGATCAGTTGGGGCCTAGTAGCAGCAATTAAAGTTTGAATTTAAAACACAGAGGAGAGCTTTCTGATTACATTTCATACCCAGCAGAGAGCTTGTAGTTTAAATTTAATAGTCACTCAGGGCCAAGTAACAGCAAAGTACTTTTAGTTTAAATTTAACACACAGAAGAGAGATTTCTGGTTAAATTTAGTACCCAGCAGAGAGCTTGTAGTTTAAATTTCATAAGAAGTTAGAGTTTAGCAGCAGCTAAGAGCTATAATTTAAATCAAATCAGAATTTAGCTTACCTCAGCAGCACAAAACAGGGTACTGTGTAGCAGCCCTCTTTTAATAAGTGTTATTTCCCTCCCTCCCTCACCACACCCACCCTCCCCTGGGATAATCATAGCTTTATAGGTACTTACACATCTTAAAAGACAGGAGGTGCTTTCAGGTGAAGCTCATTACTCAAATCAGTCATACACTAAGGACCTGAGATTAATTAAGCTTCAGGTGAACAAGGTATATTAAACGTATTAGGTACAGTTTTATTGGTATAAATACCCATAGCAACCCCTAGTAAGTAAGAACTTAAAGATCTAGACACAAACTTAAAACTAAGATGCAGACAGCAGTCCAGCAGAGGGATGGGGGCTTTCCAGTCTTTTGCATTGAGTGTCACATGTATGATTTTCTCCCAGTTGGTGAGAGGTCTTACGTGTGCACTAGGTGCAAGGAGCTCTTTTCTCTCAGGGAACAAGTCCGTTCTCTAGAGGCTAAAGTAGCAGACTTGGAAAACATAAGACAGACAGAGAGGTACATAGACAAGACCTACAGGGATATAGTCCTGAAGTCCCACCTCCAGTCTGGCAGCACCCCTGTTGCCATGGAGGAGAGAGGTCACGTGACAGGACAGCATCACCCTGGTGTGGCAGGAAGTGATCCTGTAACTAGGACCTGTCCTCCAGGTGATGTAAAACCCTCTCGCACCGAGGAAGTTTCTCCAGGGCCATGTGCCCATGAAGGAAGGGTTAG
The DNA here is from genome assembly GCA_033557465.1 of Ichthyophis bannanicus. NCBI lineage: Eukaryota > Metazoa > Chordata > Amphibia > Gymnophiona > Ichthyophiidae > Ichthyophis > Ichthyophis bannanicus. The sequence continues at coordinate 138,805,115 of CM066035.1, read as the reverse complement.
GACAGCCGTTAAAGTTGGTGATTCGATCATTAGGCATGTAGATAGCTGGGTGGCTGGTGGACGTGAGGATCGCCTGGTAACATGCCTGCCTGGTGCAAAGGTAGCGGACCTCACGCGCCACCTAGATAAGGTCTTAGATAGTGCTGGGGAGGAGTCTGCTGTCTTGGTACATGTCGGTACCAATGACATAGGAAAATGTGGTAGGGAGGTTCTGGAGGCAAAATTTAGGCTTTTAGGTAGGAAGTTGAAATCCAGAACTTCCATGGTAGCATTCTCCGAAATGCTTCCTGTTCCACGCGCAGGACCCAAAAGGCAGGCAGAGCTCCGGAGTCTCAATGCGTGGATGAGACAATGGTGCAGAGATGAGGGTTTTGGATTTGTTAGGAACTGGGGAACATTCTGGGGAAAGGAGGGGCTCTTCCGAAGGGATGGGCTTCACCTTAACCGGGATGGAACCAGGCTGCTGGCATTAACCTTTAAAAAGGAGATAGAGCAGCTTTTAAACTAGATATTAGGGGAAAGCCGACAGTCGCCCAAGAGCGGATGGTTCGGAAGAATGTATCCTTGAAGGATACTACCAAAAGCAGAGAGGTTCCACAAAAGAGTAAAGTAGCCCAAATGCCCTCAAGTATGGAGCAGACAGAGCTTAAATATCCCAATTTACCCATGTCTAACAATAGCCAAATTAACATGAATAAAATACATTCTCTAAAATGCTTGTATGCAAATGCTAGAAGTCTAAAGAATAAGATGGGAGAGTTAGAATATATAGCACTAAATGAAAGGTTAGATATGATTGGAATATCAGAGACATGGTGGAAGGAGGACAACCAGTGGGTCACTGTGATACCTGGATACAAACTATATCGTAATGATAGAGCTGATCAAATTGGTGGAGGGGTTGCGCTCTATGTTAGAGTGGGCATTGACTCAGAAAGGATCAAAGTTTTGCAGGAAACAAAATCTGCTGTAGAATCTATATGGATTGAAATTCCATATAAAAGGGGGAAGGCGATGGCAGTGGGGGTGTACTATCAAGCACCTGGCCAGAATGACCAAATGGATGATGAAATGCTCAAAGAAATCAAGGAAGCTAACAAAAGTTACAGCGCAGTAATAATAATGGGTGATTTCAATTACCCCGGTATCGACTGGGTCAGTGTCACGTCAGGACATGCTAGGGAGATAAAGTTCCTAGATGAAATAAATGACTGCTTCTTGGAGCAGCTGGTTCATGAACCGACCAGGGGGGAAGCCGTATTAGACCTAGTCCTTAGTGGAACACCAGATCTAGTGCAAGAGATAAGGGTGTTGGGGCCACTTGGCAATAGTGATCATAGCATGATCGCCTTTGATTTAATTAGTGGAGGAGGGATAGTAAGGAAATCCACAGTACTACCTTTTAACTTTCGAAAGGGAGACTCTGATAAAATGAGGAAAACAGTTAAGAAAAAACTAAAAGCAGCAGTTGCAAAGGTTAAAGACGTACATCAAGCTTGGGTGTTGTTGAAAAATACTATCTTGGAAGCCCAGACCAGCTGTATTCCACGCTTTAAGAAAAGTGGAAGGAAGTCCAAAAAACTGCCAGCATTGTTTAAAGGTGAGGTCAGAGAGGCTGTTGTTGCCAAAAAAGCATCTTTCAGGAAATGGAAAAAAGAGCCAAACGACGAAACCTGGAAACAGCACAAGCACTGGCAAGTCAAATGCAAGGCATTGATAAGGCAGGCAAAGAGATAATTTGAGAAGAAGCTTGCTGCGGAAGCAAAAACGTGAAATAAAGACCTTTTCAAGTACATTCGTAGCAAAAAACCTGTGAGAGAGTCAGTTGGTCCATTAGATGATAAAGGGGTTAAAGGAGCACTAAGAGGCGACAAGGCGATAGCGGAGAGACTGAATGAATTCTTTGCTTCCGTCTTTACTGAGGAAGATGTAGGGATGTTACCCATGACTGGAGTGGTATTTAAAGGTGCGGAAGAATTGAAGGAAATATCGATACATCGGGAAGATATCTTACAACTATTAGATAAACTGAAGAGTAGCAAATCACCTGGGCCGGATGGTATACATCCAAGGGTGTTGAAAGAATTGAAATATGAGATTGCAGAACTGCTATCAGTAATCTGTGAACTATCATTAAAATCATCTCTAATACCTGAAGATTGGAGGATCGCCAATGTAACACCAATTTTTAAAAAGGGTTCCAGGGGTGATCCGGGAAACTACAGACCGGTGAGCCTGACGTCAGTACCGGGAAAAATGGTAGAAACCATCATAAAGAATAAAATTACTCAGCATGTAGATAGTCACAACCTAATGGGAGACAGCCAACATGGCTTTAGACAAGGAAGATCTTGTCTTACTAATCTGTTATGTTTTTTTGAAGGAGTGAATAAACAGGTGGACAAAAGTGAGTCAGTTGATATTGTGTACCTGGACTTTCAGAAAGCCTTTGACAAGGTCCCTCATCAGAGACTTTTGGCAAAACTAAAGAGTCATGGGATAGGAGGCAATGTACTATTGTGGATCAGGAACTGGTTAAAAGATAGAAAGCAGAGGGTAGGGCTAAAAGGCCAATTTTCCCAATGGAGAAAGGTGAATAGTGGTGTACCCCAGGGATCTGTGCTGGGTCCGCTGCTTTTTGACATATTCATAAATGACCTGGAAAGTGGAATAACGAGTGAGGTTATCAAATTTGCAGATGACACAAAACTATTTAAAGTTGTTAAAACCCAAGAGGATTGTGAAAAATTGCAAGAGGATCTTGATAAATTGGAAGACTGGGCATCAAAATGGCAGATGAAATTTAATGTGGACAAGTGCAAGGTTATGCACCTTGGAAGAACAACCCAAACTATGGTTACACGATGCAAGGTTCCACATTAGGAATCACCACCCAGGAAAAAGATTTAGGCGTCATTGTGGATACCATGTTAAAACCCTCGGCCCAGTGTGCAGCGGCGGCCAAGAGAGCAAATAGAATGCTAGGTATGATAAGGAAAGGAATGGAAAATAAAACAAAAGATATTATAATGCCTCTATATCGTTCCATGGTGAGACCGCACCTTGAATATTGTGTGCAATTCTGGTCGCCATATCTTAAAAAGGATATAGCGATTTTAGAAAAGGTACAGAGAAGAGCCACCAAAATGGTAAAGGGGATGGAAGGATACTCCTATGAAGAAAGGCTAAAAAAGTTAGGGCTCTTTAACCTGGAAAAGAGACGTCTGAGGGGAGATATGATAGAAGTCTATAAATTAATGAACGGAGTGGAACGGGTAAACGTAGATCGATTGTTTACCTTATCAGAATATAGAAAGACTAGGGGACATGCAATGAAGCTACAGGGTAAACTATTTAAGACTAATAAAAGAAAATATTTTTTCACTCAACGTGTAATCAAACTCTGGAATTTGTTACCGGAAGATGTAGTAAAGGCTGTTAGTGTAGCTGGGTTTAAAAAAGGTTTGGACAAGTTCCTGGAGGAAAGGTCCATAAACCATTATTAAGAAGTGACCGAAGATATCAATGCTTGACCCAGTACAAGCATTGTGGAACTTGTGTCTCTTGGGGAAACTGCTAGGTACATGTGACCTAGATTGGCCACTGTTGGAAACAGAATACTGGGCTTGATGGACCTTGGTCTGACCCAGTATGGCATATCTTATGTTCTTATGTCCAGAACTTTATTTATTTTTCTTTATTATGGAGGTCATTCCAAAGCATGAATAAGCCGGTTAGACATGAGGGATAGATGTTTATCATGCGAAAAGGCCTAGAACCATATTCCGAAACCACACAACTCTACACGTACATGGCATCAGCATGGGGATCTCAGAACATGGATGGGAGGGGGTGGAATGGGGCAGAGACATATAAAGTGTATTCAGGAAAGGTCCGTGTATGTCTTCTGTGGTTCCTGTGTACGTCCGAGTTATTCCTGTGGAAACGTGGAATAAGGTCAGGACTTAGAAACGTTTCTGCTCTGCTCTTCAATGCATCCCATATTGATGACTGGCTGTGACAAGTATGTTTTGCACTGGTGTGTCTGCAGTGTGGAAAATCACAAGATGCTTTTTTTTACAGAACAGAGAGCAGAGGTGTGGGAAGGCTGTAAGGTAAAGAAACATTAATAAACACCTCCACAGATATATTAAAACGAGCAAAGCACAGTTACTTACCTGTAACAGGTGATCTCTGGGAACAGCAGGAATTAGTCCTCACATATGGGTACGTCGGTACCGACGGAGCCCGTGCGGGAAAGCTCCCCAGCTTCTTAGAATAGAAGCTTTTGGGACCTCCCACTGCACATGCGCACTGCCTTCCCGCCTTCCTGAACAGCTCTCCTCAGTTTCGAGTTCATAGCTGAGTCAACAGAGAGAGGACAGGAAGATAGATAGATAAAAGATACAACTCCTAGGGGAGGTGGGTGGGTTGTGAGGACTAATTCCTGCTGTTCCCAGAGATCACCTGTTACAGGTAAGTAACTGTGCTATCTCCAGGAACAAGCAGGAATAAGTCCTCACATATGGGGACTCCCTAGCTTAGATGCATGGAACAGGTGCTTGAGGACAGCCTGGCCAAACAAGGCATCCCGGCGGGAGTCCTTGTCCAAACAGTAATGGGCTGTGAAGGTATGAACCGAGGCCCCATTCCTGAAAGATTCGGTTTATTTGGTCCAAATGTAGGGACCATTCGTGTGGCAGCAGAACTCGACTGAGCCTGTCTGCCCGAGAGTTTTGAACTCCTGGGAGATACACTGCTAGCAGGTGAATCTGATGCTCTCTGGCGAAGGCCCATAGTCTTAGAGCTTCGTTGCAAAGCGACAGAGAGCCCGTCCCTCCTTGTTTGTTTATGTAAAACATGGCCACCTGATTGTCCGTCTGAACTAGGACAGTGAGGTTGGCTAGGAGGGAGTGGAAGACCTTGAGGGCAAGGTAAATTGCTCGCAGTTCCAGAAGATTGATATGAAGGGTGGTCTCCTGTAGAGACCAAGTGCCCTGAGTGGAGAGAGTTTGCAGATGGGCTCCCCACCCTGTTTGGGAGGCATCTGTTGTGAGGGTTGCTTGGGGTAGCAATGGTTGAAATGGAGCCCCCAACAACAGATTCTTGGTGGAAGTCCACCAGTGGAGGGACCAAAACAGACGATCGGAGGTTTGTATTTGGTCTGAGAGCGCTCCTGACGCCTGAGTCCACTGAGTGGCCAGGGTCCATTGAGCTGCTCTCATATGAAGACGAGCATAGGGCACCACATGCACTGTGGAGGCCATATGACCCAGTAGGCGTAGCATTTCCCTGGCTGTCAAGTGAGTGCTGGACTGAGCTTGGGAGGCCAAACTCAGGAGGCGCTGGCCTCGAACATGTGGAAGGTAGGCCCTTGCAGTGATGGTGTCCAACTGGGCCCCTATGAATTCTAGAGATTGAGTAGGGATGAGTTGGGACTTGGGAAGGTTTACTACCAGTCCCAGATACTGCAAAAGGCTCCTTGTGTGGTCCAGGGAAATCTGGGCCTGTGACTGAGTTGGAGCTCGGATGAGCCAGTCGTCCAGATATGGGAAGACAAAGATTCCCATGCCTCTTAGAAATGCGGCTACGACTGCCATGCATTTTGTGAATACTCTTGGAGCAGAGGCTAGACCGAAGGGGAGTACTCTGTATTGGAAATGTTTTCCCTGAAACAGAAAGCGAAGATACTTTCTGTGGGATGGATGGATGAGTATATGTGTATACGCATCCTGTAGGTCTAGAGAACAAAGCCAGTCCTGACCCTGGAGGTAAGGAAGGAGAATGCCGAGAGACAGCATTTTGAATTTCTCCTTGAAGAGAAATTTGTTCAATTCTCTCAGATCTAGGATTGGTCTGAATCCCCCTGTCTTCTTTGGAATGAGAAAATAAGGGGAGTAGAAACCGGACCCTTGTTGAGGAAGAGGAACCTCTTCTATGGCCCCTTGGGCAAGAAGAGAGGAAACCTCTTGACCCAACAGGGTTAGGAGAGATGGGGGAGAATTGAATGGTCTCACCATATGATGGGGAGGAAGGCTGGAGAAATGAAGTTTGTAACCCTCTCGAATGATAGAGAGGGTCCATTGTTCTGTTGTGATTTGTTCCCATCTGGGAGCAAAGTGAACCAACCTTCCGGGTATGGTGAGAGGTTCTGGTTGTGTTAGAACCAGAAGTGGCAAGTTCCCTAGGAGCAAGTCAAAACCCCTGAGGGGTTGGAGCCTGCTGAGCTACAGTAGCTGCTGCAGGCTTAGCTCGTGCTTGTTTGGATTGCTGACGCTTAGCAGTATAGCGAGGTTGAGAAGACTGCTGGCCAGTATTTGAAGCAACTCTGGCCTTCTTATAGTAAGGCCTTTTAAAAGACTTTTTCTTAGTAGGAATTGAAGTGGACTTTGAAAGTCTTTCCAAGGTGGCATTTTCAGCATCCATCTGGGTGGCTTTGATTTGCCACTCTTCCCCAAATAAGTTCTCACCTGTACAGGGCAGATTACGTAAGCCATCTAGAACCCAAGGTTCCAGATCAGAGGCCTGGAGCCAAGCAAGACGTCGGGCTGCAATAGCAATGCCCGAAGCCCTACTGGCTCCCTCAAAGGAATCATATGCTGCCCTATTAGAGAACTTAGAAACCTCTAAGAGTTGTTTCACTAGGGAAAGGAATCCCTGCTTTTTATCCTCAGGGATAAAGGGGGCAAAATGCCGCACCTTTTTGGCAAGTTCCTCCAGGAACATGCCCATATAGAGACTGTAGGAATTAATCCTGGCTATAAGCATACTAGCCTGGAAAATTTTCCTACCAAAAGAGTCCAAAGTCTTACATTCCCGTCCTGGAGGGGTGGAAGAGTGCCTTTTGGTACTCCTAATCTTCTTCATTGCAGACTTCACCACAATAGAGTGGTGGGGCAATTGAGTCTATTGGAAACCAGGAGCAGGAGGGACCCTATACATGGTGTCCAACCTACGGGAATAAGGAGACAAAGTCAAAGGATTTTCCCAGAAATCCATCAGTTGTTCTTGAAGGATTTCATGGATAGGCAGGGTAACTGCCTCCTTAGGGGCCTTTGAGTATCCCAAAATATCCAGTTTTTTGGATCTGGGTTCCTTTTCAGAGGATGTGGTAATAGAAAGGGCTGTAGCCATATCTAAAACAAAGTCCTGGAAGGACAAATCCTCTGGAGGGGACATTCTCCTTTTAGGAGAAGAGGGCTCCTCAGGTAAGTTGAGTGAAAACTCAGCAGAATCATCAGAGGAGTGAAAATCCTCAGAGGAATCGGTGCTTTCCTCTAACGCACGATACGCGTACCGATCGGTATCGATATCGGGCGTATCGGGTATGGAACCGGTATGGAGCGAAAGCCCATACGGTACCGACTTGCGTTTAGAGGTGGACGGCCTCGATACCGGCATGGCGGACGATACCGGTATCGGGCCCGGAACCGCTGAAAGCGGAACCGATGGCGTTGCAGCTTTAATGAAAGCCATGACGGCCTGCTGCATGGACTGTACAGTATCGCCCATGGACGCCATAGCTGCCTGGATGTCGGTACCGGAGTGACCCGGTACCCCAGAGCAGGCTAACAGGTGATCTGTCGAGGCCGTAGCATCGATATCAACCTGAGACCCCTGAATTGGCGTTTTTGGAAGTTGGACTTCCCGCCGGGGTTGTTTGGCTGGGGCAGGGTCCTCAAGTTCTAAGCTAAGAGCCTCTCGATGCTTTGAAGGAGATTTGCTCTTTGAGGACTTGCCCACAGAAGGTTTGGTTACCTGAGATCCATCCGGAGAAGAAGACCTGGATGACTGTGATGCTGTATTCTCTGAAGCAAACAGTACATGGAATTTGTTGGCCCGGTTCTGCAGCCCACGTTTAGACATGTGGGAGCAAGATGGGCAGTCCGGTATGGAATGGTCAGGCCCCAAACATTTCAGACACCAGTCATGGGTGTCTGTGACTGAAATAACAGCATTACATTTGGTACACTTCTTAAATCCAGGGGCTGGCTTCTCCATGAGGAGAAATTGAGTAGGCCGAGAGGCCTCTCTGAAGTGACCAAAAAGCTAAAAAATAAGAAAAAAGAATTATAATTTTTTAAAGAAAGAAAGAAAAGACCGGCGATACCGGTATCGGTATGGGGAAGGCAGGTACGCGGTCTAAAGAAACAAATAAAATAACAATTTCTTCAGCGGTGACAGGAACACGACCTGCTGGCTCCGCGGAAAAAGAGAAACTGAGGAGAGCTGTTCAGGAAGGCGGGAAGGCAGTGCGCATGTGCAGTGGGAGGTCCCAAAAGCTTCTATTCTAAGAAGCTGGGGAGCTTTCCCGCACGGGCTCCGTCGGTACCGACGTACCCATATGTGAGGACTTATTCCTGCTTGTTCCTGGAGATTAGTGTTTATACTGGCTATGCTGACATTCGCCATTTGTGCTACAGGAGAAAGTCCAGTGTTCCCTAACAATTCCCATGTCCTCAAAACTGGGACTCCATACTATACTGTTATACCAGTTATCATTGATGGGTGCAGGACATCATTTTGGCAGAAATATATTGTTTTGAGACTGCAAATGTGAGTGATTGTGTATGTATGGTTTGAGTGTAGCATTGGAGGATCTAGTGTGCTCATCCTCAAATTTGGGGGGGGGGAGGAGACATGAATGGGTGGCTGGTGCCTAGACCATAGGGATGACTGCAGCATCACCAGATGCCAGTGTGATCGGGCTGAAAAAAGAAGAATAGGTTTTCCATAGCTTAATGTCACAACATATCTCTGTCACTACTAAGGGACCCTCTGAATGAGAGCATTCAGCATTGCAAACAGCACTAAGACATGCACGAAAGCACCATCATCGCTCTCTACAAATGTGCACGATGGTGCCTTTGGGCATGTGTTAGTGCTGTTTGCACTGTTGACTGCTCTCATTCGGAGGGTCCCTTATTGGTGACAGGGATATGTTGTGACATTTAGCTATTGAGAACCTGTTCTGAATTTTTGGTCCATACTTAGCAATGCACAGACTGTTTTCAGAGATGACCACAGATAGTATAACTAAGGAGGTCTTCAACTACCATGTATGTTGTGCTGCAAGGTATGTCATATACAAAAAACCCCAATTCAGTGATGAATCATACTAACAAAATCAAAAAAATCACCAAAACAAACCCCCAGAAAAATATGTAACAATAAACTTTCTTTTTGTCGGATGTATTCAGGAAAGGAACATATATCAACGTTATGTCCACCACTCAGTTACATCCATTTTATTATAAGAAATATTATATAAAGCGATAAAAACTCTACTTAGCTAAATTGGCAAGTTGCAGACAACTCAGGCACGCTCAGTGCCTGAGCGTGCCTGAGTTGTCTGCAACTTGCCAATTTAGCTAAGTAGAGTTTTTATCGCTTTATATAATATTTCTTATAATAAAATGGATGTAACTGAGTGGTGGACATAACGTTGATATATGTTCCTTTCCTGAATACATCCGACAAAAAGAAAGTTTATTGTTACATATTTTTCTGGGGGTTTGGTTTGGTGATTTTTTTGATTTTGCAAGGTATGTCATGGCAAACATATCACTTTCTACTTGCTTTTCTACTGTCTTAGAGTACACTGACATTACTGTGCTGTGTTCTGGGCATGCAACAGACTAGTATATATAGTCTACTTTGTATCCTCTTTGATGTACCATCAGCTTTCATGTGTAGTTTCCATCAGCACAACACTGTCAGTGAGCCCAGCAGCTTAGGAGATGCACGTTTTACAGAGGAGACATGGCTGTTTGCGTGTATATAGCGGAGACGGGCAGGAGCGACAACATCCATCTTTTCAGAATACGGTGGGTGCAGGGAGGTACACAGCCGTTTGCTGCGTATACCTGTCTCTCCTACTCCATAGTGCTTTGTTCGAGCCAAAATTGTCTATGTCCCTCATTACGGAACCGCAGATATGGGATCATGTTTCATTCAGGCACGTTTTTGATTTGGACATTCACACGTGCATGTTCTGGGATTGGCCTCCACATGGATTTGCTAGACTGTTGATTGAACTACTAGTCCATCTAAGTGATTTACAAACTAAAATATTCACAGCTCTGTAAGACCTGTTCCATCCTATTAAGATCAGAGTACATCACCCACTTCTTTTTGTTTGCTGACAGAGAAGTTATTAAAGGACACACATTTACAGAAGGAACAGTTAGTCAGACATGATGACTGTATCGGGACAAGGTTCCCATAGGGCATCAAGCTAAAAATAGAGCAATAATATGAATATAATTGTCAAGGCAGAGATAAAGGAGAAAAGTTGATGACAATGCAGAAGAATGTGTGTACTTATACCAGTGCATCTGCATTTTAACCTAAGGCTTGAATATACTAGCTGTACAATAATAAGAGCACAAAGTGTTCATTGCCTTTGTAATGAGGGAGTAAACGATTTGGCAAACATGCTTTTGCATACCTGTTGCTTGGATACATTTTTTTCTTTCATCTCTAATTCTGTTTTCAATTGTCTTTTCAGAAAATTATCTTGATCTATAACTTTTTCTATACTATTATCTTTCTGGTGAAGATTTACATTTCGATCCGAATTTGCATTCTTCAATTTTTCCATCTCAAAGCTGTGAGGCTGTGTCTGGGGGAAAAAAAAGATAGTTCCTTATCTGCAATGAATACATTAAATTAAGGACGACTAGGATCAAATAGTTATGCATTGAGAGTCTAGCCCTGACAATCTACTTCGTCACCCCTTGCCAAGAAAACCCAGAGGATAGTTACAATACAAACAACATCGACTCAATGGCACTTAACAATAAGGCAGGATTAACTATTCACCGTGACTGCATTATATTGCCACATACCACTATAACTATCTGTTCTTGATCTTGTTCTCTTCTTTAGGATTTGTTAAAAATACCTGTTTTCAAAACAAATAAAGGATAATTCTGTAATCTCAATGTTGAACTGAAGCAAATATGTAGGTGTTTAACAAATAGGGGTAAAGAGCCATTTAGATTTACAAGTGAACACACATATTGTAAATTCCAGTATGCCACCACGTCTGTGCATAAATGACATGATAAAATACCAAATAGCATGAAAGTACATACATAGTTTGCATTGTGCATAATTTCACTGTAAGCGTGCACATGGACAGAGTGTGGGCAGAGCATGAGCAATTGCACACGGACATTATAAAATTAATTTACATATGTAAGCACAAAAAGTAAGTATGGTCGTTTATATGATAGTGCCTTAACATACATGCGCACTTTCGTACTTATGCTCTGTTTCATAAAGTTAAGTTCATGCATACTTGAATTTATAAAATGAGAGTAGGGTATATCTGAAAAAATATGCATTAACTAGATGCCCGTTTATAAAATGACTACTAGTACTTATCATTTATACATTTATGCAGTGCTGTATCCTCTCTACTTAAAAAAAGTCTGTAAAATAACCATTGAAAAAACACATGCAATGGAAAAAAAGCACCCTGCTACTCTCTACAATTGATTAGATATGTTTACTACTTTTAAGAACCAAAATTAGAAAAAAGTAAATTCAAAGTGTTTTTTATAGTTTTGATTTGCATATATACCTAAGAAGTTGTTGCATTTGAGATTTATTTACTAAACAACGTTAAAATGTTAGCACACATTAGTAGACATGCAAAGTAGCTCATTAGTATATAAAAAGGTTTAATACAAAGGTGTATTTAGCTTTACCCCTAGGCATTAACTCCCTAACACAAAAGTCCATGCTTCTGGGGAGAATCTCACAGAGGCTGCTCTACATGGCTAATGTTCCCCCTCCTGGTGATGAGAAACTGATATTTTAAAAGGGCCCCGTCTTCCGGAGAGCCAAGAGATCTCTAGTTGGCTAGAGGCCCTAACCACAGCCTCTCCAACCTCAAAATAGGTCAAAAGGTGGGTTAAATATCAAATACTAAACCCCTGATAGCCCACTCCCTACCAGTGAAATAATGGTATTCTAAACCTGTGCCCCCTCCACCTCCTGTTCACCCTTTCCAAAGAAATTCCATAGTAGTCATACCTGCCTCAGTGAAGCCAGTCCTTAAAATGTCACTAACAAACTGCAGCAAAACCCCGCCCCAGGTTTTGGCTGAAGAGCAGGCTGGGCCTTCTTTCGCTTTGCTTGTGGTTCGAGGAGCCTGCTTCAATTGGGAATACTGGGAACAATGAAAGTACCTACACCTGCGATAGTAATAAGTCTTTTTCTGGTTACCACTCTGAAACCTCCTGCTGTACGACAGAGGCTCGGAAATGTGCCTAGAGAGATTGCGAAGGATGACGAGCTACTTTTCAATGCAGCCAGCCTCTTTGACTTATTCTCTGAAAAGATTCTCTACAAGGCACAGTACGTCAACATGCTTATCTTGCACCAATTGTTCCCGGTCTGAGGACTGGAACCAGGCAATTTTCCGGACGCCAATACCCATTGCAGAAGCTCTTGATATAATTTCATAGGTATCATAGGTCACTCAGACCATGAACTTCGAGCAGTTCTTACCATGTCTCACAAGGGAACGATATTGTTCCAATCTCTCTGGAGGGAGATACTTGGACAGATCAGTTAGGCCGCTCACGATGACCTTCAAAAATATGCCCATGAAGAGCTGGTAAGAGGCCATGCAGGCTGTAAGCATGGAACTCTGGAAAACCCTTCTCCCAAAAGAGTCCATTTATGAGCTTCCCTCCCTGGGGATGCCAAGTACTGAGTCCTGTAACTTTTAGATCTCTTAAGGGTAGATTCGACCACCAAGGAATGGTGAGGAAGCTAGGGCTTTTCAAACCCAGGAGCCTTTTTAACTCTATACATGGAGTCATGCTTTTTACAAACTGAAGATAAAGTGAGGGGACTCTCCCACATTCTCATCTATACTCTCTGAAGGATGCGGTGCATGGGCACTGTCGCCACTTCCTTATGGGCAGAGGAGTACTGAAGGATCTCCAATTCTTCTGCCCTGGGCTCATCCTCAATCTCCAAAGAAAATGGTATGGCCTTAGTCATATTCCTGACAAAATCTTGTAAAACCATATCTTCAGGAGGAGAAGGGTCATGGAAGTTCTAGGGACCTGTCCTCCAACAAGTCCTCATATTCTATAAGGGTGACCCAGCCCTCATAGGGAAATCAAAATATTTTTGAGTCTCAGCCTGGATTGCTCTCCTGCCCTTTGGGGATCAGGAGCAATGATGCAACAATGACTTCCTAGACTTTGGAGGAACATCGGACCCTGATGCACTAGAAAAAGAGATCAGCTAAGCAGACTTCGGTGTCGGGGCCCTTCGATGCCCTGATGTTGATACTTCTTGAGGATCGGCTGGACTGCTGCGAATGTCGATGCAGCAGACATTGAGGCACTGACATGCTGCCTGACAAAAAGCATTAGGATACATTCCTCGAGAGCCCTCAGAAGGCATTTCTCCATGGCTGCTGTTTCCAAAGGCTGCAGGGCCTCAGGAATATGTAAAAACTGATGAAGATAAACTGGACTTGCTTAACAAATATTTTTGTTCTGTGTTCACAGACAAAGGGCCAGGAGTGGGACCTCAGAAAACACTCACAAATAGGAGCAGAAATGAAGGGGATGTTGAACGATTTTCAGAAGACTGTTCATGAGGAGCTAGCTAAACTAAAAGTAGACAAGCGATGGAGCCAGATGCGATACATCAAAGTACTGTAGGGAAGTTCTAGCTCCACTGTCTGACCTTTTCAATGCTTCGTTAGAGTAGGGAGTAGTCCCAGAAGACTGGAGAAAGGCTCATGTGGTCCCTTTACAAAAAATTGGAAGGATGAGGTTGAGAACTACATGCTGGTTAGTCTGACCTCTGTGGTGAATAAATTAATGGAAACATTGCTAAAAGAGAGTTCAATAGATTGCAGGATCTGAGGCAGCATAGTTTTACTAGAGGCAGGTCTTGTCAGACAAATCTGATAGATTTATTTGACTGGGTGACCAGAAAGTTGGACCGAGGGAGAGCCCTAGATGTGGTGTACTTAGAATTCAGTAAAGTCTTTGACACTGTTCTGCACAGACGAATAATAAATTAAGTACTCTAGCGATGGTCCCTAAAGTGACTGGTTGGGTTAGAAATTGGTTGCATGGGAGGAGACAAAGGGTACAGGTAAATGGAGCTCACTCTGATGAGAAGGATGTTACTAGTGGCGTGCCGCAGGGATCTGTCCCTGGTCCCATTTTTTAAAAACATTTTTGTAGGTAATATTTATTTATTTTATTTATTTACATTCTCTTATATACCGCGCTATTCTGCATCAGTGCGGTTTACATTGAACAAACTGAAATTACATTGAACAGGGCATTATAACTTGGAGATAACTATTTTACAGGGAACATGGGCTATGGAGGGTTAAGTGGCTTGCCCAAGACCACAAGGAGCACCTGTGGGACTAGAAACCCCAGTCCTTCCGGCCCAAGGTTGCTGTCCTCTAGTGGGATTTGAACCCCCGACCTTCCGGCCTGAAGTACCTTGCCCCAACCACTAGGCCACTCCTCCACTCCACTCCAATATTGTAGAAGGGTTGTCGGATAAGGTTTGTCTCTTTGCGGATGATACCAAAATCTGCAATAGAGTGGACAGCCAGGAAGGAATAAATAATATGAGGAAGAATCTAGCTAAGTTTGAAGAATGGTCGAGAATTTGGCAGCTGAGATTCAATGCTAAAAAATGCAGGGTCATGCATTTGGGCTGGAAAAATCCAAGGGACCGATACAGTATAGGGAGTGAAGTACTTCTGTCCATGAAAGAGGAGTAGGACCTGGGTGTCAATGTTTTTGATGATCTTAAAGTGATTAAACAGATAGAAAAGTTGACGTCAAAAGCCAGAAGGATGCTTGGGTGCATAGGGAGAGGAATGGCTGGCAGGAAGTGATAGTGTCTCTGTATAAGTCTCTGGTGTGACCTCATTTGGCGTATTGTGTGCAATTCTGGAGACCGCACCTTCAAAAGGATAAAAACAGTATGGAGCCAATGAAGAGGGCGGCTACCCAAATAGTCATTGGTCTTTGTTATAAATCATATGGGGACAGACTTAAAGATCTCGATATGTATACCGTAGAGAAAGGCGGGATAGAGGGAATATGAAAGAGATGTTTAAATACCTTGTGATAAGGAAGCTTATCAGAACCCAAGAGATAGGGATAAAGAGAAGGAATTTACCCTTATAAAAGGACCTATTTTACCAGGTCAGAGACACAAAACTCCCTTGACACCTAGAAAGCAGGTAATTCCTAGCTACAATAGGTTGCAGAATGCCCCTAGTGGAGAAAAAGAGAGGGAATACAGGCTCAGGGTAAGGAACCCTTATGTCACTGAATTCCCCAATTACTCAGCAGCCACGAGGCAGTTTGATCTCCAACACCTGAGAGGTTTAAGACTAGGTCAGTTTATTCAGAAGAGAGAGGCAGGAGAGGAAGAAGAAGAGGAAAGGAGAGAGAACGTGAGAGAAGTAGGAGTGCCTACTGGAAGAGGAATCTGGAACAGTGAGAACAGCAGGAACCAGGAACACAAGCTGGAGAACAGGACGTGGAAGCACCAGTGAATGGTGGCCAGAGCATGAGAGAGGAGAAGCTGTCACAAGCTTTGTCCCAGGTATGAGCATTAGAAGTTTATCTAATTCTGAGCACTACAGAATTGCCAGAGACAGCCTTAGCCATAACGGAAGGCAGTCAGCTGAGACCACTGAGCCAGAAACAGAGGATGTGCCAATGCAACTGGGTGAACCAGACATAGCTTTAGAAGAAGTCTCATACATGGATTGCTCTTTATGCCAGTCTTCCAATACAGAGGTGTTGAAAGGGAGTCAACCGTAAGAAAAATCTCCAGTGTCCGGTAGCCCTAAGAGCCTGTGGTTAACTTGTGAAGGTCCTGAGTTAAAGGCAAAATACCTTTTTTTTTTTTTTTTTTTTACTGTGCAAACTGAAGCTGCCTAATTAAGTTGGTGAATCAGCTGTGAGCCAGAGCAGTGCTCAGTCGGAGGCCGTACTAACGGTAAAAGTAAGGAAAGCTTTTGTTTGGCTGTTTATAAGAAAACCTTGCATAGAGAATTGCTTGCCTGTGAAGAGTTTAACTGCCTTGTTGAAAGTTTTTCTATGTTTAAGAAGAGAAACAGTGTTCTGGACTGAGAGAAAAAAGAAACCTGCTTTAGGAAAAGCTGTTTTCTGTTTGTTTGATCAGCACTGCAAGCCATGCCTGATAGCATGGGCTGTTAAAGTATTTATGTTTATACTGGAGAACATTGCAAGCTGTTTTGTTTGGAATTCATTTATATCCTGATGTTCATTTACAAGAATCCTGGAGAAATAATCCAAAGGTGGAATTTGTGAACCTTAGCGTGTTTTTTTTTTCAGTTAATAAACTGTCATTACCTTACCATTCAAGGCAACTACAAAGGTGTTTTTTTTTTTACCTGAGGTTGAATACTTTCTGACTGAACTACCTTTCCCATAAGGCATTGCAAGGCAATCAGTCAGTTAAAAACCAAAAGGTGAATCTCTCTAATGACAACCACGCCCCTCCATACTGCATGTAAGGGGCTATGGGCGTGACAACCTTCATAGCATAAATGCACAATTAAAAGAAAGCTCTGCAACGAGGGGACAGAAGATGAAGGTGAAAGGGGATAGACTTAGGAGTAATATGCAGAAATATTTCTTTAAAAAGTGGTAGATGAATGGGATAGTCTCCCAGTAAAGGTAGTAGAGACAAGGACAGTATCTTAATTCAAAAAAGCATGGGACAAATACAGAAGAGCTCTAAAGGAACTATAGTAGTTATGAAAGGGTAAACTAGATAGGCTAAATGGTCTTTCTCTGCCATCATGTTTCTATACAGGGCCGGCACGTCCATTAGGCGAGCTAGATGACTGACCCGGGAGAGTGACTTTGTGCTGCTACTTCATTGCCTACAGCAGGCCATGTGTTTCGGCACACATGACCAGCTGCTTCCGATCCCCCTCTGATGCAACTTACTGATGCATATGACCTGCCACGGGCAACAAAGGGGTGGCACAAAGCTGCCACTTTTAAAATACTGCCGCAACCGCCCACGTCCCCAAGACAGAATCAGTGGGCAGCAGGAGGGACGGTGGCGGCATGGCTCGGCAGAGGGAGGAGGTAGCACAGCCGGGGTTTCTGTCTGGGGCGGCAGAAACCCTTGATCTGGCCCTGTTTCTATGTAACATTGGCCGATGTTCCCAGAATCTGAGGGTTTATCGTTTGCTTGGTCTCTTTATTCAGCAGGCCAGAGCTGCCCTTCCAATATCCTGGAGAATGAGCTCTTCTCTTTTCAGGGCTGCTTAGAGGGGCACGCCTGTGAACTCTCCTTGCTTTTCACACCAAGCCTCAGACAGCTTCAACATCGATGTTCTAGAGTCTCCACTCGATACTTGGTAAGATCACTCTTTGGCATTGATGCAGATGAAGGCAAATCCTTTTTCACCTTCAGGCAAACATCGATCGATAGCTGATGCTCCGGGGTACTATGAATGCTCGGCTCAGAGTTGGTACGAGGGCTGCTCAATGTCGATGCACCGCCAGCATCCAATGCAGCCATTGATGCTACTGAGACTGGTGCAGCCAATGCAAATATTAATGGATTGGACTTGTGAGTGCCAAAAATGGATTTGAGCTGCTTCTCTCAACCTTTCTGCCCTCTTTTTGTCATCTGTAGACACAAATTACAAGAAGAGGGCTGATTATCGGTTCCAAGGCACTGAAGGATGGATATGGTCCTTGGGCACCAGGAAAGCATAGTTATTCACCTGTAACAGCAGGAATTTAGTCTTCTCATATGGGTAACATTGGTACCGACGGAGCCCACATGGGAACACTCCCCAGTGTCCAATAAGACAGCCTTTGGGAGCATTCAACTGTGCCTGCGCAGCTGCCTTCCTGCTCTTCCAACTCCCTCTCCTCAGTTGAGTTTGTAGCTGTGAAAAAAAAGAATGGAAACAACCCTACAACTCCAAGGGGAGGAGAGTGGGTTGTGAAGACTAAATTCCTGCTGTTCCCAGAGATCGCCTGTTACAGGTGAGTAACTATGCTATCTCCAGGAACAAGCAAGAATGTAGTCTTCACATATGGGACGCCCCAGCTCCCAGGAGACTTAAAAACCAAGACAGAATGGAGAATTTGGACAGGGTTCATAGATTCATTGACATCCTCAACATGGTGATCTGGTAATAAGAAGTCTGGACGGGGGGGCAGGAGTTGTAGCTATATTTCAAATAGATACTGGAGAACCGCCTGACCAAAGGCAGCATCCCGACGGGAGTCCTCGTCCAAACAATAGTGGGTGGCAAAGGTATGGATGGAGGACCAAGTTGCTGCCCAACAGATTTCATGAAAGGCTACTGAGCGGAGGTTGGCTACAAAGATTGTCATGGCTCGGATGTTGTGAGCAGTGATGTGCCCTGTGAGGTGAGACCTGCTCAGCTGTAAGCATAGGATATACAATCTGCAATCCACCTGGAGATTGTGTGTTTTGATACAGGAAGCCCCAAGTGATTGGGGTCAAAGGAAACAAACAATTGTGAGGATTTACAGAGATCCTGGGCTCTCCGAAGATAGAAGGCCAGGGCCCATTTACAGATGAGGGTGTGCAGTGCTGCTTCTGCATGGGAAGAGTGTGATCTTGGAAAGAAGACCGGAAGGATTACTG
This sequence comes from Ichthyophis bannanicus, assembly GCA_033557465.1. Classification (NCBI taxonomy): domain Eukaryota; kingdom Metazoa; phylum Chordata; class Amphibia; order Gymnophiona; family Ichthyophiidae; genus Ichthyophis; species Ichthyophis bannanicus. The sequence continues at coordinate 138,786,422 of CM066035.1, read as the reverse complement.
ATTGATTGATTGATATGAAAAGACGATACCACTTTTGGTAGAAAGTGGGGATGCGTGTGAAGGATGACTTTGTCATGATGGAATCTGGTGGATGGTGGATGTGCCACCAAAGCCTGAAGTTCACTGATGTGCCTGGCTGAGGTCAGAGCAATAAGAAAGATGACCATCCACGACAAGAAATGGAGGTGAGTGGTGGCTAGAGGTTCAAATGGTGGTTTGAGAAATTGTGCCAAGACCACATTAAGGTCCCAGGCCACTGGAGAAGGTTTGAGGGGTAGCTTAGAGAGTAGGAGACCTCTCATGAAATGTGCAACCAGTGGATGCGAGGAGATAGGCTGACCATCGACTTGTTTGTGAAAAGCTGTGATTGCACAGAGGTGAACTTGCACTAAATTGGTTTTGAGTTCTGAGGAGGACAGGTGAAGTAGGAATTGCAGAAGTGAAGCTATTGGTGCAGTGAACAGATTGAGGACTTTTTCCCAGCACCAAGAAGCAAATCTGTGCCATTTGAAGGCATATGCACGTCTGGTAGATGGATGTCTCTCACTTCTTATGGAAAGTTGAGATGCTGCAGCATCAACCCTTCAGCAGCCTTGATGTCAGATGGAAAGCGCGCAGATTGGGATGCAGGATTGTTTCATTGTCCTGGGACAGAAGGCCTGCTTCGCATCCCAATCATATTGGTTGAGCCTGTGTTAGTCAAAGCACTAGAGGAAACCAGAGCTTATGAGGCCAGAAAGGAGCTATGAGTATGATCATTCCCCTGGCCCTCTGGAGCTTGAAGAGGGTTTTGGGGATTAGAGGGATGCAAGGGAAGGCATACAGTAGCCCCAGACCCAATGAAGGAGAAAGGCATCGGGTGCCTGGCTGAATCTGGAGTGTACTCTGGAACAGAACAATGGGAGCTGCCTATTCAGGGGTGTGGTGAACAGATTGATGGTCGGGGTTTCCCATTTTTGGAAGAGCCTTGTCACTGTGTGTGCGTCGAGGGTCCACTCATGTGGGTGGAGGATCCAGCTCAGCCAGTCTGCTAGGTGATGGAGTTCGCCCAGGATATAGATTGCTCAGAGGTGGAACTGCTGAGAGATTGCAAAGGTCCACAGTCAAATGGTTTCTTTGCAGAGGGGATGTGAACCTGTTCCTCCCTGTTTGTTCACATAGAACATGGTCACTTGGTTGTCTGTCTGGATCAAGACTTCGCTGCCTCTGAGATGGTGTTGAAAGACATGAAGGGCGTTTGTGATTGCCTGAAGCTCTAGGGCTAATTCTTGCATTGTCCAGAGTCCCTGAGTAGAGACGGAATCGAGATGGGCTCCCCATCTGAGCTTGGATGCATCTATGGTGAAGGTATGTTGAGATGGAGGCATCTGAGATGGTGCTCACCAGAGCAGGGACTGAACTAGTTTTTTTTTTTTATTTGGATCAGATCCTGAAGTCCCCCGTGGCCTGTATCCACTGGGAAGATAAAGTCCACTGTGCAAGGCCCATATGTAGCCATGTATATGGTACCACGTGTACCGTGGATGCCATGTGACCAAAGAGACGCAGAAAAGCTTGAGCTGTGGAACTCGGCTGTTGACACATGTGGCTAGGTCAAACAGGTGGTTGATGCAGTCCTCTGGAAGGAAGACCCTGGACAGCTGGGTGTCCAGCACTGCCCCTATGAATTTCAACCTCTGAGTTGGGAGGAGATGGGATTTTAGTAAATTTACGACAAATCCAAGGTGTTGTAATACAGCTAGGGTTCACTCGCGTAAATTACAGAGTTCTCTTGGGGAGTCTGCCTTTATAAGCCAATCGTCTAAGTAGGGGTAGATAAAGATTGCCATGCTGCGAAAGTATGCGGCTACTGCAGCCATATACTTTCTGAAAACCCTGGGTGCAGATGCAAGGCCAAATGAAAGGACCCTGTACTGGTAATGGGTTCCTTGAAATGTGAAACAGAAGTATTGCCTGTAGTCTGGATGTATGAGGATGTGAGTATGGGCCTCCTTCAGATCCAGAGAACAAAGCCAGTTTTGTTCTTGCAAGTAGGGTAGGAGAGTTCCTAGTGAAATCATCTTGAACTTTTCCTTTACCCCAGGTATTTGTGACCTAGATTGACCACTGTTGGAGGCAGGATACTGGGCTTGATGGACCTTGGGGTCTGACCCAGTATGGCATATCTTATGTTCTTAACTTGTTCAGGTTCCCGAGGTTGAGAATGGGCCTGAGATTGAGAATGGGCCTGAGATCAAGAATGGGCCTGTAGCCTCTGACTTCTTTGGTATGAGAAAGTAAGGAGAGTAGAAGCCTTTGAGACACTGATCCTTTGGAACTTTCTCTATGGCCCCCTGGGAAAGCAGTGTGGTCACCTCTTCCTTTAGCAGAGCCCTGAGGGGAGGTTGAGTAGGGTAATCTCCCCTGAAATGAGGAGGGGGAGGATGCTGGAAGTTTAACTGATAACCTCCTTGAATAATTTCAGAGTCCATTGTTCTGTAGTGATGAGGTCTGTCGTGAGGGCATCCCCTGGTGACCATTCGAAGTATGGGCATGCTCCACGATAGAAATTATTTTAGGGAGCATGATGAAATGTAAGGTCCACGAATGGCGAATGGTGTTACTTATTTCCAGCTTCCTATGAGAGCTCAATAATCAAACCAAGTGTAGGGAAAACAAGGCTTTATTCCCCGTCTGTGCAAGGGTTCAAATAAGACATTGAGAAATCAAAAGAATGTCCTTTGTTTCAAAAGGTACCAGTATTAACAAGTTGACTAATTGTTAAACTCCACAATTAGTGCAAGGGTTAATCAGAGGAATTCACTTCATTCCAACACAATAAGAATTAAACAAACTTCTTCTCAGTTATACAGTGGCTACAGATTCTAGGCTCGTGGCCATGCACAAACCACAATTCATCTCTTCTGGTTGAGGAATGGGAACAGCATTTATATATTCAATTTCCATGGATTCTGCTCCACTACATTCATCATCAGAGTAGTCACTGTCCCTGTCTGCTACAGGTCTACGTGAAGTGTCTCTAGGCTCTTGCCTCCAATAAGACTGTGTTTTAAGTTCTCTGGGAATTTTCTGAAACCACCCTGGTTTCTTCTTCCTTACAAACTGAGAATTTGTTTTAGCAGTGCCTCTAAGTGTTAAGCATTCAGTATCATGAATAAAGCTTTCATACCTGGAGCCCCTATGGTTTGAATCCGTGGAGCTTTCTCTCCCAGAAACGTTTCTCCTGCAACAGGTTCTCTGCCGACAGGCTCTAGGCAGGGCTGTGCTTTCTGGCAGCTTGGTAAAACCTGGTGTGGATTCAACTTTATGCTTCGGTAAGAACTTAGCTTTGTCAGAAACTGCTTTTCCTTTGGTGCCTGGTAAAACTTGACTAGTATTTCCCAGAGACTGCAGGCTTTCCTCCAAACCTATCTCTCTGGTTCTCTGGATACGTCTCTCTGCTTTTGAATCAGGAACGTTGTGGGAACAGGGAATGGCACACTCTCTAGCCTTAGTGCTTTCTCCAGCAGACTCCCTCTGAACAGCTGCTCGCTTAGCCTGGCCCTTCTGAACTCCACCTTTGTGAACTCTGTTCCTTTGGGCTTGCTCAGGTAGGATTCTTTCTCCAAGTCCTTCTCCTTCTCTAAGAGCTGCTCCTTCCCTCAGAGCTGTTCCTTCTCTCTGTCCTCTCCTTTGAGGTGTTCCTCTCTTCTGTCCTTCTCCTGGAGCTGTTCCTCTCAATAGAGGTGTTCCTCCTTTGCTAGCATTCAGCTTCTGCTTATAAAGGAATCTTTCCTTTGAAACTCACGGGCTCATTCCCAGGTGCAAGTCATTAGCTCTCTTAGGCTCATTAGCTCCTGTATGATCACTCCTGACCCCTCTAGCTGTGCCTTGAGGTAACTGCACATCTAGATTTCTCTGAGAAACAGGGTTTCTTTTCAGGTTTGCATCTTTATTGATACCCACTTCATGACAGGTGCCACCCTCTCGCACCGAGGAAGATTCTCCAGGGCCATGTGCCCATGAGGGAAGGGTTAGGACAGCCATTATAGTTGGTGATTCGATCATTAGGCATGTAGATAGCTGGGTGACTGGTGGACGTGAGGAACACCTGGTAACATGCCTGCCTGGTGCGAAGGTAGCAGACCTCACGCACCACCTAGATAAGGTCTTAGATAGTGCTGGGGAGGAATCTGCTGTCTTGGTACATGTCAGTACCAATGACATAGGAAAATGTGGTAGGGAGGTTCTGGAGGCTAAATTTAGGCTTTTAGGTAGGAAGTTGAAATCCAGAACTTCCAGGGTAGCGTTTTCCGAAATGCTTCCCGTTCCATGTGCAGGACCCAAAAGGCAGGCAGAGCTCCGGAGTCTCAATGCGTGGATGAGACAATGGTGCAGAGATGAGGATTTTGGATTTGTTAGGAACTGGGGAACATTCTGGGGAAAGGAGGGGCTCTTCCGAAGGGATGGGCTTCACCTTAACCGGGATGGAACCAGGCTGCTGGCATTAACCTTTAAAAAGGAGATAGAGCAGCTTTTAAAATAGATAATAGGGGAAAGCCGACAGTCGCCCAAGAGCGGACGGTTCGGTAGAATGTTTCCTTGAAGGATACTACCAAAAGCAGAGAGGTTCCAAAAAAGAGTAAAGTAGCCCAAATGCCCTCGAGTATGGAGTAGACAGAGCTTAAAGATCCCAAATTACCCTTGTCTACCAACAGCCAAATTAATATGAATAAAATACAGTCTCTAAAATGCTTGTATGCAAATACTATAAGTCTAAAAAATAAGATGGGAGAGTTAGAATATATAACACTAAATGAGAGGTTAGATATGATTGGAATATCAGAGACATGGTGGAAGGAGGACAACCAGTGGGACACTGTGATACCTGGGTATAAACTATATCGTAATGAAAGAGCTGATCAAATTGGTGGAGGGGTTGTGCTCTATGTTAGAGAGAGCATTGAGTCAGAAAGGATTAAAGTTTTGCAGGAAACAAAATTTGATGTAGAATCTCTATGAATTGAAATTCCATGTAAAAAGGGGAAGGCGATGGCAGTGGGGGTGTACTATCGACCGCCTGGCCAGAATGAACAAATGGATGATGAAATGCTCAAAGAAATCAAGGAAGCTAACAAAAGTTACAGTGCAGTAATAATAATGGGCGATTCCAATTACCCCGGTATCGACTGGGTCAGTGTCACGGCAGGACATGCTAGGGAGATAAAGTTCCTAGATGACATAAAAGACTGTTTCTTAGAGCAGCTGGTTCATGAACCGACCAGAGGGGAAGGCATATTAGACCTAGTCCTTAGTGGAACACCAGATCTAGTGCAAGAGATAAGGGTGTTGGGGCCACTTGGCAATAGTGATCATAGCATGATCGTCTTTGATTTAATTAGTGGAGGAGGGATAGTAAGGAAATCCACAGTACTACCTTTTAACTTTTGAAAGAGAGACTATGATAAAATGAGGAAAATAGTTAAGAAAAAACTAAAAGGAGCAGTTGCAAAGGTTAAAGACTTACATCAAGCTTGGGTGTTGTTGAAAAATACTATCTTGGAAGCCCAGACCAGCTGTATTCCACGCTTTAAGAAAAGTGGAAGGAAGTCCAAAAAATTGCCAGCATGGTTTAAAGGTGAGGTCAGAGAGGCTGTTGTCAAAAAAGCATCTTTCAGGAAATGGAAAAAAGAGCCAAACGACGAAACCTGGAAATAGCACAAGCACTGGCAAGTCAAATGCAAGGCATTGATAAAGCAGGCAAAGGGAGAATTTGAGAAGAAGCTTGCTGCGGAAGCAAAAACGCGAAATAAAGATTTTTTCAAGTACATTCGTAGCAAAAAACCTGTGAGAGAGTCAGTTGGTCCATTAGATGATAGAGGAGTTAAAGGGGCACTAAGAGGCGACAAGGCGATAGCAGAGAGACTGAATGAATTCTTTGCTTCAATCTTTACTGAGGAAGATGTAGGGATGTTACCCATGACTGAAATGGTATTTAAAGGTGATTGAAGGAAATATCAATACATCGGGAAGATGTATTACAACTATTAGATAAACTGAAGAGTAGCAAATCACCTGGGCCAGATGGTATACATCCAAGGGTGTTGAAAGAACTGAAATATGAGATATCAGACCTGCTATTAGTAATCTGTGAACTATCATTAAAATCATCTCTAATACCTGAAGATTCGAGGATCGCCAATGTAACACCAATTTTTAAAAAGGGTTCCAGGGGTGATCCGGGAAACTACAGAGCGGTGAGCCTCACGTCAGTACCGGGAAAAATGGTAGAAACCATCATAAAGAATAAAATGACTCAGCATGTAGATAGTCATAGCCTAATGGGAGACAGCCAACATGGCTTTAGACAAGGAAGATCTTGTCTTACTAATCTGTTATGTTTTTTTGAAAGTGTGAATAAACAGGTTGAGAAAGGTGAGTCGTTTGATATAATGTATCTGGACTTTCAGAAAGCCTTTGACAAGGTCCCTCATCAGAGACTTTTGGCAAAACTAAAGAGTCATGGGATAGGAGGCAGTCTACTACTGTGGATCAGGAACTGGTTAAAAGATAGAAAGCAGAGGGTAGGGCTAAATGGCCAATTTTCCCAATGGAGAAAGGTGAATAGTGGTGTACCCGAGGGATCTGTGCTGGGTCCGCTGCTTTTTGACATATTCATAAATGACCTGGAAAGTGGAACAACAAGTGAGGTTATCAAATTTGCAGATGACACAAAACTATTTAAAGATGTTAAAACCCAAGAGGATTGTGGAAAATTGCAAGAGGATCTTGATAAATTGGAAGACTGGGCATCAAAATGGCAGTTGAAATTTAATGTGGACAAGTGCAAAGTTATGCAGCTAGGAAAGAACAACCCAAACTATGGTTACACGATGCAAGGTTCCACATTAGGAACCACCACCCAGGAAAAAGATTTAGGCGTCATTGTGGATAACATGTTAAAACCCTCGGCCCAGTGTGCAGCGGCAGCCAAGAGAGCAAATAGAATGCTAGGTATCATAAGGAAAGGAATGGAAAATAAAACAAAAGATATTATAATGCCTCTATATTGTTCCATGGTGAGACCGCACCTTGAATATTGTGTGCAATTCTGGTCGCCATATTTTAAAAAGGATATAGCGTTATTAGAAAAGGTTCAGAGAAGAGCCACCAAAATGGTAAAGGAGATGGAAGGATACTCCTATGAAGAAAGGCTAAAAAGGTTAGAGCTCTTTAACCTGGAAAAGAGACGGCTGAGGGGAGATATGATAGAAGTCTATAAATTAATGAACGGAGTGGAACGGGTAAACGTAGATCGATTGTTTACGTTATCAGAATATAGAAAGATTAGGGGACATGCAATGAAGCTACAGGGTAAACTATTTAAGACTAATAAAAGAAAATATTTTTTCACTCAACGTGTAATCAAACTCTGGAATTTGTTACCGGAGGAAGTAGTAAAGGCTGTTAGTGTAGCTGGGTTTAAAAAAGGTTTGAACAAGCTCCTGGAAGAAAGGTCCATAAACCATTATTAAGAAGGGACCAGGATATCAATGCTTGACCCAGTACAAGCATTGCGGAACCTGTGTCTTTTGGGGAAACTGCTAGGTACGTATGACCTAGATTGGCCACTGTTGGAAACAGGATACTGGGCTTGATGGACCTTGGTCTGACCCAGTATGGCATATCTTATTTTCTTATGTTCTTATGGAGGTAGTAGCTAGAGGTTCAAAAGGCGGCTTCATGAGCTGTCCCAGAACCAGATTTAGGTCCCATGGCATATCTTATGTTCTTATGGTGTGCATAATGGCATAGCCGGCCTTCTATGTGGGGAGTATAGAGTAGTTACTCACCTGTAACAGGTGTTCTCCAGGAGCAGCAGGAATCAGTCCTCACTTATGGGTGACGTCGGCGCCGACGGAGCCCTCGCGGAGCAATTTCCCCAGCTTTCGAAGAAAGCCTTTGGGAATTGCAGCGCGCATGCGCGGTCCCCTTCCCGCCCAAGGGTGCCATCTTGCTCAGTCTGATGACATAGCGAAAAGACAGCAAAAAAGTTAGCAAAAACAATGGATAAGAATGACTGCAACTCCGAGGGGAGGAGGGAGGGTTGTGAGGACTGATTCCTGCTGCTCCTGGAGAACACCTGTTACAGGTGAGTAACTACTCTTTCTCCAGGACCAAGCAGGAAGTCAGTCGTCACTTATGGGACTCCCAAGCTTAAGGCTACCGGAGACCTCAAGCCGAAAAATGAGCTTCCTCTAGCTCAGCAGTACAGAAGGAAGGAATCTTCTCTGAATACGCTCCCGGCCGGTAGCCCAACACCAGGGCTGGAGGGAAGGAGTTGCCTAAACCTCAAAGAGATTGTGGAGGACTGCCTGTCCGAAAGCACTGTCCCTCTCCAGGCACTAATGAGCCGCAAAACTATTGGGGTCAAAAGAAACGAAAAGCTGAACAGCCTTTCTATGCTCCCGCGTACGGTCAAGGTAGAAGGATAAGGCCCTCCTACAGTCCAGGGTATGCAGAACTGTTTCAGCCCGGCTGGTATGCGGCCTGGGAAAGAAGGTTGGAAGAACCACCTCTTGGTTGAGATGAAAAGGGGAAACCACTTTTGGAAGAAACTTAGGGTGAGTCCTTAAGACCACCCTATTCGGGTAGAACCTAGTGTAAGGAGGCTCAGACACTAGGGCTTGCAGTTCACTAACACGCCTAGCGGAGGTAAGGGCTACCAAGAAGAGAGTTTTCCAGGAAAGGAAACGAAGAGGGCAGGTAGCCATAGGTTCAAAAGGCGGACAGGTAATCCGCTGTAAGACCACATTGAGATCCCAGTCAGGGGCTGGTGGGCATAAAGGAGTCTTAAGCAGAAGGAGGCCTCTGAGAAAACGCACCACCAAGGGGTGTGCGGAAAGAGGTTTGCCGTCGACCGGCGAGTGATGTGCAGAGAGAGCACTGAGGTGGACCCTGACAGAGTTGGACTTGAGGCCTAGATTGGAAAGGTGAAGCAAGTATTGCAGTACCACCGATACCAAGCAGGAGAAGGAGTTCTCAGACTGCTGAGAACACCACACGGAGAAGCGACGCAATTTAAGGGCGTAAGACTTCCGGGTGGATGGTCGCCTAGACGCTAGGACGACATCTTCCACCTCCGGAGGTAGTAGGAGTGGAGCTAGGACTACCCTTTCAGCAGCCAGGCCATCAGATGAAGGGCCTGGAGGTTGGGGTGCAGGAGAGTGCCTTGATCCTGAGTCAGGAGATCGGGCTGAAACCCCAGAGGAAGAGGAGTTTCCACCGCCAGTTGTAGCAGGAGCGGGAACCAGGGCTGTCTCGGCCACCTGGGCGCTACCAGGATTACCAAGGCCCTGTCCCGGAGAACTTTGAAAAGCGTCCGGGACACGAGTGGCGTGGGAGGAAAGGCATACAGTAGGCCCGTGGACCATGGGATGAGGAAAGCATCCGCCGCTACTCTGAGAGGATGCGGGTGCCTGGAGCAGAACCTGGGAAGTTGCCGGTTCAGAGGACTGGCAAAAAGATCCATGGTGGGGAGGCCCCACCGGAGGAAGATCCGCTGAACCACCAACGGGTCCAACCTCCACTCGTGTGGCTGCAGAATCCTGCTCAGTTTGTCGGCCAGGTAATTTTCCTGTCCTGGCAGGTAAACAGCTTTGAGGAGGATGCCATGGTCGACTGCCCAAGAGCACAGTCTCCGAGCCTCTTGACATAGAAGGAGGGAGCCGGTGCCCCCTGTTTGTTCACATAGAACATGGCAACCTGATTGTCTGTCTGGACCAGTACAGACTGATGAGAAGTGAGGTGAGAGAAGGTCCGTAGAGCTAGGCGGATCGCCCTGAGCTCCAGGAAGTTTATCTGCTGAGCAGCCTCCCAAGGGGTCCAAAGGCCTTGAGTACATGTCCCCTGGCAATGTGCTTCCCATCCCAGGAGAGAGGCATCTGACGTCAGCACTTGGGAAGGCGGAGGAGACTGAAATGTCATGCCGAGTACCAGATTGGGCAGATGAAGCCACCATTGCAGAGAGGAGACCAGGCGGTCGGAGATCTGTACTAAGTCCGCAAGGCTCCCTGTGGCTTGATGCCATTGAGTGCGAAGGCTCCACTGAGCAGGCCTCATATGTAGACGGGCATTCGGAGTTACATGGACCGTGGAAGCCATATGGCCGAGCAGCTGCAGGAAATGCCTGGCAGAGACCAGGGAAGTGCTGTGAAACTTGCTGGCCAGAGCTCTGAGCCGGTTGGCCCATTCCAGAGGCAAGAAGGCACGAGCCTGCAGAGTGTCCAACCGTGCTCCTATGAATTCGAGATCCTGAGAGGGGAGCAAAGTGGACTTTGCGAAGTTTATGACAAACCCCAAGTGCTGAAGCAGAGCCACTGTGCGATGAGTGGCCTGAGTGACCTCCAGGGAAGACTGTGCCCAGATGAGCCAGTCGTCTAGGTAGGGAAACACAAAGAGGCCTTGAAGCCTCAGGAAGGCTGCCACCACTGCCAGGCATTTGGTGAACACCCTGGGAGCGGAGGACAGGCCAAAGAGCAGTACCCTGTACTGCTAATGATTCCCTGCCACAACAAATCTTAGATATTGCCTGTGGTCCGGATGGATAAGGATGTGAGTATAAGCATCCTTTAGATCCAAGGAGCATAGCCAATCTCCCTGCTGGAGGTAGGGCAGCAGGATTCCAAGGGTAAGCATCTTGAACTTTTCCCTTTGCAGAAACTTGTTGAGGTTGCGCAAGTCTAGGATGGGTCTGAGGCCTCCTGTTCTTTTTGGTATCAGAAAGTACCTGGAATAAAAGCCGTGACCTCTCAGGTGGTGGGGCACCGGTTCCACAGCCTGTTCCTGAAGAAGACTTGTCAACTCCTGAAGGAGTAAGTCCCTGTGCAGAGGGGGTCTTGGAGGCTCCCCTGGAAAGTAGGAGGGAGGTACTTGGTGAAAATGCAAAAGGTAGCCCTCTTTTACGACCTAAAGCACCCAGGTATCTGATGTTATGGCTGACCACCTGTGGGCAAAGTGGGCCAGCCGGCCTCCTGTGCTGAGAGAAGCCAGCGGGGGGGAAGAGGCTATGCTTACGGAGTCAAAAACCCCCACCCTGCTGAGCAGGGGCCAGTGTAGTGGGCTTGGGGGCCTTCTGCCTACAGGACCCATTATCCTGTCCCTTAGCCTGCTGACCCTGATGGGGAGCTGCTGAGGCTTGATATTGTGGGTGGTGTTGTTTATAGGCAGACACCTTCCGCGGGTAAAAGGGCTTTTTCCCTGAGCCCTTCCTCTTCTGTGAAGGGGCAGAGGTCTTACTGGACAGGCGAGTCCTGGTTAGAGTCTCGGTCTCGAGTTGTGCAGCCTTTTCAGCCATGGGCTTGCCAAAGAGGTTTTATTTATTTATTTATTTTATTTATTTAACAGTATTTCTAAACCGCCTTATCACCTCTGCAGGGGACATCGACCAACTTGTCCTACACCCATGGCTCGAGGTCGGATGACTGAAGCCAAGCCTGTCGGCGGGCACCGATGCCGGCCCTGGCTACTCGAGCCGATGCTTCGAAGCCATCGTAGGCTGCTCGAGAAATAAACTTCGAGCACTCTCGAATACCAGTGGACAAGGCCTGGAACCTCTGCAAAGGTTCCTCGGAGAGACCAGCAGAGAACCCGGCAATTTCCTTTGCCAGGTCTCGGAGATACATGCCCATGTAGAGCTGGTATGTCTGGACTCGACAAGCAAGCATAGAGCCCTGGAAGCACTTCCTACCGAGGGCATCCAGGTTCCGGGCCTCCTTGCCGGGAGGCACCGAGGAGTGCATCTTTTGACTCTTGAGTCGATGCATGGCCGATTCCACCACCATGGAATGGTGCGGTAGTTGTGCCTTCTGGAACCCGGGGCTCTTGCGGACTCGATACATGGAATCGACCCGCTTGCTTAACACCGACGTCGATGCCGGGCTCTCCCACATGCGGAAGAGAAGTCTTTCCAGCATCGGAGGAACCGGAACAGTAAAGGCCTCCTTCGGGGGAGAGTCATACTGGAGGGCCTAGAGCTCTTCGGCTCGAGGCACCTCCTCGGGATACACGGGGAAGGCCAAAGTCTTGGCCATATCCCTCACGAAGTCCGAGAACCGGGTATCCTCCGGGGGGGATCGTCTCCGAGGCTCAGACTCGCGCGAGTCAGAGGGGACGCACCGAGTCTGAAAAGAACCGGGTGACTCGTCCTCCTCCGTGTCCCAGCCCGACTCCTCCGTGGAGGAATCGAGCGGCTCCGTGCGGGCGGGCGCCGAGGACCTCCGCCCCGACGCCGACGACCTCGGTCCCGAACGGGAGGCCGAGGGAGACTGTGGCCGAGGATCGACTTGAGCCCGCATGAACTCGAGGATCGGCTCGGCCTCCGGGGTCGACTTGGACGTCGACGTCCTGGTGGTCGGGGCAGATGCACCGGCGAGGCCAGCGATCAATGCCCGCTGCTGGTCCATGAAGGCAGCGAAACTGCTCTCCAAGGCCGTCAACCTGAGTCCAAGCTCAGGAGACCCAGCAGCCCCCGACTCGGGCCCCGACGGTGTCGGGCCAGACGTCAGCTCCTTCGGAGGCGAGTCCACGAGGACTACAGTACTCACGTGTCCAGGAGACTCCCCTTCGAGACGAGGATGCTTCGAAGGCCTCTCCGACTCCGAGGACCCGGGGCGGCTATCGGGGCTATGCGACCTGGCCCTTGAGGGACCAGGAGCGTCCTCCGACGCCGCCCTCGCGGGTTTCTTCTTCTGACGATGTTCCCGGGCGGGAGACCCCCGCTCAGAGGAACTCCGACGATGCTCGGGGCCGGAGTCACGAGACGTCGAAGCCTCTGACGAGGTCCGGGCCCGGCTGGACGCAGAGTCAGAGAAGATTCGCTCCTTTTGAGACTGCCGACTCCTCAACGCCTTCGAGGACATTTTGGTACACGGACCACAAATCATCGGGTCATGATTGGGTCCGAGGCAGCGGAGGCAGCAGTCATGTGTGTCGGTAAGAGACATAAGTCTCGTACACCGATCACACTTTTTAAACCCGCTGGCAGCCATCGGGGGAAAAAGGGCCCCTGCGAGGTCAAAAGACCGTGCTGCCAGAGAAAAAGAAAAAAGTGGCGGGAACGCCAGTCACGAAAGACAAAAACCGAAAAATAGTGAACGGACTCGACACCGGAGTATCGAGGCCTGGCGGGAAAAGGACACGGCGTCGAACCGAGAAAAAACAGAACGAAAAATCAACTTTTTCAGCGGCGATCACAAACTACGTCTGTAGGGCTCCGCGGAAAAAAGAAGACTGAGCAAGATGGCACCCTTGGGCGGGAAGGGGACCGTGCATGCGCGCTGCAATTCCCAAAGGCTTTCTTCGAAAGCTGGGGAAATTGCTCCGCGAGTTCTCCGTCGGCACCGATGTCACCCATAAGTGAGGACTGACTTCCTGCTTGGTCCTGGAGAATGGGAGTCTGCAGGGGTAAGGTGGCAATGCTCTCCAGAAATGAGTCAAAAGCTGTGTGGGTGGTTGTTGCTTGCGGTCTTGGGGCTTCCTCACTTGTCTTGGGCCCTATTGCTTCTGTTGAGGCTGGTATGCAGCAGGCTGAGGGTAGGAGGGATAAAACTTCCCTTTTCTGGGGTAGAAAGGCTTTTTGGCTGCTAACATTTTCTTTGATGGATCAGCAGTCTTTTTGGAGTCTCTTTAGAGTGGTATCATCCGTCTCCAGTTCTCCAGCCTTTCTCCTCCAATTTCTTCCAAACAGGTTTTCTCCTGTGAATGAGATATTGCCCAACTTATCCTGGACCCACTGTTCCAGGTTTGATGCCTGAAGCCATGCCAACCAGCGGGCCTCAATGGCTGCTGCAGAGGCCCTGCTAGTGAATTCAAATGCATCAAATGCAGCCCTGTTGACAAACCTGGACACACTTTGACTGTGCTTTAAAAGAGTTTGAAAGGGAGGTCTCTTTTCTTCAGGGATAAGGGGAGGAATCCTTCCCAGTCCTTATTGATTTTTTTTAAGGAATATTCCCATGTAGAGGATGCAGGAGTTGATCCTACTTGCTGGCATGGAAGCCTGGAATGCCCGCCGCACAAAGGCATCGAGGGTTCTCAATTCCCTACCCAGGGGTACTGAGGAGTGATTCTTACCACTCCTGATCCTGTGCATCACCAATTCAATCACCATGGAATGATGCAGTAGTTATGGTTTCTGGTAGCCAGGGAAGTCCGGAACGAGGTACATGGTGTCCAGTTTTCTACTACTAGATGACACCATGAGGGTGGTTTCCCACATATGGAGCATCAGGTTATGGAGTATCCAATGCACAGGTAGAATTGTAGCCTCCTTTGGGGCTGTGTGGTATGGGAGAATCTCCAGCTTTTCTGCTCTCAGTTCCGGTTCGGCTGCCACTGTGATGGATAAGCCTGTTGCCATGTCCCGGATGAACTCCTGGAAGGACATGTCTTCTGGTGGTGATTTTCTTTGGGTACTCGGAGGTGAAGCCTCTGAGAGAATCTCCTGAAACTCGATGGAGTCAAAGGTGCAATGATCAAAATTGGAGGAATTGGAATCAGAGTATGGGAGGTGTCGGCAGTGGCGATGTTCGTGGGATTGATGGTTCCAGTACCAGGATATGCTGGAATTTGAACGCTGCTACCAAGGACAGTATAACGAAAACATGATGGGAGACTACATCTGGGGGCTTATTCATGAAAGTGATTTACAATATAATCGAAAATCTACTCACTTCTAAATGTTTTATGGGCTTTCTTGAATAGCTTAAATATAAGTAAATATTATATGTTGTGTTTTTTTTATTTCATGTGAACAAAAAGGCACAAGCCTGCCTGTTTTAGCAATGGGAATAGATAAAGTTCACAAATATCAATCTCCTGTTCACAAAAGCAAAGTTTAATGAAAATAACCATTGTCCATTCTTTTAAGTTATAAACAATTAGGAAATAACAGTCACTACCCAGAAACAAAAATTGCGTTACAGTGTTATTGACCCTTTATTTCTAAACTACTTGAACATGTGGTTCACTGCCATTGTCTTGACACTTTCCTCTCAAACCTTTCTGGATCTATTGCAATCTGGCTTTCGCTCTCCACATTCTACAGAAATGGCTCTTGTCAAAGTCTCCAATGACTTGCTCCTTGCCAAATCCAAGGGCCTTTACTCAATCCTCCTTCTTTTTGACCTTTCTGCTGCTTTTGACACTGTTGATCACACCTTCTCCTTGAAACCCTATCCTCCCTTGGATTTAGGGGCTCTATTCTGTCCTGTTTTTCTTCTCATCTCTCCCACTGCACTTTTAGTGTATGTTCGGGTGGATCCTCCTCTACTGTAATTTATTTATTTGTTGGATTTAATACACCATCGTAACGGTTTACAATAATCAAAAGTTTAATTCAGAAACGGTAAATTCAAATGGCAGGACTAAAGACTCACACAAAAGGAAGGGCTGGTGTACCCCAGGGTTCTGTCTTAAAACCTCTCCTTTTCTCCTCTGCACCCAGTTCTTTGGTGTATTCATCTCTTCCCATGGTTTTCAGTACAATCTCTATGCTGATGATTCTCAGATTTACCTCTCTACACCTGAAATCTGTCCAGAAATCCAGGTCCGAATCTCTGCTGCTTATCTTGTCCTACCACCATCTGAAATTAAACACGGCCAAAACAGTCTCTCTTATTTTTCCCTCTAAACCCACCCCTTCCTCTTTTTTCTATTTCTGTGGCTAACACACTATTCCTTCCTGTTTCTTCGGCTCGCAACCATGAGGTCATCTTTGACTCCTCCCTCTCCTTCTTCACACACATCCAACAGATAGCTAAAATCTGTTATTTCTTTATAACAGCAGCAAAATTCAGGCCTTCCTTTCTGAATACACTACTAAGACCCTTATCCATACTCTAGTCACTTCCCATCTTGACTATTGCATCCTTCTCCTTGTTGGTCTTCCTCTGAATTATCTCTCCCCATTTCAATCTATTCAAAACTCAGTTGCATGGCTAATCTTCTGCCAGTGTCGCTATGCTCACATCATCCTTCTTCTCAAGTCACTTCATTGCCTCCCTATCTGTTTCTGCATCCAATTCAAACTTCTACTACTGACCTATAAGTGCCTTCATTTTGGCTGCTCTTCACTACCTTCCTTCTCTTCTCTCGCTACACCTCTTCTTGGGAACTCTGCTCTTCTAGCAGATCCCTTCTATCTGTGCCGCTCTCTTCCACTGCTCCTTATGCCTGGAAGTTCTTTGAGACTGCTTTTGGGTCTTGATCCCTTTAGTCTCCTGTTCATCTCCTACGTGTTTCCTTACCATTCCCCTAGATATATCCTAGTCGTCAATTGTGTTGTCTGTCTTAACTAGACTTTAAGCTCTGATGAGAAGGGTTTGTCTCTTACATGTGTCTGTACCATGCTGCATACACTGTGTAGCGCTACACAAATGATTGGTAATAGTAGTAGTCAGGGTAGCGTAGAAGTGTCCATTTATTGTCCATGGTTTTCCTCTGGAATCTTAAAGCTTGCACCTGGAACCAGGAACTTTGTGCCTCTTAAGGATCAAGGTCTTCCACTTCTGACCATCTTGTCATGCTGGTCTTGTGCTGGGCTCCCTGCTGCAAATACTCCAGCATCTCCAGGCAGTCCAAGGTCAGAAACCTTGTTCCACATTTTTGAACTCAAAAATCAAGGCAAAAGGAAATCCCCAGTGGCATCTGATCTCCTTGTCTTTAAGAAGGTGGGTCTTAAAGCTTTTCCTTTTTCCAAGGTGTACTGTGAAAGGTCCTAAAAAATTTGCATTTCATGCCCCTGAAAAGATATTGCTCTCTTCCCTTTCATAATAATGAAAGTAAACAATAGGGCATAGACAGGAGCTGAGTCGAGCTGCGCCCCCCCCCCCCCCCCACACACACACTTGGGTCCTCCGCCTCCCCTGTGAGCTCTCTTCATCCTAACAGAGCCTGTCGCTCCAGGTACACAGAAGGCAAAAAGCTGTTGCACACGCTCCCCTATTTCTTCTCTTTCACCCAAAACATTGGGCATCCCAAGGATTCTGATGTTATTCCACCCCTGACTATTCTCCAAATTATCATGGTGTTTGTGGAGATCTTTCGTGAGCTTATCTAACTTATGAAGCTTGGATTGAAACACTGAAAGCTTGGACAGCTAGCATCAATCTGCCTCCCAATATTAGTCTCCATCTGGGTAGCTCTTTTGTCCAGAGCTTTGATTTCTGCTTTAATATCATTCACAACATTGGCAAAGTCAGCACTGAAGAGCCAGAGTTCCTGTAGAATTTCTACTAGATCTGTTTCTACTAGATCTGTTTTTGTGGCAAGGGAAGCCAGAGCAGTCTTTTCTGACCCCTGCCAAAGACATCTCAGAGCTGAGAGGTTTACTGGAAAACTTCGCTAGAGCAATGGCGTAAGTAACTTTGTGAGTCATAGAACCTCCAACAAGGCAGAGAGCTAATTGAGAGATAGTCCAATCCCAATGTCCCAAGCAGACTGCCAGATCACCTCCATTACATGCTAAACTAGCCTAAAGAGAGCAAGAACTCTGCTGACACCACACAGATCCATATGCAGCAAACTTTCTTCTGAACAAACCAGATGCAGAGGCCCAATAAAGGAAAATCCATACAGTTCAACAAAAAAAGAAATCAAAGGGCTTCACCATCCAGATACTCAGCCCTGAGAGTATAGGCAGCAGACTTCAATGTGGGGGCAGAATATCCACTTCAGCACAGCCAAAATACAGCCACGCTCATCAAGATAGCCCCTGAAGCTGTGATTCACAGACTTCCAATCCACTTGAGCCTCCTGCACACAGCACTCCATAGGGGGCCAGTTCAGGCAGGCAAGTTTGGCCTCCTAATACACACTCCTGAGGCTGCAGAACTGACACTGCTTCTGCTGAGAGGTGATGTGCTCAACAGGCATGATCGCTCTCTGACCAACTGCTCTCAGGGGCCAAAAACGCCGCATAGCCACAACAGGAACCAGCATGCCTGTGTCAGTGGGAGGGCAGGATGAGACTTGAGGACCCCTGATCTGAACAGAGGCCCGATATTGGCAGCACACCCATTCATTACAGCTTCCTGGTGAGCCCCAAACAAACTGCAAGTATTTTCAAACTACCTTGCCAGTTTAAAAAAGGTTCCTTCTGTAAAAAAAACAACAACAACACATTCTACCAGTGTACTGAGCAGCAACAGAAACTCCTCGATAACCAGGGGGAAGTAAGAGCAAAGGGCTCAGGTGGCCATCTTTCTTCAGGTTTGCTAGCACCTCCATTTCCAAAAATTTGTTAATGAAAATTGTAGCATTTTAACATTCTTTTGGGCCGAAGTAGAAAAGCTTACGCATGGCATTTTTCTGGCGCTTTTTCCATGCTAGGCTTGCTCTCCAATGCAGAAAGCAAGCTAGTGCTGGAAAAACACTAAAAAAAACAATCACGCTAAATTGCAGAGCACTTACAATGCAGTGGAGGAGTAGCCTAGTGGTTAGAACACTAGCTTGGTAACCAAGCAACCAGAGTTCGATTCCCACTAGCACTCCTTGTGGCCTTGGGCAAGTCACTTAACCCTCCATTGCCTTGGAAGAAAGGCCTGGCAAACTACTTCCGGTGACACTGCCAAGAAAACCCAGGAGCTTCTGGGTCGCCAGGAGTCAGGACTGACTCGAAGGCACATCTAAAAAAAAAAAAAAAAAAAAATCTACAATGCAAACTGTTACATAAGTAATTGCATTTGATATAAAAAAAAATACTGAAATGTAGCACAGTTTTTTACACTGTTTGTAAACGCTGGATCTTCACGCCAGCTTTGGGCAGGTAT
Source organism: Ichthyophis bannanicus (assembly GCA_033557465.1). Lineage (NCBI taxonomy): Eukaryota > Metazoa > Chordata > Amphibia > Gymnophiona > Ichthyophiidae > Ichthyophis > Ichthyophis bannanicus. The sequence continues at coordinate 138,767,613 of CM066035.1, read as the reverse complement.
AAATATCTAGCCAGGAGCAAAATTATCATCTGAGGTGAAGTTTGACATTTCACCTCATATGATCCAGGCATCAGGGAACGCCCCTAATGCTATCGGCATACTGTCAGGGGGCCGGTGTCCCTCTCTGGACACCGACCCCCCAACAGAAACCAAACCCCCAGTGGCCCTGATCCGCTAACCACCTGTTAAAATAAGCCCCGGTGGCCCCTGAACCACTCCTCCCCTCCTGGTACCTTTAATCTGCAGTGGAAGCATTGCCAACAAGCTCCCGCCCCTGTGCCGCCATCTTAAAAAAATGGCAGTGCTTAGCTCCGCTCAGTGCATCATGGAGTGTCGGGCGGGGGGGTCTGACTACCATATAAGGCAAAAAATGCCTTTTATGGTAGCGTGACCCTCCCATGCTGTTTCCTGGGACACATGAGCTGTTGCAGGATACAACAGGGTAGTCACTCTGTCATATAAGGCATTTTTAAGCCTCATATGATGGTCTGACTCAGCTTGGTACATCCCAGGATGCTTCAAGATGGTGGCGCGGGGGGGGGGGGGGCAAGAGAATATGGCCAATGCTACTGCCCCAGATTAAAGGTACCGGGAAGGGGGATGGTGGCCAACGGGGATTCATTTGTGTTTTGGGGTGGTTTTGGAGCTTCTGGGCCCCCAGGGATTTTTTTTTTATAGGGGGGGGGGGAGATCTGGGCCACAGGGGACTGTGCTTTCGTCAGGGGGTCTTTGTCCGGGTGGGGGGGGGGGGGAATTGTTCCCCCGACAGTGTGTCAATGGCATTGGGAGCTTTTCCTGATGCCTAGGTCATCTGAGGTGAAATGTCGAACTTCACCTCAGATGACCCTGTTTCTCCAGGACAGCATGCCAAACTTGCACCGACTTCTGTGTGCACGTGTTTGGCTTGCTCTCCCAGTCAGATGCTGACTTTTTTCGCACTGGGGAATTTGCATATTGTATCTCAGTACAAAGAATCACCGTTAAAGTCACTCTATGAAACCCTACCCTAGAGCTTTAAGCACTGGGCTCCAGCGCAGGGTTTCTGCATCGGCCCATTTGTTAATAAATAAGCCCCATAAGAATAGAAGAACATAAGATATGCCATATTGGGTCAGACCAAGGTCCATCAAGCCCAGTATCTTTTTCCAACAGTGGTCAATCCAAGTCACAAGTATCTAGCAGGTTCCCAAAAAAAGACACAGGTTCCACAATGCTTGTACTGGGGCAAGAAGTAGATTTCCCATGTCCTCTTTAATAATGGTTTATGGACCTTTCCTCCAAGAACTAGTCCAAACCTTTTTTAAACCTAGCTACACTAACAGTTTTTACTAGGCTCTTAAACCTATTAAAGGAAAAGAGGTGCCCATATTCACTTTCAGGTGTGGCTAGTTTTCCTCATCAGAAATACATTAATTAAGGACATGAGATTAATAAATCTTGAGGTGAAGTCCATTAAAGGTATTAGGTATAGTTGTATTAGTATAAGAATCCCCAGAAAACATAAGTAAGTAAATCGTAGTTACTCATCTGTAACAGGTGATCTCCAGGAACAACAAGAATTTAGTTTTCACATATGGGTGACGTTGGTACTGATGGAGCCCGCACGGAAATGCTCCCCAGCTTCCAACTGGAAAGCTTTTGGGAGCACTCTACTGTGCCTGTGCGAATGCCTTCCCACCTTTCCAACTCCCTCTCTTCAGCTGAGTTTGTAGCTGAGAAAAGAGTAAATGAAACCCTATAATTCCTAGGGGAGGAGGACGAGTTGTGAAGATAAAATTACTGCTGTTCCAGGAGATCACCTGTTACAGGTGAGTAACTACGCTATCTCCAGGAACACACAGGAATGTAGTCTTCACATATGGGACTCCCTAGCTCCCAGATGCCAGATGAAGTGATCTCAGAACCGATAGAGGTTTGCCTCGGAGTAGGCATGAGGAGGTCATGGATCCCACATGGATTTCTGGTATCTTCAAAACCCAGGATGGAAGGTAGGAGTTGCATCTATCTGAAAGAGGTGCTGGAATACAGTCTGACCAAACATGGCATCTTGATGGGAGTCCTTGTCCTGACAATAATGGGCAGCAAAAGTATGGATGGAAGACGAAGTTGCTGCTTTGCAAATTTCATCGATGGCTACTGAGCGTAGGTTTGCCATTGAGGTGGCCATGGTGTGAACATTGTGAGCAGCGACGTCCTTTCAAGGAGAATTCTGCTTTGTCATAGGCAAATGAAATTCAGTCCGCTATCCATTTAGAGAATGTACACTTAGAAACAGGTAAACCCAAGTAACTGGGGTCAAATGAGATAAACAACTGCGAGGCTTTATGATGATCTAGAGTCCTTTGGAGATAGAGAGCCAAGGCACGTTTTCAGTCAAGAGTGTGCAGAGTTGCTTCCGTTCTAGACGCATACAGTTTAGGAAAGAAAACTGGAAGGTAAATTGACTGGTTTAAATGGAAGGGAGCCACCACCTTCGGCATAAAGTGTGGGTAAGTCTGAAGGCAAATAAAGGCAAAAAACACAGCTTTCACAAAATTCAGAAGCTCACATACATAGAAATATAGAAAGGACTACAGGTTCAAACTAAAAGAGACAAAAAGAGAAATAAGGATTGCAAAATCAAAGGCAGAAGAAAAGATGGCTAAAGATGTGAAGTGTGGCGACAAGACTTTTTTCAGGTATATTCAAGAAAGGAGGAAAATCAGAGGTGGAATTGCAGGACTCAAAAGTGCTGGGAACGGATTTGTGGAAAGTGACATTGAAAAAGTGACAATGCTAAACAAATACGTCTGCTCTGTTTTCACTAGCCCTTTCCAGGCCGAGCCCAAAACTCTTGGGATCCAAAATTCTGACTAAATATTCCTATCAAATGGTATATAATACAAGACCATAGCAGAAGGAAAATCACTATTAGAACATATTGAATAAGACGGGTACAATTTTCCTGAAATATGCAAAAGTTAATCCGGCTGCAGAATGTGGATTAAAAATTTAAAGTAGGCCTTCAAAGGGCTAGAGAAAATCCTGGAGAAGGACCACATGTGACTGACAAATATACAAATTGATGACATCTGTCAAGGATTTGCTCTCATCTTTCTGGACATCGCTGCAGCTTTTGATTCAGTAAATCACGAGCTTCTATTAGGACGACTGATTGACAAAGGCATTAATGGACAAGCGCTCGAATGGTGCAGATCCTACCTGTCCGAAAGATGGCAACATGTTCGTTCTGGAGGGATAAATTCTGAACCTTTCCACCAAAGTCAAGGAGTCCCACAAGGATCCTCCCTTTCGGCGCTCTTGTTCAATATTTACATGCAGCCAATTTGTAATATCATCCGGTCCTTCAATGTTGACTGCATGTTATATGCAGACGATGTCCTGCTCTACATACCCTTCTCTATTGAGCATCTGGACCTCTCCCCACTGACGAGTTGTTTCAATGCAATATCTGACTGGCTTCTCTCTCAAAACCTCAGAATACAACATAAGAAAACGGAAGTACTCTTCATTACGAGGAACCCCAACTTTACCCCACCGCAATATCTTAAAGTAAAAGATGCTGAGCTGCACTCTAAATCCTCAATACGATACCTGGGAGTCACCTTAGATCAACGTCTGGATATGAAGGCCCACATAGGAAACATAGTCAGATCAGTCTACTACAAGATCCGCTCACTTAGGCATCTACGTTCCATCCTTGAACCAACTGATTTTCGGACAATTTTCCAGGCGTTGGTCATACCTCATTTTGACTATGCCAATGCCATATTACAAGGTCTTCCCCAATCTACGTTAAACCCGCTGCAGCTAGCCATGAATGCGGCAGCAAGAGTCCTCCACGGAGCCTCCAGGAGCGACCACGTGACGCCTCTGCTGATACAGCTGCATTGGCTACCCATTCATGCAAGAATTGTTTTCAAGACCTTGATAATCACTTTTAAAGCTATTCACAATCTCTCATCTGCATCCTTAACCTCCCTCATCCATTCCACATCCCCAAATAGAATAAGAAGATCCACGGCTATAAACTCCCTAAAAGTCCCGAAGGCACTTACTGTCTGCACCAAATCGACAGCCAACAGGGCCTTCAGTCTCAGTGCCCCAAGATACTGGAATACATTACCCCATGATATCCGGGCTATTAAGAACCTACCACAGTTTAGGAAAGCCCTCAAATGCCACCTCTTCAACAAGTACCTTATAGAGCCCAACTGCATCCCCTAGAGCTTCAAGACACCCCTGATACCATTCTCAGACAAATTTATAGTATCTCAATAACACACCAAGTGGATACTCAAACCTATGATGTGGATTGTGTTTTCTATGCAACCTCTTTGATCATGACTCCATGTAGTAAGTTTTGTAAATAGTTTACCCCTGTTATCCAAGTTTTTGTTCCCTGTTATACGTAAACTCATACATGTTAACTGTACTGAGCATTTTGTTCCATGTAAACCACACTGATGCTGAATAGTGCGGTATATAAGAGACTGTAAATAAATAAATAAATAAAATGGTATATAATACAAGATCATAGCAGAAGGAAAATCACTATTAGAACATATTGAATAAGACGGGTACAATTTTCCTGAAATATGCAAAAGTTAATCTGGCTGCAGAATGTGGATTAAAAATTTAAAGTAGGCCTTCAAAGGGCTAGAGAAAATCCTGGAGAAGGACCACATGTGACTGACAAATATACAAATGGGAATACAGTAGATACCACACCATTCACAAAAGATGATGTGTTAGAACAGCTTGCAAAACTGTAAGTGGACAAGTCTATGGGAGGTTCTTGAAGGGCCTTTAATTAAAGGATGTTTTTAAAAGATCCTTGGAGACAGGGGAAGTTCCACAGGAGAAGGGTTGATGTGGTACCTCTCCACAAAAGTGGAAATAGGGAAGAAGTGACAAAGTACAGGCCAGAACGCCTTACCTTGATCATGGGAAAAGTAATGGAGGTGCTCCTGAAAGAGCGAACAGTGGACTTCCTCAAAAACAACAGGTTGCATGATACGAGACAACATGGTTTTATCAAAGGACAATCTTGCCAAACAAATCTGATTGAGTTCTTTGACTGGGTGTCCAGAGAATTAGATCAAGGGCATGTGATGGATGTAATCTACCTAGATTTCAACAAAGCCTTTGATACTGTTCCTCATAGGAGGCTTATCAATAAACTCAACAGCTTGGAGATGGGTCCCAAGGTGGTGAACTGGATCAGAAATTGGTTGACTGACAGACGACAGAAGGTGATGGTAAACGGAACTCACTTAGATTGAAGAAAGGTGATTAGCGGTGTGCCCCATGGTTTGGTCTTGTGACCGGTACTGTTCAATATATTTGTGTGATACTGCCGAAGGGTTGAATGGAAAAGTCTGTCTTTTTGCAGATGACATCAACATTTGCAACTGAGTGGACTCCCTTGAGGGAGTGGGGAACATAAGGAAAGATCTACAAAAGCTGGAAGAATGGTCTAATGCTTGGCAGTTAAGATTTAATGTGAAGAAGTGCAGTGTCATGCACTTGGGAAGCAGAAATCCAAGGGAATTGTATGCAATAGGGGGCGAGAGATTGGTATGCACGGACCAAGAGAAGGACCTTGGTGTGATTGTTTCTGACGATCTCAAGGTGGCAAAAAAGTGTGACAAGGCAATAGCAAAAGCCAGAAAGATGCTGGGTTGCATACAGAGAGAAATTACCAACAGAAAGGAAGAGGTATTAATGCCATTGTGCAAGTCGCTGGTGAGGCTTCACTTGGAATATTGTGTTCAGTTTTGGAGACCGTATCTCACAAAAGATATAAAGAGCCTGAAAGCAGTTCAGAGGAAGGCATCCAAAATGATTTGGAGCCTGTGTTAGAAGACTTATAAGAGACATGAAGCCCTAAATATGTACACTCTGGAGGAGAGGAGGGACAGGGGAGATATGATTCAGACCTTTAAATACTTAGAGTATTAATAGACAAACAAACCTCTTCCAAAGACGGGGAAGCTGTAAAACTAGAGGGCATAACATGAAGCTGCAAGGGGGTAAACTGAAAGGCAATGTCAGGAAATACTTTTTCACTGAAAGGGTGGTGGATGCTTGGAATGCCCTCCCGATGGAAGTGGTGGGGGCAAATACAGTGACAGAATTCAAAATGGCATGGGAAAGACACAGTGAATCCCTTTATAGCAGCAGGATATAATCAAAATAAGCATAACTATCTCTTATATCTGAACAAATAGGGGTGACCTACATGGAGCGGTGGTTACACACTAAACAAAGGCGTGGGGAGGGGTGACCTGCATGGAGCGGCAGATGCACCTACTCTAGCCACCTTGCTGGGCAGACTAGATGGACCATACTGGTCTTTATCTGCCGTCATATACTATGTTACTATGGTGGAAGCGGGTATAGGGAGGATCTGCCACCAAAGCCTGCAGCTCACTAATGTGCCTAACTGACATGAGGGCAATTAGGAAAATTACCTTCCAAGAGAGGAACTTAAGTGAGGTCGTGACTAATGATTCAAAGGGCAGCTTGAGAAGTTGCGCTAGAATGACATTGAGGTCCCAAGCTACCGGAGGCGGCTTAATGGGTGGTTTGGACAGCAGGAGACCTCTCATGAAATGCGCTACTAGCAGTTGCGTGGAGATGGGCTGTCCATTAAGTAGATGCTGAGAGGCTGCAATGGCACGGAGGTGGACCCTCACAAAGTTTGTCTTTAGACCTGTTGAGGACAGGTGAAGGAGATACTGGAGGAGTGACTCCAATGGAGCAGAAAAGGGATTGAGATCCTTCTGGGAACACCAGACAGAGAATCTACGCCACTTAAAAGCATATGAACATCTGGTGGAGGGCTTTTTAGAAGCCAAAAAGATCTCCTTAACCTCTTGAGTAAGGTCAAAGCCTTGTAAAGCTATGCTCTTAGAAGCCAAGCTGTGAAGCAGAGAGACTGTGGATTGGGATGGAGTAGTGAGCCGTTGTCCTGGGAGAGGAGATCGGGCGCAGATCCCAATCACAGAGGATGAATCTGAGTCATATGTAGTAGCAGTGGAAACCATGGTTGCTGCGACCAGTGAGGGGCTATGATCATGGAGCCCTTGTTGGACTGAAGCTTGAAAAGTATCTTGGGAATGAGGAGTATAGGAGGGAAAACATAAAGAAGACTCTGGCCCCAGTGTAAGTGGAAGGTATCCATTTTTTGGTTGGTGGATGTCGGAGTTCTTGTGCAGAAGTGAGGAAATCTTGGTATTTTGAGGAGTTGCGAACAGATCTATGTCTGGGGTTCCCCAGGTCTGGAAAATGTAGGACGTTGTGTCCGGACAGAGAGACCATTCATGGGGAAGAAGGATGCAACTCAGTCTGTCTACCAAGACATTGAACTCCCCCGGGAAGTACAACGCTTGGAGGTGTATTTGATGAGCAATGGCAAAGGACCACAGGTGTAGCGCCTCTTCGCAGAGGGCCCAAGAGCCTGTTCCTCCCTGCTTGTTCACATGGGACAGACAATCAGATTGCCATGTTCTGACTAGGACTTGTGCTCTGAGGTGGTGTTGAAACACCTGGAGGGCATTCGAGATAGCCTGAAGTTCCAGGAGATTGATCTGGAGTTATAACTCTTACGTTGTCCAGAGCCCCTATGTAGTCAGGTTTCCCAGATGGGTTCCCCAACCAAGTTTGGAAGCATCCGCTGTCAGGGTGCATTAAAGTAGAGGCACCTGAAAAGGTGACCCTACGAGCAGATTTTCTGGAGAACACCACCACTGAAGGGATGTGGTTAGATGGGCAGTGACTTGGATCTTGTCCCGGAAACGGCCCGAGGCCTGCTTCCACTGGGAGGCAAGAGTCCACTGGGCTGTCCGCATATGTAGTCAGACATATGAAATGGCATGTACTGTAGAGGCCATGTGCACAAGGAGGTGCAGTATCTCTCGGACGGTCAGATGTTCTCGTAGGAGTGTCTGAGATGCTAGTTCAACTAGACGGGCATAACGGAGTTGTGGCAGAAACACCCTGGACTGTTGAGTGTCTAGTAGGGCTCTGATGAACTCTAGATTTTGAGTTGGAGTGAACTGGGATTTTGGGAAGTTTATCACACATTCTAAGTGTTGTAATACTGTGATGGTACGATGCAAGGAAAACAGTACCTCTTGGGAGGTGTCTGCTTTTATTAGCCAGTCATCTAAGTAAGGGAAGACAAATATCCCCATAGATAGACTGTGTTTGTGAGAAACTATCTCAACTTAAAGTAGACAAAGCGATGGGACCGGATGGGATACACCTGAGAATACTGAGGGAACTTGGGGACGTTGTAGCAGTTCCACTGACTGACCTTTTCAATGCCTCGTTGGAGTCGGGAGTGGTGCCAAAGGACTGGAGAGAGGCTCATGTGGTGCCTTTACACAAAAGCGGAAGGAAGGATGTGGTTAAAAACTACAGGCCGGTTAGTTTAACTTCGGTGGTGAGTAAATTATTGGAAACGCTGCTGAAAGAGAAAATAGTGAGGTTTCTGGAGTCCAGCAGATTACAGGATCCGAGGCAGCATGGATTCACCAGAGGCAGGTCTTGTCAGACAAATCTGATTGATTTCTTTGACTGGGTGACCAGGGAGTTGGACCGAGGGAGAGCCCTAGATGTGGTGTATTTAGATTTCAGTAAAGCCTTTGACACTGTTCCTCACAGGCGACTTATAAACAAACTGAGCACCCTAGGGATGGACCCTAAAGTTACTGCTTGGGTTAGAAATTGGTTGAGTGGGAGGCGACAAAGAGTACAAGTAAATGGAGCTCACTCTGAGGAGAAGGATGTTATCAGTGGTGTGCCCCAGGGATCTGTCCTTGGTCCGATTCTTTTTAACATCTTTGTTAGTGACATAGCGGAAGGGCTTTCAGGTAAGGTTTGCCTCTTTGTGGATGATACCAAAATCTGCAATAGAGTAGACACCCAGGAAGGGGTAGATAACATGAGGAGGGATCTAGCTAAGCTTGAAAAATGGTCTAGAATTTGGCAGATGGGATTTAATGTTAAAAAATGTAAGGTCATGCATTTGGGCTGCAGCAATCCAAGGGAGCAATATAGTATAGGGGGTGAAGTATTTTTGTCCACTAAAGAAGAGCGGGACCTAGGCGTGGTTGTGTCTGATGATCTTAAAGTAGCTAAACAGGTAGAAAAGGCGACGGCAAAAGCTAGAAGGATGCTTGGGTGCATATGCAGAGGAATGGCTAGCAGAAAAAAGGAGGTGATAATGCCTCTGTATAAGTCTTTGGTGCGACCTCATTTGGAGTATAGTGTGCAATTCTGGAGACCGCACCTTCAAAAGGATGTGAACAGGATGGAGTCGGTGCAGAGGGTGGCTACTAAAATGATTAGTGGTCTTCATTATAAAAGCATATGAGGACAGACTGAAGGATCTTAATATGTACACCTTAGAGGAAAGGCGGGATAGAGGTGATATGATTGAGATGTTTAAATACCTCCGTGGCATAAATGTTCAGGGAGAGAGCCTCTTTCAATTGAAAGCAAGTTCTGCTACGAGGGGACATGGGATGAGGGTGAAGGGAGATAGATTCAGAAGTGATATGCGGAAATATTTCTTTATGGAAAGAGTAGTGGATCCGTGGAATAGTCTCCCAGTGGAGGTGGTAAAGATGAGGACAGTAACTGAATTCAAAAAAGCATGGGACAAACACAGAGGATCTCTAAAGGTAAAAAGGGGACTGTTGTATTTGTTGATATGGAAGGACAGACTAGATAGGCCATGTGGTCTTTTTCTGTCGTCATATTTCTATGTTTCTATGATATGCGGCTATGACTGCCATGCACTTTGTGAAGACTCTTGGGCCAGAGGAGAATCTGAAGGAAAGGACTCTGTATTGATAATGTTTTTCTTGAAAGGTGAAGTACAGATATTTTCTGTGTCCTGAATGGATGAGGATATGTGTGCATGCTTCTTTAAGATCTAGAGAACTGAGCCAATCCTCTCTGGAGGTAGGTAAGAAGAGTCCCGAGAGATCATCTTGAACTTTTCGTGGACTAGAAACTTGTTGAGGTTTCTGAGGTCCAGGTGCCAGACCAAGGTGCCAGACCAAGACAAACCACCCATCTGGGCAGCAGCAGAATGGGATAGTGTTGACGGTGGAGGATCACATTTTTGTGACAACGGCAACACCACCAAACTTAAACAGCGCGGAAGAAAGGCACGGCAATCTACTTCTGTATCTTGCCATGAATACCCAATGGATAGTTACAACAAAACAAATTGTACTATGGTGCTGGAAGATGAGACCCCCGGGTCGGAAGGCACTCAACTAGCTACTGGGGAAGAGCTGAAGACTTTTCAGAGCAAAGCCAGCATTTATGATGTGGTTGGATCAAAGCCCTCGGGAAGTCTGACTGCTGATGTAGCTGCGCATGAAATGAGAGTCAGAAGCTGTAAAGATGTCTTACACATTGGAACATGGAACGTACGAAGTATGAACCAAGGGAAGTTGGAGGTGGTCAAGAATGAAATGGAACGTGTACAACTTGATCTGTTGGGTGTCGGTGAACTGAAATGGACTAGCATCGGGCACTTTGCATCAGATGATCACATGGTCTACTATGCTGGAAATGAAAGACAAAGAAGAAATGGTGTTGCATTTATAATAAAGAAGAAATTTGCAAGAACTGTAATGAAATACAATGCAGTCAGCGAACGCTTAATCTCTATTCGTCTACGAGGATTGCCTATCAACACAACTATAATTCAAGTATATGCCCCAACAACAGCTGCAGAAGAGAATGAAATTGAAGAGTTCTATGAACAAGTACAAGCTGAAATTGGCAGAACATGCAAACAGGATATCCTGATAGTCATGGGTGACTGGAATGCAAAAGTTGGCAACAAAGAAGAAGACAAAGTAGATGGAAAATATGGACTTGGCAACAGAAATGAAGCTGGAGAAAGACTGATAGAATTCTATAAGACCAATGATCTATTCATCTCAAACACCTTCTTCCAGCAACACAAGCGGCGACTGTACACATGGACTTCACCCAATGGATTGTATAAAAATCAAATTGACTACATCTGTGGAAGTCAACGATGGAAAAGCTCTATAACATCAACCAAGACAAAACCTGGAGCTGACTGTGGTACATATCATCAACTACTAGTATGCAAACTCAAGCTAAAGTTGAAAAAGAGCAAACCACTCATGAATGCAGCAAAATATGACCTTGAGAATATACCAATGGAATTTAAAGACTGCCTGCAAAATCGATTTGCTGCTTTAGATACAAATGACAGAGCTCCGGAAAAGTTATGGAATGACATCAAGAAGGTTGTGTTGGAAGAAAGTGAGAAGTCTTTACAAAAGGTGAAAAAGCAAAAACGGCCAAAATGGATGACGGAAGAAACTCTGAAAATTGCCCAGAAACTCAGAGAAGCTAAAGTCAGAGGAGAAAGAAAGAATCGCAGAACTCAACAGAGATTTCCAACGTGCAGCAAGACAGAACAAGGACAAGTACTACGACGACGCATGCAAGGAAATAGAAGCAGAAACTATTAGAGGAAGAACAAGATCAGCTTTCCTAACGCTACGAGAGTTAAAGAAATAGTTCCAGCCTCGAATTGGAATGTTACAAGATGCTCAAGATTCTATGTTGAATGATGCTGAGAAGATCAAGAAAAGGTGGAAGGAATATACAGAGTTTTTATATGATAAAGATCAAGTGGACCAACAGCCGTTTCAACCTGTACCTTATGATCGGGAACCATTGGTGATGAAAGAAGAAGTTGAAGCAGCATTGAAAGCCTTATCAAAGAACAAAGCACCATGCATTGATGGCATTCCTATAGAAGTATTGCAGCAATCTGATGCAGCTGTTACCATACTTACAAGGCTCTGCCAAGAAATATGGAAGACAACATCATGGCCAACTGACTGGAAAAGATCTGTGTTTATACCAATACTAAAGAAAGGTGATCCAACTGACTGTGGAAATTATCGCACAATCGCTCTGATCCCACATGCCAGCAAGATTCTACTGAAGATTATTCAAAAGAGACTACAACCATACCTGGAACAAGAACTACCTGAAGTGCAAGCAGGGTTCAGGAAAGGGCGAGGAACGAGAGACATCATTGCGGATGTGAGATGGATCCTTGAAAAGACTAAAGAATACCAAAAGGATATCTATTTGTGCTTTATCGACTATAGCAAGGCTTTTGACTGTGTAAACCATGAGAAACTCTGGGCCACATTAAGAAGCATGGGTATACCAGAACACCTGATCGTTCTCTTGCGCAATTTGTACATTGATCAAGAAGCAACAGTTTGAACGGAACAAGGAGAAACAGAATGGTTTAAAATAAGCAAAGGTGTAAGACAAGGCTGCATACTTTCCCCCTACCTGTTTAATTTATATGCAGAACAAATCATCAGAGAAGCAGGATTGTATGAAGACAGAGGTGTGAAGATTGGTGGAAGACTCATCAACAACCTTCGCTATGCTGATGATACCACATTACTGGCTGAAAGTGAAGATGATCTGAAACATTTGCTTCTCACAATCAAAGAACATAGTCTCAAAATGGGCCTGCACCTTAATGTAAAGAAGACAAAGATCATGACAACTGGCATAATCAACAGGTTCATCGTTGAAGGAGAAGAAATTGAAATTGTGAACAAATTTAACCTACTTGGATCAACTATCAATAAAGAAGCAACAAGCAGTCAAGAAATCAAACGACGCATTGCTCTTGGCAGAATGGCTATGAAAGACCTAGATAAGATTCTCAAGAGCATAGATGTCTCTCTCCATACAAAGATTTGACTTGTTCAAGCCATGGTATTTTCAATAACATCATATGGATGTGAAAGCTGGACAGTGAAAAAGACAGACAGGAAGAAAATTTATGCCTTTGAATTATGGTGCTGGCGGTGAATACTGTGTATACCATGGACTGCCCGAAGAACAAACCAGTCTGTTCTAGAGGAGATCAAACCTAAGCTTTCTTTAGAAGCTCAGATGACAAGACTTCGACTTTCATACTTTGGACACATCATGCGAAGAGAGAGATCATTAGAGAAAGACATCATGCTTGGCAAGATAGAAGGTCAACGTAAAAGAGGAAGGCCAGCAATGAGATGGATCGATACAATAACAGCAGCTACGGGTACCAGTCTGTCAACAATGACTGAAGACCGAACACAATTTAGGATAGCTATCCAGAGGGTCGCCATGAGTCGACTCCGACTCGACGACACTTAACAACAACTGAGGTCCAGAATGGGCCTGTATCGTCTGGTTTTCTTTGGAATGAGAAAGTACGGAGAGTAGAAACCCATCCTTTGTTGGGATGTTGGGAGATCATCTATTGCACCCTGAGACAGGATACCTCGTCCTGTAGGAGAGCAGTGAATGGGAGTTGCGTTTGATATTCCCCCATGAAAGTGGAGGGGGGCAGAGTTTGTAGATGAAGTCTGTACCTCTCCTGGAGTATGGTGAGTGTCCACTGCTCTAAGGTGCCATATGTGGGCAACGTAACACAGTCTTGCCTGCTATGTGGAGGGGGTGGGGATCCTCCAGAGGCAGTGTGGCAATGTTCTCTAGAAAAGAGTCAAAAACCAGGCACAGACTGTGGCTGTGGAGCTGGTTGAGATTTAGCTACCTGTGGCTTCTTTTGTTGCTTAGGAGACTGCTGCCTCTTCTGTGGGGCCTGATCATGGTATTGAGAAGCAGGAGAAGAAGAAGAGAAGAATTTCTTCTTACTGTAGAAAGACTTTTTTGCAGGTGTCTTTTTCCTAGGAGGCTTAGCTGTTACTCTGGATAGTCTCTTTAGAGTAGTATTTTCTGACTCAAATTGAGAGGCCTTATCTTGCCAGTTTTTGCCAAAGAGAATTTTCCTTCTGCAAGGTATGTTGCCCAGCTTATTTTGAACCCACTATTCAAGATCTGAGGCTTGAAGCCAAGCAGTTTAATATGCACCAATGCTTATTGCTGAGGCTCTGCTTGTGTATTCAAAAGCATCGAAGGTAGCCCTATTGACAAACTTTGAAACATTTTGGCTATGCTTAACTAGGGCAGGATAATCTGCCCTTTTGTCATCTGGGAGGAGAGGGGCAAAGGCCTCGAGATCCCTGGGGACCTTTTTCAGGAACATTCACATGTAAAGGATATAGGAGTTAATCCTAGCTGAGAGCATGGATGCTTGAAAGCATCGACGCCCAAAGACGTCAAGATTTCTCGATTCTCTACCTGGAGGATTAGGGGAGTGAGTCTTTGAGCTTTTGATTCAGTGCATCACCGACTCAACCACAATGGAGTGGTGGGGAAGCTGTGGCTTTTGAAAGCCGGGACACTCCGGTACCCGATACATGGTATCGAGATGTCGGCTTTGAAGTGAGACTATGAGAGGCGACTCCCACATATGGAGTGCATAAGGTCATGAAGGATGCGATGCACCGGTAAAATGGCTGCTTCTTTGGGTGCTGTTGGGTACTGGAGGATCCCTAATTCCTCCACCCTTGACTCCTTCTCTGATGTTATTGTGATAGAGACCCCCTTGGCTAGGTCTTGAATGAATTCCTGGAAGGACATGTCTTCTGGAGGTGACATGCGTCACTCTTGAGGTGGGGAAGGGTCCGAAGGAAGGTCCCGAGACCCCCGTGATCCGAGTGACTCCACATCTGAAACAGAGGAATCAAATTTGGAGGACTCAAAGTATCAACAGGCACAATGTTTGCCGGAAGCTAGATGCCGGTACTGATGCTCCGAGGTATCGGTCTCGGTGAGCCGCTTGGGTTTGGCATCGGTAAGAGTTCCAAGGGAGGGCATAAATGGGAGCAATGCTGATGCCATCTGCAGCAGTCCCGATGTCATGCCCAGAACTGGTTTCAATGTCGTACCGTAACTGGTATTGACGGGGCAGTGCCTATAGTCAAGGGAACAAGCAGGAAGTCAGTCCTCACATATGGGACTCCCTAGCTCCAGGCTGCCAAGGACCAAACCACTCCATTCTTGTGATGAAACAAAGTTTAGTGGGTGTTTCTCAGAGCAATATATATCGTCACAATTAGATGTCAAAATCACTATGAAAACCATGGTCCTATATATATCAATGAGTATTGAATTCACTTCACTTAAACTTAGAAAATGCTTGAACTTGCACTGGGGCCTCAGACTAATCGGCAGACATTAAACTGACGTTAACTTTTTCAGAGAAGTCAATGCCTTCTTGCATCAATGACTCTTTCAGTGTAATTTATTGTGCAGTCCTTTTCTCCTAAAAATGCTTATTTATATATTATCGTGCGTATAAAAACGTGCTATTAAGATAAGCACGTTTTTATACGCACGATAATAAGGACCAAACCACGACAGTACAAACGGCGATTGGTCGGATGGCTGTGAGTTGCAGAAGGCAAGACACTGCTGAGACTATGCAAGACCCTAGCATCTAGCAACACTATCACTTCAGTAGCCTTAACACTGAGGGTCAGAGGACAGGAGTTGCCTATACTCCAAGAATATTAGGCAGCACTGCCTGACCAAAGGCACTGTCCCTGTGGGACTCGCTTTCCAGGCAGTAGTGTGCTGTGAATGTGTGAATGGATGATCAAGTGGTGGCTCTGCAAATTTCTATCACCGGTACAGAACGGAGGTGGGCCAATGAGGTGGCCATCGCCCTCATGCAATGCGCTGTGATCCAGTGTTCCAGGGAGAGGCCCGCCCACTCACAGGTGAGGGCAAAGCAATCTGCCACCCAAGAGGATAGAGTACGCTTGATTATAGAGAATCCCAGTCTGCTGGGGTCATAGGACATGAAAAGCTGAGGTGCTTTGCGGTGGCCCTATGTCCGCTGCAGGTAGAAGGACAGGGCCCTTTTACAGTCCAGCGTGTTGAGTACGAGTTCTCTCTGCTGGCATGAGGCCACGGGTAGAAGGTGGGGGAGTACCACCTCCTGGTTGAGGTGAAAAGGAGATACCACCTTTGGGGGGAACTTAGGGTGAGTATGGAGCACCACATCATGAAGAACCTGGGGTATGGGGGGGTCCCCCACCAGCGCTTGGAGCTCACTGACTCTGCGAGCTGAAGTCAGGGCCACCAAGAAGGCCACCTTCCAGGATAGGCATCTGAGATGGCAAGTAGCCAGTAGCTCGAACGGCGGCCTAGTCAGCTGGGAGAGCACCATGTTGAGGTCCCATTCTGCCGCCAGAGGGCTGATAGAGGGCTTAGAAAGCAGAAGGCCCCATAGGAACTGGGAGACCAGGGGCTGGCTAGATAAGGGCTTTCCCCCTACTGGGTGGTGGTGAGTGGCTATGGCGTTCAGATGCACTCAGACTGAGTTAGATTTCAGCCCTGTGCACGACAGATGTACTAGGTACTGGAGTACTAGCTGGATATGGCAGGAGAAAGGGTTCTTCTTCCTATCTGCGCACCACAGGGCGAACCTGTGCCACCTAAAGGCGTAAGCCCTCCCCATGGAGGTTTTCCTGGAGGCTAGCAGGATCTCCTCAACCTCTTGTGGCAGGTTGAGCGGGGTCAAGGCTACCCTCTCAACAGCCAGGCTGTTAGAGGCAATGACCCCACATTGGAGTGCAGAAGGAAGCCCTCCTCCTGAGTCAGGAGGTCCAGGGCTCGACCCAAAGGTGCTGGGAGAGTCTCCACCAGCGAGAGCAGTAGTGGAAACCAGGGTTGCCTGGGCCACTGAGGACTCATCGGCATCACCAATGCCCTCTTGTTCTGAATTTTGAACAGAGTCTTGGCAACCAGGGGAGTCCGTGGGAATGGATACAGCAGTCCCTCAGACCATGAGATTAGGAACTCATCTACCGCTACCCTCTGTGAGTGCAGCTGACTTGAGCAGAAGCTAGCCAGCTGCGCGTTGTCCAGAGAGGTGAAGAGGCCCTTCTCGGGCCAGCCCCAAAGGCGGAAGAGCTTCTTCATCACTGCAGGGTCAAGTTTTCACTTGTGAGGGCGCAGGACTTTGCTGTCTGCCAGGTATGCCATTGCACACTGCAAAGCAGAGGGCTACAGCCTCCTGGCAGAGAGAGTATGAGCCCATGCCACCCTGTTTGTTTATATAGAACATTGCAACCTGGTTGTCTGTCTGGACCAGCAGAAGTCTGTTCTGAAGAGGGAACGGAATGTACATAGAGCGAAGGCTATCACCCAGAGCTCCAGGAGATTGATCTGTTACAGAGACTCCTCCCTGTATCAGCAACACTGAGTGCGGTGAACTCCGCAGTGAGCTCCCCAGCCCTGGAGAGAGGCATCTGTAGTCAGGGTCCTCTGCGGTGGGGGCACCGGGAAGGGCATCCTTGCCCAAAAGAGGCCCAGGTTCTGACACCAGTTGACGGATCTCGCCAGCAGGCCATCCTGTCCCAGAGTCAGACCGTGGCCTAGGTCCACTGAGAATGCAGGCACCACTGGGCTGTCCGCATGTGCGGACGGGCTAGGTGTGTGACATGGACTGTGGAGGCCATGTGTCCCAGCAGGTGGAGGAGAAGGCGAGCTGGTACCACTTTGCGGTGTTGGACCACTCCTGCCAGCTGTTTGAGGCATTCTGCCCTGTCCTGAGGGACGAGGGCTCTGGCCCGCACGGTGTCCAGTTGAGCACCGATGAACTCTAGTCTTGCACCGGAGGGAGATGTGATTTGGGGTAGTTGATGACAAACCTCTGGTGCTGCAGGAGGAAGATGGTACGTTCTATGCCCTGACTGGCCTCTGTGGCTGTGCCACCTCTGATGAGCCAGGCATCCAAGTAGGGGAAGATGAACACCCCTTGTAGGCACAGATGGGCGGCTACCACTGCTAGGCACTTTGTGAACACTCTTGGCGAGGAAGCCAGGCTGAAGGGAAGTACCCTGCATTGGTAGTGGCCTCTCCCTTCATGAATCTCAAGTATTGCGGGTGAGATGAGTGGACCAAGAAGTGTGTGTAAGCATCCTTTAGGTCCAAGGAGCAAAACCAGTCTCCCTGGTGGAGGTAGGGCAGTAGTGTTGCAAGGGAGAGCTTTTTGAACTTCTCCCTTACCAGGAACTTGTTCAGGTCTCAGAGGTCCAGGAAGGGCCTGAGACCCCTGGTTCTTTTGGGGACAAGAAAGTACCTTGAGCAGAAACCCTTGCCCCAGAGGTGCTGGGGAACAGGTTATACTGCCCTATCCCTAAGTAGATCTGCTAGCTCCGAGAGCAAGAGGGCCTGGTGAAGGAGAGGTCGCACTGGTTCTCCTGGAAAATACCCCGGAGGTGCAGTTGGAAGCAGAGGTGGTAATACTCCTTCACCACCCAGAGCGCCCACTGGTCCGAGGTGACCTCGGGCCACCTGTGGGCGAAAAGTGCCAAGTGGCCTCCTGTGGGTTGATGAGGGTCTCCCAGGGGGAGGGAGACCCCGCCCTGGGAGTCAAAAGCTCCCACTAGGTTGAGCTGGAGCTGGTGTCTGCAGCTTGGGGGCCTTTGGCTTCCTGGGTCCATGTCCCTGGCCTTTGGCCTGGTGTCCCTGGTGTTGCTGGTTTGGGAAGGCTTGGTAGTGCTGACTCTAATGGGAAGGGCCCTTCTTCCTCGAGAAAACTGGTCTTTTCCCCGAGGTTTACTTACGGGGAAGGGTAAAGGTCTTCTTTGAGAGCTCTGCCTGGTCACCACCTCAGCTTCAATCTCGGCTGCCTTGTCGGCCATAGGTTTCCCCAAATAGATTCTCCCCGGTGCATGAGACATCCAGCAGCTTTTCCTGGACCCATTGCTCGAGGTCCGAGGTCTGCAGCCAGGCCTGGCACCGAACACAGATGCCTGTGGCTGCTGCCTGGGCTGCAGCCTCGAAACCCATCGTAGGCGGCCCAGGACAGGAACTTGGAGCAGTCCCGGATAGTGGCCACCAAGGTCTGGAATTGCTGCAGGGGTTGCCTGGCGAGTTCTGCTGAGAAGCCAGTGAGCCACTGGATGAAGCTCTTAAGATACATCCCTATGTTGAGCTCATAGTTTTGTATCGGCAGCCCAGCATGGACCCTTGGAAACACACCCCAAGATTCTGGCCTCTCTACCCAGGGGTACAGAAGAATAAGTCTTCTGGCTTTTGAGCTTCTGCATCGAGGACTGCACCACCATGGAGTTGTGGGGAAGTTGGGCCTTCTGGAATCCTGGACTACTATTGACACGGTAGATAGTGTCGAGGCATTGGCTGACCACCGGCACCGAGGCCAAGGTCTCCCACATCCGTAGGAGCAGCAGTTTGAGGATGGGTTGCATCGGCACCGATAGAGCCTCCTTTGATAGAGATTTATACTGGAGGATCTCCAGCTCTTCGGTGCATGGGTCCTTCTCGGACTCTGTGAAAAGGCTTGGGCAATGTCACGAGTGAAGTCGTGAAGTGCCACGTCCTCGGGTGGGGAATGGCGTCAGAGATCCAGAGCAGACGACTCCGAGGGGATGTCTCGGTGTAGAGAGGTCTCAGGGGAGGCAGTGACGTCAGTCTCCCAGTCTGATTCAGAGGAGTCTGAAGCTAGGAGCTCCCATGCCTCGAAACCTGTATCAGGGAATAGAGATCCCCCAACCGGTCTTGGATCAGACTCCCGGAAACTAGCCGGGGAGGACCGGACACCCGAGGATCAGGACTGGGACCTCGATCGGTGCCAATGGCTAGCCCAAGGCCGATAGCACTCGGGGCCTGTTTCAATGCCCGGCAACGCCATTGCAGTCGTGGGCCCAGTTGTCAGGGCAGATGATGCAGACATCATTGCCTGCTGCATAGTCAGGATGGCAGAAATACTCCATTCCAGGACCGCTATTCTGGCCTCGATGCCAGAAGGCTCTGTAGCTTTCGGCACAGGCTCTGAGGGTTTCGGGCCTGGTGTCAGCTCTGGCAAGTATGTCCTCGGGGAGCCTCGTGCAGTCACCGCCGGCTGAGAACTCCTTCCTAGAGACCGTAGGGGGGCTGCTCGGAGTTGCCCGAGTCCCTCCACAGAACCTTACCGGGTTTTCCCCAGTGGAACCTCGACTGGCTTCGAGGATTTCTTCTTTTTTCTTGCCAGGGTCCCGCATCTTTCTGGAGGAGCCACCGCCGCAGAACTCTAAAGATGCCCAGATCTCACAGGAGGAGCTCTGCTTCGGGCTCAATGTCGGGGAAGTTAGAGCAGATCTGGACCGCAGGAACATCTTCTCCTGCAACTCTGACCTTTTCTTGTTGGTCTGAGGGGGTCATGGCCTGACACAGGTCGCAGGAGGTACTGTCGTGGTCTGGGCCAAGGCAGTGCAAGCAGCAATCAATGTGACAGACATAAATTGATTGCAAAGATTACACTTTTTAAAGCCATCGGGAGACATGGTGGATCACATCTGGATGGGGTCAACGACCCCCGGGTGAAAAAGGGCCCGAACGCTGGTCGAGGCAAGCCTCAATGAAAAAAGAGATAGGATCCAAGAAAGCACAGTTACTTACCTGTAACAGGTGATCTCTGGGAACAGCAGGAATTAGTCCTCACATATGGGTACGTCGGTACCGACGGAGCCCGTGCGGGAAAGCTCCCCAGCTTCTTAGAATAGAAGCTTTTGGGACCTCCCACTGCACATGCGCACTGCCTTCCCGCCTTCCTGAACAGCTCTCCTCAGTTTCGAGTTTATAGCTGAGTCAACAGAGAGAGGACAGGAAGATAGATAGATAAAAGATACAACTCCTAGGGGAGGTGGGTGGGTTGTGAGGACTAATTCCTGCTGTTCCCAGAGATCACCTGTTACAGGTAAGTAACTGTGCTATCTCCAGGAACAAGCAGGAATAAGTCCTCACATATGGGGACTCCCTAGCTTAGATGCATGGGATCCCCTGTAAAGGTTCGCCATCTTCGTATGGATCTCAGGCATCCATTCTGGGAAGGTGGGCAGGAGTTGTTTAGGAATGGAACAGGTGCTTGAGGACAGCCTGGCCAAACAAGGCATCCCGGCGGGAGTCCTTGTCCAAACAGTAATGGGCTGTGAAGGTATGAACCGAGGCCCAGGTAGCGGCTCGACAGATCTGATCTATGGAAACAGAGTGCAGATGAGCCATAGAAGTTGCCATGGCCCTCACATTGTGAGCAGTGACATGGCCTTCCAGAGAAATGTTTTTGCTCTGGTAAGCAAAAGAAATACACTGAGCAATCCAATTGGAAAGTGTACGCTTGGAGACTGGAAGTCCCAAATGGGAAGGATCAAAGGCCACAAAAAGTTGAGAAGACTTTCGATGTGGCTGAGTCCTATTAAGGTAAAAAGCGAGAGCTCTTTTACAATCCAGAGTATGAAGGTTCCTCTCTGCATTGGATGCATGAGGAGCTGGAAAAAAGACAGGTAGATATACCTCTTGATTAAGATGAAAAGGCGAGACCACTTTAGGCATAAAGTGGGGATTCGTCCTAAGGACCACCTTATCATGATGAAATCTTGTGTAAGGTGGATTAGCCACTAAAGCCTGCAGCTCACTGATGCGGCGAGCCGAAGTGACTGCAATGAGGAAGATGACCTTCCAGGAAAGAAATTTCAAGGAGGTGGAAAACATTGGCTCAAAAGGTGGCTTCATAAGTTGACCGAGCACTAGATTCAAATCCCATGCGACCGGGGGTGGTCTGATGGGAGGTTTAGTGAGAGTCAGGCCTCTCATGAATCTTGCAACAAGAGGATGAGAGGAGATAGGTTGTCCATTTATATGTTTCAAGGATGCTGCAATAGCACTTAAATGGACTCTTACCGAATTCGTCTTGAGGCCTGCATTGGATAGATGCAGGAGATAATCAAGAAGAGAATTCAAAGGAAGTGCCAGAGGGTCAAGACCCTGCTGAGCACACCAAATGGAAAAACGTTTCCATTTGAAAGCATAGGAACGCCTGGTAGAGGGTTTCCTAGAGGCAGAAAGGATATCTTTCACTGGTTGGGAAAGATGAAAGTCTTGAAGGCTTAAGCCTTCAGTAACCAAGCACTGAGGTGAAGGGATTTGGGGTTTGGGTGCCACAAAGTCCCCTCCTCCTGAGACAGGAGGTCTGGCGCAGCTCCCAGATCCAAGTAGGATCCCTGGGAGAGCTGTAGAAGTAGAGGGAACCACACTTGG
This sequence comes from Ichthyophis bannanicus, assembly GCA_033557465.1. NCBI lineage: Eukaryota > Metazoa > Chordata > Amphibia > Gymnophiona > Ichthyophiidae > Ichthyophis > Ichthyophis bannanicus. Next base: position 138,745,572 of record CM066035.1, on the reverse strand, counting down.
CGTGGCCAGCGTGGAGCTATGAGGATCATAGTTCCATGATCCCTCTGGAGTTTGAACAGAGTCTTGGGAATCAAAGGAATGGGTGGAAAGGCATATAGGAATGCCGGATTCCAATTCAGGAGAAAGGCGTCCGTAGCCTGAGCTCCCTGACACGGAGTTCTGGAACAGAACCGGGGAAGTTTGGCATTCCACGGACTTGCAAAGAGGTCTATGTCCGGGGTCCCCCATTCCTGAAAGATTCGGTTTATTTGGTCCAAATGTAGGGACCATTCGTGTGGCAGCAGAACTCGACTGAGCCTGTCTGCCCGAGAGTTTTGAACTCCTGGGAGATACACTGCTAGCAGGTGAATCTGATGCTCTCTGGCGAAGGCCCATAGTCTTAGAGCTTCGTTGCAAAGCGACAGAGAGCCCGTCCCTCCTTGTTTGTTTATGTAAAACATGGCCACCTGATTGTCCGTCTGAACTAGGACAGTGAGGTTGGCTAGGAGGGAGTGGAAGACCTTGAGGGCAAGGTAAATTGCTCGCAGTTCCAGAAGATTGATATGAAGGGTGGTCTCCTGTAGAGACCAAGTGCCCTGAGTGGAGAGAGTTTGCAGATGGGCTCCCCACCCTGTTTGGGAGGCATCTGTTGTGAGGGTTGCTTGGGGTAGCAATGGTTGAAATGGAGCCCCCAACAACAGATTCTTGGTGGAAGTCCACCAGTGGAGGGACCAAAACAGACGATCGGAGGTTTGTATTTGGTCTGAGAGCGCTCCTGACGCCTGAGTCCACTGAGTGGCCAGGGTCCATTGAGCTGCTCTCATATGAAGACGAGCATAAGGCACCACATGCACTGTGGAGGCCATATGACCCAGTAGGCGTAGCATTTCCCTGGCTGTCAAGTGAGTGCTGGACTGAGCTTGGGAGGCCAAACTCAGGAGGCGCTGGCCTCGAACATGTGGAAGGTAGGCCCTTGCAGTGATGGTGTCCAACTGGGCCCCTATGAATTCTAGAGATTGAGTAGGGATGAGTTGGGACTTGGGAAGGTTTACTACCAGTCCCAGATACTGCAAAAGGCTCCTTGTGTGGTCCAGGGAAATCTGGGCCTGTGACTGAGTTGGAGCTCGGATGAGCCAGTCGTCCAGATATGGGAAGACAAAGATTCCCATGCCTCTTAGAAATGCGGCTACGACTGCCATGCATTTTGTGAATACTCTTGGAGCAGAGGCTAGACCGAAGGGGAGTACTCTGTATTGGAAATGTTTTCCCTGAAACAGAAAGCGAAGATACTTTCTGTGGAATGGATGGATGAGTATATGTGTATACGCATCCTGTAGGTCTAGAGAACAAAGCCAGTCCTGACCCTGGAGGTAAGGAAGGAGAATGCCGAGAGACAGCATTTTGAATTTCTCCTTGAAGAGAAATTTGTTCAATTCTCTCAGATCTAGGATTGGTCTGAATCCCCCTGTCTTCTTTGGAATGAGAAAATAAGGGGAGTAGAAACCGGACCCTTGTTGAGGAAGAGGAACCTCTTCTATGGCCCCTTGGGCAAGAAGAGAAGAAACCTCTTGACCCAACAGGGTTAGGAGAGATGGGGGAGAATTGAATGGTCTCACCATATGATGGGGAGGAAGGCTGGAGAAATGAAGTTTGTAACCCTCTCGAATGATAGAGAGGGTCCATTGTTCTGTTGTGATTTGTTCCCATCTGGGAGCAAAGTGAACCAACCTTCCGGGTATGGTGAGAGGTTCTGGTTGTGTTAGAACCAGAAGTGGCAAGTTCCCTAGGAGCAAGTCAAAACCCCTGAGGGGTTGGAGCCTGCTGAGCTACAGTAGCTGCTGCAGGCTTAGCTCGTGCTTGTTTGGATTGCTGACGCTTAGCAGTATAGCGAGGTTGAGAAGACTGCTGGCCAGTATTTGAAGCAACTCTGGCCTTCTTATAGTAAGGCCTTTTAAAAGACTTTATCTTAGTAGGAATTGAAGTGGACTTTGAAAGTCTTTCCAAGGTGGCATTTTCAGCATCCATCTGGGTGGCTTTGATTTGCCACTCTTCCCCAAATAAGTTCTCACCTGTACAGGGCAGATTCCGTAAGCCATCTAGAACCCAAGGTTCCAGATCAGAGGCCTGGAGCCAAGCAAGACGTCGGGCTGCAATAGCAATGCCCGAAGCCCTACTGGCTCCCTCAAAGGAATCATATGCTGCCCTATTAGAGAACTTAGAAACCTCTAAGAGTTGTTTCACTAGGGAAAGGAATCCCTGCTTTTTATCCTCAGGGATAAAGGGGGCAAAATGCCGCACCTTTTTGGCAAGTTCCTCCAGGAACATGCCCATATAGAGACTGTAGGAATTAATCCTGGCTATAAGCATACTAGCCTGGAAAATTTTCCTACCAAAAGAGTCCAAAGTCTTACATTCCCGTCCTGGAGGGGTGGAAGAGTGCCTTTTGGTACTCCTAATCTTCTTCATTGCAGACTTCACCACAATAGAGTGGTGGGGCAATTGAGTCTTTTGGAAACCAGGAGAAGGAGGGACCCTATACATGGTGTCCAACCTACGGGAATAAGGAGACAAAGTCAAAGGATTTTCCCAGAAATCCATCAGTTGTTCTTGAAGGATTTCATGGATAGGCAGGGTAACTGCCTCCTTAGGGGCCTTTGAGTATCCCAAAATATCCAGTTTTTTGGATCTGGGTTCCTTTTCAGAGGATGTGGTAATAGAAAGGGCTGTAGCCATATCTAAAACAAAGTCCTGGAAGGACAAATCCTCTGGAGGGGACATTCTCCTTTTAGGAGAAGAGGGCTCCTCAGGTAAGTTGAGTGAAAACTCAGCAGAATCATCAGAGGAGTGAAAATCCTCAGAGGAATCGGTGCTTTCCTCTAACGCACGATACGCGTACCGATCGGTATCGATATCGGGCGTATCGGGTATGGAACCGGTATGGAGCGAAAGCCCATACGGTACCGACTTGCGTTTAGAGGTGGACGGCCTCGATACCGGCATGGCGGACGATACCGGTATCGGGCCCGGAACCGCTGAAAGCGGAACCGATGGCGTTGCAGCTTTAATGAAAGCCATGACGGCCTGCTGCATGGACTGTACAGTATCGCCCATGGACGCCATAGCTGCCTGGATGTCGGTACCGGAGTGACCCGGTACCCCAGAGCAGGCTAACAGGTGATCTGTCGAGGCCGTAGCATCGATATCAACCTGAGACCCCTGAATTGGCGTTTTTGGAAGTTGGACTTCCCGCCGGGGTTGTTTGGCTGGGGCAGGGTCCTCAAGTTCTAAGCTAAGAGCCTCTCGATGCTTTGAAGGAGATTTGCTCTTTGAGGACTTGCCCACAGAAGGTTTGGTTACCTGAGATCCATCCGGAGAAGAAGACCTGGATGACTGTGATGCTGTATTCTCTGAAGCAAACAGCACATGGAATTTGTTGGCCCGGTTCTGCAGCCCACGTTTAGACATGTGGGAGCAAGATGGGCAGTCCGGTATGGAATGGTCAGGCCCCAAACATTTCAGACACCAGTCATGGGTGTCTGTGACTGAAATAACAGCATTACATTTGGTACACTTCTTAAATCCAGGGGCTGGCTTCTCCATGAGGAGAAATTGAGTAGGCCGAGAGGCCTCTCTGAAGTGACCAAAAAGCTAAAAAATAAGAAAAAAGAATTATAATTTTTTAAAGAAAGAAAGAAAAGACCGGCGATACCGGTATCGGTATGGGGAAGGCAGGTACGCGGTCTAAAGAAACAAATAAAATAACAATTTCTTCAGCGGTGACAGGAACACGACCTGCTGGCTCCGCGGAAAAAGAGAAACTGAGGAGAGCTGTTCAGGAAGGCGGGAAGGCAGTGCGCATGTGCAGTGGGAGGTCCCAAAAGCTTCTATTCTAAGAAGCTGGGGAGCTTTCCCGCACGGGCTCCGTCGGTACCGACGTACCCATATGTGAGGACTTATTCCTGCTTGTTCCTGGAGATCAGCGCTGGCTCGAGGTGGAAAGAGGAACCAGTACGCAAACCGGGAAAACTCAACAAAGAGGATCATTTTAAGGAATTTTTCCAGGGAAACAGGACATGCGTCTGTTGGGCTCCGTGGAAAAAAGGAGATTAAGCAAGATGGCACCCTTGGGCAGGAAGGGGACCACAAATGCGTGGTAGCATTCACAAAAGCTTTCTTTGAAAGTTGGGGAAAATGCTCCGCCCGGGCTCTGTTAGCACCGATGTCACCCGTGAGGACTGACTTCCTGCTTGTTTCTGAAGAAATAATGCTAAATGCTCTCAGTATATCCTCAAGTTATTGCACATAATCATTGTTGTATTTCATGTTACAAATGCTAAATGTTCTCTGTATAGCCTCAAGTTTTTGCACTTGTTAATTGTTCTCTGTAAACTGCTTTGATTTTGGATAAAGCGGTATAAAGAACACAAATAAAATTAATAAATAAATAACATCCTAGCTTCATCTTCCTTTAAAAGTCACTCCTTCGGCTCCCTCAAAACCCTTGTTTCTTACCTTGTATTGTTCCGATACGTTGAACTCCATATTTTTCTTCACCGGATCTTCATTCAGTTTAATATATTGCCCATGAGATGAATCAAAACTTTCAGTAAAATAAAAGGGATAAAAACATTTTTGAAATGCATTAGCCAGAATTGCATAGAACAACTATGTTCTCTTAGTTATTGTAAAAAGAAAAAACTCCACTCAAAGTAATCCATGAAAATAGTCCTCCTGTAATTTATTTTCCAATTGCTGCCACAAGTGTTTATAGTATATGTAATAAATAGCACAATATATTTAGGGAAGAATTTTATAAAGGTTTTTCTGTGTGTAAAGCAAGTTTTACAAATGGAAAAGGTAAATTTTATAGCAGGGTGCCTAGGCTAAGTAAACAGGAATGCATCTATTTTGGCATTATTTTATAAAGGCGCATGTGTCTATAAAATACTTCAGAAAATCCAGCAACAATCATGCCTACTTTGAAGATGCGGACATTATGCCTGCTCAAGAATGGGTGTTAAGTATCTGCTCATACAGTATGCATGTATGTGTGTAGATTAACATATTTTATAATCTGTGCATGCACTTAAGGACTCTGTTTATATTCCACCCACACTGCACCCCCACTAATGCCTACAGTCAAAATATGTGTGTTCATGCCATTATGTGTACTTTTACACTTGCCACAATTGTATAAGACTTTCCCAACACCTTAAACCAAACAATCTTAAATTTAACAAAATGCCATTTTTGTCGGAGCGGGCCGAGGGAGGGCCAAAACTGAAAGTCCAACCCCCTCCTGACGGCCAACTTCTTTTATTCAATTTTAGGTTTCCAAACCTTATAAAAACCCTATCACCGAGGGCACTTATCTGTATTTTTCCTCTGCTCAGTAACTGTGTCCAAATCCCTTAGTTGCTCAAAGTTACTGAGCAGAGGAAAAATACAGATAAGTGCCCTCGGTGATAGGGTTTTTATAAGGTTTGGAAACCTAAAATTGAATAAAAGAAGTTGGCCGTCTGGAGGGGGTTGGACTTTCAGTTCTGGCCCTCCCTCGGCCCGCTCCGACAAAAATGGCATTTTGTTAAATTTAAGACTGTTTGGTTTAAGGTGTTGGGAAAGTTGTTGAGGGGTTGGACATTGAGGGGATTTTTTTGATTATCATATTTTGTATCCTCTTCAGAAGGTTTTTTTTCTAACAATTGTATAAGAGTCATTTTATGTATGTATGTATATTGCCACATACATGCTAAAAATGATTTTATATTATTCCCTAGGAAAACGGTCTTCTGTAATTACACAGGAGTTGTGAGTCATCAAGTCGATGCCAACTCTTGCAGACCCTGTGGATAGTTGTCCTCAGGGCCAGTGCAAGGATGAGGCACCCTAGGCAAAACCCTCATTCCTGTCGCCGCTCTCTGGGACCTGCAGCAATGGGAATGACAATAAAAATCAAAGCAACACCTACCCAGGCCTCTAAAGCTGCATGTTGTTGGTTCTGTGCTTTAACCAGCTAATCCCTTCCTGTTTGCATGGGGGTGGAAATGGCTGCTCACAATGGAGCAACAGCACTCAGCATCAGAGGCTCTGGGTAAATGTTGCTTTGCTGTTTTATTGTCATTGCTGCTGCTGCTGCTGCAGATCCTGGAGAGGGGCGGCGGTGGGCTGCCTACTAAAGGTTAGTGGCCAGGCGACCGCCCAGTTCACCATATGGTGGTGTCAGCCCTGCCAGTCCCTATTCCCTGGGTTTTCATGGCATGGTGTGACCAGAAAGTGTAGTTACTCACCTGCAACAGGTGTTCTCCAGGACAGCAGGAATCAGTCCTCACATAAGGGTGATGTTGGCGCCGACAGCCCACGCGGAGCATTTCCCCAGCTTTCAAAGAAAGCCTTTGGGACATGCTACCACACATGCGTGGTCCCTTTCTCACCCAAGGGTGCTATCTTGCTCAGTCAGATGACATAGCTAGAATGGCAGTAAAAACTAACCAAGGTAGGGAGGCAACCTCCAGGCAGGGCCGGCCCGCCCACTGAGCAAGAACGTTGTTTGCACAGGGCCCCGCGTTTCAGGGGGCCCCGCGCAAACAACGTTCTTCATTAAAAGCACAGGTAAATTTTAAAAAACACAAAACTGGTTGCTGCTGCTGCTGCCGCCGTGGCAGTGGCAGAATCAAGTGTCCCACGGGCCCTGCCTGCCCGCCAGAGCCCTTCCTGAATCACTCCCCTTGGCGCCGGCTTTCAGAGCCGCGAAGAGAGAGTTTCTCTCTCGCGGCTCTGTTAAGCCCGCCGGGGCTGATGGGAAACAGGAAATGCCTGTTTCCCATCAGTGCCGGCGGGCTTAACAGAGCCTCGAGAGAGAAACTCTCCCTTCGCGGCTCTGAAAGCCGGCGCCGGAGTGATTCAGGAGGCTCTGCTGGGCAGGCGGGGGGGGGGGGGGGCTGCGGGACACATTATTCTGCCCCTGCCACAGCGGCAGCAGCCAGTTTTGATTTTTTTTTTAACTTTCCCTGGGCTGATGTGGGGGGGGGGGGGTTAGGACTAGTAATAGGCTATAGGGGGGGCTAATACTGAAAATGGGGAAGCTAAGACTGAAAATGGGGTGAAGGGGGTTAGGACTGGTATTGGCCTATGGGGGGGCTAGGACTGGAAACGGGCTGATGGGAAGGGTTAGGACTGGAAAAAGGCTGGGAAGGTTAGGACTGGAGGTGGGCTGATGGGGGGGTTAGGACTGGTAATGAGCTATGGGCGGGGGCTAGGACTGTAAATGGAGTGCTGGGGGGGTTAGGACTAGTAATGGGCTATGGGGGGGCTAGGACTAGTAATGGGCTGGGGGGGTTGCTAGGACTGGAAATGGGCTGAGTGGAAGGGGGGCTTGAATGGCAAATCGCTGAGGGGGCTGGGGGCTTGGAATGGAAATGGGCTGTGAGGGGAGAGAGCTAGGACTGGAAATGGGCTGAGTGGGGGGGGGGAGCTAGGACAGGAAATGGGCTGATGGAGGGGCTAGGATAGGACTGGAAATGGGCTGTTGGGGGGTGCTAAGATTGGAAATGGGCTGTGATGGAGGGGCTAGAACTGGAAGTAGGCTCATGGGGGGCTTGGATTGGAAATGGGCTGAGTGGTGGGGGGAGCTAGGATTTGACATGGTCTGATGGTGGGGCTAGGAAATGACTAGAAATGGGGGCTGATGGGGGGCTGGGATTGGAAATGAGCTGATGGAGGGACTCAGATAGGACTGGAAATGGATGGGGGAGCTAGGACTGGAAATTTATTAATTAATTAATTAATTTATTTATTTACTTAGACAGTTTTGTATACCGCCTTATCCTTCAATCAAAGCGGTCACAACCCAATTGGGGGATACATTTTTAACACGTGGGGATATGAGATACATACACTAATACTTACAGGGAACATGGGCAATGGAGGGTTAAGTGGCTTGCCCAAGACCACAAGGAGCATCTGTGGGACTAGAAACCCCAGTCCTTCCGGCCCAAGGTTGCTGTCCTCTAGTGGGATTTGAACCTCCGACCTTCCGGCCTGAAGTACCTTGCCCCAACCACTAGGCTACGCCTCCCTCACAAATGGGCTGATGCGGGGACTAGAAGGAAGCGGATGCTGGGTGGGGCTGGAACTAGAAGGGAGCTGATGCTGGGGGAGGATTAGAATGGGATGGGGCTGGGAGAGTGAAATGGGGAGGGGAAAAATATTTTGTGTGGGAGGGAAGAAAAATCTACAAGTGACTGAGTATTGGGAGAGTAAGTGGGGATTGAGGATGGAGGGGTAAAATTCGAATGGATGAAATAGGAATGAGGAAAGAGCAAAAGGAGAAAGATTAGTATGTTAAAGCAGATGTAGAGAGAGAATGGAAAAAAACTAGAAAAGAGAAGGACAAATGGACAGCAGACGATGGAGAGTTAGCAGAAGACACGAAGAAACCAGAAGAAAGTGGCTGGAGCAATTGCAACTGAAAAAAATGCTCAAAAAGGTAGAAAAATATTTCTTTATTTTGAATTTATTAACTGGAATATGTCAGCTCTGGGAAATGTGCATCATTAACGTCTGCACTTTGTTTAGTACAAGAGGAAATTAATTTATAGTTTTATTTCACAGTGTTGTTGTACATTCCAAGTTTGGGTTTTGGGGTTCCCAGTTTAATTATTGTCTTCCTGTTTCTAAATTGTGATTTCTTGTTTGGTGATGGTCTATGTTCTGCATGTGTAACTGAGCTGAGGTATTCTGTTTATGTAATTACAATTTGACATTGCCACTTGTTCTCTTTCCCCAGTAGGTCATGTATTGTTATTCTCTGAAATGTATTGGTTTAATATTTGCAGTGTTGCCTTTTGGTAGAGTATGGTGCTTTGTGAGTCCTGGTAGTGCTGTTACAATATGGCGGGTTTGCTATGGGTTCTAAATGGGCAGTGTTTGTAGTAGTTCCTAATGTGCCTGGCAGTTGGCACTGGATTATAGTAATGTAGAAATCTTTTAGTAGCCTGAACACAGAAGGGTCAGAAGACAGGAATTGCCTACACGCCGAAAATATTACGGAGTACTGCCTGGCCAAAGGCACTGTCCCTGCGGGACTCGCTCTCTAGGCAGTAGTGAGCTGTGAACGTATGAATTGAAAACCATGTGGTGGCCTTACAGATCTCCGCCACCGGCACTGAGAAGAGATTGGCCACCGACACGGCCATCGCCCTCACGCAATGCGCTGTGATCGGTGCTCAAGGGAGAGGCCAGCTCACTCACAGGTGAGGGCAATACAAGTGGGCAGAGTTTGCTTAGTCACAGGGAGTCCCAGTCTACTGGGGTCATATGATACAAAAAGCTGAGGAACTTTACGATGGGCCTGAGTCCGCTGTAAATAGAAGGACGGGGCCCGTTTGCAATCCAGTGTATGAAGCACTAGTTCCTCCCTGCTGGCATGAGACCACGGGAAAAAGGTGTGAAGGACCACCTCTTGGTTGAGGTGAAAAGGAGATACCGCCTTCGGGAGGAATTTGGGGTGCATGTGGAGCACTACCCTATTCTTGTGGGTGGAGAGGGGGCTTGGATAACAGGAGGCCCCGGAGGAACATGGAGACAAGGGGCTGGCTTCAGAGGGGTTTTCCCTCTATAGGGCTGTGGTGTGCAGCTATGGCACTCAGATGCACCCTCAAAGAATTTGATTTTAGCACAATGTGTGACAGGTGTAGGAGGTACTGAAGAATGAATTGCACCTGGCAGGAGAAGGGATTCTCCTCCTTTTCCGCACACCAGACAGAACCTTCTCCACTTAAAGGCATACAGCCATCTGGTGTAAGGTTTTCGGGAGGCCAGAAGGATCACCTCGACTTCCTCAGGAAGATTGAAAGGGGCCAATGCTACCCCTTCAGCTGCCACACTGTTAGCGTTAGCAACTTGTTGCCGTGCACTCTGCTTGTTCTGTCTGTTGCTTTACTCTTCCTCTATACTCTATCCTTTTCTTAATTCCTTATGACGTTCCTTTTCCTTTTCAGCAGCTCATATATTTTGTTATTGTACACCGCTCTGATGCCACTGGTAAAGAGCGGTATATTAAATGCACCAATAAAGATAAAGATAACTCCAGCTTGGGATGCAGGAGGGAGCCCTCCTCCTGGGAAAGGAGTTGCGGGGCTCAGCCCAGTGGAACTGGGAGTGTCACCGACAGGGAAATCAGCAGAGGGAACCAAGGTCGCCTGGGCCATCTGGGGGCAATCAGTAAACCGGATGCCCTCTCACTCTGGACCTTGAAGAGGGTCTTGGCGACCGGAGGGGGGGGGGGGGTGGAAACACAGATTAGGCCTTCTAACCATGTGATCAGGAAGGCATCTGTCGCCACTCTCCCCAGGTGCGGTTGGAGTGAGCAAAAGCAACATAGCTGCACGTTGTCCGGGGAGGCGAAGAGGTCTATCACAGGCCTGCTCTAGCAGTGGAAGAGTTGCTTCGTTACCCTAGGGTTCAAATGCCACTTGTGCGGGCAAAGGACTCTGCTCAGCCTATCTGCTAAGCAGTTGTCTTGGCCTGGCAGGTACAGCGCTCATTGGAGCATGTCACAGTGCACTGCGAAGGAGAGGAGGGCTACTGCCTCCTGATAGAGGGACTTTGAACCTGTGCCACCTTGTTGATGTAAAACATGGCAACCTGGTTGTCCATCTGGATCAGTACAGGTCGGTGCCTCAGGCGGTAACAGAACGCTCGCAGGGCCAGGAAGATTGCCCTGAGTTTATTTTATTTATTTATTTATTTATCTATTTCTTCTATACCGCCCCTTCCAGAGATCAGGGGCGGTTTACATGGAACAATTGCATACATTTGCATAACATTACATAGAACAAGAACTTCTTAACTTTTTACATATAACAGAACAGTAAATTGTCAGAACTATTTACAGGGTGTATACTTTTGTATACTGCTGAATTTACAGGGGAAATGTCAGCGAGCTGGCATTGCTATTTATAGAAATTATTTACAAGAATACATGATTCGCTATTCAGGTGTGTGTGTGTGTGTATGTATGTGTGAGTGTGTGTGTGTATAAGTGTGCGTGTGTTTGTGTGTGTGTGTGTGAGTGGGTTTGTGTGTGATGGAATTTATTTCCATTTTTTTCGTGGGTTGTTTGGGGTGTCTTTGGGGGCTGTTAGAAGAGGAGTTGTGTGTTCAGTTAATTGTGTTTCTGCGGGTTTTTTTGTTTGTGTGTCTGTGGACGCTGTGTGTCTGGACTTGGAGGGTAGGGGATTCCGAAGTGCTCAGAGAATAGGTATGTCTTGAGTTCTTTTCTGAATTGGGAGAGGTCCTTTATGATTCGGATGTCTATTGGGAGGTCATTCCAAAGTGTGGGAGCGTAGAAGGAGAAGGCTCTGGCACTGGTGGAGTTTTTGGTCCTCGTGAATGTTTTTGGCAGCTCTAGTGAGAGGGTTGCATTTAGTCTGCGGGCTCTTAATTCATTTGGGACGTGAAGGAGTGTGGATAGATGTGAGGGGGCAATATCGTTTAGTAGTTTGAAGGTTGTTAGTAGTATTTTGTATTTGATTTGATAATTTATGGGGAGCCAGTGTAGATCTAGCAGTATAGGGGTTACATGGTCTGTTAGGTGGGCTTTAGTGACTACTTTTGCACAAATGTTCTGTGCTCTTTGTAATAAGTAGATATTCTTTTGTGGGAGGCCGGTTAGGAGACTATTACAATAGTCAAAGTGAGGGGTTATGAGGGCACTAACGACTGATCTAAAGTCATGCGTGTCAAGGAGGAGCCTTAAGTGTTGAATAGTTTTGAGTTTGTAGAATATAGTTTTTACCGTCTGTTTTATGTGAGGTAGCATGGTGAGTGTGTGATCGATTATAACGCCTAGGTATTTTACCTCTTTTTTAACAGGTATCGTTGTGTTATTGATGGAGATTGTTGTTGGGTAGGTATCTTCAGCCACAGGTGATCTTGATACAAACATTGCCTCAGTTTTTTTGAGATTGATGCTGAGGAAGTTGGTTACCATCCAGGATGAGGTTTCCGCCATGCATTCGGATAGAGTGTTATAATTAGGGTTTTTCGTGGTTATGGGGAGGGCGAGCATGATGTCGTCGGCATAGATAAAGTGATTGATTTTGTGTTTTTTAAATATTTTTGTGATGGGTTGCAGGTACAGGTTGAAAAGGAGAGCAGAAAGGGCTGATCCTTGTGGTATTCCTTGTCCTTGGGGGAAGGTTTCCGATGCTTCCTGGTTTAATTGAACTCGTATTAGTCTGTGTGTGATGTAGGATTTGAACCAATTAAGGACAGTCCCACCTATTCCTAAGTTTTCTAATCTATTAATCAGTGTAAGGTGGTTGATGTTGTCAAATGCAGCGGAAATGTCTATGAAAAGGAGTAGGAGGCCTTGGGTGTTATCATCTGTATGTCTTATGAGGAAGTCCATCAGAGTAATTAATAGGGTTTCTACCCCATGGAAGGGGCGGAAACCGAATTGGTGGGAGTCAAGGGAGTTGTGGTCATCTATATGTTCTTGCAATTGAAGTTGAACAGTTTTTTCTATTATTTTAGCCATAAATGGAATGCTGGCTATTGGTCTATATGAGTTTGGGTCTTTTGGGTCGAGTTTATTGTTTTTTATTATTGGGCGGATTGTTGTGAGTTTTAGGGCATCAGGCATAATGCCCTGGGAGAGGGATTGATTTACTATGTATTGAATGTTTCCAGCTAGTTCTTCCTTAGTATTTTTGATCCATGATACGGGGCATGGATCGAGTGGGGAAGTTCTAGGAGGTTGATCTGCAAAAGTGACTCCTCCTGGGACCAGCTGCCTTGCATGTGGCGGTCCCCTCAATGCGCCCCCCCCCAACCCAGGAGGGAGGCATCTGTTGTCAGGGTCCTCTGCAGTGCGGGTGCCTAGAAAGGCATTCCTGCCTGGAGGTGGCACAAGTTTTGCCACCAAGTGAGGGACTCCGCCAAGTGGTGGATGACTTTGACCCTGTCCCATAGAATGCCCATGGCTTGAGTCCACTGTGAGCAGAGGCACCATTGGGCTGTCTGCATGAGCAAGCAGGCTAATGGGATGACATGGATCGTTGAGGCTATGTGGCCCAACAGACAGAGGAGGCGGTGAGCTGGTACCAACTGGCAGTGTTGTACCTCCTCTGCCAGTTGTATGAGGCAATCTGCCCTTTCTCTTGGGAGGATGGCTTTGACTTGCAACATGTCCAACTAAGTCCCTATGAACTCCAGATTTTGGACTGGAGAGAGATGGGATTTGGAGTAGTTGATGAACCCCAGGTGCTGCAGTGGGAAGGTCATTCGCTCTGCGGCTTGACTGACCTCTGAGGCCGAACCCCCTCTGATTAGCCAGTCCTCCAGGTAGAGGAAGACGAAAGCCCCTTGTAGGAGCAAGTGGGCGGCTACCACTGCCAAGCATTTGGTAAAGACGCTTGGCGAGGAGACGAGGCCGAAGGGCAGCACTCTGTACTGGTAGTGCCCTCCTCCCACGACAAACTGTAGTTACTGCCTGTAGGAGGGATGGATTAGAATGTGTGTGTATGCATCCTTTAGATCCAAGGAGCACAGCCAATCTATCTGGTGGAGGTATGGCAGCAGTGTCCCGATGGAGAGCATCTTGAACTTCTCCCTCACCAGAAATTTGTTTACGTTTCTCAGGTCTAGTATGGGCCTGAGGCCCCCAGTTCTTTTTGGGACAAGGAAGTACTTTGAGTAGAAGCCTTTTCCCCATAGGTGTTTGTTACAGGCCCCACTGCCTTGTCCCTGAGCAGACCTGCAAGTTCTGAGAGCAGAAGAGTCTGGTGAAGGAGAGGTCACACAGGCTCTCCTTGGAAGAACTTGAGTGGTAAATGTTGTAAGTGGAGGAGGTATCCCTCCTTTACCATCTGCAGCATCCACTGGTCTTAGGTGACCTCGGTCCATCTGTGGGCAAAGAGTACCAGGCAGTCTCCTGTGGGCTGGTGAAGGTCTCCCAGATGAGGGGAGACCCTGCCCTGGAAGTTAAAAGCTCTCCCCTGGTTGGGTAGGAGCTGGGGCTTGGGGCTTCTGACCTTCCTGTCCCTGTCTCTTGGGGTGAGAACCCTGTTGCTGGACCAAGAAGGGTGGGTAGCGATGACTCTGCTGGAAGTGCCCCTTTTTCCCTTGGAACAGGAGCCTTTTCCCCAAGAGGGGAAGGAGGGAGGAGTGGCTCAGTGGTTGGGACAGGTTACCTCAGGCTGGAGGGCCAGGGGTTCAATTTTCACATAGGGACTTCAGGCCAGAGGGACTGGGATCTCTAGTCCCATGGCCACTCCTTGTGGCCTTAGGCAAGCCACTTAACCCTCCATTGCCTCAGGTACGCTTAGATCATAGGTTTTCAACCCAGTCCTCGGGGAACCCTAGGCCAGTCAGGTTTTCAGGATTCCCACAATGAATATGCATAAGATAGATCTGCATACAATGAAGGCAGAACATGCAAATCTTTCTCATGCATATTCATTCTGGGAATCCTGAAAACCTGACTGGCCTAGGGTTCCCTGAGGACTGGGTTGAAAACCCCTGGCTTAGAGTGTGAGCCCTTCAGGGACGAGGGAATAAAAAAGTGCCTGTTAGCATATATCTGTAAACCGCTTTGACCCGGTGAAAAGCGGTATATAAGCACAGCTAAATAAATAAATTAAATAAATTAAAAAGGAAGAGGTCTTTTTTGAGAGCCTCTGTCGGGTCACCACTTCGGCTTCTATCTTGGCCGCATTGTCGGCTATGGGTTTGCCGAACAGGTACTCCCCAGTGCAGGGGACGTCGAGCAGCTTATCCTGGACCCATTGCTCGAGGTCCGTTGACTTCAGCCAGGCTTGGCGTCAAGCCCCGATGCCTGCTGCTGCTACTCGAGCTGCTGATTCGATTGTGTCTACCCATGGGACTGTCCTTGAGCCGTTATCCATTTTTATAGATTCTTATTTGCACCCTCTATTACTTGATATTCCATCTTATATTAAGGATACCACTCATTTTCTTCAGATTTTGGCTAATCATTCTATTTGGGCTGGTATTTCTGATGTGCTGTTAGTTACATTAGATGTGACATCCTTGTATACTAGCATCCCCCAGGTAGCAGCATATGAGACAGTGGAGACATTTTTACGTCGTAGGGGTAATTTGGCTGACACCATGATTTCGTTCCTACTGCAGTTGACTAAATTAGCAGTGTTTCATAATTATTTTTTGTTTAATGGAATACTGTACCATCAAATCTCAGGTGTAGCTATGGGCGCTACATGTGCTCCATCCATAGCTAATTTGTTTATGGCATTGTATGAAGAAAAATGGTTGATGACATCAATCTATGCACCTTATATTAAGTTATGGTGCAGATATACATATGTTTTTTTGATATGGAATGGTTCGGTGGAAAGGTTAAAATGTTTTTTCGGATGGTTAAATAGTTTGGAAGTAAATATTCAATTTACACATTCCTATAATGCTGAACAAATGGTGTTTTTGGAAGTGTTAGTTACTAGGGGGACTGCTGGATGGGTGATGTCAATATACCGAAAATCAACATATAGGAATACTTTTCTTCATTATACCAGTGCTCACCCTATACGCCTTCGAGAGAAGTTACCTTTTTCTCAATTTATTAGGTACAGAAGGACTTGCTCGGTGCTTTCCGATTTTAAGAAACATTCAAGATGCCTGAGGGCTAATTTTGAAGATAGGGGATACCCTAAGTGGATAGTAAGATAAGCTTACTGTAGAGCACTATATAATAACAGACCGCTTCTTTTAAAATCAGATGTTACAAGAAGAAGTAATAATGGAAAGGAATATGTGAATTTAATTACCAAATATTCTCCGTATAGCTCACGCATACAACGTATTATTAAAAAACATTCTAATGTGTTAAACACCATCCCGGGGTTAGCAGAGAAAGGAGTTTGATGTGTATGGCAACGCCATCAGAATTTAAAAGAGAAACTCAGTCCTGCAGTTTTACGCCTTTTGAGTTCTGAAGTTGCTGTAGCGCTAGGGCATAGGAGATGTGGCAGTTGTCCCATCTGCCCTTTGTCGTGTGAGCTTGTTAGTTTTGAATATCATGGCAATAGTTATGATCTTAAGAAAAGTACTTCTTGCAGGTCTTAATATGTAGTTTATGGCATCCTGTGACCATGCAGTTTGTTATATGTCGGGAAAACTACTAGACCATTTCGGACACGAATGGGAGAACATTAAAGTTGATTAGATTGTAAAGTACTTGAAGCCCCTATAGTTCAACACTGTTTAGAATTCGGGCACATTTTTACTGATCTGAAATGCTTGTGCATAGATATGGTTTTGACAGGGAGAGCAGGTAAATCACGGGAACAAAGTTTGTTGATATGTGAGCAGCGATGGATTTTTCGCTTACAAACTGTAATTTCTTGGGGGTCTGAATGGAGGAATAGATTGGGGAGTGTGTGTTTGAACAGCCTGGTAGGGCATAGGTTTTTTAAGGTTTTTTTATTGTTCTTTTCTTTTCTCACGGAAGTCTCTGAGTGGATGTAGTATGATGGGTTATGTATCTCATAGTGTTTTAGTGGTGATTTGTATATTTATATATATTTTTCTCCCATCTTTAGAAATATCTTGATTGATGATGTCATGTAGTCATGTAGTGATGACGTCAAGGAGTGAGTATTTAAGAGTAGTGTAGAGAGGCTGTTCGCATGTGCGGCGTTTTTTGGAAAGCCAATTGACCATGTTGAAGTACGGTCGGAGTGTATATGTGTGCTACATCTATGGTTGCTAGAAGTAAGTGGAATTTATATTTTTTAGAATTTGTGGTTATTATGATGATATAGATAGTTTTTGGGTTTTATATAAGTTTGTTTGCATTTGTTTGTGTTTTCACAGCTATTCTCCCCTGATGAAGCATGATAGAGAAACGCTTATAAGGCGCTGACTTGTGGTGTTGGGGAGGCATCAGTTTGTGTTGCTTTGAAGAGTTTCTTTGTATAAGTTAAGTTTTAAGCACATTATCTGATCTTTGCCTGAAGAGCTGCTATTAAAAGGTCATTGATGCAACAGGGCAATTCTGAATGGGCGATTTAATGCCTACATTGTGCCCAATATGTCTGAGACCTCCTGGTTATATCCAAATTGATGATTATATAAGACTTATATCTATGATTCAATCATAGTAAAGTTTGTTACAAGTGGAGTGTTTTTCATAACCTTTTTGACATTTTTTCACTCTGTAAGTGACCAATTTTTTGGTTGAATCACAATTGTCCTCATGGCAAAGCTAAAATGTTGTTGTTGTTAAGTGCTGTCAAGTCGGTGTCAATTCATGGCGACCCTCTGGATAGTTGTCCTAAATTGTGTTTGGTCTTCAGTCAGGCGGCTCATTGTTGATATATTGGAACCCATAGCTGCTGTTATTGTATTGATCCATCTCATTCCTGGCCTTCCTCTTTTGCGTTGACCTTCTATCTTGTCATGCATGATGTCCTTTTCTAAGGATCTCTCTCTTTGCATGATGTGTCCAAAGTATGGAAGTCAAAGTCTTGTCATCTGAGTTTCTAAAGAAAGCTTAGGTTTGATCTCCTCTAGTACTGACTGGTTTGTTCTTCAGGCAGTCCATGGTATACACAGTATTCGCTGCCAGCACCATAGTTCAAAGGCATCAATTTTCTTCCTCTCTATCTTTTTCACTATGCAGCTTTCGCAACCATATGTTATTGAAAATACCATGGCTTGAATGAATCGAATTTTTGTATGGAGAGAGACATCTCTGCTCTTGAGAATCTTGTCTAGGACTTTCATAGCCATTCTGCCAAGAGCACTGTGTCGTCGGATTTCTTGACTGCTTGTTGCTTTCTTTATTGATAGTCTTAAAACTTTAACCTACTTGGATCAACTATGTTCCTTGATCGTGGGAAGCAAATGTTTCAGATCATCTTCACTTTCAGCTAGTAATGTGGTATCATCAGCATATTGGAGGGTGTTGATCAGTCTTTCACCTCTGTTGTCTTCATACAATCCTGCTTCTCTGATGATTTGTTCTGCATATAAATTAAACAGGTAGGGGGAAAGTATGCAGCCTTGTTGTACACCTTTGCTTTCTTTTAAACCATTCTGTTTCTCCTTCTTCCGTTCGAACTGTTGCTTCTTGATCAATGTACAGATTGTGCAAGAGAACGATCAGGTGTTCTGGTATACCCATGCTTCTTAATGTGGCCCAGAGTTTCTCATGGTTTACATAGTCAAAAGCCTTGCTGTAGTCGATAAAGCACAAATAGATATCCTTTTGATATTCTTTAATCCTTTCGAGGATCCATCTCACATCCGCGATGATGTCTCTTGTTCCTCGCCTTTTCCTGAACCTTGCTTGCACGTCAGGTAGTTCTTGTTCCAGGTATGGTTGTAGGCTCTGTTGAATAATCTTCAGTAGAATCTTGCTGGCATGTGGGATCAGAGCAATTGTGAGATAATTTCCACAGTCAGTTGGATCACCTTTCTTTAGTATTAGTATAAACACAGATCTTTTCCAGTCAGTTGGTCATGATGTTGTTTTCCAAATTTCTTGGCAGAGCCTTGTAAGTATGGTAACAGCTGCATCAGATTGCTGTAATACTTCTATGGGAATGCCATCAATGCCTGGTCTTTGTTATTTGATAAGGCTTTCAATGCTATTTCGACTTCTTCTTTCTTCACCAATGGTTCTGGATCATAAGGTACAGGTTGAAACGGCTGTTTGTCCTCTTGATCTTTATCATATAAAAACTGTGTATATTCTTTCCACCTTTTCTTGATCTTCTCAGCATCATTCAACATAGAACCTTGAGCATCTTGTAACATTCTAATTCGAGGCTGGAATTTTTTCTTTAACTCTCGTAGCTTTAGGAAAGCCAAACTTGTTCTTCCTCTAATAGTTTCTACTTCAATTTCTCTGCATGTGTCATTGTAGTACTTTTCCTTGTCCTGTCTTGCTGCACATTGGAAATCTCTGTTGAGTTCTGCGATTTCTTTCTTTCTCCTCTGGCTTTAGCTTCTCTGCATTTCTGGGCAATTTTCAGAGTTTCTTCCATCATCCATTTTGGCTGTTTTTGCTTTTTCACCTTTCGTAGAGACTTCTCGCTTTCTTCCAACACAAACATCTTGATGTCATTCCATAACTCTTCTGGAGCTCTGTTATTTGTATCTAAAGCAGCAAATCGATTTTGCAGGCAGTCTTTAAATTCCAGTGGTATATTCTCAAGGTCATATTTTGCTACATTTATGAGTGACTTGCTCTTTTTCAACTTCAGCTTGAGTTTGCATACTAGTAGTTGGTGATCTGTACCACAGTCAGCTCCAGGTTTTGTCTTTGTTGATGTTATAGAGCTTTTCCATCATTGACTTCCACAGATGTAGTCAATTTGATTTTTGTACAATCTATTGGGTGAAGTCCATGTGTACAGTCACCACTTGTGTTGCTGGAAGAAGGTGTTTGAGATGAATAGATCGTTGATCTTGCAGAATTCTATCAGTCTTTCTTCCAGCTTCACTTCTGTTGCCAAGTCTATATTTTCCAATCACTTTGCCTTCTTCTTTGTTGCCAGCGTTTGCATTCCAGTCACCCATAACTATCAGGATATCCTGTCTGCATGTTCTGTCAATTTCAGCTTGTACTTGTTCATAGAATTCATCAATTCCATCCTCTTCTGCAGCTGTTGTTGGGGCATATATTTGAATTATAGTTGTGTTGATAGGCATTCCTCGTAGACGAAAAGAGATTAAGCGTTCGCTGACTGCATTGTATTTCATTATAGTTCTTGCAAGTTTCTTCTTTATTATAAATGCAACACCATTTCTTCTTTGTCTTTCATTTCCAGCATAGTAGACCATGTGATCGTCTGATGCAAAGTGCCTGATGCCAGTCCATTTCAATTCACTGACACCCAACAGATCACGTTGTACACGTTCCATTTCATTCTTGACCAACTCCAACTTCCCTTGGTTCATGCTTCTTATGTCCCATGTCCCAATATGTAAGACATCTTTACAGCTTCTGACTCATTTCATGCGCAGCTACATCAGCAGTCAGACGTCCCGAGGGCTTTGATCCAACCACATCATAAATGCTGGTTTTACTCTGAAAAGTCTTCAGCTCTTCCCCAGTAGCTAGTTGAGTGCCTTCCAACCTGGGGGTCTCATCTTCCAGCACTATAGTGCAATTTGTTTTGTTGTGACTATCCATTGGGTTTCCATGGCAAGATACAGAAGTAGATTGCCAGGTCTTTCTTCACGCAGTTAAAGTTTAATGTTGTTGCCGTTGTCACAGAAATGTGATCCTCCGCCGCCAACACTGTCCCATTCTGCTGCTGCCCATATGGGTGGTTTGTCTTGGTCTGGCACTTCAGCTGAGACCTGTCCATCTTGGGAAACCCTGCCAGTAGTTAAACTACCGATAGCTTAGCCCCTAGCATCACTGATGCACACAAGCCCTCACAGCACGACAAGCTGCAAACCAAGCTAAAGTACTGGTCTTAATTCTCTGGGCCTAGGTTAGACACTTAATTTTCTGTGTTTTTCCCAGGTGCAGAGCAAACCTCTGACTTTGGTTGATACTAGATAATTCATTATCTCTGTAATTGTAATCACAGGGCTGCTTAACTTGCTACCTCATAATGCTAATTTATTTACTTTATTATTCTAACCAGAATAAAGTCTAATTTATATATATACACAGACTTGTTTCTCCCTCGCTCACGTGGTTCATTGACAGATAGACTCATAGAACTCCAGGAAAAAAGGGATGTAGCAATTTCCTCTAGATTATCAATCGAGTATAATTTATATATTATTTATTTATTTATTTGCTATTGATATATAATCCTTACAATACTGGCACAGAACTCTATGGATGTCGAGCAGACGTAACTGCTGATCCTCTGAGCCTGAAAGAACAAGATGGGAGACAGCCTAATTAAGGTGAAAGCTAGAAACAACTTTTGGCAAAACAAAGGAATTGGATGCAGTACCACTTTCTCTTTAGAAATTGTAAGGAATGGTTCCTGAAGCTCCAAGATGCAATGAGCACAGCATATTGACACCAGAAAAACTATCTTCATTGTAAGATCCTTAAGCATAGCCCTGCCCAAAGGTTTGAAAGAAGGCTCTGTTAAGGCTGACAAGACCAAATTGAGGTCCCACGGTGGCACCAGCTGACATACCAGAGGACGAATTTGCTCAACAGCTCTGAGAAAATGCACCACATTGGGATGGACCGATAATGAACGCCCTGCACTCAACTGTGATAACATGCCAAGGCGGCCATCTGCACTCGGAGAGAACTTAAGGCCAAGCCCTTATCTAAACCTGCTTGCAAGAAGTCTAGCATGTCCAGTATCAAGGCCGAAAATGTTTGGTGGTCGTTGTCTAAACACCAGCTCTCAAAAATTCACCAGACTCTGATATACAACAAAGTAGAACGCTTTTGAGCCTGAAGCAACGTGGCGATTACCTGAGCTGAGCAGCCTTTCTTTCTTAACTAAGACCTCTCAAGAGCCAGCCCATAAGCGAGAATCAATCCACGAGGTCACGAGGTATGCAAATCAGCCCCTGCAAAAACAGATTGTCCCTCACTGGCAGTTACCAAGGAATGCCTACTGTCAATCGGAAAAGATCCGCATACCAAGGTCTTTGAGGCCAGCCTGGTGCTACTAGAATCACCCGTCCCCGGTGCAATTCGATATTCTGAAGCAGCCGCCCGATCAGTGGCCATGACGGAAATACACAGAGAAGACCGCTCTTTGGCCAAGGCTGAGTCAGAGCATCTAGACCTTCGGACATCCTCTTGTGCCATCGACTGAAGAACCAGCTCACTTTGGCATTGGAGGCAGACACCATTAGAACCACGACTGGCAGACCCCAGCGCAGATTTATGCTGCGAAAAACGAAGTCATCGGTTCCAACTGATATTTGCTGAGGAAGTCAACCTGCATGTTCTCTTTTCAGGCCACGTGCGCTGCTGAAAACACCAGCAGATTTTTCGCCACCCAAAGCAGAAGCGGGGCCACCTCATCTATCTAGCTTGTGCTTCTGGTGCCCCTCTGCTGATTAATGTAAGCCATCATGGTGGCATTGTCTGAGAAAATTCTTACTGCCTTGTTCTGCAGTAGTGTTTGAAAGTATTTGGAGGGCTAAAAACAATGTTCACATCTCTAAGTGGTTTATGGAAGAGGAGTTCTTCTCTAGAGTCCAACAGCCCTGCGCCACCTGTGTTAGGCAGCTTGCTTCCATCCTGACAGACTGGCATCGGTGGTGACTACCACCCACTCAGGCATCTCTAGCAGCATTCCTGCTGTTAGCCTCGTGCAATCTAACCACCATTGCAAGCTCACTCTTGCATCCCTTGGGCACAGCAAGCACTTGAAGAGCGCGTGCTTCTGGGACGACCAACGTGCCAGCAGGGCCCTCTGAAGAGGGCGTATATGAGTAGATGCCTAAGGTACAAGCTCCAATGCTGTCGCCATGGAGTCCTGGAGTTGAAGGTAGTGCCACGCTGATGGGGCCTCCATCCAGAAGAAACACCAGACTTGGTCCTGAACCTTTCTGGCACTTTCTGGAGGTAGAGACAGTAGGCCTTTTTTTGGTGTCGAAAAGTGCTCGTAGATGACACCAGATTTAGAGGTAGGACTAATTTGCTGTTGCTGAAATTGATTACCCATCCCAGACTTTGAAGGAATGCTATCAATTCGCTGTGTGACCTCCTGACTTTCCTGCACAAACTTTGCTCTTATCAGCCATCGTCTAGATACAGATGCACTAGCACTCCCTTGTGCTGTAGAACCGCCACTATCACCACCATGACCTTTGTAAAGGTTCTGGGTGCTGTCGCTAGACCAAATGGATGTGCCTGGGATTGAAAATGCCCCATCGATACCACAAACAGCGATGGTGGTCTAGATGAATGGGAATATGCAGATATGCCTCCATGAGGTCCACAGCCATTAAGAACTCACCCTTTCGCACGGCTACTACCACCGATCGCAACGTTTCCATGTGAAACTGAAGCACTCTTAAGGCTCTGCTGACATGCTTGAGGTCGAGAACTGGGCAGAACAAACCCTCCTATTTTTGGAACCACAAAGTAAATGGAGTATCGACCTAGTCCGCATTGGTCTGAGGGAACCTCGAATACTGCCAGCAACTGAATTAGTTTCTGCAGCGTGTCCTTTACCACCCGTAACTTGACAGGGGCCTTGCAAGGGGACAACATGAAGGCATCGGAGAGAGGACGAGCCAGATCTAGAGTATACCCTTCTCAAATCACTTTGAATACCCACTGGTCGGATGTAATTTCGGCCCAACCTGAGTAAAACTGTTGTAGCCGACTGCCGACCGAAATCAACTCCTCTTGGGCCCTCCTCACTTCACTGAAGCTTCTTAGTGGCCTCCACAGCTGCTGCATAACCACCTCTACCTGTTCCCCTATCTTGAAAGGACTGTCCCCTGGAGGGATATTGAGCTCATTGGAACGGAACAAAAGGAATTGCGTGGAACCTACAGGAATCGCTAAACTGTCCTCTGACTGGAGGGCCAGACTTCCTCCCTCTAGGTTTATCCTCCGGGAGGTCTGGCCCCTTTGGTTTCTCCTAAATCCTTCCCAACCTCTCTAAGGCTACTCTGAATAGCAGCATCCTCTTAAACGGAAGCTTACTGAGCCAGATCTTAGACAACACATCAGCCAAAGGAAATGGCGCGCTGAAATCACAAAAGCCATGTTTTTTGCTGAAGCTCTCACCCAATTCATAAATGGCATCTGCCAAGTACGCCGGACTGGATTCTAACTTGGCCGCTTCAGAGGGCACTTGCTACAAACCTTGTTCTGAGTTAGGCATGTTCTGCACCTACTTTAAACATGCCCGAGCTATAAAAGCTCCACAGATAGAGGCCTGTAAAGTGAGGGCGTTTATCTCGAAAGACTGCTTAAGTAGGGTTTTGAGCTTTCTATTTTGTGCATCTTTTAATGCCGCCCTACCTTTGACCGGAATGGTCATCTTTTAAGTCACCACCGACACTAAGATGTCCACCTTTGAGTTCCTTCTCTATCGGTGGAATGGGATATAAGCAGAATTTATTAATTTATTCTTACTGCCAACCAATTTATTCTTACTGGGTTGGCAGTAAGAATAAATTAATAAATTCCGCTTTTATAATCACGCTCTGTACTGGGTTTGTTGCTTTACGTGATTATTTGCCTTTTCGTGATGGGATATAAGCAGGCCATAGCACTGCCACCGTGTAAACGTCTGGCACCTCCCATTCCACATTAATCATAGAAACATAGAAACATGACGACAGAAAAAGACCACATGGCCTAGTCTGTCCATCCATATCAACCACAACAGTCCCCTTTTTTCCTTTAGAGATCCTCTGTGTTTATCCCATGCTTCTTTGAATTCAGATACTGTCCTCATCTCTACCACCTCCAGTGGGAGGATCCACCACTTTACGTAAAGAAATATTTCCGCATATCACTCCTGAATCTATCCCCTTTCACCCTCATCCCATGTCCCCTCATAGCAGAGCCTGCTTTCAATCGAAAGAGACTCTCCTCCTGTGCATTTATGCTACGGAGGTATTTAAACGTCTCAATCATATCACCTCTAGCCCGCATTTCCTCTAAGGTGTACATATTAAGATCCTTGTCTGTCCTCATATGCTTTATAATGAAGACCACTAACCATTTTAGAAGCCACCTTCTCTACCGACTCCAGTCTGTTTATATCCTTTTGAAGGTGTAGTCTCCAGAAATGCACACAATACTCCAAATGAGGTCACACCAAAGACTTATAAAGAGGCACTATCACCTCCTTTCTTCTGCTGGCCATTCCTCTCCCTCTGAACCCAAGCATCCTTCTAGCTTTTGCTGTCGCCTTTTCTATCTGTTTAGCTACGTTAAGATCATCAGACACAATCACACCTATGTCCCACTCTTCTTTAGTGGACAAAAGTACTTTACTCCCTATACTATATTGCTCCCTTGGATTGCTGCAGCCCAAATACATGACCATGTATTTTTTAACATTAAATCTCAGCTGCAAAATTCTAGACCATTCTTCAAGCTTAGTAGATCCCTCCTCATGTTATCTACACCTTCCTGGGTGTCTGCTCTATTGCAGATTTTGGTATCATCCGCAAAGAGGCAAACTTTACCCGACAGCCCTTCCGCTATATCACTAACAAAGATGTTAAAAAGAATCGGACAAAGGACAGATCCCTGGGGCACACCACTAATAACCTCCTTTTCCTCAGAGTGAGCTCCATTTACCTGTACCCTTTGTCGCCTCCCACTGAACCAATTTCTAACCCAAGCAGTAACGTTAGGGTTCATCCCTAGGGTGCTCAGTTTGTTTATAAGTCGCCTGTAAGGAATGGTGTCAAAGGCTTTACTGAAATCTATATACACCACATCTAGGGTTCTCCCTCGGTCCAACTCCCTGGTCACCCAGTCAAAGAAATAAATCAGATTTGTCTGAGAAAACCCGCCTCTGGTGAATCCATGCTGCCTTGGATCCTGTAATCCACTGGACTCCAGAAACCTCACTATTTTCTCTTTCTGCAGCGCTTCCAATAATTTACTTACCACCAAAGTTAAACTAACCGGGCTGTAGTTTTCAACCACATCCTTACTTGCTGCTTTTGTGTAAAGGGACCACATGTGCCTCTCTCCAGTCCTTTGGCACCACTCCCGACTCCAACAAGGCATTGAAAAGGTCAGTCAGTGGAACTCTCGAAAAGGAGGGTCAATCTGAAGAATGAAGAATATATGCATAAGGCTTTGTGTTTTGAAATTATTAAGCCGTAGATGGATGTTATGCCTCAATCACTAACTGATATTTGCTTGTTTTGTGAACTCAAAGTTTTCTTTGAGAACATAGTAAAAAAGCAGGAACATCCTATATTAGATAAATACTATCTAAACTGATCTTGCAGAAATGAAGCCAGCAATAGTATGTGATCTGCATGGATTAACTCCGATTCTCCGCAGCTTTCTGTCTTTCAATAAAAAGGCTGTCTCACAAATTCTAACCACAGAGCGAAGCTTTGTTTCTTCCATATTTGTAAAATAGGTTCTCCGTTGTACATGCCATTACTTACATAGGTTATTTTGTGTGCCCTCATAGCTATTTCACAAAAGGCTCTGTGATCAACAAGACTTTTGTAAAATGCTTAACTAATTGTGAACACCTAGACTTGGAAGTCCCTTTTCCTACCTAGACAACCTAGGCAAAATCAGGCTTCCTATGTGTTTTTAAAAATAACCTACCTTTTTATATTTTCTCCTATACACTTATATTTTCTGTATTTTGCTAATTCTTTATGAATCTGGATCTGTTCCAATTCAACAGCTCTTAAGAGATCATCACGTGACTGCAGCTCAATTCGAACCTCATAAAGTTCTGACTCCAGGCTCTAGAAAAAAAAAAGTATATTAATGTGTGTACTTTTCTCCTTTATTTACCAATATAACATTTTTAATATTTATACAAAAACTTATCTAATATGTAAAAAATGAACAAAGTTAGAAAGAACTGATCTGCAGATATGCATATGAGGTTGGTGAGTTACGTATTGCTCTGTATTCATGCATTATATATGTAAATACAAAGCACTGCTTCAACCTCTGTGTGTATGCATTAACTAGAGAAAAAAGGGAAATTAAAAAAGTGCATCATTTAGCAGTGAATATCAAGCTTAGTAATAAATGTGATGAATACATCTACAATATGGAAGATTCTTGCTTCAGGCTCTGTACCTACTCCTGCTATCAGATTCCTTGCAAAGTTTTATTGACAAAAGAGATTGTGGACTTACTTGGACAATTCTTTATTTTAACTTCTTTAAAAATAAAGTAGTTATGACTTAATTTAAAGATTTAGATATAATTTGCCCTAGTCTATGGTTATTCTTTTAGAGTTTTAAGCCAAAGAAAAAGCGCAGTTACTCACCTGTAACAGGTGTTCTCCAGGCACAGCAGGGATCAGTCCTCACATATGGGTGACGTCAACAGCGTCCCCATGTGGAGAAAATCCCCAGCTTTCGAAGAAAGCCTTTGGGACTGCATCACGCATGTGCGGTCCCCTTCCCGCCCAAGGGTGCCATCTTGCTCAGTCAAATGACATAGCTAAAGAGACGGCAAAAGGATAAAAATGAATCAAAGGACTGCAACTCCAGGGGAGGAGGGAGGGTTGTGAGGACTGATTCCTGCTGTCCCTGGAGAACACCTGTTACAGGTGAGTAACTACGCTTTCTCCAGAAACAAGCAGGAAGTCAGTCCTCATATATGGGACTCCCTAGCTATAGGCTACTGAGAACCCATAACTGAAAAATAGGCTCCCTCTAGAAGAGCCGCAGCAGCCATGATAGGAGTTCAACCGAGAACGTAACACTCCGGTAGCCTGCACCAAAGGGTCGGAGGGTAGGAGTTGCCTAAAACTCTTACAGATTACTGAGTACAGCCTGTCCAAAAGCACTGTCCCGTTGGGACTCCCTATCCAGGCAGTAATGGGCTGCAAAGGTCTGGCTTGAAGACGGCCTAGCAGATGTCTGCCAGCGGCACAGAGCGGAAGTGAGCCACTGATGCGGCCTTAGCCCTGACCCAGTGGGCCATGACTCGACCCTGCAACGGGAGATCGGCTGCCCTGTATGCCCAGGCGATGCAATCCGTCACCCAGGTGGACAACGTATGCTTGGAGACAGGCATCCCCAGCTTACTGGGGTCATAAGAGATGAAGGGCTGAGGAGCTCTTCGATGTCCCCGCATGCACTCCAAGTAGAAGGCCAACGCCCTCTTAAAGTCCAGGGTATGCAGAACTTCTTCTGCCCTGCTGGCATGGGGCCTGGGAAAGAAGGTCAGAAGCACCACCTCCTGGTTGAGGTGGAAAGAAGAGACCACTTTTGGCAGGAACTTGGGGTGCGTGCGAGGCACCACCCTGTTCCTATAGAACAGTGTGAACGGTCTATCAGACACCAGAGCTTGCAGCTCACTCACTCGTCTAGCTGATGTGAGTGCCAAGAAAATCGTCTTCCAAAAAAGGAAGCAAAGATGGCAGGTAGCCATCGGCTCAAAGGTTGGGTGAGTAAGCTGCTGCAAGACCACATTCAGATCCCAATCTGTTACCGGGGGGGGGGGGGGTGCACTGGTGGTTTCAACAGAAGCAGACCTCTCAGGAACCTGGACACCAAGGGGTGGACAGAGAGAGGTTGTCCTTCCACTGGAAAGTGGTGTGCTGATAAAGCACTAAGGTGAACTCGGACCGAGTTTGACTTAAGGCCTAAGTCTGAAAGGTGAAGCAGGTACTGCAGCACCACCACCGCCACCTGGCAAGAGAATGGGTTCTCACTCTGCTGAGTACACCACACCTCAAACCTACGCCACTTAAATGCATAGGTCTTCCTAGTCGACTGCCTTCTAGAGGCCAGCAGCACATCCTCTATCTTTTTTGGGAGGAGAAGTGGTGCAAGGACTACCCTTTCAGCAGCCATGTCATCAGGTTGAGGGACATGAGGTTGGGATGCAGAAGTGAGCCCCCTGTCCTGCGACAGGAGAATGGGCGAAAATCCCAGAGGAATGAGAGTCTCCTCCACCAGATGCAGGAGGAGAGGAAACCAAGGTTGTCTCGGCCCCCTGGGGGCCACCAGGATGACCGAGGCCTTGTCCTGAAGGATCTTGAATAAGGTCCGAGCCACCAGAGGCGTGGGAGGAAACACATATAGGATGCCCACCGACCAGGATATTAGGAAAGCATCTGCCGCTACCCTCTGTGGGTGCAGCTGCCTGGAACAGAACCGGGGCAACTGGTGATTTTGAGGGCTCGCAAACAAATCTATGGATGGTCGCCCCCAGCACTGGAAGAGTTGCTGGGCTACACTGGAATCCAGTTGCCACTTGTGCGGTTGGAGAATTCTGCTTAGCTTGTCTGCTAGAAAGTTCTCCTGACTTGGCAAGTAAACCGCCTTGAGGAACATACCTTGGTTGACTGTGAAGGAGAATAGATCCAGGGTTTCCTGGCACAGGATGGGTGAGTCAGTGCCCCCTTGTTTGTTCACACAGAACATTGCTAGCTGGTTGTCTGTCTGAATCAAGACAGATTGATGAGCCAGTGTTTGGCTGAAGGTCCGAAGAGCCAGGCGGATCGCTCGAAGCTCTAGGAGATTGATTTGTTGTGTGCTCTCCCACTGAGACCATACACCTTGAGTGCAGACCTGTTGGCAATGCGCACCCCATCCCAGCAGGGATGCATCCGTAGTCAGCACTCTCGAGTGCGTGGGAGGCTGGAAAGGCACTCCCTTCAGAAGATTGTGAGGATGAAGCCACCATTTCAAAGACTGTATCAGGCGATGGGACACCTTGATGTTGTCCCCGAGTCTACCTGTGGCTTGTGTCCACTGGTCCCTGAGGCACTACTGAGCTGTTCTCATGTGAAGCCAAGCATTGAGTGTTACATGCACTGTGGAGGCCATGTGACCAAGAAGGCACAGAAAGTGTCTCGCTGAGATGCGGGATATGTGCCTCATTTGCTGCACTAGGGCTACCAGTCTTTGAGCCCTTTCCTCTGGTAGATAAGCCCTTGCTTGAAGGGTGTCTAACCTTGCCCCTATGAACTCCAGTCTTTGAGAAGGAACCAGAGTGGACTTTTTGTAGTTGATCACAAAGCCCAGGTGCTGAAGCAACTGGATAGTGCGGGACGTGGCCTGTTGGGCCTCTAGACCTGATTGGCCTCTGATGAGCCAGTCATCTAAATAGGGGAAGACGAATATCCCTTGAGTCCTTAGAAAGGCCGCCACCACCGCAAGGCACTTTGTGAATACCCTGGGTGCCGAGGCTAGGCCAAAGGGAAGCACTCTGTACTGAAAATGGCTTCCTCCCACTACAAACCTTAGGTATTGTCTGTGGTCTGGATGAATCAAGATGTGCGTATACGCATCTTTGAGATCTAAGGAGCATAGCCAGTCTACCTGGCGGAGGTAAGGCAGCAATATTCCAAGTGAAAGCATCTTGAACTTTTCCCTCACCAGGAACTTGTTTAAGTTTCGCAGGTCGAGGATAGGTCTTAGGCCTCCAGTTTTCTTTGGTATCAGTACCTTCAAGAGGAGGTCCCAGTGAAGAGGGGGAAAGAGTAGTTACTCACCTGTAACAGGTGTTCTCCAGGAGCAGCAGGAATCAGTCCTCACATATGGGTGACTTCGGCGCCGACGGAGCCCTCGCGGAGCAATTTCCCCAGCTTTCAAAGAAAGCCTTTGGGAATTGCAGGGCGTATGCGCGGTCCCCTTCCCGCCCAAGGGTGCCATCTTGCTCAGTCTGATGACATAGCTAAAAGACAGCAAAAAATTAGTAAAAAACGAAATGAGATGACTGCAACTCCAAGGGGAGGAGGGAGGGTTGTGAGGACTGATTCCTGCTGCTCCTGGAGAACACCTGTTACAGGTGAGTAACTACTCTTTCTCCAGGACCAAGCAGGAAGTCAGTCCTCACATATGGGACTCCCGAGCTTAAGGCTACCGGAGACCCCAAGCGGAAAAATGAGCTCCCTCTAGCTCAGTAGCACAGAAGGGTCGGAGGGCAGGAGTTGCCTAAACCTCAAAGAGATTATGGAGAACTGCCTGACCGAAAGCACTGTCCCTGCGGGACTCCCTCTCCAGGCAGTAATGGGCCGCAAAAGTCTGGCTTGAAGACCAAGTAGCGGCCCGGCAGATGTCTGCCAACGGAACAGAGCGGAGATGAGCCACTGACGCAGCATTCACCCTAACACAATGAGCCGTGACTCGACCCTCCAACGAGAGGCCGGCTGCCCCATAAGCCCAAGCGATACAGTCAGCAACCCATATGGACAAAGTACGCTTGGAGACAGGTAGCCCCAACTTATTGGGGTCAAAAGAAACGAAGAGCTGAACAGCCCTTCTATGCTCCCGCGTACGGTCAAGGAAGAAGGATAAGGCCCTCCTACAGTCCAGGGTATGCAGGACCATCTAAGCTCGGCTGGAGTGGGGCCTGGGAAAGAAGGTGGGGAGAACTATCTCCTGGTTGATATGAAACGGAGAAACCACCTTTGGAAGAAACTTAGGGTGAGTCCGCAAGACTACCCTATTCCTGTAGAACCTAGTGCAGGGGTCTCAAACACGCGGCCCGCGAAGCACTTACCGGCGTGTAAAAAAAAATAAATCCAAACTTGCCGCCGCCGCAGTATTAAGCGTCCCATGGGCCCCTCTGCCTGGCAGAGTCCTCTCCTCCCTGCAGCATCAGCTCCAAAAGCGGCGGCTTTCAGAGCCGCGAAGAGAGAGAGTTTCTCTCTCGCGGTTCTGAAGAGTCTCTCGCTGCTCTTCAGAACCGCGAGAGAGAAACTCTCTCTCTTTGCGGCTCTGAAAGCCGCCGCTTTTGGAGCTGATGCTGCAGGGAGGAGAGGACTCTGCCAGGCAGAGGGGCCCGTGGGACGCTTAATACTGCGGCGGCGGCGGCAGCAGCAGCAAATATACATTTTTTAAAAATCTACCTTGGCTGATGGTGGGAGGGGGGTTAGGACTGGTAATGGGCTATGGGGGGGGCTAGGACTGGTAAGGGCCTATGAGGGGGTAACTGAAAATGGGGTGATGGGGGTAACACTGAAAATGGGGTGATGGGGGGTTAGGACTGGTAATGGGCTATGAGGGGTAAGACTGGAAGTGGGCTATGGGGGGCTAGGACTGATAATGGGCTGGGGGGTCTGCTAGGACTGGAAATGGGCTGAGTGGAAGGGGGGCTTGAACTGCAAATGGCTGATGGGGAGAGGGGCTTGGAATGGAAATGGGCTGTGAGGGGAGGGAGCTAGCACTGGAAATGGGCTGATGGGGGGGAGCTACGATTGGAAATGGGCTGATGGGGGGCTAGGACTGAAAATGGGCTGATGCAGTGACTAGGAGGGAGCGGGTGCTGTGTGGGACTGGAACTAGAAGGGAGCTGATGTTGGGGGAGGATTAGAAATGGGATGGAGCTGGGAGAGTGAAATGGAGAGGGGAAAAATATTTTGTGTGGGAGGGAAGACAAATCTACAATTGGCCAGGTATTGGGAGAGTAAGTGGGGATTGAGGATGGAGGGGTAAAATTTGAGTGGATGAAATAGGAATGAGGAAAGAGCAAAAGGAGAAAGATTAATATGTTAAAGCAGATGTAGAGGGAGAATGGAAAAAGCTAGAAGAGAGAAGAAAGGACAAATGGACAGCAGACGATGGAGAGTTAGCAGAAGGCACAAAGAAACCAGAAGAAAGTGGCTGGAACAATTGCAACTGAAAAAAAATGCACAAAAGGTAGAAAAATCTCTTTATTTTGAATTTATTAACTGGAATATGTCAGAGTTCTGGGAAATGTGCATCAATAACGTCTGCGCTTTGTTTAGCACAAGAGGAAATTAATTTATAGTTTTATTTCTACAGTGTTGTTGTACATTCCAAGTTTGGCTTTTGGGGGTCCCAGTTTAACTGTCTTGTTTCTAAATTTTGATTCCTTGTTTGGTGATGGTATATGTTCTGCAGGTGCAACTGAGCTGAGGTATTCTGTTATGTAATTCCTATTTGACATTGCTACTTGTTCTCTGTCCCCAGTAGGCCATGTATTGTTATTCTCTGAAATGTATTGATTTAATATTTGCAGTGTTGCCTTTTGATAGGTAGGGTATGGTGCTTTGTGAGTCCTGGTAGTGCTGTTAGGATATGGCGGGTTTGCTATGGGTTCTAAATGGGCAGTGTTTGTTTGTAGTAGTTCCTAATGTGCCTGGCGGTTGGCACTGGATTATAGTAATGTAGAAATCTTTTAGTCTTTTTTTATTCATGCACTCATTAAGAGGCATGTTTACTAAAAGTTAGGGTATGGTAACATTATGCAAATATTTATGCAAATGAGGTCCCTTATGCAAATGAGGTCCCACGTCTCATGCGTCCCCCGGGTTATTTTACAAGTCCTCATTTGGCCCTCAAAGCAATTTGAGTTTGAGACCCCTGACCTAGTGTAAGGGGGATCAGACACTAGGGCCTGCAGTTCACTAACGCGCCTAGCAGAAGTAAGGGCTACCAAAAACAAAGTTTTCCAGGAAAGAAAACGAAGAGGGCAGGTAGCCATAGGCTCAAAAGGCGGACAGGTAATCCGCTGCAAGACCACATTCAGATCCCATTCAGGGGCTGGAGGCCGCAAAGGAGGCTTAATGAGAAAGAGGCCTCGGAGAAAGCGAGCCACCAAAGGGTGGTTGGAAAGAGGACTGCCATCCACTTGTGCGTGATGCGCAGAGAGAGCACTGAGGTGGACTCTGACAGACTTGGACTTAAGGTCCAGATTGGAGAGGTAAAGCAAATATTGCAAGACCACTGCCACCAAGCAGGAGAAGGGATTCTCAGACTGCTGAGCACACCAAATGGAGAACCGACGCCACTTAAGAGCGTAGGACTTCCGGGTGGAAGGCCGCCTCGAGGCCAAGACGACCTCTTCCACCTCCCAAGGCAGCAGGAGGGGAGCAAGGACTACCCTTTCAGCAGCCAGGCCATCAGATGAAGGGACCGGAGGTTGGGGTGTAGGAGAGATCCCTGATCCTGTGTCAGGAGATCGGGTTGAAACCCCAGAGGAAGAGGAGTGTCCACCGCCAGCTGCATTAGAAGCGGGAACCAAGGTTGTCTCGGCCACCGGGGAGCCACTAGGATCAGCGAGGCTTTTTCTCTGAGAACTTTGAAGAGTGTCCGAGACACCAGAGGCATGGGAGGAAAGGCATACAAGAGGCCTGTGGACCATGGAATCAGAAAAGCATCCGCCGCTACTCTGAGAGGATGCGGTTGCCGAGAGCAGAATCTGGGAAGCTGCGTGTTCAGGGGACTGGCAAATAGATCCATGGTGGGGAGGTCCCACTTGAGAAAGATCTGCTGAACAACCAACAGATCCAATCTCCATTCGTGAGGTTGGAGGATCCTGCTCAGCCTGCCAGGTAATTTTCTTGACTGGGGAGATAGACAGCTTTGAGGAAGATGCCGTGAAGGACGGCCCAAGAGCACAGTCTTCGTGCCTCCTGACAGAGAAGGAAGGAGCCTGTGCCTCCTTGTTTGTTCACGTAGAACATTGCAACCTGATTGTCCATCTGGACCAGTACAGATTGGTGAGAAGTGAGGTGGGCAAAGGCTCTCAGAGCTAGGCGAATGGCTCTGAGCTCCAGGAAGTTGATCTGCTGAGCAGACTCCCAAGGAGTCCAGAGGCCTTGAGTACATGTCCCTTGGCAATGTGCTCCCCAACCCAGGAGAGAAGCATTGGTCGTTAGCACCTGAGAAGGCGGAGGAGATTGGAAATCCACTCCCAGCACCAGGTTTGGCAGATGAATCCACCACTGAAGAGAAGAGACCAGCAGGTTGGAGACCTGTACTGAGTCCGCCAGGTTCCCCGTGGCCTGATGCCATTGAGTGCGAAGGCACCATTGAGCAGGACGCATGTTCAGGTGGGCATTGGGGGTGACATGGACCGTGGAAGCCATATGGCCGAGTAGTCTCAGAAGTTGCGTGGCAGAGACCAGGGAATTGCTTAGAAAGTGGCTGGCTAGATCCATGAGCCTGTGTGCCCTGTCCAGAGGCAGGAAGGCCTTTGCCTGAAGTGTGTTCAACCTTGCGCCGATGAATTCGAGATCCTGAGAGGGGAGCAAAGCAGACTTTGCGAAATTTATGACAAATCCCAAGTGCTGGAGCAGAGATACCGTGCGAAGAGTGGCTTGATTGGCATCCTGGGAAGATTGGCCCCTTATGAGCCAGTCGTCCAGGTATGGAAATACAAAGAGGCCTTGAAGCCTTAGATAGGCCGCCACCACTGCTAGGCATTTGGTGAACACCCGGGGGGCAGAGGATAGGCCAAAGGGCAGGACTCTGTACTGGTAATGATTTCCTCCCACAACAAACCGGAGATATTGTCTGTGGTCTGGATGAATAAGGATGTGAGTATAGGCATCCTTTAGATCTAAGGAGCATAGCCAGTCTCCCTGCTGGAGGTAGGGCAGCAGGATTCCAAGGGTGAGCATCTTGAACTTTTCCCTTGTCAGGAACTTGTTGAGGTTTCGCAAGTCGAGGATGGGTCTGAGGCCTCCTGTTCGTTTTGGTATCAGGAAATACCTGGAATAGAAGCCCTGACCTCTCAGGTGGTGGGGCACCGGTTCCACAGCCTGTTCCTGAAGAAGACCTGCTAACTCCTGAAACAGCAAGTCCCTGTGCAGAGGGAGTCTGGGAGGCTCCCCTGGAAAATAGGAGGGAGGTACCTGGTGGAAGTGAAGAAGATAGCCTTTTTGAACTATATGAAGCACCAAGGTATCTGAAGTGATTGCTGACCATCTTTGGGCAAAGTGGACCAGCCGGCCTCCTGTGCTGAGAGAAACCAGCGGAGGGGAAGAGGCTATGCTGATGGAGTCAAAAGCCCCACCCTGCTGAGCAGGGGCTGGTGTTGTGGGCTTGGGGGCTTGCTGCCTACGGGACCCATTACCCCGTCCCTTGGCCTGCTGACCCTGTGGGGGAGCTACTGGGGCCTGATAGTGAGGGTAGTGTTTATAGGCAGCTGCCTTCCTCGGGTAAAAGGGCTTTTTCCCCGAGCCCTTCTTTTTATGAGAAGGGGCAGAGGTTTTCCTGGACAGCCTAGTCCGGGTCAGAGTCTCGGTCTCGAGTTCTGCAGCCTTTTCAGCCATGGGCTTGCCAAAGAGGTTTTCACCTTTGCAGGGGACATCGACCAACTTGTCCTGCACCCATGGCTCGAGGTCGGATGACTGAAGCCAAGCCTGTTGGCGGGCACCGATGCCGGCTCCGGCTACTCGAGCCGATGCTTCGACGCCATCGTAGGCTGCTCGAGAGATAAATTTCGAGCACTCACGAATACCTGTGGATAGGGCCTGGAACCTCTGCAAAGGTTCCTCGGAGAGACCAGCAGAGAACCCGGCAATTTCTTTTGCCAGGTCTCAGAGATACATGCCCATATAGAGCTGGTAAGTCTGGACTCGACAAGCAAGCATAGAGCCCTGGAAGCACTTCCTACCGAGGGCATCCAGGTTCCGGGCCTCCCGGCCGGGAGGCACCAAGGAGTGCATCTTCTGACTCTTGAGTCGATGCATGGCCGATTCCACCACCATGGAATGGTGCGGTAGTTGTGCCTTCTGGAACCCGGGGCTCTTGCGGACTCGATAAATGGAATCGACCCGCTTGCTTAACACCGGCGCCGACGCCGGGCTCTCCCACATGCGGAAGAGAAGTCGCTCCAGCATCGGAGGAACCGGTACAGTAAAGGCCTTCTTTGGGGGAGAGTCATACTGGAGGGCATCGAGCTCTTCGGCTCGAGGCTCCTCCTCGGGATCCGCGGGGAATGCCAAGGCCTTGGCCATATCCCGCATGAAGTACGAGAACCGGGTGTCCTCCGGGGGGGACCGTCTCCGAGGTTCGGACTCGGGCGAGTCCAATGGGACACACCGAGTCCGAAAAGTACCAAGGGATTCGTCATCCTCAGTTTCCCAGGCTGATTCCTCGGAGGAGGAATCGAGCGGCTCCGGTCAGGTGGGCATTGTTGCCTTCCGCCCCGACGCCGACAAAGTCGGCGTCGACGACCTCGGTCCCGAATGGGAGGCCGAGGGAGACCGTGACCGAGGATCGGCTCGGTCTCCGGGGTCGCCTTGGACATCGACGTCCCGGCGGTCGGGGCAGAAGCACCGGTGAGGCCAGCGATCAATGCCCGCTGCTGGTCCATGAAGGCAGCCGAACTGCTCTCCAAGGCCGTCAACCTGAGTCCGAGCTCAGGAGACCCAGCAGCCCCCGACTCGGGCCCTGACGTTTGCTCCTTTGGAGGTGAGTCCACGAGGACCACAGTACTCACGTGTCCAGGAGACTCCAACTCGAGACGAGGATGTTTTGAAGGCCTCTCCGACTCCGAGGACCCGGGACGGCTATCGGGGCTATGCGACCTGGCCCTCGAGGAACCAGGAGCGTCCACCGATGCCGCCCTCGCGGGTTTCTTCTTCCGATGATGTTCCTGGGCAGGAGACGCCCGCTCAGAGGAACTCCGACAATGCTCAGGACCGGAGTCCCGGGACGTCGAAGCCTCTGACGAGGTCCGGGCCCGTCCGGACGCGGAGTCAGAGAAGATTTTTTCCCTTTGTTGCTGCCGACTCCTCAACGCTTTAGAGGACATCTTGCTACATGGACCACAGATCATCGGGTCGTGATCGCATCCAAGGCAGCGGAGGCAGCAGTCGTGTGTGTCGGTAAGAGACATAAGTTTCTTACACCGATCACACTTTTTAAACCCGCTGGCAGCCATCGGGGGAAAAAGGGCCCCTGCGAGGTCAAAAGACAGGGCTGCCAGGAAAAGGAAAAAATGGCGCGAACGCCAATCACAAAGGACAAAAAACGAAAAAATCACGAAAGGACTCGATACCGGTGTATCGAGTCCAGGCGGGAAAAGGATCCGGCGTCGAATCGAGACAAGAAAAAATAATAAAAATCAAGTTTTTCAGCGGCAATCACAAACAACGTCTGTAGGGCTCCGCGGAAAAAAGAAGACTGAGCAAGATGGCACCCTTGGGCAGGAAGGGGACCGCGCATGCGCGCTGCAATTCCCAAAGGCTTTCTTTGAAAGCTGGGGTAATTGCTCCGCGAGGGCTCCGTCGGCGCCGACTTCACCCATATGTGAGGACTGACTTCCTGCTTGGTCCTGGAGAATGAGAGGCTCCCCTGGAAAGTAAGAGGGAGGCACCTGGATGAGATGTAACCAATAGCCCCTTTGGACTATCTGGAGGACCCAGGTGTCTGTTGTAATGGCTGGCCACCTGTGGGCATACAGAGTCAGCCTTCCCCCTGTGCATGGCCTTGCTTCCTTTGGGAGAGAGACTATGCTCTGGGAGTCAAAAGCCCCCTCCAGGCTCGGCTGGAGCCAGTGCCTGGGGCTTGGGGGCTTTTGCTTATGTGGGCCTTGCCCCCGTCCCTTGGCCTGCTGCCCCTGCTGGGGAGCTGGAGAGGCCTGATACATGGGGTAGTTTCGGTAAGCTGATCCTTTCCTCGGGAAAAAGGACTTCTTACCCGAGCTCTTCTTCTCGAGTCTTGTCTGGGTCAGATACTCGGACTCGATCTCGGCAGCCTTCTCAGTCATGGGCCTGCCAAAGAGGTTCTCACCTCGGCAAGGGACATCGACCAACTTGTCCTGAACCCTGTAGCCATGCCTGGCGTTAAGCACCGATGCTGGCCCCCGCTACCTAGGCCGAAGCCTCGAAGTAGGCATAGGCTACTCGAGTCATAAACTTCGAACACTCTTAGATCCCAGTGAACAAAACCTAGAAGCGCTGCAAAGGTCCCTCGGAAAGACCAGTGGAGAACCCGGCAAAAACCTTTGCCAGGTCTCCCAGGTACACGCCCATGTACAGCTGGTACGTCTGGATTTGGCATGCCAGCATCGAACCCTGGTAGCACTTTCTGCCGAGAGCATCCATGTTACGGGCCTCCTGGGCAGGAGGCACCGAGGAGTGCGTCTTCTGGCTCTTGAGCTAGCGCATGGCCAAGTCCACAACCATGGAGTTGTGTGGCAACTGTGCCTTTTGGAACCCAGGGCTCTTGCAAACTTGATAGATGGAGTCGATTCACCTGCTGAGAACCAGCATCAAGGCTGGCGTCTCCCACATTCCGAGCATCAGCCGTTCCAGAATGGGGGACACCAGTACAGAAGGGGCTTCCTTTGCAGGAAAGTCATACTGGAGGACCTCAAGCTCCTCGGCGCAAGGCTCCTCCTCGGGATCTGCCAGGAATGACAAAGCCCGGACAAAGTCCAAGAACCGGCTGTCTTCCGGGGGGGGGGGGGGGGGGGGGACCGTTTCCGAGGTTCAGAACCCGGTGAGTCTGACGGAACGTACTTGGTACGGAGGGTGTCCTCCGTCTCCCAGCCAGACTATGAGGAGAAGTCAATCGGCGTCGACGACATCGGTCCCAAACGGGAGGTCAATGGAGACCTCGGCCGAGGATCGACTCGAGACCTCATTGTCTCGAGGATCGGCTCGAGCTCCGGGGTCAACTTGGACGTCGAAGTCCCGGTGGTTGGGGCGGACGGACGTGTGAGACCGGCCATCAGCACCAGCTGCTGGTCCATGAAGGCAGACACGCTGAACTCCAAGGCCGCCAACCTGAGGCCGAGCTCAGGAGGCTCTGCAGCCCCCGGCTCGGGTCCCGACGGCATCGGGCCCGACGCTGGCTCTCCCGGAGGAGAGTCAACAACAAGGACAGTGCTTACCTTCCTCGGCGTCTCCGGGTCCTTTCGAGGAAGTTTGGCAGACCTCTCCGACTCCGAGGATCCGGGGCGGTGAGCCGGGCTCTGGGACCGATCCCGCGAGGGACCAAGCCGCTCGGAGCTCTCAGACGACACCGCCCTCATGGATTTTTTCTTCCTCCAGTGTTCTCGCGAGGGAGACCCCCTTTCAGAGGACACCCGACACTGCTCGGGATCAGACAGGTCGCGAGAGGTCGAGGCCTCTGACGAGGTCCGGGCACGAGCGAGTGCGGACTCAGGAAAAATCCTGTCATGCTGCTGCTCCCTGCTCCTCAATGACTTCGAAGACATCTTTTTGCATGGGCCACAGACCACGGGGTCATGGTCGGGCCTGAGGCATCGGAGGCAGCAGTCGTGTGTGTCGGTGAGAGACATAAGTTTCGTGCACTGATCACACTTTTTAAACCCACTGGCAGCCATCGGCGGAAAAAGGGCACCTGCGAGGTCAAAGGACCGGGCTTCCAGCTAAAAAGAAAAAAAAGAGTGCGGATGCTAGTCACTAAGGACAAAAACCAAAACCAAACTGGACTCAATACCAGTGTGCCGAGCCCCAGGCGGGAAGGGGAACCGGCGTCAAACCGGCAAGCAGAAAAACACAATTTTTCAACTTTTAACTCTTTTTCCACGGGGGAACTAGGACGACGTCCGTTGGGCTTCACGGAAAAAAGGAGACTGAGCAAGTTGGCACCCTTGGGCGGGAAGGGGACCGCGCATGCGTGATGCAGTCCCAAAGGTTTTCTTCGAAAGCTGGGGATTTGCTCCACATGGGGGCTCCGTCGAC
The DNA here is from genome assembly GCA_033557465.1 of Ichthyophis bannanicus. Taxonomy (NCBI): domain Eukaryota; kingdom Metazoa; phylum Chordata; class Amphibia; order Gymnophiona; family Ichthyophiidae; genus Ichthyophis; species Ichthyophis bannanicus. Next base: position 138,705,544 of record CM066035.1, on the reverse strand, counting down.
GTCACCCATATGTGAGGACTGACTTCCTGCTTGTACCTAGAGAAAGAGTACTTACTCACTTGTAACAGGTGTTCTCCAGGAGCAGCAGGAATCAGTCCTCACATATGGGTGTCATCGGCGCCGATGAAGCCCCAGCGGAGCATTTCCCCAGCTTTCTATGAAAGCCTTTGGGAATGCAGGCACGCATGCGCGGTTCCATTCCCGCTAAAGGTGTCATCTTACCTCAGTCAAATGACATAGCTAAGGACAGCACACAAAAATGAAAAATAAACTATGTACAACTGCAACTCCAAGGGGAGGAGAGAGGGTTGTGAGGACTGATTCCTGCTGCTCCTGGAGAACACCTGTTACAGGTGAGTAAACTACTCTTTCTCCAGGACCAAGCAGGAAGTCAGTCCTCACATATGGGTGACTCCCTAGCTCTGAGCTACCGAGAAACCCAGGTTGAACAAGAGTACTCCCTCTAGTCCCAGCAGTAAAGAAAGGCTTTTCAAGGACACAACCTCCACCGGTAGCCCAACAGTGGGCAGGAGTTGCCTAAACCTCAAAGAGATTCCGGAGTACTGCATGGCCAAAAGCACTGTCCCTACGGGACTCCCTCTCCAGGCAGTAATGGGCTGCAAAAGTCTGGCTTGAAGACCAAGTTGCAGCCCTGCAGATGTCTACCAAGGGCACAGAGCGGAGATGAGCCACTGAGGCAGCCATTGCCCTGACACGATGGGCCGTGACCCTACCCTGCAAAGGAAGGTCAGCCGCCTTGTAAGCACAAGTGATACAGTCAGCCACCCAGATGGACAAGGTACGCTTGGAAACAGCCAACCCCAATTTATTGGGGTCAAAGGATACGAAGAGCTGAGTAGCCCTTCTATGCCCCTGCGTACGGTCAAGGTAGAAGGATAAGGCCCTCCTACAGTCCAGGGTGTGCAGGACTGCTTCAGCCTGGCTAGCATGAGACCTAGGGAAGAATGTTGGAAGAACCACTTCCTGATTGAGGTGGAAAGAGCAGACAACCTTAGGGAGGAACTTTGGATGAGTCCTGAGGACTACCCTGTTCCTGTAAATCCTGGTGTAAGGCCTGTCACAGACCAGGGCCTGAAGCTCACTTACTCGCCTAGCCGAGGTAAGGGCTATCAGGAAGAGTGTCTTCCAGGAGAGGAAACGTAGTGGACAAGTAGCCATCGGCTCAAAAGGTGGGCGAGTCAGCTGCTGCAAGACCACATTCAACTCCCACTCAGGGGCAGGAGGACGGATGGGAGGCTTGAGCAAAAGCAAGCCCCTGAGAAAGCGGGACACTAAGGGGTGACCAGATAGAGACTGCCCCTCTACCAATGAGTGGTGAGCTGCTAGAGCTGAGAGGTGGACCCGAACAGAATTGGACTTAAGTCCCTGATTGGATAAGTGCAGTAAGTACTGAAGCACCACCGGCAAAGTACAGGAGAAAGGATCCTCTGTACGTAGGTGACACCACACAGAAAACCTCTTCCACTTGAGAGCATAGGTTTTCCTCGTGGACTGTTTCCTAGAGGCTAGGACAACCTCCTCAATTTCCTGAGGTAGGCCCCAGGGAGCCAAAACTACCCTTGCAGCCTCCAGGCCATCAAATTGAGAGACTTGAGATTGGGGTGCAGAAGGGAACCTTGGTCTTGAGTGAGAAGGTCGGGTTGCAAACCCAGAGGTAGTGGAGGATCCACCGCCATTTGAAGCAGAAGAGGAAACCAAGGCTGTCTCGGCCACCTGGGAGCTACCAGCAGGACCGAGGCTTTGTCCTGAAGAATCTTGAACAGGGTTCGGGCCACCAAGGGCGTGGGAGGAAACGCATAGAGGAGGCCCTGAGACCAAGATATCAGAAAAGCATCCGCTGCTATCCGCAGAGGATGTGGTTGCCTGGAGCAGAACTTGGGCAGTTGCTTGTTCAGTGGGCTGGCAAAAAGATCCATCAAAGGAAGACCCCATTTGAGAAAGATCTTCTGAACTACCGAAGGATGCAGCTGCTACTCGTGGGGCTGCAGAATCCTGCTTAACCTGTCTGCCAGGTAGTTGTCCTGGCCTGGAAGGTACACAGCCCTGAGGAGCATGTTTTGCTTGAGGGCAAAAGAACACAGGTCCTGGGCCTCCCGAAAAAGGATCCTGGACCTCATTCCGCCCTGTTTTTTCACATAAAGCATGGCAACTTGGTTGTCTGTCTGGATCAATGTTCCCTCTAATTTTCTGTAGGCTGTGTGCGCATAAAATATCAGCTGTGCAGCTTTTGAAGGAAGGTTAAATTTTTGTGCGCCACATGACGACACTCGGAGTTATATATTTTAAAATTTGACTACACGTCAGAATACAGTATGTACACCACATTGATTTTAATCAAATTAAATGAAAATAGACAATTACTAAATGAAGCGGAAAATTTCTAGTAATTACAATCACAACTTTTAAATTTTAAGACGTCTGTGTTGTTTTCTATCAGAATCAGAACCGTAATTTTTGTGCGCTCTGTTGTAAAGTATGTGCGCTCGCTCAGCGAGGTGTGTGCGCGTGCACACGCGCACAGCTTAGAGGGTACAGTGGTCTGGATCAGGATAGACTGGTGAGTCAGGGTAGGAGTGAAAGCTTTGAGTGCTAAGCGAATAGCTCTGAGTTCGAGGAGATTGATCTGCTGTGCAGCTTCCCAGGGAGACCAGAGGCCCTGGGTGCACTTGCCCAGACAATGCGCTTCCCAGCCTTGCAGGGAGGCATCTGTCGTTAGCACCACTGTGTAACCTGGAATCTGAAAGGGCACCCCCTTTCAGCAGATTGGGTGGGTGTAGCCACCAGTTGAGGGAGTGCAGAAATGGTCTGGACACCCTTATCCTGTCTCTGAGGCTGCCTTTGGCCTGTGACCACTGAGTTCGAAGACACCATTGTGCAGGCCTCATATGGAGCCTGGCATTGGGGGTCACATGCACTGTCGAAGCCATATGGCCTAGAAGTCTCAGGCAGAGTCTGGCGGAGACCAGGGACCTGCTGAGAAACTGACTTGCCAAGGCCATCAACCTTTGGGCTCTGTTTTCTGGCAAGAATGCCTTTGCCAGGAGAGAGTCCAACCGTGCCCCTATTAACTCCAAGTTCTGGGAAGGGAGCAAAGTGGACTTTGCGAAGTTTATGACAAACCCCAGGCGTTGTAGAAGAGCAATGGTCCTGAGGGTGGCTTGGTTGGCCTCCTGACCTGTCTGACCCCTGATGAGCCAGTCGTCCAGATAGGGGAAGACAAAGATGCCCTGATTTCTCAGGTAGGTCGCCACCACTGCTAGGCACTTTGTGAAGACTCTGGGGGCGGAGGTGAGGCCGAAAGGCAGCACTCTGTACTGATAATGGTTTCCTCCCACAATGAACTTGAGATACTTTCTGTGGTCTGGATGAATGAGGATGTGAGTGTACGCATCCTTTAGATCTAAGGAGCATAGCGAATCTCCCTGCTGGAGGTAGGGCAGAAGGGTTCCAAGAGTAAGCATCTTGAACTTTTCTTTCACTAGGAACTTGTTGAGGTTCCTGAGGTCCAGAATGGGACGAAGGCCACCGGTCCTTTTGGGCACCAGGAAATACCTGAAGTAGAATCCGTGACCTTGCAAGTGGGGAGGCACAGGCTCCACCTTCCTGTCCACCAACAGACCCTAAAGCTCCTGACGGAGAAGGGCTGTGTGCAGAGGAGGCCTTGGAGGCTCCCCTGGAAAGTATGGGGGTGGCAGTTGGTGGAAATGGAGGGCATAGCCCTTGTGGACTATCTCCAGCACCCAACTACCCCCTGTGATAAGGGGCCACTGGTGGGCAAAGAGGGTGAGACGACCTCCTATGCAGGGTTGGGAGAGCAGTGGAGGAGAGGCTATGCTCAAGAAGTCAAAAAACCCCACCCTGCTGAGTGGTAGCAGGGGCCTGAGGCTTGGGGGTCCTCTGCCTATGGGGTGTATTACCCTGGCCCTTGGCTTGCTGACCCTTGGGGGCAGCTTGGGCAGCCTGATATTGTGGGTACTGTTTGTAGGCAGTGCCCTTCCTCGGGTAAAAGGGCTTTTTAACCAAGCCCTTCTTTTTATGAGAAGGGGCAGAGGTCTTCCTCGACAGCCTTGTCCGAGTGAGGTGCTCGGTCTCGAGCTGAGCGGCCTTCTCGGTCATGGGCTTGCCAAAAAGGTTTTCACCTCGGCAAGGGACATCGACCAACTTGTCCTGAACCCATGGCTCGAGGTCCGATGACTGCAGCCATGCCTGGCGTCGAGCCGCGATGCCGGCTGCCGCAACTCGGGCCGAAGCCTCAAAGCCATCGTAGGCGGCGCGGGACATGAACTTCGAGCAGTCCCGAATCCCCGAGGACAAGGACTTAAATCTCTGCAAGGGATCCCCGGAGAGACCAGCAGAGAATCCGGCCAACTCCTTGGCCAGATCCCGCAAGTACATGCCCAGGTACAGCTGGTATGACTGGACATGGCAAGCAAGCATCGAGCCCTGAAAGCACCTTCTACCGATGCCATCGAGGTTTCGGGCCTCCCTGCCAGGAGGCACCGCGGAGTGCTTCTTCTGGCTCTTCAGACGATGCATGGCCGATTCCACAACCATGGAATGGTGTGGTAGCTGTGCCTTCTGAAAGCCAGGGCTCTTCCGGAGCCGATAGATCGAATCGACTCGCTTGCTAAGAACCGGCGCCGAGGCCGGTGCCTCCCACATACGGAAGAGGAGCCATTCCAGCATCGGAGGAACCAGGGCAGTAAAAGCCTCCTTCGGAAGAGAGTCATACTGCAGCGCCTCGAGCTCTTCAGCTCAAGGCTCTTCCTGGGGGTCTGCCGGAATAGCCAAGGCAGTGGCCATATCCCGGACGAACTCCGAGAACCAGGTGTCCTCCGGGGGGGACCTACTCCGGGGCTCAGACTGCGGTGAGTCCGAAGGGACGCACCGAGTCTTAAAGGTATCAGGAGACTCCTTGTCCTCCGTCTCCCAAGTCGACTCGTCGGGTCCCTGGAGCACCTGCCCTGATGTCAGAAGAACCGGCATCAACGCCCTCGGTCCCGAACGGGAGGTCGAGGGAGACCGCGACCGAGGTCGACTCCTAGCCACGATGGACTCGAATATCGGCTCGGTCTCCGGGGTCGACTTCAACGTCCCGGTGGTCAGGGCAGATGCGCCAGACAGGCTGGCCATCAGTGCCCGCTGCTGCTCCATGAAGGCAGACATTCTGCTCTCCAAGGCTGTCATCCTGAGACTCAGCTCGGGAGACGCAGCAGGCGCCGGTCCCGACGTCGGCTCCCTGGGAGGAGAGTCCACGAGGACTACGGGGCTTACGTGTCCAGCAGGCTCCGGCTCCACACGAGGAACTTTGGCAGGCTTCTCCGGTTCCACAGGCCCGGGGCGACGGTCGGGGGTCTTAGACCTGGCCCTCGAGGAGCCAGGGACCTCCGACGACGACACCCTCGCGAGCCGTTTCTTCCTCTTGCGTTCCCGGTCGGGGGACCCCCTGTCTGAGGAACTTCGATGGCGCTCGGGATCGGAATCCCGAGATATCGAGGCCTCAGATGAGGTCCGAGCCCAGCCGGAGGCTGAGTCCGAGAAAAGCCTTTCCTTTTGCTGCTGGCGACTTCGAAGTGCCTTGGAAGACATTTTTCCACAGGCCCCGCACGACTTAGGATCGTGGTCGGGGCAGAGGCACCGAAGGCAGCAGTCGTGTGTGTCGGTGAGGGACATTAGTTTCTTACACCGATCACACTTTTTAAAACCGCTGAAAGCCATCGGGGAAAAAAAGAGTCCCCACGAGGTGAAAGGGAAAAGGAGAAAAAAGGGCGTGAACGCCAGCCACAAAGGACAAAAACCAAAAAAGAAGAATCGGGCTCGATACCGCTGTACCGAACCCGGCGGGAGGGGAACCGGCGTCGAACCGGTAGAAAAAAGAGCAAAGAATCGCTGAAAAATCTAATTTTAACCAGGAAAACTGGACACACGTCCAGTGGGCTTCACGGAAAAAAAGAGACTGGGGTAAGATGGCACCTTTAGGCGGGAAGGGAACCGCGCATATGTGCCTGCATTCCCAAAGGCTTTCATAGAAAGCTGGGGAAATGCTCCGCTGGGGCTTCATCGGTGCCGATGACACCCATATGTGAGGACTGACTTCCTGCTTGGTCCTGGAGAAAGGTAGTTACTCTTTTCTCACTCACCCTAGGTACATGCCTGAATTTATAGTTAGTTTTCCCAATTAAGAGTGCAATTTGTGTTAAAGGATATTTGGAGAATCAACAAGTGATTATCCTTTAACAGATTCTTAGAAATTCAGTGAGAAGAAAACATATAATATTAGCAAATAATATACCAAAAAATCTTGAAGTCTGTCCATTAGTCTAGGTATTCCTATTCCCTTAGCAACTCTACTGAAACTACTGAACAATTAATCAATAGAAAATGCAGACAGTGGGAAGATGGGGGCTATCCAGTCTTTCACTTCTATGTTGCCTTGGAGGAGAGAGATCTGGAAGGAGAGCATAATGTTAGTGTGGCATGAAGTGATTCTGTAGCCAGAAGGCAGTGGTTCTCAACCCAATCCTCTGGGATCCCCGCCAATCAGGCTTTCAGGATACACACAATGAATATGTATAAGATAGATCTGCATAAAATTGAAGCAGTGCATTCAGGGTCTATCTCATGCATATTCATTGTGGATATCCTGAAAACCTGACTGGCCTGGGGTCCCAGAGGACTGGGTTGAGAACTATTGCTCTAGGGCAGAGGTGTCCAAACCTGTCCTGGAGGGCCACAATCCTGCCAGGTTTTGGGATAGCCCTAATGAATATGCATGAGATATATATGCATTAGAGATAGCCTGCCAACCTGATTGGTTTGTGGCCCTCCAGGACTGGATTTGGAGACCCTGCCTTACACCTCTGTCATTTAAGATTGTGAGTGGGCAAGGTGCAGATGTCCAAGACATCAAAAAGGTTAGATAGAATTTGTCACATTCCTCCTCACTTCTCACCACCACCAAAATATTGTCCATTAGACATCTTTTTGGAGGTGGTGAGAATCGAGGATGAATGTGACACATTCTAGCTACCCTTTTGATGTCTAGGACATCTGTACCTTGCCCACTCACCATCTTAAATGACAGAGGTGTAAAGCAGGGGTCTCCAAATCCAGTCCTGGAGGGCCACAAACCAGTCAGGTTGGCAGGATATCTCTAATGCATATATATCTCATGCATATTCATTAGGGCTATCCCAAAACCTGGCAGGATTGTGGCCCTCCAGGACAGGTTTGGACACCTCTGCTCTAGGGGATACAATTTCCTTTCGCACCAAAAATGTGTCTACAGGAGCTTCTGTCTAAGAAGGAAGGGTTAGGATGACTATCTTAGTTGGTGTTTCGATTGGCATGCAAATAACTGGGTAGCTCTTGGGCAGGAGGATCATCTGATCACTTATCTACCTGGTGTGAAGGTGGCGGACCTCACACAAGTACTGGGAGTAGCTGGCTGTCCTGGTACATGCTGGTACAAATGATATAGAGAAATGTGAGAAGGAGGTGCTTGAGGCCAAATTTAGGCTTTTAGGCAGGAAGCTGAAATCCATTGTTGATAGGGACTTGAAGTGGGGGTACCTGGGCCCTCTGAAATAGTTAAGATGAATGTGTGAAAAATAGCTCTGAATATTTCTGTTAGTATTACAAGGGAGTGTTTATGAATAAAAAAGACACTCAAGGTTACATTTTGCAAGACATGGAGCTTTTGTTTTAATTAAGCTAGGCAGTATGTCTATGCTCTGACCTTTAATATGTAGATAAAGCTTGACGTGGAGCTGAATTTGTACCATGTAGCACTTTTCCCTAATAAATGAGGTGCTCTGGCCTAGCAAAGGTGAGGAGATATACAGGAAACTGTGAAAGTTTGCAGATCTGTGGGCCCCCTCCCCTAAGGCCTTAAGTAGTATTGTTCTTAACATAATTCTTTGTGTGTTTTGTTTATTTGATTCCTCACCTTATATGCATTTGAATTTAGAGAAATGAAGCCAAAAAACCGAGGTCAGTTATTTTGGTGGCCTGGTCAGAAGTAGGCCACGGGAAAAAGAGATATCTTTCATCCATCACCTCTAGGGTCGCATTCTCAGAAATGCTTCCTTTTCCATGCGCAGAACACAAGAGACAGGCAAAAGGGTAGGGAGGAAGATTTTAGATTTGTTAGGAACTGGGCTAAATTCTCAAGGAGGAGGAAAGTATTCTGCAAAGAAGGGCTTCACCTTAACCAGGGCTATACCAGGCTGCTGGCACTAACCTTCAAAAAGGAGATAAAGTAACTCCTAAACTAGAATCTGGGAGAAAGCCTACAGTTGCATAGAGTGCATGGCTTGGAATAAGGTATCATTGAAGGATACTATCATAACAGGAAGTTAGAGCATCCCGATAGCCTTTATTGCAACCTCTCTAAAATAAAGAGCAGAAAGAGTTGAAAGATTGTAAATTTTCCCTGTCAAATGCTATGAAGATTGTAAATTCAAACAAATATACCTTGAAATGTCTCTTTACAAATGCTAGAAGCCTAAAAAATAAGATGGAAGAATTTGGATTTAATGCATTAAATGAAGAAGTAGATACAATAAACATCTCAGAGACCTGATGGAAGGAGAATAATCAGAGGAAAACTGTGATATCAGGTGACAAATTATACTGCAATAATAGGATGGCTCAAATTGGTGGACAGGTAGCACTATATGTTAAAGAGAGCATTGAATCAAATAGAAAAAGGTTCTGCAGGAAACAAAATGAACCATCAAATCCTTATGGACAGAAAGCACAGTTACTTACCTGTAACAGGTGATCTCTGGGAACAGCAGGAATAAGTCTTCACATATGGGTACGTCAGTACCGACGGAGTCTGCGCGGGAACGCTTCCCAGCTTCCAATCAGAAAGCTTTTGGAAGCATCCCACCACGCCTGCGTGCTGCCTTCCCGCCCTTCCCAACTGTCTCTCCTCAGTTAAGCTTTAAAGCTGAGACAAAGAGAGAGAGAGAGGAAAGGAAAGATAGATAGAGAGATACAACTCCTAGGGGAGGTGGGTGGGTTGTGAAGACTTATTCCTGCTGTTCCCAGAGATCACCTGTTACAGGTAAGTAACTGTGCTATCTCCAGGAACAAGCAGGAATGAGTCTTCACATATGGGGACTCCCAAGCTAAGATGCCTGGAGTCCAAGCATGTTGGGATTGAAAACATGCTACACCTCATATGGCCAGGCATCCTGAGGATGGAGGGTAGGAGTTGAAACAGAAAGGAGCTGTAGAAAACAGCTAACCTAAGATAGGACTACAAGCAAGGAGTCCTTGTATGTATGATAATTATCATGAATATATATATTGAAATGAACAATTGCAATATGGACCTCACCTACTGGATTGCAAGAAGTAGAGAGGCTCATGGAAGCTACTGGGAATCCAGTAGAAGAATCTCCAAGGTGACCTCACTGAAGTGAAGGTGAAGGTCAAAATGTGGAAGAAAAAGGTGACCCCAGGATTCAACTGGGGTAGCACAAAAATGGTAGGCCGTGGGAAGCTTTATGGAAAAAGCTGCAAACTCTTTTGGCCGCAGAGTTATTCACACTTAGGAGCAAAAGAGGAAGACTGACCGATTTGGACAAACTGGCCTAGTCCTTGAAGGAAGAAGGTGTATGGAAAAAAACCCGTATTCCCAAAGAGGATAGGTGTCTAAGGATTTGGAACCTCCAATCTACTGAAGATCCGCCATGTCTTTCCGAACTGGTGAGAGGTAGGAAAGATATTGGAGCATGGAGCTTCAGGAATACCTAACCCTTAGGGTTATGATAGGGCTGTCAGTACCACAGGAGTGGTTGTGTGTGTAGCACCCCAAACATGCTATGGAACAGCATGGACATGGGTAGCCCACTGTTTGGAACATATAGGAAGGTAAAACCTATATGAGCATAGAAAGTCAGATAGATAAGTATGTAAATACATATCTACCTATAAAAATTATCTCGGCAGATACACACATATATATATTTAGATATAGATATATGTATATACATATAGATATATAGATAGATATACAGGATATATATATCTATAGTGAGATCTAGAAGGGCATAACATATGCACACACAGCTGACAGACATATATATCTATAGAGATGTATATAGATATGAATATATAGGTCGAAGATAAATGCCTGCAATTAAGCAGACAGAGATATGCCTATAAGTACATTCACATGAGAGATGTGAAGAGGAAAGATTCATCTGATAACAAGAAGGAAGAACCTACTTGAGAAGATATATAGAGAATCTATTCCCCCTGGTTATAATGGGAATGCTTTCCAGTGAAATAAGCAGGATGGTTACGTGAAAAAACCGTCAGTAAGCAGCAAGTCCTGAGTCTTGTAGAACTCTAGCATGGTAAAGGGACAGAGAACGCATAAGAAAGAGATACCAGACTGACCCACTTGAGGGACAAAAAGGGTATCATGCGTTCTTTAGTTAAATATGTGCTGTCCCTGAAGGAGTAGGATACCAGGAGGACAAGCTGCAAGGAAAAAAGAGCATATTCCCTGTAGGAATTGACCACTCTTTAGGCTTTCACGTAGATAAGGCTTATGTCCTTTGCTTTAAAAGGAAATAGTAGGGTATGAAGAACCCTCACAGTCATGGGGGGCATGACTGAGGAAGCCTTTTTTCAACCATGTAGGATAGCTATTCGAGAAAAAACCCCATGCTCTCTAGCAAGGGCCCATAGTGGAAAGCTTCTCTAAAATTGCAGAGAGCATTATGCAGGAGAATTGGGAGATAGAATTGGCTGTTGGAAAAGCCAGCAGCCACGTCAACTATGCTGCCAAAGCCAAAGGAATTGGAGATGGTGAGGAAAGAAGATAGTGTGATAAGTCTATAGTGATAAGGATTGCCCAAGGAAGATGTATGCACTGTCTTGGAATCACTAATAAGGCCAGACAGAAAGTGGTGGAGGACAACTGTGTATACTTGTGGAAAAGTACCAGTGGTCCAATCACTAAAACTCCTGCATGGGCAGCTGCTGATAAGACAGCAGAGAGAATCTTTCTGTTATAACAGAAAGAATAGACAGAACAAGAGTAAGAAAGGTCTGTCGCTGTCTGATGAGCTGCCCAAGCAAAAAGAAGGGAGTTTATTCGAGAGAAAAAACTCCGCACTGGAATGGAGACTAGAAAGGCTGAAGAAGACGCCCTCCAGTGCAAAGGTACCACTCTTACAGGGGAAAAACTGGATAAGAGGGTAGAGAAACAAGAGCTGAAAAGTGACTTAGCATGTGGTAAGTCTGTAGAAGGAAAGAATTCATGTTGGTATAGAAAACTATCATGTGATAGTTGTTAAATCCCTCTTCTTAGCAGGAAGAAGAGGAGAAAGCTGTGACCCATAGACATGAATATCCTGACAGCTCAGTATATCTAGGAGAACTGGATGCCATGTGTAAAGTTCAAAATGAAAACAGTGAAAACGTCTGCTGAGAAGAAGTGAACTGTAGGTTCTAAACTCCAAGAGGCAGAAAAAAGATTAATCAGAACCCTATGGTTGCTGGGTTTGTTTAGCCTGGCGAGAGTTTGGATTCTTCAGACCAGGGCGATGGTTCCCCTGCTTGGGAACATCTGTATGATGGGCAGGAGAAGAGTAAAACCTTCTCCTCCTAGGGAAAGAAGGTTTGACAGGGCATTTCCTACCTACTGGGGAAGGAGAAGGCTTAGGATAGCCTTCAGTAACAGGGAAGTCAGTGGAGCACTGAGCAACCTGATGTAAAGACTCCTTATTGAAGAGATTTTCTCCAGTACAAGGAGTATTACCCAGTCTTTGTTGTGCCCATTTGTCTAAGTCTGAAGCTTGGAGACAGGCTCTACGTCGTGCCCCTATGGCTATAGCAGAAGTTCTGCTAACAGACTCAAAAGAGTCTAGGGAAGCACGAGTAAGAAACCAAGAGATATTTTGAATATGACTAAGTAGTAAGGAATAGTCTGCAGTCTTGGGCTCTGAAAGAAAAGGAGTCAAAAGACATAATTTCTTTGTGACCTCCTGAAGAGATAGACTCATATAAAAAATATAAGAGAGAATCCTTGCTGACAGCATGGATGTCTGGAAGGTTTGACGTCCAAAGGCATCTAGTGTCCTAGACTCACGACCTGGTGGGTAAGAAGAGTGCCTCTTCTTACTTTTCACCTTCCTCATTGCTGATTCCACTACAATGGAGTGATGGGGTAGTTGAGTCTTTTGAAACCCTGGAGAGGGGGGCACCTGATACAGAAGATCAGTTGCTCTAGAAGGTGAGGGTACCTTTAAAGGTGCTTCCCACATTCTTAGAAGAAGATCCTGCAAGGAATGATGCAAAGTAAGCATTATGTCTTCCTTTGCTTCAGTGGAAACAGAGCCTTGTGTAGGATCATGGCCAGGAATAGGAATGGCAAGAGATCTCGCCATATCCAGGAGGAAATTCTGAAAAGAAGGATCTCCAAAGAGAACCTTCCCTGGACAAGCTAGACCTGAAGAACTAGCCTGGGCACTGGAGGATCTACCTGAGTATATAGGAATATAAGATCCTGCACGGTGCAAAAAAGGAACCTTAAGGGATGGATGCTGGTACTGGAGGTCAGGACCTGTGACAGTCAGTACTGCATCGTCCATGCCAGGTATCGACTCCAGACTTGGTATAGAAAGGAGCAACCCTGGTGAAAGAAGCATGGAAGGAGCTGGCCCCGATGTTACTGCGGATACCGGTACCGATACCGATACCGGTAGCACTGTCGGAATCGAAGGCGACACCGACATCGGAGCAGTCATCGGTGGCTGCTCAATCGGTACAGAGGTAACCGAACGCCTTTGGTAATCACCCTCGGTACCGAGCATCCAGTACCGGTAAGTATCGGTACCGAGACGTGTCGGTACCCAGTCTTCCAGACTAGAGATCGATTCCAGACTCGGCATCGAAGGAAGCGAGTCTATCGATGCATGTCTAGAGGGTACCGACGTCGGTGGTAGTATCGGCGTTGATGCTGATACTGGAAAGTCAATCTGGACAATATCCACCGGTCCCGAAGGTACCAAGAAAGCCAGATGACGATCCCTGGTGAGGAGTGTACCGTCCAACACCAGTGCCGATGCAGGGGTATCGGTACCGCTCGGAGCGGATGCCACCACCGAGCATGGCTCAGGTATGTTCTGTGAGGGGTGAGCCCCAGGAACAACCTGAAACCCCTCATTGGCTTTAGAGGCCGAAGACTCCCGCCGGGATTTTGAAGCCAATGGACCCTCGAGGGCAAGGCCGGAGCCGTCATCATGCTGTGCATGAGACCTACCACTCGAGGGTTGGCTAGTCTTAACAGACTGTTTGTGGGTTACCTGATCCTGTGTAGAAGAAGAAACGGTCGGTGCCCTGACACTGGAAGGGAACCCGGTATCGAGGGAAACTCGATGTTGAAAATCTCTTCTCACAATACTGTAAGCCCAAGGGCTCCGGAGGAAAACGGTCAGGACCCAAACAGGTTAGACACCAGTAATTGGAGTCTAAAAATAAAAATGTACCACCACAGCTTAGACATTTCTCAGAGAAAGAGGTTGGCGGTTCCATGAGGGATATGGAGAGGCCTAGAAGGCCTAAAAAATTTAAGTACAAAAAACTGAGGGAAAATATTCCCTGAATTTCAGAAAAAGAAAAAAGAAAAAAGAAACACCGGCGGAACCGGTGGAGTCGGGGAGACAGCCGCGACCACAAGAAAACAAAAGAATTAAAGAAGAATTTTCTGCGGTGACAGGAGGACGTCCTGCCGGCTCCGTGGAAAAACGAAAACTGAGGAGAGACAGTTGGGAAGGGCGGGAAGGCAGCACGCAGGCGTGGTGGGATGCTTCCAAAAGCTTTCTGATTGCCTCCATTGCCCATGTTCCCTGTAAGTATTAGTGTATGTGTCTCATATTCCCTTGTGTTAACGTATCCCCCAACTGTGTTATGACCACTTTGATTGAAGAATAAGGTGGTATACAAAACTGTCTAAATAAATAAATAAAATAAAGAGGAAGCTGATGGCAGTGGGGTTGTACTATTGACCGCCTGGCCAGAATAAACAAATGGATGATGAAATGCTCAAAGAAATCAGGGAAAGAGTAGTTACTCACCTGTAACAGGTGTTCTCCAGGAGCAGCAGGAATCAGTGCTCACTTATGGGTGACATCGATGCTGATGGAGCCCCCGTGCGGAGCATTTCCCCAGCTTTCAAAGAAAGCCTTTGGGAATACTGCACGCATGTGTGGTCCCCTTCCCGCGTAAAGGTTCCATCTTGCTTAGTCAGATGACATAGCTAAAAGACAGCACCCAAAAATGTAAAAATGAACTATGTACAACTGCAACTCCCAGGGGAGGAGGGAGGGTTGTGAGGACTGATTCCTGCTGCTCCTGGAGAACACCTGTTACAGGTGAGTAACTACTCTTTCTCCAGGACCAAGCAGGACGTCAGTCCTCACTTATGGGACTCCCCAGCTTCAGGTTACCAGGGACCCAGAGCTGAAAAATGAGCTCCCTCTAGCCTCAGCAGCAGAGAAAGGATTTCACTGAAACATACCCCCACGATAGCCCAAGCAGAGGGCTGGAGGGTAGGAGTTGCCTAAACCTCTAAGAGATTCCGGAGCACTGCCCCTAGGGGACTCCCTCTCCAGGCAGTAATGGGCCGCAAAAGTCTGGCTTGAGGACCAAGTTGCAGCCCTGCAGATGTCTGCAACGGTACAGAGCGGAGATGAGCTACTGAGGCAGCCATTGCCCTGACACAGTGGGCTGTGACCCGACCCTGCAAAGGAAGGTCAGCTGCCCTGTAAGCCCAGGTGATACAGTCAGCCACCCAGATGAACAAGGTACGCTTGGAGACAGGTACCCCCAAGTTATTGGGGTCAAAAGATATGAAGAGATGAGTAGCCCTCCTATGCCCCTGCGTACGTTCAAGGTAGAAGGATAAGGCCCTCCTACAGTCCAGGGTATGCAGGACTGTCTCAGCCCAGCTGGCATGGGGCATAGGGAAGAACGTTGGAAGAAACACCTCCTGGTTGAGAAGGAAAGAGGAGACAACCTTTGGGAGGAACTTAGGATGAGTCCTAAGGACTACCCTGTTCCTATAGAAGCCAGTGTATGGCCTGTCAGAGACCAGGGCTTGAAGTTCACTCACGCGCCTGGCCGAGGTCAGGGCCACTAGGAACAGAGTCTTCCAAGAAAGGAAGCATAAGGGACATGTAGCCATTGGCTCAAAAGGTGGGCGAGTCAGTTGCTGCAAGACCACATTCAACTCCCACTCAGGGACTGGTGGATGGAGAGGAGGCTTGAGCAATAGTAAGCCTCTGAGAAATCTGGACACCAAGGGATGAACCAACAAAGAGTGTCCTTCCACCATTGAGTGGTGAGCTGCCAGAGCAGAGAGGTGGACCCGAACAGAATTGGACTTAAGGCCCTGATTGGACAAGTGCAGAAGGTACTGGAGTACTACTGGCACAGTGCAGGCGAAAGGATCTTCCTTGCCTTGTTGACACCACAAGGAGAACCTCCTCCACTTCAGGGCATATGTTTTCCTGGTGGATTGCTTTCTAGAGGCCAAGACCACCTCTTCCACTTCCTGAGGCAGGCCCCAGGGAGCCAAGACTACCCTTGCAGCCTCCAGGCCATCAAATTGAGAGATTTGAGATTGGGGTGCAGGAGAAAACCTTGATCCTGAGAGAGAAGATCGGGTTGGAACCCCAGAGGCAGTGGTGTTTCCACTGCTAGTTGAAGCAGGAGTGGGAACCAGGGCTGCCTCGGCCATCTGGGAGCAACCAGAGGGACCGAGGCCTTGTCCCTTAGAATCTTGAACAAGGTTCGGGCCACCAGAGGCGTGGGAGGAAATGCATACAGGAGGCCCTGGGACCAAGAAATCAGGAAGGCATCCGCCGCTAACCTTAGGGGATGCGGTTGCCTGGAACAAAATCTGGGTAGTTGGTGATTCAGGGGACTGGCAAAGAGATCCATGGATGGAAGTCCCCATTTCAGGAAAATCTTTTGAACCACTAACGGGTGCAGCTGCCACTCGTGGGGCTGCAGAATTCTGCTTAACCTGTCTACCAGAAAGTTCTTCTGGCCAGGAAGATAAACAGCCCTCAGAAACATCTTGTGCCTGAGGGCAAAGGAACAAAGGGCCTGTGCTTCCAGACATAGGGGCTTGGACCCAGTGCTGCCCTGTTTGTTCACATAGAACATGGCCACTTGATTGTCCGTCTGAACTAGAACAGACTGGTGAGCCAAAGTGTGAGAAAAAGCCTTGAGGGCTAACCGAATAGCCCGAAGTTCTAGTAGGTTGATCTGTTGTGTAGCTTCCCATGGAGACCATAGGCCTTGAGTGCAGCTCTCCTGACAGTGTGCACCCCAGCCCTGCAAGGAGGCATCCACCACTGTGGGGACAGGCACCTGAAAAGGCACCCCCTGAAGCAAATTGGGGGAGTATAGCCACCACTGAAGGGAATTCAGGAATGGTTTTGACACCCTGATTTTGTCTTCTAGGCTCCCAGTGGCTTGCTTCCACTGAGTTATGAGGCACCACTGTGCAGGCCTCATGTGGAGGCGGGCATTGAGGGTCACATGTACAGTCGATGCCATGTGTCCTAGGAGCTGCAGACAGAGTCTGGCAGAAACCTTAGGCATGCTGAGAAACCGGGATGCCAACTCCATGAGCCTTTGAGCTCTGTCCTCTGGCAAGTAAGCCCTTGCTTGCACAGAGTCTAGTCGTGCTCCTATGAACTCTAGGTTCTGGGAGGGGAGCAAAGTGGACTTTGCGAAGTTTATGACAAAGCCTAGGCCTTGAAGGAGTGATACAGTTCTGAAGGTGGCCTGCCTGGCCTCCTGGTAAGTCTGACCCCTGATGAGCCAGTTGTCTAGATAGGGGAAGACAAAAACACCTTGAGTCCTCAAGTAGGCCGCTACCAGAGGAAGGCACTTTGTAAAGACTCTTGGGGCGGAAGTTAGGCCAAAAGGCAGCACTCTGTACTGGTAATGGTTTCCTCCCACCATGAACCTGAGGTACTTTCTGTGGTCTGGATGAATGAGGATGTGAGTGTACGCATCCTTTAGATCTAAGGAGCATAGCCAATCTCCCTGCTGGAGGTAGGGCAGAAGTGTTCCAAGAGTAAGCATCTTGAACTTTTCTTTCTCCAAGAACTTGTTGAGGTTCCTGAGGTCTAGGATAGGCCTTAGGCCTCCGGTTCTTTTTGGTACTAGAAAGTACCTGGAGTAGAAACAGTGCCCCTGTAGGCGAGTAGGTACAGGCTCCACCGCCTTGTCCAGAAGCAGACCTTGAAGTTCTTGAAGGAGGAGGTTTGTGTGCAGGAGAGGCCTTAGAGGCTTTCCTGGGAAGTAGGCAGGTGGTAACTGCTGTAAATGGAGCATATAGCCCTTGTAGACTATGCTTAATACCCAAGCATCCCCTGTAATGGGTGGCCACCTGTGGGCAAACAGGGCTAGACGACCTCCTGTGTAGGAATGGGGCAGCAGAGGTGGAAAGGCTATGCTGTGAGAGTCAAAAACCCCCTCCCTGCTGGGTAGGAGCAGGAGCTGGAGGCTTGGGGGTCTTCTGCCTACGGGGCCCATGTCCCTGCCCCTTGGCCTGCTGCCCCTGAGGGGGAGCTGGGGAGGCCTGGTACTGAGGGAAAGGTTTGTAGGCAGCTGCCTTTCTCGGGTAAAAGGGCTTTTTACCCAAGCCCTTCTTTTTGTGAGAAGGGGCAGAAGTCTTTCTGGACAGCCTTGTCCTAGTCAGGTGCTCGGTTTCGAGCTCAGCCTCCTTCTCGGCCATGGGCTTGCCAAAAAGGTTTTCACCTCGGCAAGGGACATCGAACAACTGCACCCCGGGCTCGAGGTCCAATGCCGGCTGCCGCCACACGAGCTGAAGCCTAGAAGCCATCATAGGCCGCTCGGGACATGAACTTTGAGCAGTCCCTGATTCCTGAGGACAAAGTCTGGAACCTCGGCAAAGGTTCCCCAGAGAGGCCAGCAGAGAACCCGGCAATCTTTTCGCCAGGTCTCGTAACTACATGCCCATGTACAGCTGATAGGACTGGACACGGCAAGAGAGCATCGAGCCCTGGAAGCACTTTCTGCCGAAAGCATCCAGGTTCCGGGCCTCCCTGCCAGGGGGCACCGCGGAGTGCATCTTCTGGCTCTTCAGACGATGCATGGCCGATTCCACCACCATGGAATGGTGCGGCAGCTGCGCCTTCTGGAAGCCAGGGCTCTTACGGAGTCGATAGATGGAATCGACCCGCTTGCTCAAGACCGGCGCCAAAGCCGGTGCCTCCGATATCCAGAAGAGGAGCCGTTCCAGCATCAGAGGAACCGGCACAGTAAAGGCCTCCTTCGGAGGAGAGTCATACTGGAGGGCCTCAAGCTCCTCGGCTCGAGGCTCCTCCTCGGGGTCCGCGGGAATCGCCAATGCCTTGGCCATGTCCCTCATGAACTCCGAGAACCGGGTGTCCTCCGGGGGGGACCTACTCCGGGGCTCGGACTGTGGTGAGTCCGAAGGGACGCACCGAGTCCGGAAGGTGTCGGGGGACTCCTCGTCCTCCGTCTCCCACACTAACTCATCTGAAGAGGAGTCGAGGAGCTCCGACCGCGCAGGTCTAGGTGGCACCCGCCCAGACACCAAAGGCACCAGCGTCGATACCCTCGGTTCCGAGCGGGAGGTCGAGGGGGACCGTGACCGAGGACGACTTCGAGCCTTCATGGTCTCGAGTATCGGCTCGGTCTCCGGGGTTGACTGACATCGATGTCCCGGTGGTCGGGGGAGATGCACCAGCGAGGCTGGCCATCAGTACCCACTGCTGAATCATGAAGGCAGACAAACTGCACTCCAAGGCTGTCAGCCTGAGTCCAAGCTCAGGAGACTCAGCAGCCACCGACTCAGGCCCCGGTGGCGCTGGGCCCGACGTCGGCTCCCTCGGAGGAGAGTCGACAAGGACTACAGGACTTACGTGTCCGACGGTCTCCGGCTCCACACGAGGTATCTTGGTCGGCTTCTCCTGTTCCAAGGGCCCGGGACGGCGGTCGGGGGTCTTAGACCTGGCCCTCGAGGAACTAGGGACCTCTTCCGACGCCACCCTCACGAGCCGTTTCTTCCTCTTGCGTTCCCGGTCGGGGGACCCCCTGTCCGAGGAACCCCGGTGATGCTCGGGATCTGACTCCCGAGACGTCGAGGCCTCAGACGAGGTCCGGGCACGGCCGGAGGCAGAATCTGAGAAAATCCTTT
This sequence comes from Ichthyophis bannanicus, assembly GCA_033557465.1. Lineage (NCBI taxonomy): Eukaryota > Metazoa > Chordata > Amphibia > Gymnophiona > Ichthyophiidae > Ichthyophis > Ichthyophis bannanicus. Next base: position 138,686,292 of record CM066035.1, on the reverse strand, counting down.
CTTTCTGGTGCTGACGGCTTCGAAGTGCCTTGGTGGACATTTTGCCACACAGGCCACAGATCTTTGGATCATGATCTGTGCTCAGGCACCGAAGGCAGCAGTCGTGTGTGTAAGTGAGAGACATTAGTTTCTTGTACCGATCACACTTCCTGAAACCACTGGAAGCCATCGGGGAAAAAAGGGCCCCCGCGAGGTCAAAGGACCGACCTTCCAGGGAAAAACAGAAAGGGCGTGAATGCCAGCCACGAAGGGCAAAAACTGAAAAATAGAAGACGGGCTCGATACCGGTGTACCGAACCCGGCAGGAAGGGGAACCGGCGTCGAACCGGAGAAAAAGACGAAGTAATCACTGAAAAAAAACGTCATCTTTTCCGGGTGACACAAACAGATGTCCGATGGGCTCCACGGAAAAAGAAAGACTGAGCAAGATGGCACCTTTAGGCGGGAAGGGGACCGCGCATGCATGCAGTATTCCCAAAGGCTTTCTTTGAAAGCTGGGGAAATGCTCTGCACGGGGGCTCCATTGGCGTCGATGTCACCCATAAGTGAGGACTGACTTCCTGCTTGGTCCTGGAGAATCTAACAAAAATTACAGAACAGTAATAATGGGTGATTTCAATTACCCCGTTACTGACTGGGTCAGTGTCTCGGCAGGACATGCTAGGGAGATAAAGTTTCTAGATGAAATAAATGACTGCTTCTTGGAGCAGCTGGTTCATGAACTGACCACAGGGGAAGCCATTTTGGACCTAGTCCTCAGTGGAACACCAGATCTGGTGAAAGAGATGTTGGGGCCACTTGGCAATAGCAATCATAGCATGATCGTGTTTGATTTAATTAATGGAGGAGGGATGGTAAGGAAATCCACAGTACTATCTTTTAACTTTCAAAAGGGAGACTATGATAAAATGAGGAAAATAATTAAGAAACAACTAAAAGATGCAGTTGCAAAGGTTAAGGACTAACATCAAGCTTGGGTGTTGTTTAAAAATATTATCTGATTGGCTGCAGCAGGTCCCTCCTGATTGACCCGGTTGGCCCCGGCAGCATATAACAGCGTCGGCTGCTTTCAGGAGGTGAGAGTCAGCTGTTTGGAGACCGGAGTTTCAGCGGCAGCGTTTTGCCATCTGATTGGCTGCAGCAGGTCCCTCCTGATTGACCCGGTTGGCCCCGGCAGCATATAACAGCGTCGGCTGCTTTCAGGAGGTGAGAGTCAGCTGTTTGGAGACCGGAGTTTCAGCGGCAGCGTTTTGCCATCTGATTGGCTGCAGCAGGTCCCTCCTGATTGACCCGGTTGGCCCCGGCAGCATATAACAGCGTCGGCTGCTTTCAGGAGGTGAGAGTCAGCTGTTTGGAGACCGGAGTTTCAGCGGCAGCGTTTGCCATCTGATTGGCTGCAGCAGGTCCCTCCTGATTGACCCGGTTGGCCCCGGCAGCATATAACAGCGTCGGCTGCTTTCAGGAGGTGAGAGTCAGCTGTTTGGAGACCGGAGTTTCAGCGGCAGCGTTTTGCCATCTGATTGGCTGCAGCAGGTCCCTCCTGATTGACCCGGTTGGCCCCGGCAGCATATAACAGCGTCGGCTGCTTTCAGGAGGTGAGAGTCAGCTGTTTGGAGACCGGAGTTTCAGCGGCAGCGTTTTGCCATCTGATTGGCTGCAGCAGGTCCCTCCTGATTGACCCGGTTGGCCCCGGCAGCATATAACAGCGTCGGCTGCCTTCGCGGCCGCGAACGCGGCCTGCGGGCGCGTGCCCGAAGGGGGCGTGACCAAAGGGGGTACGCCCCTTTGGTGCCCCTTCGGTGCCAACTCGGGCCTCAGAGTATCTGTCGCAGAGGGCATGCCGCGAGGCCATGCGAAAAGGAAGAGTAAAAAGGCACAAGGGAATCCACCTGTTAAATCGTTAGCTGCTGCTACTTCTACTCCTTCCGTTGTTACTGGTCCTATGGATCAACATGTGGTGGTTTTGCCTCAGCGTGCTTCAGTAGATCAATACTCTTCATCGCCTGGATCCGGGATTACCCTCAGTTCTATCGATAGGACTCCCCCGCCCAACCCAGGATCTTCTCAAGCCTCTGCTGAAATGTCGTCCTCTTCTGCGGTGTCTTCCTCCTCAGGAGAGGAGGAGGAGAATTCTGTTTCAGTGTCAACTACATCTCATGAGGTACTTTCAATTGTTCCTATTCCGGCAGTTGTTGCTCCTGAAAGTCTTATCTTTTCTCAAGTAGAAAATCCTGAAGAAGTAACTCTCACAGATATTTGGAAGCAAGTTTCCGCTACCAATTCATTGTTAACACAATTTATGTCTCAGACTGCTGTTTTTTCTCAACAAGTTTCTCATAAATTGCATAATGTAGAGGCATCCGTTAATCAGTTATCTCAACGTACTGATAGGCTTGATACACAGGTTGTCTCTTTGCAGTCAGCCAGTGAATCAGCCTTGAAGGATACTTTGATGTTTTATCAGCAGTTAGAGGCCTTAGAGAATGCTTCCAGGGCAAAAAATTTACGTATATTAAATTTTCCAAAAACGCGTTTATTATCTCCTATTTTATTGTTTAGGCAATATTGTAAAGAGATTTTATTGCTCTCTAGTGCCGATACTGTTATGATTGATCGAACCTTTTATTTACCTGCTCGGATATCCACCGGGGAACCCAGTATAGCACGGGAGGATGAGGGTACTCTTTTAGATTTGACTAACTTTTTGGAAAAACTCTCAGACATCTATCTCCACCCGTGCTACTCTGGTAGTTACTTTAGCCAATTTTTCAGATAAGGCTTCCATTTTGAAGGCCTTTTTTTCTAAAAAGGATTTTCTTTTTTATGGCTATAAGCTTTCTATTTTCCCCGATGTGTCCAGGCAGACACAGAATCGTAGGAGAGCCTTCCTCCAGCTTAAACCTAGGGTGGTGGCTGGAGGAGGTACCTTCTACCTTAGGTTTCCTTGTAAATGTCTAGTGACTATTCAAGGAGTAAGTTATGTTTATTCTGATCCTTCATTGTTGGAGTTGCTTCTGGTATCATTGCAGGCTTGAGTGATATTATTTTTTGTGAGACTATATGTTATTGTGGGAAATGTGGTTGGTTGAGCGTGGTAGCCTTAGTTTTTGCTCCTGTGCTCCTCTTATGCTTTCTCTTCAGGATGTGGGCTAGGTAGTGATATGTATTTTGATTTGTATTGTTGCAATTTTTTTCGACTTACTCTTTTCATATCATTATTACTTATTGTCTTCTGTTATTGGTTGTAATAATTGAAAACTCAATAAAAAAAAAAAAAAAAAAAAAAAAAATATTATCTAAGAATAAATATCAAATAGGCTCTGTATTGCAACTAGAAAGTAATATATGTTCTAAATTGAGACTACAAATAATTGTAAATGTGAGACTTACAAAGTAAAGTTTTTATCGGTAGCTACGTGGTCTCAGTATCTCCGGGCTGAAGTCAGAAACTCTGACTCATTACCCTCACTTTCACATCAATGACCACTGAATTGTAGCGACCTTATTTTTAAGTATTCTTAAAATAATGTTTTAGAAATGTTCATGTGGATAGAACGCCAGCGTATATATTGAAAAAGCTTAGCAATCTCCCCTGAAGAACCCTTGATTGGCGAAACGCTTAGCGCTCGATAGCGTTGGGAAAGAATTATACAACTCAACATTAAACAAAGCTAAGCAATTTTTGTTGGGAAAGAATTATACAACTCAACATCAAACAAAGCTAAGCAATTTTTATTTTCTGCTATTGAATGAGATATTTCTAAAACATTATTTTAAGAATACTTAAAAATAAGGTCGCTACAATTTAGTGGTCATTGATGTGAAAGTGAGGGTAATGAGTCAGAGTTTCTGACTTCAGCCCGGAGATACTGAGACCACGTAGCTACCGATAAAAACTTTACTTTGTAAGTCTCACATTTACAATTATTTGTAGTCTCAATTTAGAACATATATTACTTTCTAGTTGCAATACAGAGCCTATTTGATATTTATTCTTATATATACTCTGTGAGAAACGGACCGACGGAGTGATTTGTAAAAATATTATCTTGCAAGCCCAGACCAGCTGTATTCCACACTTTAAGAGAAGTGGAAGGAAGTCCAAAAAACTGCCAGCATGGTTTAAAGGTGAGGTCAGAGAGGCTGTTGTTGCCAAAAAAGCATCTTCAGGAAATGGAAAAAAGAGCTAAATGATGAAAACTGGAAACAGCACAAGCAATGGTAAGTTAAATGGAAAGCATTGATAAGGCAGGCAAAGAGAATTCAAGAAGAAACTTGCTGTGGAAGCAAAAACGCGTAATAAAGACTTTTTCAAGTACATTCGTAGCAAAAAACTTGTAAGAGTCAGTTGGACCATTAGATGATAGAGGGGTATAAGGGGCAGTAAGAGGGGACAAGGCTACAGTGGAGAGACTGAATGAATTCTTTGCTTCAGTCTTTACTGAGGAAGATGTAGGGATGTTACCCATAACTGAAATAGTATTTAAAGGTGATACTGCAGAAGAATTGAAAGAAATATCGATATGCCGGGAAGATGTCTTACAACTATTTGATAAACTGAAGAGTAGCATATCACCTGGACTGGATGGTATACATCCAAGGGTGTTGAAAGAATTGAAATATGAGATTGCAGACCTGCTATTAGTAATCTGTGAACTATCATTAAAATCATCTGTAATACACTGGCAATCCTCCAATCTTCAGGTAACGCCAATTTTTAAAAAGGGTTCCAGGGGTGATCTGGGAAACTACAGACCAGTGAGCCCGACATCAGTACCGAAACAAATGGTAGAAAACATCATAAAAAACAAAATTACTCAACATGTAGTTAGTCATGGCTTAATGGGAGACAGCCAACATGGCTTTAGACAAGGAAGATCTTGTCTTACTAATCTCTTATGTTTTTTTGAAGGTGTGAATAAATAGGTAGACAAAGGTGAGTCGGTTGATATAGTGTATCTGGACTTTCAGAAATCCTTTGACAAGGTCCCTCATCAGAGACTTTTGGCAAAACTAAAAAGTTATGGGATAGGAGGCAGTGTACTATTGTGAATCAGGAACTGGTCAAAAGATAGAAAGTAGAGGGTAGGGCTAAATGGCCAATTTTCCCAATGGAAAAAGGTGAATAGTGGAGTATCGCTGGGATCTGTGCAGGGTCCGCTACTTTTTGACATATTCATAAATGACCTGGAAATGGGAATAATGAGTGAGGTTATCAAATTTGCAAATGACACAAAACTATTTAAAGTTGTTAAAACACAAGAGGATTGTGAAAAATTGCAAGAGGATCTTGATAAACTGGAAGACTGGGCATCCAAATGGCAGATGAAATTTAAAGTGGACGAGTGCAAAGTTATGCACCTAGGAAACAACCACCCAAACTATAGTTACATGATGCAAGGTTCCACATTGGGAACCATCACCCAGGAAAAAGATTTAGGCGTCGTCGTGGATAACATGTTAAAACCCTCCGCCCAGTGTGCATCGGTGGCAAAGAGAGCAAATAGAATGCTAGGTATCATAAGGAAAGGAATGGAAAATAAAACAAAGGATATTATAATGCCTCTGCATTGTTCCTTGGTGCGACCGCACCTTGAATACTGTGTGCAAGTCTGGTCGACATATCTTAAAAAGGATATAGCGTTATTAGAAAAGGTACAGAGAAGAGCCACCAAAATGGTAAAGGGGATGGAAGGATACTCCTATGAAGAGAGGCTAAAATGGTTAGGACTCTTCAACCTGGAAGAGAGACGGCTGAGGGGAGATATGATAGAGGTCTATAAATTAATGAATGGAGTTGAACAGGTAAACGTAGATCGATTGTTTACGCCATCAGAATATAAAAAGACTAGGGGACATGCAATGAAGCTACAGGGTAACCTATTTAAGACTAATAAGAGAAAATATTTTTTCACTCAACGTGTAATCAAACTCTGGAATTTGTTACCAGAGGATATAGTAAAAGCTGTTAGTGTAGCTGGGATTAAAAAAGGTTTGAACAAGATCCTGGAGGAAAGGTCCATAAACCATTATTAAAATGGACCCAGGATATCACTGCTTGACCCGATACAAGCATTGAGGAACCCGTGTCTTTTGGGAAGACTGCTAGGTACTTATGACCTAGATTGGCCACTGCTGGAAACAGGATACTGAGCTTGATGGACCTTGGTCTGACCCAGTATTTATTTAATTTAATTTATTTATTCATTTAAAAGGATTTATATACTGCCTTATCCTGAAATCAAAGTGGTTTACACATCAAATAAATGAAAATGTGCGTGGGTGCAGGCATGCAGCGAGAATCAATAGTGTAAGTGTGGGTGGAGTAAAGATGATTGCGGGGTGAGCTACATACAATGAGGTCTATGTACAGGAACTATATACATATTGCAGGGAGGGGGAAGGGAGCAGCTGCATGGATAGGAGGAGAGGTGGGCGAAGGGAAGGCCGTCGGTCAAGTCAGGTGATGTCCTTATAGTGTTCTGTGAAGAGCGTCGTTTTGAGCATCTTCCTGAAATCCTTGAGGTCTGTAGTTGATCTCAGGTTGTTGGGGAGTGAGTTCCAGAGTGCGGTGCGGCCAGGAATAATGCTCTTCTTGAGGTATCCTGTCTTGTTTTAGTAAATGCTTTGGGTGTGTTGACTTTGTCTGAGGTGTCTTTCCTCCTGGGTCAGGTTTGATGAGGAGTTTCAGACTGTCTGCTGAGAGGTTCTGTTTGATTTTGAAAGTGTTTAGTAGCACCTTATAACAGATGCGGGAGGTGATTGGGAGCCAGTGGAGGTGGCTGAGGATGGGGGTGATGTGATCGTGCCTTGAAGCACCAGTTATTAATCGGGCGGCAGTGTTCTGCGCCATTTGTAGTGGCCAGGTTGCTTGTTTTGAGAGTCCGAGGTAAATGGGGTTGCAGTAGTCTAAGATGGGAGTGATGAGAGATTGACAGACAGTCCGGAAGTGATCCTGTGAGAGGACTGGCTTGAGGCGTCTTATGGTTCTCATTTTGAGGTATGCGTTCCTGGTGGTTTTGGTGATGTTCTTTCTGCTGAGAGAATTAAAAAATCATGGCATAGGAGGCAATGTCCTATTATGGATTGAAAACTGGTTGAGAGAGAGAAAACAGAAAGTAGGAATAAAGAGTAGTTACTCACCTGTAACAGGTGTTCTCCAGGAGCAGCAGGAATCAGTCCTCACATATGGGTGTCATCGACGCCGATGAAGCCCCAGCGGAGCATTTCCCCAGCTTTCTAAGAAAGCCTTTGGGAATGCAGGCACACATGCATGGTTCCCTTCCCGCCTAAAGGTGCCATCTTACCTCAGTCAAATGACATAGCTAAAAACAGCACACAAAAATGTAAAAATAAACTATGTACAACTGCAACTCCCAGGGGAGGAGGGAGGGTTGTGAGGACTGATTCCTGCTGCTCCTGGAGAACACCTGTTACAGGTGAGTAACTACTCTTTCTCCAGGACCAAGCAGGAAGTCAGTCCTCACATATGGTTGACTCCCCAGCTCTGGGCTACCGAGGAACCCAGGCTGAACAAGAGAACTCCCTCTAGTCTCAGCAGCAAAGAAAGGCTTTTCACTGACACAACCTCCACCGGTAGCCCAACAGAGGGCAGGAGTTGCCTAAACCTCAAAGAGATTCCAGAGTACTGCTTGGCCAAAAGCACTGTCCCTATGGGCTCCCTCTCCAGACAGTAATGGGCCGCAAAAGTCTGGTTTGAAGACCAAGTTGCAGCCCTGCAGATGTCTACCAAGGGCACAGAGCGGAGATGAGCCACTGAGGCAGCCATTGCCATGACATGGTGGGCCGTGACCCGACCCTGCAAAGGAAGGTCAGCCGCCTTGTAAGCCCAGGTGATACAGTCAGCCACCCAGATGGACAAGGTACATTTGGACACAGCCAAGCCCAACTTGTTGGGGTCAAAGGAGATGAAGAGCTGAGTAGCCCTTCTATGCCCCTGCGTACGGTCAAGGTAGAAGGATAAGGCCCTCCTACAGTCCAGGGTATGCAGAACTGCTTCAGCCTGGCTGGCATGAGGCCTAGGGAAGAATGTTGGAAGAACCACCTCCTGGTTGAGGTGGAAAGAGGAGACAACCTTTGGAAGGAACTTTGGATGAGTCCTAAGGACTACCCTGTTCCCATAGAAGCGAGTGTAAGGCCTGTCACAGTCCAGGGCCTGTAGCTCACTCACTCGCCTGGCCGAGGTAAGGGCTACTAGGAAGAGTGTCTTCCAGGACAGGAAGCGTAGAGGGCAAGTAGCCATCGGCTCAAAAGGTGGGCGAGTCAGCTGCTGCAAGACCACATTCAACTCCCACTCAGGAGCAGGAGGACGGATTGGAGGCTTGAGCAAGAGTAAGCCTCTGAGAAACCGGGACACCAAGGGGTGAACCGACAGAGAATGTCCTTCCACCAGTGAGTGGTGAGCTGCTAGAGCTGAGAGGTGGACCCGAACAGAATTGGATTTAAGTCCCTGACTGGACAAGTGCAGTAAGTACTGAAGCACTACTGGTACAGTACAGGAGAAAGGATCCTCTGTACGTAGCTGACACCACACAGAAAACCTTTTCCATTTGAGAGCATAGGTTTTCCTAGTGGACTGTTTCCTAGAGGCTAGGACAACCTCCTCAACTTCCTGAGGTAGGCCCCAGGGAGCCAAAACTACCCTTGCAGCTTCCAGGCCATCAAATTGAGAGCTTTGAGATTGGGGTGCAGAAGGGAACCCTGATCCTGAGAGAGAAGGTCGGGTTGCAACCCCAGAGTCAGTGGGGGATCCACCGCCAGCTGAAGTAGAAGTAGAAACCAAGGCTGTCTCGGTCACCTGGGGGTCACCAGCAGGACTGAGGCCTTGTCCTGAAGGATCTTGAAGAGAGTTCAGGCCACCAAGGGCGTGGGAGGAAACGCATACAGGAGGCCCTGAGACCAGGAGATCAGAAAAGCATCTGCTGCTATCCGCAGAGGATGCGGTTGCCTGGAGCAGAACTTTGGCAGTTGCTTGTTCAGTGGACTGGCAAACAGATCTATCCAAGGGAGACCCCATTTCAGGAAGATCTTCTGAACTACCAAGGGATGCAGCTGCCACTCGTGGGGCTGAAAAATCCTGCTCAACCTGTCAGCCAGGTAGTTCTCCTGGCCTGGAAGGTACACAGCCCTGAGGAGCATGTTGTGCTGGAGGGCAAATGAACAAAGGTCTTGAGCTTCCCGACAAAGGAGCCTAGAACTAGTCCCGCCCTGTTTGTTTACATAAAACATGGCTACCTGGTTGTCTGTTTGAACTAGGACAGACTGATGAGCCAGGGTAGGAGAGAAAGCTCTGAGTGCTAATCGAATAGCTCTGAGTTCTAGAAGACTGATCTGCTGTGCAGCCTCCCAAGGAGACCACAGGCCCTGGGTGCACTTGTTCAGACAATGAGCCCCCCAGCCATGCAGGGAGGCGTCTGTGGTCAGTACCACTGTGTACCCAGGAATTTGAAAGGGCACTCCTTGTAGTAAATTGGGTGGGTGCAGTCACCAGGTGAGGGAGTGCAGAAATTGTCTGGACACCCTTATCCTGTCTCTGAGGCTGCCTGTGGCCTGGGACCACTGAGTCCGAAGGCACCACTGTGCAGGCCTCATATGGAGCCTGGCATTGGGGGTCACATGTACTGTCGAAGCCATGTGGCCAAGCAGCCTCAGGCAGAATCTGGCGGAGACCACTGACCCTCTGAGAAACTGATTTGCTAAGTCCATCAGTCTTTGGGCCCTGTTTGCTGGCAAGAATGCCTTTGCCAGGACAGAGTCCAGCCTTGCCCCTATGAACTCCAACTTCTGGCAGGGGAGCAAAGTGGACTTTGCGAAGTTTATTACAAATCCCAAGCTTTGAAGAAGAGCGATAGTTCTGAGCGTGGCCTGGCGGGCCTCCTGGCACGTCTGACCCCTGATGAGCCAGTCGTCCAGATAGGGAAAGACAAAAATGCCTTGATTTCTAAGGTAGGCCGCCACCACTGCCATGCATTTTGTAAAGACTTTGGGAGCGGAGCTTAGGCCAAAAGGCAGTACCCTGTACTGATAATGGTTTCCTCCCACAATGAACCTGAGGTACTTTCTGTGGTCTGGATGAATGAGGATGTGAGTGCACGCATCCTTTAGATCTAAGGAGCATAGCTAATCTCCCTGCTGGAGGTAGGGCAGAAGGGTTCCAAGAGTAAGCATCTTGAACTTTTCTTTCTCTAGGAACATGTTTAGGTTCCTGAGATCCAGAATAGGTCGAAGGCCACCGGTTCTTTTGGGTACCAGGAAATACCTGGAATAGAACCCTTGACCTTGCAAGTGGGGAGGGCACAGGCTCCACCGCCCTGTCCACCAACAGACCTTGGAGCTCTTGGAGGAGAAGAGCTGTGTGCAGGGGAGGCCGTGGAGGCTCCCCTGGAAAGTATGGCAGAGGAAGTTGGTGAAAATGTAGTGCATAGCCCCTTTGGACTATGTTCAACACCGAACTGTCCCCAGTTATGAGGGGCCACTGGTGGGCAAAGAGGGCGAGGCGACCTCCTGTGCAGGGTTGGGAGAGCAGGGACTGAGAGGCTACACTCAAGGAGTCAAAAACCCCCACCCTGCTGAGTGGGAGCAGGGGCCGGAGGCTTGGGGGTCCTCTGCCTACGGGGCCCATTACCCTGCCCCTTGGCTTGCTGACCCTGGGGTGCAGCTTGGGCAACCTGATACTGAGGGTACTGTTTGTAGGCAGTGCCCTTCCTCGGGTAAAAGGGCTTCTTACCCGAGACCTTCTTCTTTTGAGAAGGGGCAGAGGTCTTCCTAGACAGCCTTGTCCTGGTAAGGTACTCAGTCTTGAGCTGTGCGGCCTTCTCGGCCATGGGCTTGCCAAAAAGGTTTTCACCTCGGCAAGGGACATCGACCAACTTGTCCTGAACCGATGGCTCGAGGTCCGATGACTGCAGCCATACCTGGCGTCGAGCCACGATGCCGGCTGCCGCAACTCGGGCTGAAGCCATCGTAGGCGGCGCGGGACAAACTTCGAGCAGTCTCGAGTCCCCGAGGACAAGGACTTGAATCTCTGCAAGGGCTCCCCGGAGAGACCAGCAGAGAACCCGGCCAACTCCTTGGCCAGGTCTCGCAAGTACATGCTCATGTACAGCTGGTAAGACTGGACACGGCAAGCAAGCATCGAGCCCTGGAAGCACTTTTCTACCGACACCATCGAGGTTCCGGGCCTCCCTGCCGAGGGGCACCGCAGAGTGCATCTTCTGACTCTTCAGGCGATGCATGGCCGATTCCACAACCATGGAATGGTGTGGTAGCTGCGCCTTTTGAAAGCCAGGGCTCTTCCAGAGTCGATAAATCAAATTGAATCGACTTGCTTGCTTAGAACCGGCGCCGAGGCCGGTGCCTCCCACATCCGGAAGAGGAGCCATTCCAGCATTGGAGGAACTGGGACAGTAAAGGCCTCCTTCGGATAAGAGTCATACTGTAGACTTCCGGTGATGCGGTGAGCCCGAGCGGTCGCACGCTGCTCGAGCTCTGGGCCCCCTTGCTCTCCCGGCGCTGCACAATGTTTAAACGGGGCTAATTTCGGGGTTCCCGCACCCCCCCCCCCCCCGAGCTCTCTCGACCGGCTCGCTGCCTGGAGGAATGATCCGGTGCTCCCCTCTCACCCTCACCTGAAGATCCGCGGAGGCGGCCTGGATCCGAGCGGCTGGCACTGCAGACGCCGCGCTGGAGTGGAAGCCACGTGGCGGGGTGAGTAGGCCAGTCGGCATTGCTAACAACTCGCACGGGATTGAAGTGGGGCCCCCGCGGCGGCAGAGGCTCCCCGGCTGGTGTTCGTCGCCCTTTCTTGCCTCCAGCTCATTTCCAGCTTGTGCCCTGAGTGGATGCCAGATGCGGGAAAAACCGGGGGAGGCTGAGATCCCTTATCGGGCCCGGCTGTGGGCTGCTTCCTGTTCTGCCCGCCCCCCCCCCCCCCCCCCGGAGACCCGCAAAGGACTGAATGGACTTGGCTAGTGCCCCATCTCCCCTACATAGGAGACAGAGACCCGTGCCTCATTTCACTATCTGGGAGTCTGCGACTTGTATCTTCTCGTTAGGGCATAAAAGACTGAGCTCTACCCCCTGCCTCCGGCACCCTAGAGCCCCTTCCTTCAACATCGAAGAGCCTGTGACCTGTGCCCTGCGCCCGGCCTCCGGCACATAGGAGCCTGAGACTGAAGCTTTGCCCCCCTTGCGTGTAGGGGCTCGGGACTGGCGTCCTTTCTCCGGCGTGCCGGAGTCTGCGGCCAACGCCCCACCTTTGGCACCCAGGGGCCCGGGATCTACACCTGCCTCCGGCGCATAAGAGCCTGCGACCCAGGCCTTCCCTCCAGCGCTCAGCCGACCGAGATATCTGCCTTTCATTTAGCGCCAAGAGCCCAAGACCCACATCCCACTTCCTGCGTACAGAGGCCTGAGAAGCTCCGGCGACACCTGAGACTCGGGTCTGGGACTGTGCTGCGAACCGAGGAGGTCGATAACTGAGGCCCTCGTCGCCTGGCGGTGCAGAGCGGGGATTGGGGAGAGACCCCCCCTCCTCCTAAGCAGACCACAGCAGAGGCCTGGGCGATGGCGGCAAAAGGAGGCCGCCGGGTGGAGAAGGAGAAGACCCCCCTGCCGCCCAGGGGGGGGGGAGCAATCCTCACCGCTGAAAGGGGAGGCTAAGACCACGGCGGGGATGGTGGATGAAATTTCCATAGCCGTGGTGGGGGCGCTGTCTGCTCAGTTCGAAGACCTGCGGGCTGTATGGACCTTGTCCAAACCTCAGTGGAGGCCTTGGGCGGTCGACTACAAGAGGCGGAGCACCGGATAGAGAGGTCGGAGGAGCACGTGCTGGAGCTACAGCAGGAGATGGCTCGGGTGAAAAAATTGCTTCAGGGGCAGGAAGCCAAACTAGATGACCTAGAAAATAGATCCCGCCGTAATAACCTGAGATTTCTTGGGATCCCAGATGCCGTCGAGGATCGGGACTTACAATCCTACTTAGAAGATCTGGTGAAACAAATCCTGGCGAATGAACCTGAAGGCACCCCAGTGCAAATAGAGAGGGCGCACCGGGTTGGGCCTAAGAGGACCAGCGATGCCCAACCCAGGGTGATAATAGCACGGTTCCTGAGATTCCCACAGAAAGAAGCAGTCTTGCGTGCAGTGCGAAAGAAAGGGACCATTCAGAAGGACAATGCCCGGATACGTATTGTTCAGGATTACTCAGCAGCCATGGGACAGCGGCGACGAGAGTACGGACCATTGTGCCAGACCCTGATAGACAATAATATTAAATTCATGGTGCAGTATCCCGCCCGGTTGGTCTTCACTCATGACGGGATCCGCCGGACTTTTGACTCCGCGACAGCAGCAATGCCCTACGTGGAGGAGATACGGCGGAGAGCCGCAGTGGCGGCCGAGTCCTGAGGATCAGAGGAGCGGACTATTGCCTTGGTGAACAAGTTTAGAGTATCCTGCTTTAGACAGTAAAGCGATGGTGATGGTAATTGGGGTGGGGGCGGAGGGTTGCCGGGTCTGTTTCAACTGCCTTTCAGTAGAGCTGTTGGTTGTTTCTCTTGGGTGTTGGGGGTGGGCGGGGGGAGGCCCGGGTGGTGGATGTGTTTTTGGAGGGGCCGGGGGGGGGGGTGTAGGGGGGGCAAGGACCCAGAGAGGGGGGAAGCACCCGGGGGGGGGGGGGGACCCCGGATGGTCCGTAGCGGAATCGGTGTATTGGAGGAGTAGGGGGGTACCACACGCATCTAGGAATACACAGAGGAGGTGAAGAGGATGGTAGTAGAAATAAGGAATTGGAGGGGGGAGGAAGGGGGGAGGGGGAGGGACAGAGGGGGGGAGGGAGTAGTTAAGAGGGGGGAGAGGGGGTGGGAGAGGAGATGGAATGCCGTATTTTCGGGGACCAGTTGAGGAATGGACGGGTCGAGGATTATATTTGAAGGGCTATGGGGGAGGACCTCAGGCTGGGGGGTGTCTTCCCTATATTCTATATGGTACATAACAGACACTTCTGGGCCCAGTTTAGTCATACATGCCACTTAAGATAATCTCCTGGAATGTTTGTGGCCTGGGCAGCCCGATCAAACGGGCAAAAATTCTACAGGCCCTGGCTAGGCAGGGAGCAGACATCGCTATGCTTCAGGAAACCCACCAGACTGCCGACGAACACCGTAAACTCTGCCGGGAATGGGTGGGACAGGTCTGGGGGGCCCCGGCCCTTGGTAAGAAGGGAGGGGTAGTGCTTTTGATACACAAACGCGTACGGATGGAGGTGGTGAATGACCTGGTTGATCCAACGGGCAGATTTGTACTGGTACAAGGAGTCCTTGAGGGGAGGCCTGTAGTTCTTGGTAGCGTGTACTGTCCCAATGTGCTCGATTTGTCCCTCTATGCGCGCATTGCCTCCAAACTTGAGACGTTGCCGGAGACCCCCGTTATTTTGGGGGGGGACTTTAACGGGGTCATGGACGTCGATCTCGATACCTCCAAAGTGGGGGAGCAAAGAGAAAGAATGGCGACGGTTCGGGCAATGCGACGTCTCTGCTCCAGGCTGGGGCTAGTGGATCCATGGCGATTACTACACCCGGTCGAGCGGGACTACACACACCAATCCCGGGCCCATGGCACAAGTGCACGTATAAACTACTTGTTGTTGTCAGCAGGGCTGTTTGCCAAGGTGGGGGACGCCCAGATAGGGCCTGTAGAGATATCCGATCACGCATTTGTCTGGCTGGAAGTCTTCTGGAGTGGGAGTACTTCACAAGCCTTTCAATGGCGTTTTCCATTGGAACTATATAGAGACGTACAATTTCGTTCTTTTATCCAGCGGCGGTGGCAGGAATTCGAAGCCGATCATAGGGGTCATCAGGATGACCCAGAGTTGCTCTGGGAAACGGCGAAGGTCGTACTGAGGGGAGATATAATCGGGTTTCTTGCCAGGAAAAGACGTTTGAGGGCTGAACGTATTATGGACTTAGAGAAATTGGTGACGAAACTGCGACGCCGTTGGGCTCAAACTCCCACTGCGGGGTTAAAAAAGCAGCTGTGGGACTCTCAAACGGAATTAACGAACTCCTACACCAGAGGGCAAAGAAGTCAGTATTATATTATCGCTATCAATTGTACCGCTATGGGGACAAGCCCGGGAAGTTATTGGCTCGGTGCCTTCGTGGACCCCGGGGCTCCAAACTGGTGCCCGCCCTGTGAGATGATCTGGGGACCTTACATAGGGAAAGCCCGGCGATAGTGCGTATCTTTCGCTCCTTTTTTCAGAATCTTTATGCCGCGGAGGCGACCTCCCCCACGCAGATGGCGGATTATGTGAGGGGACTGGACTTGCCTCGCCTATCAATAGAGCAAAGAGCACAGTTGGATCAGCCGATTACGGTGGCTGAGCTGCAAGGGGCTATATCAAAAGCCAGTTGCTACAAATCCCCTGGATCCGATGGTCTAGGCGCCGAACTCTATAAAATTCTCAACGAACAGATCTCCCCAACGCTGGCAGCCGTACATAATCGGAGAGCGCAGCAAGGCTATTTTCGGTGGGGGGCTAATCATGCCCATATTGTTCTTATCCCCAAACCGGCAAAAGACCCTCTCTCTGCGGCCTCGTATCGTCCTATCTCCTTACTTAATTTTGACCTTAAATTAATGGCTAAGATCTTGGCAGACCGCTTGGCGGAGTTCTTGGGGCAACTGGTCCACGAGTCCCAAGTCGGTTTTGTTAAGGGGCGATACGCGGTCCGTAACTTATGCCAGATCATCGCGTCCTTAGAATGGGTCCAGCATAGACACCTGTCCTCTCTCTTGATTAGTTTTGACGCAGAAAAAGCCTTTCACAGGGTGGATTGGCAATACTTGAGATTCATCCTCCCTCATTATGGCTTGGGGCCGTCGTTCTGTAACATGGTCGAAAGTCTGTATGCCAATCCAACCGCAGCGATACTCTGTAATGGGGTATTATCAGAGACCTTTCCGTTGCAAAGGGGGACCCGCCAGGGCTGCCCCCTCTCTCCTCTCCTCTTTGTTCTCTCTTTGGACCCTCTCTTCTGCGCCGTGTGGCGGGTATGCGGACAATCCAGGGAGTAGGTATTGGCCCTCAAGTATTTAAGATTTCGGCCTTTGCCGATGATTTGTTGGTGCACTTGCTTTCTCCTGGAGACTCCCTACCCCTTCTCTTACAGGAGTTTCGAGCCTTCGGGCAGTTTGCAGGGTTTAGTATTAACAGGGATAAATCTGAAGCCCTTGATGTCTCTGGCCGACTTCGGGGCAGCTGGGTGGGTGAGTTTCCCCTCCAATGGGCTGAGCGCCAGTTCATATACCTGGGGATTGTACTGTCCTGTCAACCAGGTCACCTATATGAGAATAACTTGCGACGGATGTTGAACAAGGTGAGAACTCAGCTGCAGGCTTGGCTGCCCCTCCCTCTGTCCCTTATGGGGAGAATCGCGGCGATTAAATTGGTCATCCTGCCGCGGATATTATACTGGCTACAGACCCTCCCTGTTTGGATCCTTCGCCGGGATATTCGGCGCTTTGAGGCGGAGTTTCGGGGCTTTCTATGGGGGGGGGTCGAGAGCTCGCATCTCCTATCGCAGACTAGTGGGGAGGATCCGTGGGGGGGGTTGGGGGCTCCCAGATCTTGGTGCTTATGCACTGGCGTGTCAAGCCCGCCATTTGGGGGACTGGCTCGGGGATAACGACCTTTATACCCCTAGGGCGTTTGAGGAGGCATACGTAGCACCCCACTCCCTAAGAGCCCTTTTGCATCTGGAGGTAAGTAGGTGGCCTACGCATTTGGCGGACAGCGTGTTATTGGCCCCGGTTTGTAAGACCTGGCGGAAATTGAATGCCTATTGGGGCCGTCGGTGGAAGGTGTCGAGCTGGCTACCTATTCGGGGCAATGCCAATTTTACCCCAGGCACTGAAACCACAGCGTTTCGTCTGTGGGGGGAGAGAGGAGTGCATACTCTGGGCCATGTGGTGGACATGGCGGGCAACCCTAAGCCCTTTCCCATGTTATCTCGCGAATATGAATTGGGGCCCCTACATTTCTTTGCATACAAGCAAGTGGCCCACTACGTGGCTTCTCTTTCACGGTCGGAACTATGTAGCGACCGCTCGGCCCAGATAATAGCGTTCTTTGGTTTTGGCGAAGTCGAACGGCCGTCTATTCGGACCTTTCATCTTCGGTTGGAGCAGTTTCGACCGCAGCCGGACTACAGCGGGGTGGAGAGGGCTTGGGGGGCGGAACTGGGTCGGGAGATTGCCCCTGGCACTGTTCTGGTAGCCCTCCGGAGAGTGGCGAGCTTGGCGGATGGTGCTCGCTGGCGGGAAATCCAGATTAAGTGCTTAACTAGGGTTCACTTCTCCCCGCGGCGAGCCCTTCGCTGCCATTTGACTGCGGATGGTAGCTGTCCACGATGCGCGGAGCCCCTGGCGACATTATACCATATGTGGTGGGGTTGCCGGCGCATACGCCCCTACTGGCAAAGAATTGCCCTATTTATGACCGACCTCCTTGGACAACCTGTTCACTGGGATGCTGCCTTGATTGTCCTGGATCTCCTGGGTCTCACCTCTCTGAAGGGGAAATGGAGTCGTTGGCTGGTGCGGAAGGCATGTCTGGTGGGTAAAGGACCAATCCTACGTGGGTGGAGGGACAGCCACCCTCCCTCCTTTTGGGAGTGGCGGAACTCCTTCCATCAACTTATGCTCCTGGAGTGTAGGGCTGCGCGAGGTCATGTGAAGCGATGGTCTGCTTTCTGGTTACTGTGGGAGCCCTATATTCAAAATTTGAGTCCTCGGACTCGTAATGTAATCTTGCAATTAGGCTGTTGATAGCCCTATTTGTATGTGGCGACCTATTGAGGTTCGGTAATGTTATATATGCTGGTCCGGGTGGGCGATGCTCTAGGAAGGAGGGGGAGGGAGGGGTTCATTTGGGGGGGGAGGTCGGGTGGGGCAGGGGGGATGGGGGGTACTTTCCTAAAAATCATGTAACCATCTATGTATCTTGCACCTTGGGGATCAGAGTCCACCCCAGGGAGCGATTGTCATCTGTTGTGTGTTTGATGTTTTGTTTGATGGTTCAAAATAAAATATTGAAAAAAAAAAGAGTCATACTGTAGGGCCTCGAGCTCTTCAGCTCGAGGCTCTTCCTTGGGGTCCGCCGGAATAGCCAACATGGTGGCCATATCCCAGACAAACTCCGAGAACCAGGTATCCTCCGGAGGGGATCTACTCCGGGGCTCAGACTGCGGTGAGTCCGACGGGACGCACCGAGTCTTGAACGTGTCGGGGGACTCCTCATCATCCGACTCCCAGGTGGACTCGTCCGACGAGGAGTCAGGATCCAACCCCGCGGGGCCCTGGAGCACCCGCCCTGACGCCGGAGGCACCGGTATCGACGCCCTCGGTCCCGAACGGGAGGTCAAGGGAGACCGCGATCGAGGTCGACTTCGAGCCATGATAGACTCGAGTATTAGCTCGGTCTCCGGGGTCGACTTCGATGTCGATGTCCTGGTGGTCGGGGCAGATGCGCCAGACAGGCTGGCCATCAGTGCCCGCTGCTGCTCCATGAAGGCAGACAATCTGCTCTCCAAGGCTGTCATCCTGAGTCTCAGCTCGGGAGACGCAGCAGCCACCGACTCGGGCCCCGGCGGCACCGGGCCCGACGTCGGCTCTCTGGGAGGAGAGTCCTCAAGGATCACAGGGCTTACGTGTCCAGCAGACTCCGGCTCCACGCGAGGAACTTTGGCAGGCTTCTCTTGTTCCACAGGCCCGGGGCGACGGTCGGGGGTCTTAGACCTGGCCCTCGAGGAGCCAGGGACCTCCTCCGATGACACCCTCACCAGCCGCTTCTTCCTCTTGCGTTCCCGGTCGGGGGACCCCCTGTCCGAGGAGCTTCGACGGCGCTCGGGATCCGAATCCCGAGATGTCGAGGCCTCAGACGAGGTCCGGGCCCGGCCGGAGGCTGAGTCCGAGAAAAGCCTTTCTTTCTGCTGCTGGCGACTTCGGAGTGCCTTAAAAGACATCTTCCCACATGGTCCACACGTCTTAGGGTCATGATCAGGACCGATGCACCGAAGGCAGCAGTCGTGTGTGTCGGTGAGAGACATCAACTTCTTACACCGATCACATTTCTTGAAACCGCTGGAAGCCATCGGGGAAAAAAAGAGTCCCCGCGAGGTCAAAGGACTGGCCTTCCAGGGAAAAATCAAAAAAGGGCGCGAACGCCAGCCACGAAGGGCAAAAACCGAAAAAGAAGAATCGGGCTCGATACCGGTGTAACGAACCCGGCGGGAGGGGAACCGGCGTCGAACCGGGAAGAAAATAAATAGCGAAAATCGCCGAAAAATCAAACTTTTATCCGGGATGACAGGACACATGTCCGGTGGGCTTCTCGGAAAAAGAGAGACTGAGGTAAGATGGCACCTTTAGGCGGGAAGGGAACTGCGCATGCGTGCCTTCATTCCCAAAGGCTTTCTTAGAAAGCTGGGGAAATGCTCCGCTGGGGCTTCATCGGCGTCGATGACACCCATATGTAAGGGCTGACTTCCTGCTTGGTCTTGGAGAAATGGCAAGTTTTCTCAATGGAGGAAGGTGAATAGTGGAGTACCCCAAGGTTCCGTATTGGGAGACTGGTGCTTTTTAACATATTTATAAATGATCTGAAATTGGAACAAGCAGCGAAATTATTAAATTTGCAGATGATACAAAATTATTTGGTGTTGCTATATTGCATGTGGATTGTGAGAAACTGCAGGAGGGCCTTGTGAGACTAGGAGACTGTGCATCCAAATGGCAGATTCAATTTAATGTGGACAAGTGCAATGTGATGCATGCAGAGAATACACTGGAGTGGAGGAGATGCCTAGTGGTTAGAGCACTGGCATGGTAACTAAGAGACCAGAGTTCAGTTCCCACTAGTCACTTAACCCGCCATTGCCTCAGAAGAATCCAAATTATTAATGTCCCTGTTTAATGTACATTACCAAGTTTAAGCTACAATATAAACCGCTTTGACTAGATGATAAAGCAGTATAAAAATCCTCATAAATAAATCTTATTGTTCAGTATGCAGCAGTCCAAAAAGCAAAGAGAATGTTAAGGATCATTAGGAAAGGAATATAAAATAGAACAAAGGATATTATTATGTGTCTGTATTTAATAGATCCTTGGAGCCGGAGAAGTCCCAGAGGACTGGAGAAGGGCTAATGTGGTACCTCTTCACATAAGTGGTAATAGGGAAGAGGTGACAAACTAGAGGCCAGTAAGCCTTACCTCAGTGGTGGGAAAAGTAATGGAGGCGCTCCTGAAAAAGCAAATAATGGACCGTCTCGAAACCAACAGATTGCATGACTCAAGACAACATGGTTTTACCAAAGGACGATTTTGCTGAAGAAAACCCCGTGATCTGGCCACAATACCACGGCTCTTTTGGACTCTGATCCCTCAAGCAGTGAGAAATAAGCAGAGTAACACAGAACAAAATCACACAAAGTGCTACTTTCTTTGAGCTCAGAGGGAAAACAACAGACGGTCTATGGACTCAGCACAGTTCCACGTCTGTTGGATTCAAATTCTTCCTCCTGAAAAGCTATTTTTATTAAAGAAAAAGGGGAAGTAACACAGTCAATCATAACACAAGGTGTCGCTAGAGTTCTTTTTACAGAGTAAGAGCTGATTACATTGTATTAGAAGAAATTTACTTGATTATGACAGAATTATTTATAATTGCAGAGTTGCAAAAATTATGCTGTGCCAGCAGGGACCTATAGTTGACTGTACAATTAACTATGGTTGCGCAGTTCATAGCCTATGTTTACTCTTTATGCTTGCGTTAACAATGTTCCCAAACTATTTTAAAAAACAGTTACACAGAACTCATGATCATGATACCCTATTCTATTTAAGAGGAAGTAGGTTAAAGGACAAACTTCTGAGCACATTTTTAGAGATCTGCATCAAGAAAATAGGAATTACACTTACCTGGTAATTGTGGTTCCTTGAGTGACTCCAGTTTAGTCCTCAACCTCTGGGTAGTGAACCTCCTCCTGCAGCTTGGAGACTGGGCATGTCAAAAACTCATGACATCACTGGATATAGCCTGCTGGTCTCTCCCATCAGCCCCAGTGAACTATTGACAAAGCAGACTCAAAGGAGCAAAAAATCAGTAACTTTTTTTTTTAACTTATTATATTCAAGGGCACGCAAAACATATAACCTATCTACTTACTACTCCCCTTCCAGAAGGAAAGGGACTGCTTCCTGCATGCTCTCCTTTCTGTCGAATGCCTAGCCCTAAACAATCCAGAGCAATATAGCAATATATATAACAATATATAACAATATCATAATATAATAATATAACAATATAGCGCAAAACAAATGGAAGCATCAAAACGACTGAACACCAGTGAAGGCCTATATCCACTTTTAACTTTGCACTTCCCCCAACAGAAAAACCACTGCTAAGACCCCATCCCCGGGCGAGAATGAGGACTAAACTGGAGTCACTCAAGGAACCACAATTACCAGGTAAGTGTAATTCCTATTTCCTTATCGTTCCTCCAGTTTAGTCCTCAACCTCTGGGATGTATCAGAGCAGTAATCATTGGGAGGGACCTTTCCAGCTGGATCTCAACACCGCCTCCCTGAAAATGGCATCCTTAGCCACCAGAACATCTAGGCGGTAGTGCTTACTGAAAGTATGGAGAGACAACCAAGAGGCCTCCCTACAGATGTCCACTGGCAGAACCAAACTGTGCTCCGTCCAAGAAGACGCTTGCACTCTGGTAGAGTGAGCTCGTAAGCTCCCTGGGACTGTACGGTCCCGTAGAAGATAAGCCAACGCACTCACCGCTCCAATCCATCCAGAAATGGACTCTTTCACTGCCGCTTCCCTTTGGAGGGCCCCGCAAACACCCTGGAGAGAAAATCCACTTGCGAAAGTTTCTGAAACCTTTAAACACTGCCGCAGCGCTCTCTTGACGTCCAAACAGCGCAAGCTATGGCTCAATACGCTCCCCTCCGTCGCACCTATCGCTGGAAGAGAGACCATTTTAGTTAGGTGAATGTAGAAACCACCTTTGGCTACAACGACGGAACCGGCCGCCAGGCCACCTTCTGTCTGGAGACAGATAAAAAACGATTCCTGACAGGTCAACGCCTGCAACTCCGAAAATTGCCTCGCCGAACAGAAGACTAAACATACCGTCTTCAAGGCAAAACCCTTAACCTATGTCTGTTGCAAGGACCCCAATGGTGCACTAGCTAATGCTCCTAAAACCAACTTGAGCTTCCCCGGTGGAATTAATATCCTACGAGAGGGCTACAGTCTGGTAACTGCCTGAGAAAGTGTACCACATCTACCTGTGCATGAGAGCCACTCCCTGTCCTTTGCCCCTATAGCAAGACAGAGCTGCTAACTGAACTCTCCAGGACCTGCGTTTACCAAACCCGTCCTGCAGAAAACTTAATACCAAGGGAACTGACACTGTTGGTGCGCGAACGTGCCTCCGCGAGCACCCGTTCTCAAAGATGCGCCATATACGCACATATGCAAGGGACGTAGACTTTTTTTTTTGTTGCGGCAAGGTGGCAAACACTGCTGTCAAGCAACTCTTTTTCCTTAAGCTTGCCCTTTCAATGGCCACCCCGTAAGCAAAAACCGATGCACCTGAGGCATTCGAAGGGAACTCCGTAGCCACAGAGTCTCCAATGTTGGAAACCTCCATGGATTCCCGTCGAGCAACCGTATGAGGCAGGCATACCACGGGCGCCTCGGCCAGCCAGAGGCCCCCAACCACACGTTTCCCCGAAGCGCTTCGATACGCAGAACCACTCGACCTATGAGTGCCCCCGGTGGAAAGACAGAGAAGACCGGACGACGGCCGCTGTTAAAACAGTGCACCGATGCCTTCCAACCTCTTTTTGCGTCATCTGCTGAAGAAGCGCCCCTTTTACGCAGAGTGAAAAGCCACCATGAGGTCCATTACTGGCTGTCCCCATATGTGATTGATCTGTGCGAACACCTCCGGATGCCACTCCCATTCTCTGGTATCTACTCGGACCCAGCTGAGGAAATCCGCCGTCACAATGTCCTTAACCTGCAACATGCGCCACTGAAAACGCTGGCAGCCAAAGCTCTATCCACACACACAGACCCTCTGCCGCAGCCTCTATGGCCACACTTCTGGTTCTGCCCTGCCGACTGATGTAGGCCACCACCGTGGAGTTGTCAGACAGTACTCGCACCGCTCGACATGTCACCGTAGCTTCGAACGCCTGCAACGCTCGGCGTGTCGCACGCATTTCCAGTCGGTTGATTGACCACTGGGTCTCCTGTGTACTCCAAGAGCCTTGTGCGAAACGATCTCCGAACGTAGTGGAATTTAACAAAGTTTTTGGCCAAGCTCCCGGAGGAAAGGTCCATAACCTTTTATTAGAGAGAAGCTAGAAAATAATATATATATTTTTTTATACCAACTTTCACCAATTCAAGATGTTCTACACGGCACACAACCCAACAGAGCGTCACATCTGTTGTACATTCAACGGAACCCTTAAAATACCTTAAAACCCTTTTTGGAAACCAGCCAGGTCCTTAAGACCAGGATTGGCTACCCTAGGAAACAGGATACTGGACCTGAGAGCTTGGTCTGACCCAGTATGGCATTTTATTTATTTATTTATTTATTTAACTATTTCTTTTATACCGCCCCTTCCAGAGATCAAGGGCGGTTTACATATAACAAGTCAACAGTCATGTACACAGTTTGTATACATTTTACATAGAACATAGAACATAGAACAATAGAAATCAACTATTTGTCCAAATAGTTGATTTCTATTGTTCTATGTTCTATGTAAAATGTATACAAACTGTGTACATGACTGTTGACTTGTTATATGTAAACCGCCCTTGATCTCTGGAAGGGGCGGTATAAAAGAAATAGTTAAATAAATAATAAATAATAAATAAATATTGTATTTATCTAATGATTTGCTGTCTGTTCTTTTATAATAATTTTAAGTGTTTGTATATTTATGTTTTTAGTCTTTTGCCTGGCTAGCCCCTGACGAAGGGTGACGAAACACGGCCTGTGTCAGGCGGTCAAGGGCTTAATAAAGGACTCTGTCTTTCCATTCTATCACGCCTTGGACTGGTTGTTTCTTGCTCTGCGTGGTTTGTTGCTTCTGTAGTGTTGTACTCTCCCATTTGTGAGGACTACATTCCTGCTTGTTCCTGGAGATAGCGTAGTTACTGACCTGTAACAGGTGATCTCCGGGAACAGCAGGAATTTAGTCTTCACAACCCATCCACCTCCCCTAGGAGTTGTCTATCTCTGTCTCTTTCCTCTCTCCCTCTATCCTTTCACTCAGCTACAAACTTAACTGAAGAAGGACAGTTGGAAAGGCGGGAAGGCAGCGCGCATGTGCTGAGGGGTGCTCCCAAAAGCATTCCTATTGGACGCTGGGGAGCGTTCCCACGCAGGCTCCGTTGGTACCGACGATACCCATATGTGAGGACTAAATTCCTGCTGTTCCTGGAGATCACCTGTTACAGGTGAGTAACTACGCTTTCTCTGCTAAGTAAAGATTAAAACAGGATGAAAAAACAAATCAGTCAAAGCAATATAGCAAAATATAATAAGAACACTTTAGGTAGTCTTGATGATCATATCAAACTTAAATACCACAATATAGTTTTAATAAAGACAACTGTTACTGCTTTACCGCATTATAGACTTCTCTTATACAACAAGGCCTGAACCCATCTAGGTACTTTTGAGTCAAATGAACTGTTATCTTTTAAGTTCAGACTTAAACCTTTGTGCTACTGCTTTTAACATCTAAAATCCTGTTCAAAAATTATTCTCTCTGGTTCACTTGCACAGTATCCCTTCCCAAGGTAGGGTCATCATTACAGTGTAAGTGTATTGTTACCCTTAGTAACAGAGCTCTGGAATTTAGTAATACAAAGATGTAATAAGTTGACTACTCCAAAGTGTATGCAGCACAGGAGGATTCTTGGTTCCTCTGACTGTCCCTCACTGAAGCTTTTCTTGAATCTCTTGACTCTGGGAGGTGTCTATCTCCCTGACTTCATGAACTCAAAAGCAAGGAAACCTTAATTGCTCAACTTAAAAAAAGAGATTTGGTTAAACTCTATAAGTATCTTCCGAAATCGCTCCTTCTCCGCCTGATTTCTGAATATCTCAGTAACCGGTTCTGGTGATAGGCCCACACAGTTAGCAAGGCCAGATATGTGCATGGGTGTAGGCCATTTCAGAAATATGGACATCCCAAAATTGTACAGCTGCAAAACAGGATACTTGGACATGATGGCAGGAGTATTTCAAAAGAGGGATGACTATGTAAGAGATTAGCACATTCTTGCTGGCCATTTCAGATAATCAAATGTGTGGCGGCAGGCCAGTAATATATTTGGAGTATGTATTTACATACAGGTTTCTTCGGCCAGGAAATATTAACAGTGGCAATGAAAGTGCATTTTGCTTTTCATGCTGGAAGAGTTGCAGCTATGAAACAAGCACTTTTTTGCAACTTATTTGTGTTCAGGAGCAGGTATAACCATGGATGCCTCAGCATCGAGGTCCTGATGTACTTGCACCACTCTGAAATCACATTGCAACATGCATCTCCCTTGCTCCACCCAGGGCATGCCTCCATTATGCCCCCCTGCTACATAGACATGCTAGCACCGAGGATGTCAATATACTTCGCTTTCTAAAATGCTTCCGGGGACGTCTGTGTGATTTGAATGTCTGAATGCCAGTTTTCAGACGTCCTACTCACAAATAGGGCTTTTAAAATGACCCCTTATTGTCCCTAACTAGAGGCAAAGAAGGAATGGACTTGCAGCTCAATCACTAGTCTTATGCACAAAGGTAGCTAAAGGGTCTTGCTTGGCGGTTCTGGCTTTCCTGACTTCTGTAATCTTTGCCTAGCAGCACAAGATCCATTGTGAAATCCTGTGCAGTCTCCCTCTCACACTCAAGTCGCTCAGCATTTAGCCAATCTGGTAACTTCTCCCCTCTGCAGTTTCCTCTCCTGCACTTTTCCAGTGCAGTCTCTCTGGATTTGGTCTCTCTCACTGTGCCTGGATCTCCCCAGCAGGCTCTCTCTGGTCACTTCTGTGACTGGTTCCCTACATCGTCTCTCCAGCAGATTCAGGATCACCTCTCACACTGGATCTGCTCACACTGTTTTAGGGCACTCCCGCAGCTTTGGTCACCTTCTTCAAGCACAGCCTCTCACTGGACATGGTCTCACTCGCACTGGGTCAGTTTTCTCACATACTGAAACTGGCTTTTCCCAGCAGACTCCCAAATCACTTTGGCAGCTGACTTCCTTCTCCTATTTGGCTCTAGCAGTTCACCAGTTCAGTGCAGCCTTTCACCTTCATTTTTATAATCACCTTATCAGACATCTTGTTTCCATACTGGGTCTCTTTTCAGGCTAGGCCTACCTCTAAAGAAATCTTCAGATAACACAGTTCCTTGCTACCTGCACTGCAGCTCCCTAGCAACTGATTCTTGGCTTCCTTTCATCTTCTCTGGTTCTGCTCCTCCTCTTCTCCACATGCTTTTTCTTTTTGGCATGTGGATTTCCTCTCTGCTTCCTTCTTTTGTGGGTCCCCTCCACAAGTCCTGTTGATTCCTTTTCCTGGAGAACTTTACTTCAGACCTCTTATGACCACTGTTCCCTCTAAGCTGTGCGCGTGTGCGCGTGCACACACCTTGCCGAGCGAGCGCACATACTTTAAAACAGAGCGCACAAAAATTATGGCTCTGATTCTGATAGAAAACACAGACGTCTTAAAATTTAAAAGTTATGATTGTAATTACTAGAAATTTCCCGCTTCATTTAGTAATCGTCTATTTTCATTTAATTTGATTAAAACAAAGTGGTGTACATACTGTATTCTGACGTGTAGTCAAATTTTAAAGTATATAACTCCGAGTGTCGTTATGTGGCGCACAAAAATTTAACCTTCCTTCAAAAGCTGCACACAGCTGATATTTTATGCGCACACAGCCTACAGAAAATTAGAGGGAACATTGCTTATGACTGTGCTGGGGCAGAACCTCTCTTCTTTGTTTGCAATTTCTGAGAGGAACCTCTTCTAATACTTGGACTCTCTTCCTGTGGGGCCTGACTCCTGAGACCTCTGCTGGGCACCCTCTGTTCTGCTGTGGCTGCTGCTGTCCCTACTGCCTCACAGTTCTGCTTTACCCTGTGGCTGTCCATTTCTGCCACTCTTGTGATTCTCCCTTCAGCCATCTGTGCTGTGGCTCACCTCCCCTGTGCATGTCACTGCTGTAGTTCTGCTTTTGCCACTATTCCCTTGGTCACTCATGTACTGCCATGGGGGATAGGGGGCAAGTATCCTGCAGCCATGGATCTCCTTCACAGCTGCAGCCATTTTCCCTCTCCCTCCCTTGCTACAGTTTATGCTGCTACTCTCTCTCTCTTCCTCCTGCAGCTACCTGCAGGCCCACTTCCAAGTTCAGAACCTAGACCACTGTTGTAGGGAGGTGACACTCAGTTCCCACTCCTCTGAAATGGGGCAGCATCAGGGGGTGGGGAGCATTGGAACAGCCCCCTTCCCCCTTTTCATCAGTTTTTGTGAACTTTAATCCTGGTCAAAGGAAGGCACTATGAAGTTAAAGCTATAGAAGGAAATTTTGGAGCATATGGGAAGATATAACTGCTTCGTTTGCTGTATTGCTCGAATTGCCTTGACTATTATACTGCTTGAACTGCTTGGTCGTCGTATCGCTTGAATTTGCATTAACCTCTATACGGCTCGAAGTGCATTGACTGTTATTACATCAAAGTAGTTTGAGCAGTATATCACTTGAATTGTATTGACCTCTATACTGTATTGCGCTTATCTGTCGCATTGTGGTACCACCATAGTTCTACCCGACAAGTAGGATCCAGCATTATCCAGCTCACAAGACAAAGACACAAGATGGCCCTTTCAGGCACCTCCATAATTGCCATATACCTGCTTGCCGGTTGGCTAAGCACCATCTCAGCGTTATCCCCAACCTATAATCAAATACCTACCCTTCAGAACCACAAGAGAAGGTGGACGCACTCCCATCACCACCTACCCCTGCTACCCCCACCTATTACACATAGAACTAAAACGTAATGAGGAGGTACAGAAAGAATTGAACACCCACCACCAAAATCTAAGATGCGCCCTCATAAACGCACGATCTATACTTAAGTGACCAATCATACCCGACCTGATTGCCCACAATCCACTCGACATGCTCCTAATTACCGAGACATGGCTTTCCAGCGAAGATAATGTCCTCCTAAACCAGCTACTACCTAGCAATTTTTCACTGCACACATGCCACAGAAACGGCAAGCGAGGGGGAGGAGTGCTTGCTATCACCAAAACAGACCTCCACTTCCAACTGAGCAACGCATCCAATGCCACATGCCTCAACTCGATCACCATAAAAAACACACACTGTTCTATCAGCCTGATATACAGACTACCGTCCACAGACACCGATTCCCTTGCAACAATAATAAACCTGGCAACCAACTCCCAGTGCCCAAGAACACCAAACTGGGTCCTAGGGGATTTCAACCTTCCATCCTTGCAAAAAGCACAGGCCTCAGCCTTCCTTGAAGCCCTCGAAGAACTAGGATACGAACAAATGGTTAATGAACCCACCCATGCGAAAGGCAGCCAACTGGACCTTATCTTCGCCCCTCAGCCCATTTCAAACACGATCAAGACCACAGTACTGTCCACTACCGCAGTCCCCTGGTCTGACCACATGTTAATTGTGTTCCAGATATCCATGCCCAACAATGCACAAAAGAACTACAACAGACTCAACCCCAACACCAAATCAGCGCCACGCAGATTTCAAGCCTTTAATAAAGACCTGGTACTAGACACAACTGGCCCACTCCGACGCAACATCACAGGATCCAGAAGAGCTGGTATCAGCCTGGAATAAAAATCTCAGTGCCATCGCGCTACTACCACCATCAAACAAACCATCAGGCAAGAGGGCCAACGCAGCCTGGTACTCTACCAAGCTTAGAGTCTCTCTTAAGTGCTTGAGGAAGTTAGAAAGACACTGGCGTAGAACACATTCCGCCAACGCTTCAGTGGCCTACAACATACAACTGACTAAACACCGCCAAGCAATATCGGAGAGCATGGAAAGATTCCACACGGACACACTAAAGAGGTCCTTAAACAAACCACACGACCTGTTCGCACTGGTAAAGAACCTAACAAAGGAACCAATACCAGAATACCTGGACCAGATCCATTCACAAGACTTCGCTAACTACCTACAGTCAAAGCTCTGCCAGACAAACAAGCCTCCCACACCCATCATCACTCGCGAACAAGGCTTTTCAACCCCCTTGTCCAGGTTCACCACACCATCCAAGAAAACCATTGAGGACACAATAGCAGCGATCAACACAACCACTGCACAAACAGACCCTTGCCCAGTGTTCTGGATAAAGGAGTTACGAACCGCCATCAGCCCTTTCATAACTAGACTAATTGACTGCTCCTTCACAACAGGCACCTTTCCCCAATCCCTTAAGTGCACCTCCATCAGGCCATTGCTAAAGAACAGCAAGCTGGACCCCAAGAAGCCTGACTCATATTGACCTATAGCAAGTATACCGTTCCTGGCCAAAATCATCGAAAGAGATGTCCAAAGGCAAATTCAAGATCACATTGACTCCTACGCTCCGCTCGACTCTTGTCAACACGGCTTTAGAGAAGCTCACGGGGTCGAGACCCTCCTCACCACCCTCTTTAGCACCTTAATAACTGGAATCGATAACATCTGGCAGGGATATGCACTCATCTACATGGACATAGCTGCCGCTTTTGATTCAGTTTGCCACGTGATCCTCCTACAACGCCTCAAAGAGAAAGGGATATGTGATTCAGCACTAGAGTGGTGCAAGTCGTATCTCTCAAATAGATGGCAACATGTGCAAACAGGGGAGTCAATATCAGAGCCGTTCCACCAAAATCAAGGAGTCCCGCAAGGATCCTCTCTCTCTCTCCGTTTTGCTGTTTAACATACATGCAGCCTATCTGTGACATCATTTGGTCCTTCAAGGTGAATTGCCTACTATACGCCGATGATGTTCTCCTGTTCAATGCCATTCTCAACAGACAACCCCGACCTCTCCCCACTATCTGACTGTTTTAATGCAGTATCAGGCTGGCTACAAACACAAAACTTACGAATCCAGCATAAGAAAACAGAAGTCCTATACATCACAAGAAATCCGAGTTTTAGCACCCCTCCCTACCTGAAGGTCAAGGAAGCGGAACTTGTTACCAGACCCTCGATCAGATACCTTGGAGTAACCTTGGACCAACGTTTAGACATGAAAGCCCATATAAGTAATTTAGCAAGAGCAGTATACCACAAAATCCGGTCACTCAGACACCTCCGCTCCCTACTTGAACCGGACGATTTCCGGACAATTTACCAAGCTTTAATCTTACCACACTTTGACTACGCAAATGCCATACTCCATGGCCTCCCTAAAGCCACCCTGCATCCCCTGCAGCTGGCAATGAACTCGGCGGCAAGAGTTCTCCAAGGGGCATCCAGCCGTGACCACATTACACCTATCCTGAAACGATTACACTGGCTTCCCATCCAAGGCCGACTCACGTTTAAAAACCTGATACTGACTTTCAAAATCATAAACGGCCTCTCCCCCCTATCACTATCGGAACTCGTACAACTCCACCCTTCCAACAGAACTAGAAGATCAACAGCAGTCAATAAGCTAGTGGTCCCAAAAGTAGTAACTAACTGTATCCAGGCAACAACGAACAGGGCTTTCAGACTCTCTGCGCCGAGATGCTGGAACTCTCTCCCACCCAGCATCCGGGCAGTCACCAGTCTTGCACAGTTTAGAAAGGTGTTGAAACACCACCTCTTCCTACTGCATTACCCCGATGACGGCTCCTCTAGAATTGTCGCATCGAGCTGACCAAAGCAGCACAAATGGTCACCCTAATTACCAAGGCATATGTAAATAGTTACCCTCGTTCTTAATCCAAGTTGTACCACCTGTTTATTGTAAACGCGAATCATCCTTTTGAAATGCGTATGTTAAATGTTCTATGTGAACCGCACTGATGTGGAATAGAGCGGTATATAAGAAACTGTAAATAAATAATAAATAAATAGAGCCTAATATACACAAAAAAGGGAAGAAATCTGCCAGGGATATTAAACACAAAAAGTGTCAGTGCCAAAAATCCAAACAGATAAACCAATAAGAAGATTTTTAATACACACATACAGTACATAAATAGTTACACAATCACAGAACCATACATTATACATCAATAAGAATTAGTTAAACATGTTTCAGCACACACCTGCATTAGGGGCATACAATAACTTATAGAAGACGAATGATAATATAACTGTATCTCATGTTGGAAAATAAAATGATTGGTATAGTCTACAAAGAAACAAGCAAAACAGAATTACAAACAATCTGAGAACAAACCCAATAAATAAGTATAAAAAAGTAATACATACATAAAACATGGATCTTATAAAAAACCTTACGTATGAATCTTAAAATTTTTCATTAAAAACGCTTAAACAATAAATACCGTAAGTAAAACATAAAAAATGAATAATAAATATAACTAACCCAGTGGTGAAGATGTAACCCCACTAAAGGGTCTTTCCCCTTATATGGTTACTATAGATTTAAAAAACAACCTGAAAAAGAGGTTCTCCAGGACCAAGCAAGAAGTCAGTCCTCACATATGGGTGACATCGATGTCGATGGAGCCCTTGCGGAGCATTTCCCCAGCTTTCCATGAAAGCCTTTGGGAATGCAGGCATGCATGCGCGGTTCCCTTCCCGCCTAAAGGTGCCATCTTGCTCATTCTCTCTTTTTCCGTGAAGCCCATCGGACGTGTGTCCTAGTCCTCCCGGAAATATAGTTGGATTTTTTCACGATTCCTTCGCTATTTTTTCTCCGGTCTCCCGCCGGGTTCGGTACACCGGTATTGAGCCCGATCTCATTTTTTCGGTTTTTGCCCTTCGTGGCTGGCGTTCGCGCCCTTTTTTCTTTTTCCCTGGAAGGCCGGTCCTTTGACATCGCGGCGACTTTTTTCCCCGATGGCTTCCAGTGGTTTCAAAAAGTGTGATCGGTGCAAGAAACTAATGTCTCTCACCGACACACACAACTGCTGCCTTCGGTGCCTCGGTCCTGACCACGATCCTAAGTCCTGTGGATCATGTGGCAAAATGTCTTCCAAGGCGCTTCGAAGTCGTCAGCACCAAAAGGAAAGGCTTTTTTCCGGCCGGGCCCGGACCTCGTCTGAGACCTCGACATCTCGGGAATCGGATCCCGAGCACCATCAGGGCTCCTCGGACAGGGGGTCCTCTGACCGGGAACGAAAAAGGAAGAAGCGGCTCGCGAGGGCATCGTCGGAAGAGGTCCCTGGCTCCTCGAGAGCTAGGTCTCAGACCCCCGACCATTGCCCCGGGCCCGTGGAACAGGAGAAGCCTCCAAAAGTACCTCGAGTGGAGCCGGAGTCTGCTGGACACGTAAGTCCTGTAGTCCTCGTGGACTCTCCTCCCAGAGAGCCGACGTCGGGCCCGGCGCCACCGGGGCCTGAGTCGGTGGCTGCTGAGTCTCCTGAGCTGGGTCTCAGGCTGACAGCCTTGGAGAGCAGATTGTCTGCCTTCATGGAAGAGCAGTGGGCACTGATGGCCAGCCTGTCTGGCGCATCTGCCCCGACCACTGGGACATCGACGTCGAAGTCGACCCCGGAGACTGAGCCGATACTCGAGACCATGAAGGCTCGAGGTCGACCTCAGTCGCAGTCTCCCTCGACCTCCCGTTCGGGACCGAGGGCGTCTACGCCGGTGCCTTCAGCATCGGGCGGGTACTCACAGGCCCCGCATGGTCAGACCCCAATTCCTCATCGGACGAGTCCGCCTGGGAGACGGAGGACGAGGAGTCCCCTGACATCTTCAGGACTCGGTGCGTCCCGTCTGACTCACCGCAGTCTGAGCCCCGGAGTAGATCCCCCTGGAGGATACCCGGTTCTCGGAGTTCGTCCGCGATATGGCCACTGCATTGGCTATCCCTGCGGACCCCGAGGAGGAGCCTCGAGCTGAGGAGCTCGAGGCCCTACAGTATGACTCTCCTCCAAAGGAGGCCTTTACTATTCCGGTTCCTCCGATGTTGGAACGGCTCCTCTTCCGGATGTGGGAGGCACTGGCCTTGGCGCCGGTTCTAAGCAAGCAGGTCGATTCTATCTATCGACTCCGGAAGAGCCCTGGCTTTCAGAAGGCGCAGCTACCACACCATTCCATGGTGGTGGAATCGACCATGCATCGCCTGAAAAGTCAGAAGATGCACTCCGCGGTGCCCCCTGGCAGGGAGGCCCGGAACCTCGATGGTTTTGGTAGAAAGTGCTTCCAGGGCTCGATGCTTGCTTGCCGTGTCCAGTCTTACCAGCTGTACATGGGTATGTACTTGCGAGACCTGGCCAAGGAGCTGGCCGGGGTCTCTCCGGGGAACCCTTGCAGAGGTTCAAGTCCTTGTCCTCAGGGATCCGGGAATGCTCCAAGTTTATGTCCCGCGCTGCCTACGATGGCTTCGAGGCTTCGGCCCGTGTTGTGGCAGCCGGCATCGCAGCTCGACGCCAGGCATGGCTGCAGTCATCGGACCTCGAGCCATGGGTTTAGGACAAGTTGGTCGATGTCCCTTGCCGAGGTGAGAACCTTTTTGGCAAGCCCATGACCGACAAGGCTGCACAGCTCGAAACCGAGCACCTCACAAGGACAAGGCTGTCTAGAAAGACTTCTGCCCTTTCTCACAAGAAGGGCTCGGGTAAAAAGCCCTTTTACCCGAGGAAGGGCACTGCCTACAAACAGTACACACAGTACCAGGCCGCCCAAGCTCCCCCTCAGGGTCAGCAGGCCAAGGGGCAGGGTAATGGGCCCCGTAGGCAGAGGACTCCCAAGCCTCTGGCCCCTGCTCCCACTCAGCAGGGTGTGGGTTTTTGACTCCTTAGGCATAGCCTCTCCGTCCCTGCTCTCCCAACCCAGCACAGGAGGTCGCCTTGCCCTGTTTGCCCACAAGTGGCCACTCATCACTGGAGACAGTTGGGTGTTAAGCATAGTCCACAAGGGCTATCTGCTACACTTCCAACAGCTGCCTCCTCCATACTTTCCAGGGGAACCTCCAAGGCCTCCCCTACACACAGATCTTTCCTTCAGGAGCTCCAAGGTCTGTTAGTGGACAGGGCTGTGGAACCTGTGCCTCCCCACTTACAGGGTCACGGTTTCTACTCCAGGTATTTCCTGGTACCTAAAAGAACCGGTGGCCCTCGGCCTATTCTAGACCTCAGAAATCTCAACAAATTCCTAGAGAAGGAAAAGTTCAAGATGCTTACTCTTGGAATACTTCTGCCCTATCTCCAGCAGGGAGATTGGCTATGCTCCTTAGATCTAAAGGATGCGTACACTCACATCCTCATTCATCCAGACCACAGCAAGTACCGCAGGTTCATTGTGGGAGGAAACCATTATCAGTACAGAGTACTACCTTTTGGCTTCACCACCGCTCCCAGGGTCTTTACCAAATGCCTGGCAGTGGTGGCAGCCTACCTGAGAAATCAGGGAATCTTTGTCTTCCCCTATCTGGACGACTGGCTCATCAGGGTCAGACGTGCCAGGAGGCCCGTCAAGCCACCCTCAGAACTATTGCTCTTCTTCAAAGCCTGGTGTTTGTAATAAACTTCACAAAGTCCACTTTGCTCCCCTCCCAGAACTTGGAGTTCATAGGGGCAAGGTTGGACTCTCTGCTGGCAAAGGCGTTCTTGCCAGAAGACAGAGCCCAAAGACTGATCAAATTAGCAAACCAGTTTCTCAGCAGGTCTCTGGTCTCCGCCAGACTCTGCCTGAGGCTGCTTGGCCACATGGCTTCGACAGTACATGTGACCCCGAATGCCAGGCTCCATATGAGACCTGCACAGTGGTGCCTTCGGTCTCAGTGGTCACAGGCCACAGGCAGCCTCAGAGACAGGATAAGGGTGTCCAGACAATTTCTGAACTCCCTCCGCTGGTGGCTGCACCCACCCAATCTGCTGCAAGGGGTACCTTTTTCAGGTTCCTGGGTTCATAGTGGTGTTGACCACGGATGCCTCCCTGCAGGGCTGGGGAGCTCATTGCCTGGGCAAGTGCACCCAGGGCCTGTGGTCTCCCTGGGAAGCCGCACAGCAAATCAATCTACTGGATCTCAGGGCTATTCGGTTAGCCCTCAAGACTTTCTCTTCAACCCTGGCTCATCAGTCTGTCCTAGTTCAAACAGACAATCAAGTAGCCATGTTTTACGTGAACAAGCAGGGTGGAACTGGGTCCAGGCTCCTTTGTCAGGAAGCACAGGACCTTTGCTTGTTTGCTCTCAGGCACAACATGCTCCTCAAGGCTGTGTATCTACCTGGCCAGGAAAACTACCTGGCTGACAGGTTAAGCAGGATTCTGCAGCCCCACGAGTGGCAGCTCCATCCTTTGGTGGTTCAGAAGATCTTCCTGAAATGGGGACTTCCATCCATAGATTTGTTTGCCAGTCCACTGAACAAACAGCTGCCAAGGTTCTGCTCCAGGCAACTGCATCCTCTGCGGATAGCAGCAGATGTTTTTCTGATTCCCTGGACTCCAGGCCTCCTGTATGCGTTTCCTCCCACACTCTTGGTGGCCCGAACTCTCTTCAAAATTCTTCAGGACAAGGCCTCGGTCCTGCTGGTGGCTCCCAGGTGGCCAAGACAGCCTTGGTTTCCACTTCTGCTTCAGCTGGCAGTGGATCACCCACTGCCTCTGGGGTTGCAACCCGACCTTCTCTCTCAGGATCAGGGTTCCCTTCTTCACCCCAATCTCAAAGCTCTCAGTTTGATGGCCTGGAGGCTGCAAGGGTAGTTTTGGCTCCCTGGGGCCTACCTCAGGAAGTTGAGGAGGTTGTCCTAGCCTCTAGGAAACAGTCCACTAGGAAAACCTATGCTCTGAAGTGGAAAAGGTTTTCTGTGTGGTGTCAGCTATGTACAGAAGATCCTTTCTCCTGTACTGTACCAGTCGTGCTTCAGTACTTACTGCACTTATCCAATCAGGGACTTAAGTCCAATTCTTTTCGGGTCCACCTCTCAGCTCTAGCAGTTCACCACTCACTGGTGGAAGGACAATCTCTGTCAGTTCACCCCTTGGTGTCTCGGTTTCTCAGAGGCTTGCTCTTGCTCAAGCCTCCAATCCGTCCTCCTGCTCCTGAGTGGGAGTTGAATGTGGTCTTGCAGCAACTGACTCGCCCACCTTTTGAGCCGATGGCTACTTGTCCTCTCCGCTTCCTGTCCTGGAAGACACTCTTCTTGATAGCCTTAACCTCGGCCAGGCGAGTGAGTGAGCTTCAGGCCCTGGTCTGTGATAGGCCTTATACCCGCTTCTATAGGAACAGGTTAGTCCTTAGGACTCATCCAAAGTTCCTCCCCAAAGTTGTCTCCTCCTTCCACCTTAACCAAGAGGTGGTTCTTCCAACATTCTTCCCTAGGCCTCATGCAAGCCAGGCTGAGGCAGTTCTGCATATCCTGGACTGTAGGAGGGCCTTATCCTTCTACCTTGACCGTACGCAGGGGCATAGAAGGGCTACTCAGCTCTTCGTATCTTTTGACCCTAATAATTTGGGGTTAGCTGTGTCCAAGCGTACCTTGTCCACCTGGGTAGCTGACTATCACCTGGGCTTACAGGGTGGCTGACCTTCCTTTGCAGGGTTGGGTCACGGCCCATCATGTCAGGACAATGGCTGCCTCAGTGGCTCACCTCCGCTCTGTACCGTTGGTGGACATCTGCAGGGCTGCAACTTGGTCCTCAAGCCAGACTTTTGCGGCCCATTACTGTCTGGAGAGGGAGTTCCGTAGGGACAGTGCTTTTGGCCAGGCAGTACTCTGGAATCTCTTTGAGGTTTAGGCAACTCCTGCCCTCCAGCCCTCTGTTGGGCTACCGGTGGAGGTTCTGTCAGTGAAAAGCCTTTCTTTGATGCTGGGACTAGAGGGAGTTCTCTTGTTCAGCCTGGGTTCCTTGGTAGCCCAGAGCTAGGGAGTCACCCATATGTGAGGACTGACTTCCTGCTTGGTCCTGGAGAGAGTAGTTACTCACCTGTAACAGGTGTTCTCCAGGAGCAGCAGGAATCAGTCCTCACAACCCTCCCTCCTCCCCTGGGAGTTGCAGTTGTACATAGTTTGTTAGTTCCATTTTTGTGTGCTGTTTTTAGCTATGTCATTTGACTGAGCAAGATGGCACCTTTAGGCGGGAAGGGAACCGCGCATGCGTGCCTGCATTCCCAAAGGCTTTCATGGAAAGCTGGGGAAATGCTCCGCAAGGGCTCCATCGACGTCGATGTCACCCATATGTGAGGACTGATTCCTGCTGCTCCTGGAGAACACCTATTACAGGTGAGTAACTACTCTGTACTCTAACAAGTTACCCAATAGAGTACTCACTTTTCAAACCAAAACCGGACTTGAAGAGCTTCACTAAACTCCCAACACAAGTAAACAGCTCAAACATCACAGCTATTATTACACTAAAAAACGAGTAGAGAAGCAGCAGCAGGTCACATAAAACTTAAAATCAAAACTTGCCTCAGCCTTTAAAAAAAACATCAGAATAGGTTAGTAAAAGACTCAGGCATAAAGCTCTGTTTCAGCTTTAAAAATGTACAGAACAAAGCCATATTTCCAGTACAAACCCCTTCCACACTCTAATATTCAAACAGCAAGCTGACCGGCAAAATATAGAATAGACCTGACAACTGCTGTGCCTCAAAGTTATAAAACTCTTAAAAAGGTAGACAACCCTAAATAACAGTAGCATAAGTGGCCAAAAGATTGCCCAAGCGCTGTCCATGCTTAAAACCGTCATAATTCCAAATACCCAACCACAATTCAAATACTGTTGTGTGCATTGTAAACTGTGCAGCTGAGTAGCTGGCTGCCTTTTAAAGCGGTATTCCTGCCGAAACTAGTTGAATGGCAGCCCTACTGAAACGAGGCTCCCTGACTTCAAAGAAACATCCAAAAAATACTGAAAGACTCCAAAACTACAAGGATTTTAAAAAAGGCCCCTTTTAAGTATGCCAACCTTAAAAAGGGAAAAAGGAAAAAATCTATGTATAACTGTAGTGTTTGTAGCAAAATAGAGTCTTGAGTCAATTTTTCTTGGCCAATGAAAAATAATGTTGACAGAGGCTATGAAGACAATCCTATGTAGATAGATAACTGTGCAGATCAAAGGATGTAGTAAAAATAGGCTGGCAAAGAAGACAGTTAACGGAAATGGACCATTATGAAACAGAAGGATAAGCTTTAGAATGCTTGACTCGTTGGGACCCTCCTAAAACTCACTGTGAGTGGTGTAGGATTCAGCTGATCCTGCTGACTTTGGGAGACCAAGCTGCATCTTAATGAGCAATAGGAGTGTGCATTCAAAACTTTTTGTTTCATTTAGTTTTTCTAAATCATTTCCAGAGCTTTTCGTTCTTTTGTTTTAAGAAATGTTTCATTTTGGGTGGTCTCTTCATTATTAGTGTGCGCTACGTAGGAAAAGTGTTCAGTAAATAAGATAAATGCGCACTAAGGGGATGATCTAGTAAAATGCAGGAAGCTTAATGCACAACTTAGTGCAGGTTCCAAGGACATTTTTCTGCGCCGAGATAGCTGCCCTATGCACAGAAGTGTTTAATGCACAAGTAAATTGCACACAATGTGTAGACATTAGCATGCTGGTAATGAAGGCATTAGTTGTTAAACCTGGATGCAAAGAAGTGCGCACCAGACCCAAAGGCTTATCACATGGTTTTGTAATGCTGGGGCTTTAACTTGAAAATCCCTAAAAAACCCAGCACACAAACCAAAACTAACTTTTTTTGTTGGAATAGCCAGCACAGTTAACAGGACTTTACCTGCTACCACAGTGGCCCGTCCATTTTAATCAAATTTGTAAATCAAATTAAAAACAGCTCTTATTCAAAAATGGCTGGTACTTAGCTTTGTAGAAAGAGCAGGCTGTAGGAACATTGTTTGCAACGATAAATTGATATCACTCCAGTAGGTCAATATTGCTACGACGTGCCACGTTTCGGGGGTACGCACATCAACCCCCTGCTTCAGGTCAGACCTCTGAGTTGAGTTAAGAACGTCAGCCCTAAATGCACAGCTGAAAAAGTGGTTTTTATATACCCGACTCGCCGTTGAAAACCAAAAAATAGGACACACCTTCCCAATGTGATATGCCAAAGAGGAACCAATCCACACAGAGGGGTGAAGCCACCAATCAGACTTCACCTCCCGATCAGAAAGGTTGATAGGCAGTGAAGAAAAGCCAATGTGCAGAGGGAATCACCATCCAATACCACATCTCAATTCAATGAATGGTATGCCAATCGATCTGATGATTTAGACCATGTGGAAAAACGGAGTTCAATCGAAATATCCATCTTTGCTCCAAGTTTTGCAAGCGTTGAATCCGGTCACCGCCACAAGGATCCGGGGTACATGATCAAGAATTCGCCACCGGAGATCAAACTCATGTGAGTGCTCAAGACAGTGACTGACCAAAGGAGCTGTCAATGATTGAGTACGTATCCGAGAAGCATGCTCAGTCAATCTTTGCTTAAAAGACCGTGATGTCCTCCCAACATAAGGTAGCTGGCAAGGACAAACGATCAAGTAAACCACATGATTAGTGTTACAATCGGTATGCCACCGAGTATAGTAGGATCTGTTAGTACGGGTGTCAATCCAAATGAGACCTGTTAGAGTGCCCAAGCAAAATGAACAAACTTGACATGTAAAGTGACCAGCCTGATCATGGCTCTTAGGAGGTTGGTCAAAAAGAGATCTTGTCTTAACCAAAAAGTCCCGCAGATTGGAACCACGGGAGTAGGCAATTTGAAGTGGCTTTCGGAAACATGAATGAATGGCTAGAATGGGCCAAAATTGATGCATTAAGCGAACCACCGCAGTGGTACCTTGCATAAAAGGAAGAACCCCCGTTGTTTTTTCCTTGGAGGGTGTAGAAGCCTTAGACGTCAAAAGCCACTCCCGATGAGTGTTGCATGCCCTTTTATAGGCTAGATGGACCACCTTTAATGGGTAACCCCTTGATAAAAGACGAGTAATTAATTCATGTGCATGGAATTTAAATTGCGATAATTCAGTGCAATTTCTACGAAGTCTCAGAAACTGGCCGTATGGCAAGCCCCGTTTCAAGGCTGGAGGATGGTAACTGTCAAATCGAAGCAGTGTATTACGTTGAACAGGCTTCCTATACAAGGAGGTTGAGAGACCTACCTGAGAGCACTCAATTATGATGTCTAAAAATTGGATCCTCTGGGTCTCCACCTGAGAGGCAAATTGTATATTGGGCTTAAAGGAATTTAGGGAGACCAGGAAAATATCCAAATCCCCTCTATTACCAGTCCATATGAAAAAAACGTCGTCCAGAAATCGTTTCCAACACATGACATAGGAAAACAATGGATGAGAATATACGTACAAATCCTCAAACCAGGCCATATAGACTCAGTTTAGAAGGTTTTGGTGTTTTCTTTGGGGCTTTAACTGGTCATCTGAGGAGGAATTAAAAAATAGTTTGTTTTAATGTGGCAAGCATTATTGAACATATTATGCCAGTTTCTTTTCTTGTGCCAACATGAACTATCCATAACCATTTTTCATGTGTTACTGCCTCTATCCAGGAAACTAGAGAAGCAGTAGTAGAAGAAAAAGAAAGAAAACAGGTAGATAACAGAAACCAGGACAATGAGAGAAGAAAATAGAAGAGAGGAGAACTGGGCAGCCATGTTTCGAGCCATTGTCAGCAGGTCCCCACAGGCAGTAGTTTTCTTGTGTCAATAAGGTCTGCAAAAATTTTTTTCTCAAGAGCTGTTTTGGTTATTCCACGTAATCGTTATGTTTTTTGGTGCACTGAATCCAAAAATGACCTCCATTTTGTCATAGGACATCACGTTTCCTGACAATATAGGTAACTATTAAATAAGACAATACCTCAAAATAAATGGAAATAGACTTATAAAATTAAAAGTTTTGTTACAATATTTTCATGAAAATCCTTTTTTGAACTGAAATGAGCTCACCTACACACACTAAACTTGATTCTTCCTTGTGAGGCTCCTCTTGGTGCATTTACGCTTGTGAGTAGCATCTGGAATGTCTCTCTGAAGCATCCAACAGTAGTCTGCCATCATTGTAATGCTCCATGTTCCCTGGTATCTCCTTTTCATCTCTTTAATGTCTTGGTGGAATCGTTCACCTTGTTCCTCACTCACAGCTCCCAAATTTTCAGGAAAGTAGGTAAGGTGGGACTGGAGGAAATGCACTTTCAAACTCATCAGGCAACCTAAAGCTTGAAATGCTTTCAGCATTCGTCTGACGATCTTTTTGTAGTGAGGATCTTTGTTATTGCCTAAAAATTTCTGTACGACTTCTTTAAATGCAATCCACCCTTCTTTTTGAGGATCCGTCATGGTATTGACAAACTCTTGATCAACTATAAGCCTTCTAATGTCTGGTCCGATGAACACACCTTCCTTCAATTTTGCCTCCGACAGGCCTGGAAATTTGGTGACCAAGTATTTGAAGCATTCTCCATCTCTTGGAAGTGATTTTACGAATTGCTTCATCAATCCCAATTTTATGTGGAGAGGTGGTAGAAGAACTTTGGTACCTTCCCATAAAGTTTCTCGGAGGACATTTTTTTCACCAACTGTTAGCACCCTTGGCTGCCAACTCTTCTTGGTCCAGTGATTTTGTCGGTCTCGACTGTCCCATAGACACAGAAAACAAGGATATTTGTTATACCTAGCTTGTTGCCCGAGCAGCATGCACAAGACCTTCAAGTCCCCACACACTTGCCAACCATGGTCTTCATATTTAAGTTTACGAAGAACCAATTCCAAGTTCTCGTAGGTTTCCTTCAAGTGTATGGAATGACCTACATGTATGGAAGCGTAAAAAACAGTTGTGTGGAGTAAAACTGCTTTGAGACTTCTTTTTGAAGAATCTATAAAAAAGACGCCATTGCTCTGAATCATATTGAATTTTAAATTGACTCAGACCTTCGACATCGATGCAATAAACCAACTTGTCTTCCTGGGCGAAGCAAGGAACGAACTCCTTTTCACGATGTCTGAACCATGAAGATGACACTCCTGGCAACAATAAATTCCTGCTTTTCAGCCTTGATCCGAGTAACTCAGCGGCATCTTTGGGAAGATTCAAGTCTCTTACCAAATCATTCATCTCCTCCTGAGAAAACAATTTTGGTCTTATATCATCTTCAAAGTCAGAACTTGATTCGTCATCTGGTTCAGGTATGACTTCACCTTCATCGGAGCTAGGTATCTCTTCCAAGGTAGTAGGGGGCTTGGGTACTGATATATCTGTGCCATGGGGGATGGGACAAATTGCCGAGTGAAGATTGGGGTATGAAATGGAATGCTTCCATTTGGAATTAAACCCTTTCAAATCGCATGAACAAAAGTAACAGTCGTCACTATGATTCTTTTGCTCTCGCCATACCATAGGAATCCCATAACGGAAAGATTTTTTCTTACCTTTGAACCCGTTTCGGAGGTCCTCAACACACCATTTGCACACTTTATGAGGCGCCCAGAGTTTATCTTGATCTCCAATTTTTAGTCCAAAGTATGCAAAGTATACTTTTTTCACAAAGTCTGTAATATTCTGCTGTTGCTTCAACACTGTATATTCACCACAGATGAAACAGAAACTGTCTGGCGAATTAATACACTTTCGCGGAGCCATAACATAACGGTTTAAAGAATGATGAGCTAACACGAATTGCGATGAAAAAGTGTGAACAGCCTAGAACCAAGAACCTGATGATGATTCGTGCACAAGTGTGGCATGCAGGAGAGCAGCTCTGTGTCTGTACACGAGACGTCACAGTGCTGGCCACGCCCCCCTGTACTGACCGGAGCTGCTGCTATCTGCCCTGTGTCTCCCTCCCACTGGATTCTTCAGGAAAGATTAACCCCTTCTACCATTAGAAGCACGGACTTAAAACTTGCTTAGCTTATGTATATATTGCTGACCATCAGATTTACAGTGCTATATTTTTTTTTTTACATAACTCGGACAACCCCTTTAAGGTTTTTTTGGCATTTTATATCTTAAATGCACTTATGTGAATTAATAGTAATTTGAATTAATTAATAGTAATTTGAAAAAATGATATATTTGAAGACAATTTTGCATGTTGTGGCAAATCATGACGTCTAGGAGTTTTTTCAATATTTTATTTGTTTTCAGCACACCAAAATACATGGAAATTAGATGAAAATAATCAAACAGCTTTTTAGTCGCAGACCTGTATTAATAAGCTCATGTGCATATACAGTAGAGCAGTGGGTACATAGGCAGAATGAAGTTTATCTCCAGGAACAAGCAGGAATGTAGTCTTCACATATGGGTAACATCGGTACCGACGGAGCCCGTGTGGGAACACTCCCAGCGTCCAGTAGGAAAGCTTTTGGGAGCATCCCACTACGCCTGCATTGCTGTCTGCCTTTGAGACTCTCCCTCCTCAGTTCTTCGTTTTCCGTGGAGCCAGCAGGAAACAAATCCTGTCACCGCAGAAAATTTTTTCTCTTATTTTTTGTGGTCGCGTCTGCCTTCCCATTGACGCCAGAACCGAATTAGCATCTTTACTTCTTTTTGTAAAAAAACAAAAAAACAAAACCCTTAACTCTTCAGGCGCTCGGCGCCATTTCAGGCTTCGATCTTCTATCCAGTCCACTGACCCGATGGAAAAAACCAAGTAGTGGTTTTAAAAAATGTTCCAAGTGTGTGGTAGGACTTTTCTGCCACTGATACCCATGACTAGTGCCTGAAATGCCTCGGCCCAAATCACCAGCTGTCTGAGTGTCCCTTATGCAAAAGGATGACAAAGAGAGGCCTACAAAATTGGGCCGCGAAACTTGGTTCCCTGTTTGCCTCAGATGCAGTCTCACTTGCTTCGACATCGAGTTCGTCTTCTTCACATGAATCTCAGGTATTGAAACACAAGTCTTCTTCCAAGACAGGCCGTCCTTCTAAGGATATTTAAAAATAGAGAAGCCTCGAGGGTTGCCCTAAAGGTGGACCGACCGGCCAAACTACTCTGGTGGGAGGACCTTCCCTCCAGTGCCTTACAAGGGGTCCAGGATGCTCCCGAGGCCTC
Source organism: Ichthyophis bannanicus (assembly GCA_033557465.1). NCBI lineage: Eukaryota > Metazoa > Chordata > Amphibia > Gymnophiona > Ichthyophiidae > Ichthyophis > Ichthyophis bannanicus. The sequence goes on along the minus strand of CM066035.1, from coordinate 138,641,926 downwards.
CACCTCCGGAGAGCTCCTGGTGCCATACTCTGGAACGGTTTGTCCAAGCTTCCGGTACTGATACCCAGGCATCGGCAAGCTCGATGGACTAGCGCATGCTTGCCATCGAGTGGAATCGTGGCTCTATTAGCGGCGTCAGTACCGGTCAAGACATTACCACCGGTATTGTCAGTATCGATACAGCTGACAATGCCAATACAATCAGCATCAGGCTTTCATGCCCCTCAGCACACACCCACCCATGCTGGCCCTCAAGTCCATTCCCCAGTTCCGAGGTACCGACATGGCAGGTCTCTTACGCTGATATCGATCTCAATTGGTACCAGTCCTTACAAGAACAAGAGCATCGCTCTCATCGATACTTCGAATCTACCGATTCTGATTCTTCCGACGATGAATCAGTCGGTACCAGAGAGATGAGGAGTCTCCCGGAGGAGCCCTCTCCATCTCCACGGTGGCGCATGTCCCCTCCTGAGGACATGTCTTTCCAGGAGTTCATCAAGGATATGGCGAGAAGCCTATCCATTACTCCTGCATCGGAGAAAGAGCCTAGAGCAGAGGAGTTGGAAATTCTCCAATATCCTACAACTCCTAAAGAGGCGACCAATCTCTCGATTCACCGCATACTCCAGGACCTTATGTTCTGGATGTGTGAGACGCCCCTCACCATTTCTCCCCATACCCGATGACTCCATACCGTGTATCGGATACCGGAAAGCCCTGGATTCCAGCAAATGCAGCTTCCATACCACTCAATGGTAGTGGAATCGGCTATGCATCAAATTAAGAATTCTAAGACGCACTCCTCCAATCCCCCAGGCAGGAAGTCAAGAACCCTTGATGCTTTTGGCCGCCGGTGTTTTTCAGGCCTCCATGCTTTCTGCCCGCATAAATTCATACATACTCTACATGGGTATGTTTCTTAGGGAGGTGACTAGGGATCTGGAATCGATGGCTCCTCTTCTCCCAGATGACCAAGAGGGCAGACTACCTTACATTAGTCAAACATACCCAAAATGTTTCCAAGTTGTCAATAGGGCAATATTTGACTGTTTTGAATGCATTAGCAGAACAACCTCTATCCGTATAGGTGCCCGTAGGATTGCCTGGCTTCAGGCATCAGACCTTGAACAGTGGGTTCAAGATAAGTTTGGAAATATTCCCTGTACAGCAGAGAACCTGTTTGGGAAGGATTGGCAAGATAAGACTTCAGTTAGAATCTGAGAACACCACCCTAAATAGGTTTTCAAAGGCTACTGCCTACCCTGCCAAAAAGAAAGCAGCTGCTAAAAAAACATTTTATGGTAAGAAGAAGAAATTCGACTCTTCTTACTCCTCAACTTCTCAATACCAGTCTCAAGCTGCCCAGAGGAAGCAACAGCCTCCTAAGCAGCAGAAGCCACAGGCTCCTAAACAGCAACCAGCAGCGCAGACTCAATCTACGCCTGGTTTTTGACTTCTTTCTAGAGAACATTGCCACCCTGCCTCTGAAGAATCCCCACCCCACTCCACATAGCAGGCAGGCTCTGCCATTATGCCCTCAGATGGCAATCTCATAACCTGTAAACGGGGGTGCTGGTCGTGAATGTCCAGTCTTGGCAAAGGCAAAATATTATGACTTGCAAAGGATTGTGGGGGATGTAGTTCATTCGTACCAGAATCAGCCGTTCACAAAATAATGAGTTGTGATGCTCGAGTGCAAGCAAAGAAAAACAGATTTTATTCATGGGGTTAATTCTCCCACACAGATTTACTTGGTAACACAAAAGGACACTTGCTTCAAGTATTGTACTCAGGAAAAACAAAACATGATAAGGTAACTGAACTTCTTAAGCAATAAATCAATAAAGACCTTGATGGGAAACAGAAAAGGTCTTTTTGATGGCTCCTGCTAATGTGCTTCAAAAGGCAAAAACAAACCCAAAAGTAGAAAAAAAACCTGTTCTTTATCAAGGATAACTTTCTTCTATTCACACACACAAGGAAGAAGTTTCCTTCTAGAGCTCACGTGCACTTGTGCCTGGCTCAATTACCAATAATTAGCCAGCTGCAAACCCCTTTGCTGGTTCACTCTCTACGTGGCTCAATCCTACCCTAAAGCTTTCTTGCAGAGACTTTTCTGGGTAGATAAAGAACAAGTTACAGTTCCTTTTGGTGGTTGTTGTATTAGTGAGAAACTACTTTAAAACAGCAGCCTAGACAGTGAGCAGTCCATGTATTCCAACTGATCATTTGATATATCTCCTTCTTCCTCAAATATCATGGAATCAATATCATGGTCTGGCTCAGAGGAATTCCTTAATTGATCACTCTCAGGATAATACTTGTTTCCCTGCTGTTCTTCCAGATGAAAGAGCTAGGGCATAGATCAAAGTTCATACCTGAGCTTCCCTTGCTGTTAGGTTTCCTCTCCTGGTATCCTGGCCAGTAAGTAGTGTCACCAGCAGTGGCTAAAGAAGTGTTGGTTAGCTAGATACACTACTGGCCCTGACCTTTCTATGAAAGAAAGTGTAGTTGCGACTGAATGGTCAGGTTTAAACAAGGATTTATTCCCCTCCCGGGGTTTTGCTGGATTTCCAAAAATGATACAACTTCCAAACTCAAAAGGTAGCCATGCTTCTGGCATAAACAAATGGTGAAAGAAAAGTACAGCTTCTTGCTTAACAAAATCAAATAACAAAGCAAAACAGGTAATCAGATAAACAGCTGGGCAGTTTCCTCTATGCACGCTTATTCTCTATAGGCAGGCTTCTCTGCTTTTAACGTAGAGAGGTCTCCTCAGTAGTTAATAGAGAGCAGTCCATCTTTTCATCATAAGACAAACATTCACCTTGATCAATGCACATAGGCTCCTCACCTGCCTCGTCTTCTCTATGGCACAGAGTTTGTAACTTCCTCCAGCCAGTGACTGGCTTCTCTTCAATACTCTCACCACGGTAAGGTAGATAATTATCTGGCACTTGGTAAAACTGCTTTGTAATCTTTCTACTGGGTTTTCCTCTTGGCAGTTTTCTGCCAGGCTTTAAATATAAACACTCAGATTCCTCATTCATGCATATATCTTCAAGCACTTCACTATCTCTTTCACAAGGATGTGAATATCTTAAAACATTCTGGCTTTCATTATCAAAGAGTCTCTTACCAGCTGCTCTATGCTCTCCCCACTGACTGCTGTCTCTGGGAGATCCCTCCTGCGTCACTGCAGAGGGCTTTCTGTAGTTAAGCTCTCGGCTGGAACATGGTTTTCCTGCTTTTGCTTCCAAGCCCTGCTTGGCTTCCCTATTCCAGGCCTCATAGGCAACAGGGTTAGGCTGAAAAGTGTTTCTGACCTTTTGTTGAAGAGTTTCAGGTTTTCTCTAACCTGCCAAGCTTCACAAGCACTCTCTGCTTCTGAGTCTTCAAAACCTCCGTCAGCATTCATACAGGAGTCAAACTCAGCCTCTCTTCCTGGATTCTCTCTCTCCTGAACACGACCATAAACCTGCTCTCTCCGGCCCGTTCCCTGGCTTGCTCTAACTCTGCTTGCCTGCCATGCTTCTTATACAGAGTTAGGGGCGTTTTTCTGCACATGTGCAAAGTGTTTCCTTCAGTGTTTGGGGAGTGTCTGTTGGCTGGGCGTGCCTTCAGGCCTCGTGCCTCAGCCTGCTCTGGTTGCCTATAGCAACTAGGAAGCTTTTTCTCTCCCTTCCTGTCAGAGTCTGTGCTGAACTCTTCAGCTTTTGTATCTTAAAGCTGTAGGGCAGATTTTCGGTGTTACAGTAGTCCAGCTTTTATGTCCAGCCTTCCAATCAAGATCCCTGGACATTGGGTCTCTCTTCGCATACCTTCTTGCACCGGTCTTAGGGCCCCTTCCAAATGCAGCCGTCTCCCTCAAAGGTGCCGTTTGGGAGTTCCTGGCTCTATAACCCCAATCCTCTGGCTTCCTCCAGTCCAGTGGAGTATGCTTGCCTCTGGAATCACTCCTAACACACGTACTGCTGTGGGCTCCTTCTTTAGACCTCCAAGATGTCTTTCTGTTCTTCCTTCCACGTTGCTTCGGCTGTTGTAGTTCTCTCTCTCTTCTTTCCCCAATGGCTTCTGTTTCTGGATCTGCATCTTCTGCTGCTTCTCCCTGTTTCTGTCTCTGTGTAGAATATCTTTTACTTTTAAAGTGCTTAGAGGGACACTCCACCCTAGCACAGCCCAGGTGTGCTGAATCAAGCCCTGCCCTTGGAGATGAGTGATTGGGGATTACCTCAGCTCTCCTGATTGAACACACGTTTCCCTACTTCAGCCCTTCTAGAGGCTGTTTGAAACCTGGTGCATTCTGGGACTGGTAGTCTTTTATGAAAACATTCTGTTTTAGTATTTCTACCAGCAAAGACAGGTTGCTTGTTCAAAGCCAATTCACCTCCTTTATAGCTCCCTCCTGAACTATGATAATCTTCCTTATCACAAACCTCAGAGCAGTAGACATTAACCATAGTACGAGAGAGGTACAAGCTTCATCTACAAAGCATACCCTCCACCACTCTAGTGGGGGAATGTCATTCCCAACCCCCACTCACTGCTCTCCTCCAGCAAGAGATCACCTCTCTTCTGTAGAGTATGCCATAGAAGAGTTTCCAACATCCGAGAGGGGAATGGTGTTCTATTCTCCATACTTTCTCATACCAAAAAAGAACGGAGGATACAGACCCATCTTAGATCTCAGAAACCTCAACAAGTTTCTAGTTCGAGAGAAATTCAAGATGATTTCACTAGGAACCCTTCTTCCTTATCGCCAGAGTCAGGACTGGCTCTGTTCCTTTAGATCGCAAAGAAACGTATACTCATATCCTCATTCATCCAGGACACAGAAGGTATCTACACTTCATCTTCCTAGGAAATCACTACCAATACAGAGTCCTTCCATTTTGGGCTCGCATTGGACCCAAGAGTCTTAACAAAGTGTATTGCAGTTGTAGCCGCATAACTAAGGACTCTAGAAATATTCATCTTCACTTACTTAGACGGCTGGCTAATAAGGGCAGTCACTTCTCAGGAAGTTCCCTTATCCCTTCTTCGTACAATTCAGGTACTATAGGATCTAGGATTTGTGATAAATCTTCCAAAATCCCATCTAGTTCCTTTTTCAAACTCTAGATTTCATAGGCGCTGTTCTGGATACTCAACAGTCAAGGGCATTTCTACCCCAGGACCGTTGTACCTGCCTAGTATAGATAGCATCTCAGGTCAGAGTCAAAAACAATCTCTTGGCCAAGAGAGATTGCTGCAACTATTAGGGCTACATGGACTCTACATTTCGTTTATGTTTATGTTTATTAGACTTGATATACCGCCCTTCATATAATAACATAGCGGTGTACAATTACAAAAAGTCAAAAGCTTGGCCAAGGGCCAGGGAAAGGAAAAGTAAATTACAATATAAATAGGACAGTGAGTAGCAGACCATACATACCAGACAGAAGGAAAAGAGACACTGAGAGCATGGAAAAAGATCATACAGGAGGAGGGGTAGGGAGGTCAAAGGCTGAGGAGAACAGGTAAGTCTTCAGGTGTGCTTTAAAGGTGCGGTGGTTCTGTTTCAAGGCGTAGAGATGAAGGGAGTGAGTTCCAGAGTGTGGGACTAATGAAGAAAAAAGCTGAGGTGCGAGTAGAGTGCAGGTGGGCTTGAGAGGGAGAAGGGAGATGGAGATGGTTTATGTGAATTGACCGGAGGGCACGGCTGGGAGTGTGAGATTGGATGAGGTCCGACAGACACTTAGGGGTGTGTGTGTAGAGGACCTGGTGCACAAGGGTAAGGAGCTTGTAGCGAATACGGTAGTGCACAGGTAGCCAGTGAAGGTGCAGAAAGAGAGGAGTGACGTGGTCAAAACGAGTGGAGTGGGTGAGCAAACGGGCAGCCGTGTTCTGAATGCGTTGGAGCCTATAAAGCTAAGATTGAGGAATACTGGAAAGGACAGAGTACAGAAATTGAGGCAAGAAACAACAAGGGAAAGTCCAGAGTGGTGAGAGCTTGGGCAGTAAGAAAGGGGCGAACAGCACCGGATCTGACGAAGGTAGAAAAAGGAAGTTTTAGTGACGTGGGAAATGGTGTTCTTTTTGACTCTAATCTTTTTCCTTCCATGAACACAAGGTACCGAAGACAGGCTACCAGTGGGATAGAGGATCTAGCAAAGGATGGGACTAGTTGTGGACAGGGACTACTGTGGGGGAATTAGATAGCAAACAGTTTTAGAGAGATTTAAATATAGGCAGTTTTGTATAAAGCCAGAGAGTGACAGAAAGACAGGAGTTGAGCGGGGAGAGATCTGGCTGAAGAGGAGAGGTGTGATGGAGAAGAACAAGATCATCTGCATAATAGAAAGCTGTTATACCAGATTGCTGAATGAGAAGGGCAAGGGGTGCTAGGAAAATATTAAATAAGAGAAGTGCAAGGACGGAGCCTTGCGGAACACCCCAGTGCAAAGGGACAGGAACAGAGGAGGGGGCCGAAGAAGAGTGAAAAAGAACAGAATAGGATCAAGAAAAAAAAGATAAGAGTGAAACCAGCGGTAGACAGTACCACAAAGACCAGCATCACGAAGGCGAGAGAGAAGAAGAGAGTGATCCACAAGGTCAAAGGCGCAGAAAGGTCTAGAGATACCGCCACCGAAATATCACCTCGATCGTGTGCAAACATGCAATTCATTAAGAAAGACAAGGACTGTCTCCCACGCTGTGTCCCGGACGGAAACCTGACTGATGAGGGTGCAGAAAATTAATAGTGTCCAAGTGATGGGAAATTTGTGCGAAGACTGCTTTTTTCCAATATTTTAGAGAGAAAGGAAAGGTGAGAAATGGGTCGGTAGTGAGCAGGAGTGAGAGGGTCCAGGGAGGGGTTCTTGAGAATAGGAATGAATGAGCACGGGCTTCCAAGGGTGTGGGAAAGTTCCAGTGGAGAGGCTAGTTTTAATCATGGTAACGATAAAAGGAGGCAGAACAAGTGAGGGGGTGAGGAGCCAAGCTGAGGGAATAGGATCGAGAGAGGAGGTAGTTTTGTTTTGAAGAGGAAATAGATTTGATGAGCTCGGAAAGGGTAAGCGGGTGGAAGGAACCCCGTGTGGCGAAAGCGAAGAAGTGGGAGGAGGAGAGGGAGGGAAGGGAGAGGATATCGGAGGGGGACAATACGGAAGTGATATACGAAGATCCAAGATTTTAGAATCGAAGGAAGGAAGCCAGTTGTGGAGGACTGGGAGTGACCAGAGGAGGAGGAAGGGATGAATCCTGGAGGGATGTGATCGATTTTGAGGACAGTATAAAGGACAGCGAGTCTGATTAGGGCAGCGGTGGGTGATTGTAGTAGAGAAGTAGGTTTGCTATGGCAAGGTGGACCTGAGACCAGTAGTGAAAGTGGTGCTAAGAAAAGAGGGGGAATGAGATCTCCTCCACTGCCGCTCTGCCCAACGTAGGTGAGAGCGGAGAAGGCGGAGGCTGGGATGGAACCAGGGTTGAGAAGGACAGGGGCGAGGAGGGCAGGGCTGCAATGGAGCTATTCGGTCAAGAGCTGTGGAGAGGGAGGAGAGTTCCAACAAGAGACCTGCGAGTTAGGTGAAGAGGGAGGGGAATGCAGCGGGCGGTAGAAGTGAAACAGTAGCAGGAAAGTGTTGAAGAGTGAGGGTGTAATACGATGTTTATGACGCACCAAGGTTGGAGGGGAAGTGCGGTGTTATGAGCCTGTGGAGGAGAAAGAGGCAGAGGATGGAACAAGACAGCAGAAATTTAGACAGTAATGGTCCAGTCCAGGGTAAAGGGGTCGTGTGGAAGTCACTTAGCAGGAAGATGGAGTTAGAAGGGGAAATGATGAGGTCAAGTGTATGACCTGCAGAGTGGGTTAGGAGGGTAACATGTTGCGTGAAGGACAGATCCCGAAGGAGGGTAATGAAAGAGTGTTTCCCTGAAGGAGGGGGAGTCAAGATGGACTCAGTGGAAACAGGCCTCTTGGATCCTCTCAGACAAGATCAAAGTCACAGACATTCTCATGAATTCCCTGCTCTGGTGGTCTACCCTATGAAATCTCCTCATAGGGTCACCTTTTCAGATGCCTCCACATTAATGCATCCTGACAACAGATGCCTCCAAATTTGGTTGGGGAGCCCATTTGGACTCTCTCTCCTCTCAGGGTTTCTGGACAGAGCAGGAGTCACAGCTCCAGATAAATTTTCTAGAACTTTGTGCAATCTTCAGTGGCCTTCAAAGTGTTCCAGCAGCTTCAGGGCCACAGAGTTCTGATCCAGACAGACAACCAGATAGCTATGTTCTACGTGAACAAGCAGGGAGAACATGCTCTTGGGGGCCCTTTGCAAGGAGGCTCTCCATCTGTGGTCCTTTACCATTGCTCATCAGATGCTTCTCCAAGCAGTATATCTGCCAGGACACCAAAATGTCTTAGCAGACAGACTGATTCGGATCTCCTTCCACACGAGTGGTCTCTCCATCAGGAGACAATCTGTATCTTTCAGACCTGGGGAAACTCAGGAGATAGACCTTATTGCCATTCCGCAAAATACCAGACTACCTCGATTTTGCCCCAGAACCCTGAGTTCAGTCGCGGCAGGTCAGTGCTTTCCACCTTCACTAGGCTCAGGATTTCCTATATGCCTTTCCTCCCATAACCCCTGATTCCCAAATGCTTTTCAAGCTTCAAGCGGACAGGGGCCACAATGATCCTTATAGCCCCACGCTGGCCGCATCAACCATAGGTTTTTCTTTTCTCTTCTACTACATCTCTCACAGACTCGCCCTCTCAGTCTCGGATCAGCTCCTGACCTTCTTTCACAGGAAGGAGGGGACGTTGCTCTAATCCCAACCCGCAGTCTCTCCATCTCATGGCTTGGCTGCTGAAAGCGTGGTCTTGCAAGGTCTCAATCTTTTCTCAGGAAGTAAATAACATCCTACTAGGCCTCCAGGAACTATCTAGCAGATGTTCCCATGACTTTAAGTGGTATAGGTACTCCATTTGGTGTACCCAAAGGGATCTTAACCCCTTTTCAGCTCTGGTGGAGGCTCTCCTTCAGTATCTCCTCCATCTTTCGTCCTCTGGTCTCAAGACTAACACGATGAGAGTTCACCTCAGTGGCAATTGCTGTCTCTCATCATCCCTTGGATGGGCAGCCCATTTCTTTACAACTGTTTGTAACGCGTTTCATGAGAGGGCTATTATTAACCAAGCCCCCATCAAGCCACCACCGGTGGCATGGGATCTTAAAATCATCTTAGGATCAGCTCCTTTGAACCTTTTAGCCACCACCACCTCGCTAAAGTTTCTCTTAGAAGGTTATATTCCTTGTTACACTCATTTCAGCTAGACGCATCGGTGAGCTCCAGACCTTGATTGCTGACCCGCCTTATACACGCTTCCACCATGATAAGGTGGTCCTTAGGACTCATCCTCGTTTCAAGCCCAAAGTCGTGTCTCCTTTCCACTTGAATCAGTCAGTTTACCTGCCTGTCTTCTTCCCTAGACCTCATTCCTCTAGGGCAGAGGCAACTCTCCATACTCTTGACTGCAAGCGTGCCTTGGCATTTTATCTTCAAAGGACAGCTGAGCACCGTAAGAGCTCTCAGTTATTCATCTCCTTTAATCCCAGTCACATCGGGATGCCAGTATCCAAATGTACCCTTTCTAAAATGGATATTAGATACATCTCATTTGCTTATGCCAAAGCAGGACTATCCTTGAAGGTCATGCCACTGGCCCATAAATGTTCATGCCATGGCTGCCTCCACGCAAACCTATGCTCTGTCACCATTGATGAAATCTGGCAAAGCAACCACCTGGTCTTCCATGCATACCTTTGCTGCACATTAGACTGTCTGGACAAGGACTCCCACTAGAATGCAATGCTTGGTCAGGCTGTCTCCAACACCTCTTTCAGACTTAGGGCAACTCCTACCCTCCTGTTCCGGAATTCGATGCCAGATGTCCATTAAAGATTCATGCCGTCTTGAGATCTTCTGTGAGGCAAATCTATCAATTTTTGGGGACTTTCCTCTGACATCTGGGAGCTAGGGAGTCCCATATGTGAAGACTAGATTCCTGCTTGTTCCTGGAGATAGCGTAGGTACTCACCTGTAACAGGTGATCTCTGGGAACAGCAGGAATTTAGACTTCACAACCCACCCCCCTCCCCTAGGAGTTGCACAGTCTCTCTCTCTCTCTCTCTCTCCTTTTTATCTCAGCTACAAACTCAGGCTGAGGAGGAAGAGTCTCAAAGGTGGGAAGGCAGCAATGCAGGCACAGTGGGATGCTTCCCAAAAGCATTCCTATTGGATGCCTGGGGAGCATTCCCGCGCAGGCTCCGTCGGTACCCGACATCACCCATATAATGAAGACTAATTTCCTACTGTTCCGGTGATATCACCTGTTACAGGTGAGTAACTATGCTTTATTTTCAGTATCACTCCTGTTTGCCAGATGTGGTAAGTGTGATAGATTGCACTGGTTTGTCATTTTAGATATGTACATAATTTAATACTTATAACCTCATATTTACATATTGCAGTTCATATCTTACAGCATTCCTCCAGATCCTGGTACAATCTCTGTGTAAAACATCACATTTTCCGTGATTATCATATACTTCAATAAATTGTACGCATGTTTTCCCTGGGTAATCAGCATGCTCTCCTGTGTTTGCACACATTTTTTTGCATGCACATTATTTTTGTAGGATTTTTGTATCTCCAGGAACAGCAGGAATGTAGTCTTCACATATGGGTATCGTCGGTACCGACGGAGCTTGCGCGAGAACGCTCCCCAGCGTCCAATAGGGAAGCTTTTGGGTGCATCCCACAGTGCCTGCGTGCTGCCTTCCCGCCTTTTCACCATGTCCTCCAGTTCTTCGTTTTCCGCAGAGCCGACAGGTCACATACCCTGTCGCCGCAGAAAAATTTCCTCTTTAATCTTTGTTTTTGTGGTCGCGTCTGCCTTCCTTCGACGCCATACTGGTACCACCAGTTCTTTCTTCTTTCTTTTAAAAAAAAAAAATTATAGATTGAGGTGTTTTACTTTAGAAACCTTTTTTTCCTTGGTGCTAGGTGCCCATTTTGGGTACTAGGCCCAATTTTTTCCTTAAAAATGGAAAAACCTACTTCAGGTTTAAGAAATGTTCTAAATGTGGCGGTACCATTTCCATCGCCAACACCCATGATTGGTGTCTCAAATGTTTAGGTTCTGACCACTCTATTTCAGAGTGCCTCTCCTGTGGATGATGTCAAAAAGGGGCCAGCAGAACCGAGCCTGCTAAACATAGCACCCTTTTTTTCCCTCAGACACGGCCGTCTGTTGCATCGACATCCCTCCATGGCCTCATCTTCCTCCCATGGATCTCAGGTAACTAAACATAAATCTAGCCGGTCCTCAAAGGGTAGATCTCCTAAGTATCGAGATGCCCCTGGCGTTGCCCTTGAGGCATTTTCACCGGCAAAACTGCCCCGGCGGGAGGCTTCGGCTTCCAAAGCACTAACGGGGTTCCAGGATGTTCGAGACCTCAACCTCAGCAGAACTACTGATGCCATGCTCGGGGGTTCCAGCCGCTTCTACCCAAACATCTGTGGCATCGATAGACCAGAGATTCCTTGCTATCGAACGCAGTCTAGCGGCTCTTCTCACGGCTTTCGGTACCATTGAAACCGCTTCAGACACCTCAACCGATAACGGAACCGTACCAACTGCATTAACATCGGCGGGTATGCCCACCCATACCGAGTCATGCGTCTGTCTCCGACATCGACAGATCGGTACCGGAACAACTCGATGCCGACTTTGATCGATACCGGTACCGCGTGCTTTGCACGATCACCAGGATCGGAGGTATTTTGAATCCGAATCCTCTGATGAGTCTGAAGACTCAGACTCTGCCAATACAAGAGTGCCTTCACTTCTCCCCGATGATTCTTTCCTCTTCAGTAGCAGAATGTCTCCGTCCAGAGGATATGTCCTTGTCCAGGACTTTAATCCGTGATGGTGCCTGAGGCCTCACCTTCGCATCACAGTAGCTCCTGAACAAAGAACCTAGGGCAAAGGAGTTGGAAATTTCTCCAATACGATCCTAAGGCTCCGCAAAGAGGGCAGCTACGTTCTGGGCCTGATTCATGAGATCTTAACCATGATCTTATGCTAAAGGAACGGTGGGAAACAACCTTTCAACTCACATCTCTCTCATTCTCGAGAGACCTACTCGATACGCATGTATCGAGGTTGGCCCACCACTTGTCCTGGCTTATCAGGCTTTCAAAAACTCAATTACCACACCATTCAACTGGTGGTGGGCGTCAGCCATGAGAAAGGATGAAAATTGCAAAGAGACATGCCTCGTCAATCCTTCTCAGGTCCTCCAGGTCGTGAATGTAGGACTCTCGATGCCTTTGGGTCATCAATTCTTCCTTCCAAGCTCAATCCATGCTCTCTCAGCTATATTTTGGAGCAAGTTCGCTATATCTTTTATAATGGGGAATGGTTCCTCTAATAGAGGTCCCGCAAGGAGACTTGGAGTCTTTTGAGCCCCCTCCTTTCCGTCCTTCCGATGACAAAAGGCAAGCACTATCTTACTCTAGTCAAACATGCATCAATGGGAGTGTTTCCAAGTTTGTAAATCATCAGCCTTTGGAGCTGTTTTGAGTGTAATAAGCAGAACCTGCTGCTATTGCCATTAGTGCACGTCGGATTGCCTGGCTTCAGGCTAAATCTGACTTGGAAATTTGGGTACAGAATAAATTAGTGAAGCATTCCTTGCACGGGAGAAAATACTCTTATTGGCCACGAACTTGGCTTAGAAGGGCCTAATGAGATAGATGGCTGACAAAAAGAGAAAACCAGATAATCAGTCTTTTCGATAGTATTTTCCAAATCTAACAGGTCCGATTCCTAGCATAGGAAAAATCGCTCTAAGAAAACCTATTTTTCAATAAGGAAAAAAAGTTTTATCCTTCCTATACGCCAACAGGGGATCCAACCGATCCGGGTCAGACTGGCCCAAAAGGGACAGCACAGTCAACAACCTGAGACAACAACAAGAAATCCAAAAGTCTGCAAAAACCTCAGTCAGTCTCAGGCCGGCATCAGCCTCACTCCGGGGCTTTGGACTCCTTCCTAGAGAACTTTGCCTTCCTGCCCGTCTCGAACAGTCCATAACCCTCAGGACATGCCCAGGCAGATTAATGTCATTTTGCGCACAGAATGGTTCCAAATAATAGGTCATAAAATTGGACTTCCTGTCCGAATTGTTATGAGATGGGTACAAGGCTTCATTTTCACAGCATGCTCCCTTTATTACAATTATAAAACAGTTCAATTCTCAGACCTCAGAGTTCGACAGTCTCTCCCTAGGTCAAGAAGTCATCAATGCTCCTTGCTCAAGGAGGCAATAGAGGAAGTACCCATTTCCCTCCATGTCAGGCTACAGGGTTCTAACTTCCCCCTATTTCGCTTATTCCAAAACAAAACTAGGAGGACATCAAGACCCATTTTAGACCTCAGAGAATTGAACAAATATTTGTTCTGGGAGAGAAATTCAAATGGTCTCCTCTAGGAACTCTGGCTGCGCATACCTTCAAAGTCCAGGATTGGCTTTGTTCTCTAGATTCAAGGAATGTCATATACTCATATTCTGCATCCATCATCACAGGAGATTCGCTCCGTATTCCTTTTTCAAGAGAAGCACTACCAATACAAGTTTTCTTCCCTTTGGTCTGGCTTCGGCGCCAAGAGTGTTCACAAAATGCATGGCTGTGGTAGCAGTGCATTTTCTTCGGCACTCTGGGATATTAGTCTTCCCTTACTTAGACGACTGGCTCGATTCGATGGCCCTTCTACAGTGCCAGAAAGTGCCAGCTGCTCTGCTCTGTTTCGCCACAAGGTGCAAATCCCTTCAGTATATGGGACTGGTCATACAAACCTCCCAAAATGCCAATGCTTGTCTCCTCACTCAGTATCCGCTAGAGTTCATAGGAAGCTCATTTCCTGGGATACCAGACAGACACTGGGCTTTCGGCTTCCGCAGCGCCCGCTGTCTTCGCATAGTAACTGAACTAGGCTTCCGCAAGCAGATGCTTGGCAAACCTTGTCTCACTGCTCGAGAATTTTTTTTTGTGTTTTTTGTTTTTTTTTGTTTTGTTGGGGGGTTGGGGGGGGGGTTTGTGGGGGCCCCCCCCCCCACCCCCCCACCCCCCCCCCCCCCCCCCCCCCCCCTGGGGGGGGCAATTGGCTAGGCCTCCACCATGGCATCTCACCGTGCATGTGGTTTCCTTATGCTCGCCTCCATATGCGAGCAGGCCGCAGTGGACTATTATCCACCTTACAGTGGACACAGGCCTCAGGCTGCCTGTTTGACAAAATTACAGACTCAAACACCATCCTTATTTCGTCCCCTTTCCTCGCTAATGGTGCAATCACCGCATGACACCTTCTGGGAGGGGTCTCCTTTCCAGCAACTACGTCGCAACCCTATCCCAAGCCATCCTAACAGATGCATCACAGGTCGGGATGGGGAGCACCACCTGCACGATCTCTCTACCTAGGGTATCCTGGACTCCTAACATGAGGGCCTGTCTTCACATCAGACTCTTGGAGCTCAGAGCAATCTTTTTTGGCTCCTTCGAGTATTTCATTTCAGCGCCCAGCCTCAGCTACAAGACAGTTCCTAGTTCAAACGGACAATCAGTGTAGGCCATGTTTCTCCTTTCGGGGAAACAAGCAGGGCTGAACGAGGCTCTCGTCGCTGTGCAAATGAGTCGTTTGCGAATATGGGGCTCCTGCCAGAGCGCATCATATTCATTCTGCCCTCTGTATTGTATCTTCTCAGGCATTCACAAACTCTTGGGTCAGAACAAACGGCGAGTTTCGAGTTCTGGCTTATCGCATCGACGAATTGTCCTCTCCATGGCGACCAGTTTGGCCCAAATATTTCAGATTTGGGGAACCCAGGACATAGAGCTCTTTCGCAAAGATTCCGCGCTGAATGCCAAACTTCCCTCGCTTTCTGTTTCCAGAATTCTGGCTGGCGAATGTTGTTGCCCATGCAAGGGACCGCACTAATCCTCCTTCACTGGGGGTTCAGGACATTCCTATATGCCTTCCGCACCGCAGCTCGTCCGTCTCATCCCGCGAAAACCCTATTCAGCTTCAGAGAGACAGGAGGTCATATGATCCTCATAGTTCCACATTGGCGCAAGGCTAACGTGGTGAGGCCCTGACTGTTCTTCCTACATCTCTCTGCAAGCCTTCTGCCTCTGGATATTGGATACTGCTCCAGATCTTCTCCTCCCAAGAGGCACGGTAGTGTGCTCTGGCAATCCTAAACCCCAGTCAATCTGAATGGTCCTACAACTTCAGGATTCGTAACCTTTCGCACACCGCGGTAAAGGATATCCTTCCTGCTTCTAGGAAAACCCTCCACAAGAACACTTGTATGCCTTTAAGAGTGGAAAGGTTTACCATATGGTGCTACGGAGCAGAAGGATGCTTCAGCCCTGCTTGGCGATATATTTGCTGGAATCGGATAGCTGAAGTAAGTCTCCTTCATTTGTTGCTATGCGGGTCTTCAGACAAATGCAATAAGAGTTCCATCTTTAGTGCGTATTGCAACTTCCTTACACAAAGCCTCTAAGTGGACAATCTTATTTCCTCTCATCCATCACATCATAGGCGAGATTTATGAGAGGCTGCTCTTTTAACAAAGCCTCGCCTTTAAGCCCCCACCGGTGGCATGGTAGCTTAAATCTGGTGCTCCGGATTGCAGCTTCGATGAAACGCACCCTTTGCAACGCCATTAGCCAATACATCTTTGAAATTCCTTTCCTGGAAAGGCATCTTCGTCCTCATTGCAATCACATCAGGTCACGTGGGCATTCAGTGAATTGGGCAACGAGCGTATAGTGGCTGATCCTGCTTATAAAAGGTTCGCACCATGATAAAAGTGTGGATGGAGTCTGCTTAGAAGAACTACCTTATGTTTAATGGTGGTTTCGTCGCTTGTCTACTATTAAACCAAGCGTTTAGCCTTTCCACTGTATTCTTTCGGGCAAGGCCTATCATTGGCCTCCAGTGGCAGTAAAGTAATACCTTCAATGACGCTTGGATGGTAAAAGAGCTTTGGTCTTATTTACTTACAAAGGACCCTGCAAACCTATTAAAATTTCTCTCACTCTGTTGGCTTTGGGGATCCTAGTTCATTTGGGGACTTTCCAGCTTCCAAAAGTACTCTCTCTATACTGTATTGCTCATTGCAGTATCCTTGTGGCCTATGAGAGTAAGAACCTTTCCTGCTGTGAATGCCATGGTCCACAGCTACCCGATGTGAGAGCCATGGGCAGCCTTGTCAATGGCTCATCTTCAACTTCTGTGTCCTAGATTTCGACTACATCTGGTCGATGCAGCTATCTTGGTAGTGCTTCGGTTACAATACCTTCAGCAGTCACTACTGCTTAGCAGCAAGGCTGTCTTACCTCGCCGTGGGATTTCCTTGTATTTGCCAGGCTGTTCTTCAACCAAACCTTTTTCAGACTTAATGTCACCATCCCTACCCACTGTTTTTGGTAGGGATGCCAACAGGAGATCCTATGGGGGGGAAGTATGGCTCCTTTTTCAATCAGGGCTAACAACTTCCATCTTCCTGGGGCTCATGCTTCTCCCTGGCCAATCTGCAGGCTAGGGAGGTCCTCATATGTGAAGATTATATGGCCTACTTGTTCCATGGAGATAGCGTAAGTTACTCACCTGTAACAGTAATCTCCGGGGAACAGCAGGAATCTTTAGTGGCCCTTCACCACCGGCGCCCGAACACTCCGCCTAGGAGTTTGTATTCTTCTCTCTTTCTCTGTCTCTCATCTCCCTGCGTCTTCTCTTCTTTTTGTGCATCAGTCTATAAACTCAACTGGATGGGGAGCGTTGGAAAGTGCAGGAAGGCAGCACGCAAGTGCTCTGGGATTCTCCGCAAAAGCTTTTTCATGGGAGAAGGCATGGCCCACTGCTTTCTTACCTCACTATAGGTGCGAGTTGCGCTAGGGCTCTCTCTCCCCGTCATTCTTCAGCTAGGGGAGTTCCCCATATGTACAGATTACATTCTCATGATCGTGTTCGGCGAGATAGCGTACGCTACTCACTCGTCGTAAGAGGTGATCTCTGGGAACAAGCAGGAATTTAGTCTTCATCAACCCGCCCTACGCCTTCACGCTATGAGTTTGTATCTCTTTCCTCTGCTACCCCTCGTTTCGCGGAGCGGCCGGTCTCAGGCGATAAAACTCAACTGGAGAGGGACGAGTTGGTAAAGTTGCGGGAAGACCGCACGCAGGCGCTGTGGGATGCTCCCAAAAGCATTTTCGTATTGGGTCGCTGGGGAGCATTCCGCTGTGCAGGCCCTCCATCGGTACCTTACTGACGATACCCATATGTGAAAGACTAAATCCAAAAAAAAAAAAAAAAAAAAAATCCTTTCTGCTGGTTCCCCCGGTAGATCACCTGTGTACAGGTGAGTAACTGCAGGCTTTACTGTCTTGAGCATGTATAGTTTTTTTTTGCATAGTGTGTGGTAGGAAACTGTGCTCAAAGCTCGGCATATCATTCTCAATTTGATACTTACTAAATTGACGTCTACAGTAAAGAGGTCCGTGTTGCTACAGCAGGTAATAGTATCATGTGCACTAAGCAGGAATATGGTCCCTCCTATTTTACAATAATTAATAAAAAAAAGTGAATTTGCTTTTTCCGTTCTGGCATTCCCCTTTAGAACATAGACATGAAATGACTATACTAGATACAAACACACGTTATCAACACAAGTCCCGTCCTTGCACAGGCACACATCAACACTATGCAAGAGTGGGTAAAGGAAATTTCCTGTGAGGCCGTGCTGCATTGTGCTCTGCTAACTTGTTATAGCATTCTATTTCATTCTTCTGCATTGATATACAGCGCTATTCTGCATCAGTATTCTTCTGATGCTGCCATATAGAATGTTTTCATACTGGCTGAATTCAAACTGGTTCAAACTGCCCCTCTTTCCCTCCGAGATGCAGAGACATACAGGAGTCATATACCTACATTTAATAATCATCACATACTCCATATTTTATACAAATTGCCGTTGTTGTGAGTCGGGAGTGGTTGGCCAAAGGACTGGAGAGAGCTCATGTGGTGCCTTTCACTTACAACAAAAAGTCGGAAGTGAAGGATGTTGTTGAACAAGACTACAGTCCAGGTTAGTTTAACGTCGGTGGTGAGTAAATTATTGGAAATGCGGCTGAAAGAGAAAAATAGTGAGGTTTCCTGGAGATTCCAGTGGATTACCGGAATCCGAGGGCCAGTAGGTATGGATTTCACCATAATCGGCCAGGTGCTTTGTCATCAGACACATCCGATTGATTATCTGTTGGGGACTGGGTGGATCGCGGGTAATTGGTAGTCCGATGGATGATGGCTTCTATGATGGTTGTATTTAGATTTGCAGATAAAGGCCTTTGATCAGCTGTTCCTCACAGGCGACTTATAAACAACCTGAGCACCTCTAGGGATGGACCCCCCTTAAAGTTAAAAACCCCTGCTTGGGTTATATAATTGGTTGGGTTGGGTAGGCGACAGAGTTATCAAGTTTATAATGTTAGGCTCACTCTGAGGAGAAGGATGGTAGCCAGTGGTGTGCCGGTTCGCAGGGAATCTGTCGCCTTGGTCCGATTCTTTTTTTAACATCTTTTGGTAGTGATATACAGCGGTAGGCTGTTCGGTGAGGGTTTGGGGGCGTCTTTGCAGATTGATACCAAAATCTAGGCAATAGTAGTATGCCCACACCCAGACTGAAGGTGTAGATAACATGAGGTAGGGTATCTATCTAAGCAAGCTGTAAGAATGGTCTAGAATTTGGCAGCTGGATTTTAATGTTAAACAATGTAAGGTCAATGCATTTGCGCTGCAGCACATCGCAGGGAGCAATACTAGTATTAGGATGTGAAAGTACTTTTGTTCCTACCTCAAGAGCATGGACTCTAGGCATGGTTGTGTCCTGATGATCTTAAAAGATAGCTAACCACGGTAGTAAAAGCGGCCGAGTGGGTCAATAAAGCTAGTAAGGTATGCTTTGTGCATACGGGAGAGGAAATGGCTATCAGAAAAAAGGAGGTGATAATGCCTCTGTACAAGTCTTTGTGGCACCCTCATTTGGAGTATAGTGGTGCAATTCTTAGACCGCACCTTCAAAAGTATGTGGAACATGGATGGAAGTCTTGTCAGAGGGTGGCTTTACTAAAATGATTAGTGGGCTTCATTTATGAAAGCCTACTCGAGGAAAGCAGACTTAAGGATCTTAATATGTACACCTTAGATGAAAGGCGGGATAGAGGTGATATGATTGAGATGTTTTAAATACCTCCGTGGCATAAAATGTTCAGTAGAGAGCCCTCTTTCAATTGAAAGCCAAGTTCTGCTACGAGGGTCCATGGGATGAGGGTGAAGGAAGATAGATTCAGGAGGTTGATATCGCGGAAATATTTCTTTATGGAAAAGTAGAGTAGTGGATCCGTGTAAGTAGTCTCACATTTGGAGGTGGTAGAGATGAGGACCGTAACTGAATCAAAAAACGCATGGGATCAACCCAGAGGATCTCCTAAAAAGGTCAAACGTGGACTTTTTTGGGTTGTTGATATGGAAGGACCGACTAGATGGCCCATGTGTGGTCTTTCTGTCCTCATGTTTCTATGTTCTAATGACATAGGTACTGATAAAATACAGACCTAGGTACTGATGATACCCTTCCACGTTGCCCATTCTCTGCTCCCGGGGCTTGGCCTATAACATATGTCACATAACGCAAGTGATGTTTTCCAAACACCTACATTTATGGAGGTATACACTGGGGCAATTTTCTAAGTGGTTTTGTATGCTTTTTTCTTGTGGAATTTTTACTTATTATAAACTTAAAGTAAATTTTATGCTGTATAGAAAACAGTATAAGCCAACTAACCTGTGGATTTTTTGCCTTTTTATTTTAATTCTCAGCTAGAGGAACATGTGGCTATCATGTTAGCACATGTTAATGCCGTTATAGTGCCCAAGCCCCATTTTACATAGTGATACCTAGTTATTCATGCAATGTACAGTATTAACGGTGTTTGCATGCTAATCTGATAACACTTGTTAGCAACTCTAGCTGTTGGTCCGTAATAACCGTTTACATTAAAACCGCGTGTATGTGATGATACCAATACTGTCACCATAGAAACACTGGAATGAAACAAATAGCAGCTGCTTCTGCATGGTTTTCTTTTAAGTTTCGTGCCCAAAGATATACTGGCTGCTGGGAGGAGCTGTCTCACACAACCAATATTGGTCTTGTCTTTTCCAGATAAAGAAAACTTGAATTAGATTGGAAAGCTGGAAAATAAAAGTGACAGCAGCCCGCTCTACTAGTGGAGGATCATCGAATGCACATTGAAATTCTAGATCAGGCTCTGAGCAATGCCCAGGCCAAGGTTGTGAAACTGGAAGAAGAGGTGAGACAAAGGCATTCTGCCTTTTTTTTTCTTTTTTTAAAGGAGTACTGAGTGGGTTCATTTTGCAATCCTTCTTCATCCAGTGCGGGTCGAGTATACATTTCCTAGTCATAGAACCTTTAAAGAAAACTGGAATATGAAATAAAAGATAATCATTGTTTTGCCACTGAGTTTTGGATCCAAACCTCAATCCAAAGTGGGTAAGTATTACACCAGAAAAAAAATGGTAAGAAGAGTCCTAGACAATAAAGGCCCTGATTCTACATCAGTAAGTGCAACCCCGCTATTGGAATTTGCCGTTTTCTGCCTCCCATCCCCCCCTGAACGCACAGATCTACTGGGGGGACAGGGGCGACTACTGGGTGGGGTGTGGGTGGGACTGGCACCTGGACATACAGGGCCAATTCCGCTCATGGCCCTGTATGTCCTAGGAGTACCAGGGGGGTGGCCAG